>JAVANC010000011.1:4207272-4887272 GCA_033319125.1 Parnassius glacialis
CGTTTCAAACATACACACTCACATACACAAACTTCGGAACATATAATATTAGTATGATAGTTACAGAGGATGCAGTGATTATTTTATAATTTAAATTAAATAATAAGCTGCTCAAAATAAAAATGATTATTATCGTGTTCGTGTACATGTGAAGTTGGGAGCATTGCGTCAGACTATGCTTTGCCCTAAAATCCTAAAAATGTATAATAAATGTATGTATGAGAAAAGGCATGTCTCCAGTTGTGAGATCTCTATAATATGGTGTTAAAGATCATCTAATTTAAAACTGTTCGCGCCACTTTTGCATATTTAGTAGTTATTGTCATTTACATCATTGCAAATATAGTCAAAATGCTAAATAAATATTCTAAAATATACCTAAACCCAATAACAAGTGTAATTGGTAATAGTAAATCTATTCAATCTACCAAATAATATCTAATCTACCAAAAATATACTGAAGTCGTGTGCAGTTTTAAATTGGAAAGTAAGAAGAAAACTTTATTTCACATTACAAAAAAAAAACAGTAGAAAACAATTACAAGAGAATGTGTGTCAAGAGAAGGTTCAGCTAACTGCTGCCGTACTAAATTACAGCCCAATATTTACTTCACGGCTGGACGTACATACCTTACCAAAAGCGTACATGAAAAAAGCAACATTCAGAGAAGCGAGTGGGACGAGATTAGACGATCTCGATTTTACAGTTTAACGCCCACTAACTCTCGGTTAAGGTTTAAACACTTTTTAGCAAATTTCAAAACAGGAAGAATTTCTCAATTTATTGTATGTTTTATTTAAAACGCTTTCTCTGTATCTGTCTTACGTCTTACTTCTGAATAATCTAAAATATTACAGGCGTATTAACAATACAATAATTTCATGATTATGGTCTAGTATTGTAACTAGGATTAGCTTAACTCAAGATCAGTGCGTTTGCTTTTAAATTTTGAGTAGCCTTATATAAGCTTGACCTGTACATATGTACTATGTATGTTTCTATGTATGTATGTATGAAATGGAATTTTGTAATTCATTTTGTACTTACATCTGTGCATCAGAATAGTTTGAAAGTTTCCAGAAGTGCTAAGAACGCATGACAATACTATAGTTTCAAGGCTATGACGTAATATTTTCATTTGCACCATCACGGCTCATGCAAAAAACAGAACATTATTTTAGTTACTATTTAACTCGAATTATATTTCTATAGCAGTTTATCTAATTAAGTATATAATTTATAATTTATACTTGCGATTGTTGTCACATGGTAAAACTCCAGTTTTTTTGATTTGCCAATATTCCAGATTTCCTTTACCTAGTAGTGGCGGTGTTAGAATATTCACTACCCCATATCATCTCATGGGGGTCGTAATAGGCGACAGAGGGAAACAATCATTAAAGGCAGTAGCATTTACCTAATAACAACTAAAAATAAATAAACTGCGGTTGCCATCTCTCTTGCCAAGCGTGGCAACTATGGCAGATATCCCCAGTATGAGACAATCTATTAGGGAGGCCTACAGTCACCAGTAGACTTTAGTATACTGTAATGGATTTTTTTATATGATAAGGGTTAGAACCGAGTACATAGTCCACCTGATGGTAAGTAGTTGCTGTGGCCCATAGACATCTACATCTATCCTCGTTTGCGTTATCACCCATGAGAACTAAGATGAAATGCCTCTGTTCCAGTAAAAAGGGTCTCCGGTTCTCCACACTCACCATACGAAACACAGTAGCATTAAGCTGCTATTTTACGCTGGTATTGTGTGAGAGCGTGGTCCTTCACCGGTCGAGCCGGCCCATTCGTGCTACAACTATGCTATTAATATAGCTGCAGCATGGCTCTACCACGTATAAAACCATGGATGGACAGGAGCAGCTTAATGCTGCTGTGTTTCGTATGGTGAGTGTAGAAAACCGGAGACTCCTACTACTGAAAACGAAGCATTCCATCTTAGTCTTCACAGGTGACAACTCATGTGCATTTTGATTCATAGTCGATGATAGATGTAGATATCTATGGGCCACAGCAAATACTTACCATCCGGTGGACTGTGTGCCCGTTTGTCAGCTTTATTCTATAGAAAAAAAAAACAAATTATTTGTTTATTATTCCACAGGTGGTTTGTTCTCCCTGGGCAAGGTGCTCAACTTCTTCCCGGTGGGCGGAGAGCGCGAGTGCCAGCCCGTTGGCCAGACGCTGGCGCGCGCTGGCATTTGTCTCAACCCGTACGACTGCAGGCAGCGAGACGGCAAGTCGGCTGGCGACTGTGCGCACGGCCTCGGTGTCTGCTGCGTGTGTAAGTACACTTAAGCTTAAGTTAAGTTAGCTGTTCCCCGCGACATATCCCGCGTGTAGTTTAGCGTACTTTTTTTTTGCGCGGAACTCTAATTCTTTTTCTTAAATAAAAGTGGCCTGAGTTACTCCTTATAACATCAGTTATCTGCCAGTGAAAGTCTCGTCAAAAGCGGTCCAGCCGTTTCGAAGATTAGCCGGAACAAACAGACAGGCAGACAATATTTTAAAAAATTGTGTTTTTCTTATAAGTAGCGTATATACTTTCATATGCATTTAGTAAGAAGCTGTAATTTTGACATTACAAACAACACTTCAATTTTATTTATTTGTATAGATATAGATTTTATCAAAATCGGTTCGGAGGAATAGCCCGGACAGACTGGCATACATAATTTATTTAAAATGGTTGTTCATATCTTAGTGACATGCGAATATTGGCATAATATCAGTTATTTCGATTTATTTTATTTGTAAGTAGATATTTTGTATTATAGACAATAATACAAAATGTTGACGATAATTTTACTTAATTATTAAACAAAGATTTGACTATTACCTATCAAATTTAAGCAAGGTAAAATTAAAAGTCATCGTGAAATAATTTAACTTAACACAATGGCGCATTAAATAGAACTAATTCAACTCGTCGCAAACTTTCCACAAGAAGTTTTCCAATCTTAAAGTAATCCCAGAACGTGAGAGTGGATATTGTAACGACTTCAGTAAAAGCTAGTTGTGTTGAAAATTCGTACAGTTTAATTATTTTTATTGTAGACGTTACTATACAATATTCTTTGTTGTACACCTAGAAATAATTAATACATAAATGGTAAAATAAAAAAATTTGTACAACCGACTTCAATATAAATAATATGAGAACATCATCAATATAGTCGAAGTCAATTAAATACGCATTATTAAGGATAAATAAAAACTGCTGGTCTAACTAAATGAAACCACATGAGAAGTACCAGCTTTCAAATAGAAAAAAAGAATCATCGAAATCGGTTCACCTAGAAAAAAGTTCAGAGGTAACACACATAAAAAAACAGTCGAATTGAGAACCTGCTCCTTTTTTAAATCGAATTGAAGAAAACCAAAAGGCGGTCTTATTACTACATAGCAATCTCTTCCAGACAACAAAAAGATTTAAAAATTAAAAAAAGAATTAAATAAAACTAAGAGGAAGATTAACAGGTAGGATGCACTTAAATAAGAAAGGCTACCTCCTTATCAATTTTGTTTATAGAATAAGGGTGACTAACGAACACACAGACCTCCTGATGGTAAATGGATGCTGTGGTCCATAGACTTCTACATCTAATTTCGATTAAGGGTCAAAATGCAGGTGAATCGTCACCCCTGAGGACTAAGATGGAATGCCTCGTTTCGGGTAAAAAGCGTCACCGGTTTTCTACACTCACAATATGAAACACAGCAGCATTGAGCTGCTATTTTACGCTGATATTCTGTGGGAGCATGGACCTTCTCCGGTCGAGCCGACCCATTCATGCTACAACCATAATATAGCTTTATCAAGTAAAGAATATTATAAAATATAAAATATTAATAAGCCCAAAAGGCTGTTACTAACGAATATAATGGAAATCCAAAAGTTGTGGGTTACAATTAGAAAGTTCTTTTAAAATAATATATAATAATATAATGGAGTTCCAACAACTTTTACCCTCGACCGTATCGTTTTTCAAATTAATATTTCACACTGAAATAAGCTCTACGAATATTAATAAATAATTATTAAGGTACGTACTGTACATTTTACAATACGCGAGCAACCTTGGTTCGATCCCCGCCGCCACCAATGAAATTGTTTTAAGTGCTGATTTACCACGTGCTCGGCGATGAAGGAAAAATCGTGAGGAAACCTGCATGTCTGAGAAATATGAAAAAAAAAAATTTCGAAGACATGTGAAGTTCGCCAACACGCATTGGGACAGCGCGGTGGACATTTTCTTGGCCTATATGCCCTCTCAGAAATGAGGGGGGCCTGTGTATGTGTGTGTAAGAATATTCACTATTCCGTATTGTCCTGTGGGTGTCGTAAGGGGCGACAGAAGCAAAAAACCAGGAGGTGGGTTGCTACGTCGTCCTAATAATATTAACAGTTTAATTGCAGTTCGCAATCTGCCTGCACTCGTGGCAACTATGGCAACATGGAAACCATCACCACTAGTAACAGTAACCTTCTACAATAAAGTCCCAGAAATTTTGTCGTAGAAGTGTATACATATATAAGGTTATTTTTAAAAAGTAGAGTAAATTTTATATTTAAGTCCAAATATATAAATAATGATATACCATTATTGCAGTTTTTGAAAATACGACTAAATAAAGCTTCTACTTTTATTTGAAATGATCCCATATTGAATGTGATTTATGGGAAACAACTACGGGTGCCGCTGTGTGTGCGATTCAATTCACAAAGTTTACCGAACGTGTGTGTGTGCGCGCGTAATAAAATAGCGGACGTTAGACATTTATGAATGACAATCTGTTAAAATAATGCATTACAAAGCATTCTGAATTTAAAAGATAAAAGGGACAAATTGTTTGAATTTTTTTTTATTTACTTTTCTTCACCATTCGCCTGTATTACTTATTTTGAACCTTCTCTGCAAGTTTGGGATGTATAGAAGAGCTTCATGAATAAATATCTGACTCTATGGAGTCGAGTAATTTTGTATCATTAGCGTGCGTTTTTTTAATTAATTAATTCAATTTCTTTATAGATTAAATTTGTTAACAAAAAAAATGCTCTTAAATTTAAATATAACGTAAACATTGCTTTAACATATAGACTAGAAAATATTAGAGATGAAGTAAAAAAAAAACGTTGAAAATTTCAAAAAATACATTGCAAGTATTTTTATTATCTTTAATTTATTATTTATCTGTATTCTATGAAGTTCATAACTCCATAAAAGAATTTTGGCGGGAAATTGACCGGCGGCGGATTGCTGCTCCCTGTATTATTGTTTAAATATGGTTTGAAGTGGATTTTGATATGTAAAAGTGGTGCGATTTTAAATGTCTGCGCATGTGAACCATCGGTGAAAACGGTGAAACAAGTGCTCCGATGGTTTTGTGAATTTCAAGATAAGCTGTCTGTCTGCTTAGGTGCATTGAGATAATAATAATAATAATAATAATTGGTATTTATTTTCTCCCACATATTACAATCAGTACATCACAAAAAACTTAGTAACAATGAACTATACAACTAAATAACAGCTATAAATATTAGCTAAATAAGATCTAGGTGGGAGACTGGTGCCCAAACTAGGTTGCCCTGTGCTGTGGGATCACCAGGCCTCTCCCTCAACAGAAGTTAATTAGTATAGTAGTATTTAATAAGCAATACAGCTACGTGTAATAAAATTACATTAAAATATACTTGTTCAGTTTGGAGAAACTGTAAAAATTACTTGTTAGGTATATATACAAAGAAGAAAAACATGTTTTAAGTACTAGTAAAGGTAAGCAGGTGTAATAAGTGTTAATAATGTGGTGTGCGTGTGCGCGCGTGAGCGCACGTGTGTGTGTGTGTGTGTGTGTGTGCGCGCGTGTGTGTATGCATGTAGTGTGTAATATATATTTAAATAATTTGTTCAAATAGTTTTTCTGTCTGTTCGTAGTCTAATGATTTAAGCCATTTGATTAAGGAAATTTTTGTCTGTCTTTTAGTTAACGGATATATATTTAATAATTTTTTAGCAAGATTATATAGGACTGGACCTCTGTAATTGAAAAATCTTCGAGCAAATAATAAATTGGTAACAAGTATTGTGCATACCATATGAGGAAGTCTTTTGTTTAATACAGGATTGGATTTATTATATTCCGTTTTTGAATGATTTAATAATATTGTCCCACGAATATAGAGCTAACGTACCGTGAGCAATTCACAGAATTTGTAAAGTTATTTAGATATTATCACCATTTGTCTGCTGACTCAAGTTGCTGTCAAAATCTCCCAAAAACTACACAATGTGAGGCATCAAAATATTATGAAGCAGTGTACTGTAAAGGATTATTATCACTTGATACTGAAAATCTGTAGAAACGAATATCCCTAATGAAATGAAGACATGGTTTAAAGAACAAGCATCCAAGCCAAAAATCTTAATTAAAAAAAGTCCATAAACGTTTAAAGACATCAACAACAAAAAAAGTTCACATTCAAGCGAAGCATTCAAATTCAAGCATTGCTTTTCGAAAACAGAAAGTCAGGAGTGACAGTTAAACGTCTGTTGTTAGCATGCTATTGTCTTTCGCGGCATTATTTTCTGTAACCCACCTGAAACCGACGAGCGCACGACAATGGTAAGAGTTGCCATCCGTTTGAACTTTCCCGGATTTGTGCCAGTTTGTGCAGTAGCGTTTCTTTACGCGACTTTTGATATTTCATAATGATTTCTTATGTTTACGCGTAACGTGTTTTGATTTTTTTTGCAGTGAAAACTCTTTTAAAATTATTGTGATTTGAAAACTCGATGAAACGAAAAAGCGGAAAAACGAAATTTTATATTTTGATATTGTGATAAAGAAAAGTGTGGTTTGCAAGATGACGTTGTGACCAGGATAAGGAAAGGAATGCTTCGGTGGTTTGGTCATGTAGAAAGAATGAACGAGGAAAGAGTCACACGACAGAGTTGGAAAGGGACGCCCTAGACGAAGGTTTATCGATCAAATCGGCGATACATTGAAAATGGGCAAGATTAGGAGTACCCTTAACTGACGAGCGTTTATGCGTAGATATATGGATGTAAAGGAGGCGAGAGAGGTGTCTCAGGATCGCGCCAAATGGAAGTCCGTAGTCTCTACTTACCCTTCAGGGTGACAGGCGTGAGTGTTTGTGTGTGTGTGTGTGTGTGTGTGTGTGTGTTTATATTTTAGAAACAGAAACAGAAACAGAAACTTTTTTATTCAATATAGATTATAAATAATACTTATTGAAAGTCAGTCTTTTGTATAATTACCATTGGTTCGAAAAAAAATCTCTGTCCTGGGAAGAATCACCAAGAAACCCAGCGGGACTTTTTTTTTAAATAACAGCTTACAATCATGTATGTTACACAAATTAACAACACAACAAATTAGAAATTGCTTGGGAGCGATCACCTCACTTCTAGGGGTTATTATCATCTATAAATTCTTTAATATTAATAATAACCCTTTTTATACAAACTTAGTTTAATAAAGTTTTTGAACTTTGAGCAGGTCAAATTTTGTATATTTTCTGGAATTTTGTTGTAAAAGCGTATACATCGCCCCAAGAATGAATTACTGACTCGATGGAGTCGAGTAACTGGTACTACTAGCTTGTGTAACTGTCTTTTGATTAAATAAACGCTTCACTTGTGATAGTGAGAGAACGAGAAAGAATACAGTATAGCGTTTTTATGAAGATTCCACTTCTACCGTGTGTGAACTGCACATGTTTATGAAGTGAAGACTTCTTTAGTCGCTGTGACTTGAAACTAGACGAAACGAAAAAGCTATAGGATTTAGCCTGCGAGTAGCCTAGTATTTTTATTTATATTTTGTTTAAAGAAACGTTTCAATTATTGTCATACTACTGGTATTCTGCGTTCGTCTCAATCTCTGGAAGTTTAGATTTCTAAAGGTGTCAGTTCTACCGCGTGTGAACTGCACACATATTTTTCTTAAAAAGAAACACTAGCACTGCTATTAAAATACGGTAATCGAATAGCGAATTCGAACCTGACCTTTTGAGTTCACGGTCCGCACCCTGCCACTAGCCTACTGTCACTTCTACTTTGATATTTCGTTAATTCTTTTAGTTTATTTTAAATAACGTCTGAATTTAACGTTCTATTTCAACACTCCTTAAATTGTCGGTCCTTGACTTCTAACAACTTTAATCTAAATTCAACCACACAGACGCAGTTATACCGTTATATTATTGTAACCACACTATAAATGGCTTTTGGGACAGCATTAAACGCCAACTCTGAGATAGCCTGCGGTGTCTTACAAGCATTTCATCTGCAGGGATCACAGCATCTTTGAACTCGTGACCGAGTTAGTTTCACTTCGACCAACTATGCTCGATGAGGACGCGTTGTGCTTAAATAGTTAATACAAGTCCACACTTATTTTTTTTATTTTTTTAGTTTGTTAGTTGTGGATTCATATCAAAGAATTCAAATCATATAATGGCAGATTGTTTTTTTGTAGAATAAGGGTGAAAAGCGGGCACACAGTTTACCTGATGGTAAGTGGATATTATGGTCCTTTGACATCTATACCTATTCTCGATTAAGAATTAAAATGGAGATGCGTTGTTACCCCTGAGGACTAAGATGGAATATCCCGTTACCAGTAAAAACGATCTAAGGTTCTCCACATTCACCATACGAAACACAGCACTACGTTGCTGTTTTACGCTGATATTCAGTGAGAGCATGATAATACTCAGATCAGCCGACCCGTTCGCGCTACAGCCATGATATAGCATGGCTCTACCACGTAAAAATATACAATGATATGTGTACCAATATGTACTTCTAAACTAGTTGTTGGATTTTGATATCTTATTCTAATTTTGACAATGGTGCGGGTGTCGTAAAATAATATCCCAGACGCGATCTGTCAAAACTTGCTACCTAAAACTAGATACGATGAAAAACATTTAAAAAAAAAACGTTACTCCCACAATATGATTTTCTCCTGTATCGTGAAGGCAGTTTACAAACACAAATTGCACAAAGATAAACATCCAGACCCGGAACAATTATTTGTAGGCCATAAAAATACTTGTTCCGTGCGGGATTCGAACCCGCGGCCCCCAGCGCAGCAACTCATTGCTAACCCACTGCGCCACGGAGCGGTTATATAATATCACTGTAGTTGGGTTTATTTTTTTTTAATAACAATTTTCTTGTTGGTTTCACATTCATAGTATAAATTTATACCCGAGTCCTTATCGATAATTCGGCCTCTTAAAATAAAAACGACCGCGATAAAATTATTCACAGGATTTTATGAAAGGGACATCAGATGGGTATTGGAAAGGTTTTATGAAGCGAAATAATTCAAAAGAGTGTTATTTAATGTCAATTGAATTTAAGAAATAAAGCCTCATGTAATTTTTGGATAAATTCTTCATAATTTTTAAGCTATCTAAGAGCGATACAACGTCGAGTACGTCGTATGTACCTACGTCTGATTCTGTGTCCCCTTGTTTCTAAACTATAAACTATATACACATTCTGTCACAGTTTAAAACATGGTTAATTTTTGGGTTAATTGTATGTGGAAATCGTTTTATTCTCTTAAGTTTTGAAGGCAGTATTTCATCTATACTAATATAATAAAGCGGAAGAGTTTGTTTGTTTTTTTGTTTGTTTAAACGCGCTAATCTCTGGAACTACCAGTCCGATTTGAAAAATTCTTTTTGTATATTATAGCATGATTTAAGTGGAATAGTACAGCCTATCTAGCATTCAGCTAGCCTTAAATATGGATATTTGTTAAGCAAGTCAGAAGAAAAAGCGCCCCCGAAATGATTTATCCGCGTTCGCTGGTGTTATGGTTAGGGATACGTAAATACAATGTTCTAGAAAAATATAGATCTTTACTCCGTACAAAAAAGGCCGCAATACCATATGTCTATTTCTTATACATAAGTCATAATAAGGTATTTTGTGACAAAAAATATTGAAAATTAAACAGTGATTTACAAGCGTTATTATTAGGCATGGTCTATTTATCCTTACGAACGAATGTTAGTTTTTCATCAAGACAATTTTATGAAGATAAACTTTGTTCTATATACCATATTATTTGGACGCATAGTTTAAGAGATAATGTAAAATTAAAATCGAGAAGCCAGTTTTGAAAACTTCTATGAGCTAAGTTAGTTCAATCATTATAGCTAAAATAAATTAAAAATTAATTGAATACCTTTATGACAATGATACGTTACATCTTTATTTCTGAACTCTTTCATTTCACGTTGCTATGGTATTTTGAAAATTTTATTGATTAATAAGTATAAGAGTTTGATAGCAAATTTATCACGAATCATTTCATGCCTACACACTTTTCATGTATCGTGTACGGTTTTCTTTAAAACTGGAAAATACCGCGCTTTGGGACACTTTCTGGGACGTGAGGGGGAGGGGGGGGGAGGAGGCTCAACCGGGAGGGGGAGGGGGAGGGAAAGTGGATAAAACTTAACTTCGCTCTACATCATACATAATATGTCGACAGATAAAAGTACTCCACTAATTATGCCAATTTTTCCATACATTGCTATAAAATAAAATATTTAATTGCAATAATAAAATGCTTGAACTAGGTGTCATCTCATGTCGCGCACCTCAGACACGTGATGACGTGTCTGAGGTGGGGTAACCGCGGGACACAGCTAGTTTCTTATAGCTTATATTAGCTTATATAGCATTATAGCTAGAATGTCGTCTCAAAAGTCACAATAAAACTTCATACCCGACTTATCCCACCGTTGGTTCATATTAATGGTGGTCCCATTTAAGCCTAGAAGAGGTACGAGTATAGTGTAGCCTATTTAATAAAAATTATCATTTTAATCGTTCCTCAGCCATTTTAGTTTTAAAAAAAATTATGGGTGTAATTGTGTGCACACTAACGAAGACAAACTTCTTTACGACATATCATTCTACTTTTATTTTCTACTTACTTCAAAAAGGAGACGGTACTCAATTCGACTGTATGCCCTTTTTTATGTACAAGTGTATCTCATAATATTTTTCTGCGTGAACCGATTTCGATGATTCTTTTTTTATTTGTAAGTTGGTAGTTCCCATGTAGTCTCATATAAATTCATAGTATGACCAATAGTTCTTGAGTTATTCTTAATAATTTATATTGAACTCGGTTGTACAAAATTTCAACTTATATATTGCACCTACCGGGTGCAATTGTGAATCTAAACCATCCAGGGACCCACTCAACATACACAAAAAATTTTCATCGGAATCGGTCGAGCCAGTTTTTTTTTATAGGATAGGGTGACAAACGAGCACACAGTCCACCTGATGGTAAGTGGTTGCTGTGGCCCATAGACATCTACATTTATCCTCGTATGCGAATTAAAATGCAGATATGTTGTCACCTGTGAGGACTAATGAATGAATGCCTCTTTTCCAGTAAAAAGGGTCTCCGGTTCTCTACACTCACCATACGAAACACAGCAGTGTTAAGCTGCTATTTTACGGTGGTATTCTTCCCCGGTCGAGCCGACCCATTCGTGCTACAATTATACTACTAATATAGCTGCAGCATGGCTCTACCAGTTTCGAGTTTTAGCGAGACCAGACAGTAATTGATTTTTATATAAAATAATGTCCGATACATGAAATTTAAGTAGCCGATTATTGGTCCGTTAGTGCACTCGCTACGCTCGAGCGCTAACTTTACACGTTTTAATAATCGGTTACTTAAGTCCCTTGTATCGTAATGTAGTATTACATATGTAAGTAGGGTAAATACATAACAGTGGTAGAGCCACGCGGCAGCTTTTGCTGTCGCACGGATGGGCCGGCTCGAACCGGGGTGTTACCACGACCTCACAGAATACCAGCGTGAAGTAGAGGTTTACCTCTGCGTTGCGCTTGGTGAGTGCAGGTGGCCGGAGGCCCTTTTTACTGGAAATGAGGCATTCCATCCTAGTCCTCACGGGTGAAAACGCATCTGCATTTTGATCTGTAACAGAGGATAGATGTAGATATCTATGGGCCGCAGCAACCACTTACCATCAGGTGGACTGTGTGCTCGTTTTTCACCATTATTCTATAAAAAAAAAATAATAGTAAAATACTCATGCAGCCCCGGCTGTGAAACGTTACAAGAAAACGTGACGGTTTTGTTTTTTAATATTTGCACTACGTCGATAAGGAATTTTCACTTCAATAAAGGATTTTTTAAATCGATTCCTTAGCCATTTTCGTAAAAAAAAAACATACACTTCGAATATAGAACCTCCTCTATTTCTATCGACTTCAAAAAACAGGAGGTACCCAATTCGACTGTATGTTTTTTTATGTGTGTTACCTCATAACTTTTTTTGGTGAACCGATTTCGATAAATCGTTTTTTATTTGAATACTGCTACTTCTCATGTGATCCCATATAAATTTGATCAAGTTCTGACCAATAGTAGTTTAGTTATTCTTAATAATTAATATTGAAGTCGGTTGTACAAAATTTTTAATTTTTCATTATTAAAGTATGTTAAAAACTTGCAAAATTACAAACTGTTCGCCACAAAGAAGCGGGAATGTGTTTATAATTTGTTGATTCAATAATAAATCTCTCAAATTACTCAGACCTGTTTCTTTAAACGAGGTAGGTTGAGCTGATGGGCGAGCTTCTTCGCAATCATAACGGTGACTGTAATAAGGAGCAGTGATTTAACATTACGTGTTATTGAAATTAAAGGTTATCGAGGCGGCAGCGCTTTGTCACTTGTCATGTTTAATATGTTGTAAAGTAATAATAATAATAATGTCCTCCAGACCGATTTCGATCACCGCCGTCAGTTTCAACTGAGACTAGCCATATTGAGGAAACCTGCACGTCTGAAGAGTAAAAATATTTTTAGGATACGCACTGGTATACCGCGGTGGACTAATCGTTACATAACCTCAGACCTAGGAGTTGAGAGGAGGCTTATGCTCATCACATTACGTAACTTTTGTATCACCAATCATCTTATGACTACCTCGTTGGTCTAATGGCCGTAAACGTGGCTGCTGATCATGTGACCCTGGGCTCGAATCCTGGGTTGGCCCAAAATCTGTTATTATGTTTTACTGTCAAGAAATCTTAACGTGGTAGAGCCATGTTGCAGCTATATTAGTAGTATAGTTGTAGGACGAATGGGTCGCCTCGACCGGGGAAGGACCACGCTCTCACAGAATACCAGCGTCAAATAGCAGCCGAACACTGCTGTGTTTCGTATGGTGAATTTAGAGAACCGGAGACCCTTTTTACTGGAAAAGAGGCATTTCATCTTAGTCCTCACGGGTGATAACGCGTCTGTATTTTGGTTCGCAATTGAGGATAGATGTAGATGTCTATGGGCCACAGCAACCACTTACCAGCAGGTGGACTGTGTGCTCGTTTGTTACCCTATCTATAAAAAAAATCTCCCATGCCTCGGAAATCACGTAAGCCGTCCTGCGCCTGATCTCTTTTATGCCGTGTGAGGGAAAATCGAGTGCCCTTGTGTTTGCGTTTACACTTGGGCATTATAATCCTGTCCTGCGCAGCTAGCTCGCATTTGTTTGGTCGTCTTGATCTAAATTCGGTCTGGAAGAAAGAAAGAAAGAAAGAAAGGTTTATTCTCCAAAATGACGCCATCACAGATAACATAAAAAAAAACACAAAATTTACAAATAATATTGGTTATACAATACAAATTACAATATACTACATATTACAAACTATACAATACCAATACTCATATGTGTCAAGGCGTCATCTGGGAACAGGAGCACACTCAGCATAATGCCATGAATTTTTTTTTTCTCCATGGCGCTGATTTTCAGTGTGTCCTACCATTGACTTACCGAAATCAGTGCTATATTATGTATACTCATGACAGAATTATGCACAACAAGGGAGAAAGAGACAGTAACTATCTTAAGTGAGAGGGAGAGAGTAGAGTTCAAGGTCGAATGCCACTTCGACACAGCACGTCCCATTTATGTTGCTTTCAGACGCTCTTAGAAGGGCTATACGAACACTACAAAAGGGGGAGATTATTAAAATACTATAAAGGGCTATATACTACAAAAGGGAAATTATTAAAATACTATAAAATGCTATATAATAAAATGACCAGATAATTTGTAAAAAAAAAATATGTAATTATTGAAGAATATAAAAGTATATAAGAAGACAAAAGCCGCATTCAAGAGGACGATTTTAATGCTCCGTTGTTAATAATCTATAACGATGAGGTATATTATATTTTACCGCCGGATTGGAAACCATGTGGTTTTCCTCATAGACGTCTCAACTGCGTAGAGTTAAGTTGGGTGAAGGATGTTTTTTACGTCGATGTCATATTTGTCTGATTTAAAAATTGGGTGTATAAATAATAAATTTTATTTAGAATCAATTAAATTTTAGAAGTTTATAATTTATTTTGTTAAAGAACGAAAGAGTTGACTCGCTAAAATTAAACCTGCAATCTCCAGTAATATAGGCAAAAAAATTTAATTAATAAAAAGTTAAAATGCTGGCCTTCAATAAAATAAAATGCTTTTAGTATAATTAAAAAAAAAACTCTCTTTATAAAAGTCTTTTGAACGTTGACCGATTTGTTTTTGTTGATGAATAAAAGATGACCTTGAAGCTTTTCATTAACGTTCTAATTCATTAAAATCGTCTGGAGTACACTCTTGTGACAATAAATTCATTACCCAGGCTATCGAACTTAGTTAAAGATGGGCTAAAATTAAAAGTAACTTTAACTGACGAACATACATGCGTAGGTATATAATATTATGGGTGTGAAAGGAGCGAGAGAGGTGTGCAAGGATCGTGCCATATAGAAGTCCGTGGTCTCTCCCTACCCCTCTGGGTAAAAGGTGTGAGAGTTTAGTTATTGTTATGAAACCTATGTAGATAAAGTTGAAAAGTAAAACCATTAAAAGTTAAAAGTTACAACCTAAATACGGCCCACTGCTGGTCACAGGCCTTCTCTCATTTCTGAGAGGGTTTTACGGCAAACAAATGTCCACCGGCGTGGTGGGCCCCACTGCGTAGTGGCAAATTTCACATGTTTTAGAAATATTTTTTGTTCTATTTCTCAGACATGCAAGTTTCCTCATGATGTTTGTGCCGGCGTAGAACGAACCCGGGTTGCTCCCGTACTGTGAAATTTACAGCGAGCGCCTGAGCTACCACCGCTCTTAGACAACCATTACCTAAATACATACTATATTTCATTCGAACCGTTAGAGCCGTTTCTGAGAAACAATATACGTATCTGGGGGCACGGTAGTGCCCCCGCCAAGTCGAGCAAAAAGCGGCACGGCCCTACCATCCTTTTCTCGAAGCAATTCAGTCCATTTTCGAAACTCTATAACTTCGTTGTGTGTTTATTTACCAAGTAGGCATTGCATAAACTCGGTATATTTCAAATTTCATCAAATTTGAACCAGTAGTTTAAGAATTAGAAGTAGTCAAAATTTCTTAATTTTGTCACTCACTGACTGACCGATCATCAAAACTCTAAGGCACTTCTACACTAAACAATCTAATTTAATGTAATATTTATTATTTGAGGGATACATTGCGTTTTCATTCGATGGCCAAGTCAATCTATTTATTTAAAACATAAAAGATTTTTAATATTGATATGGTCACTGTAAGATGTTGTTAGGTTAGCTAATTACGTAATAACCTTATAGAGAAGGACCCTTAAGTAGGGAGGGACTGAATAAATTAACCGACTTGGTATTATATGGATCTCACAACTTTTTACGGTAGGAGAACTGAGTTGCGAGACTTGGTATTTTTTTACAAGTTATGTATTTGATATATATATTATATCCGTACATAATCGTTGGTTTGTCTGTAGGTGATCCTATAACTTCTGAACGAATTGACCGATTGTGGTCATGTTCACATAGCATATTTGTTTTATCTAAACGATAGTTTATACCTTTGTCAAAATCCGATAGTTGGAACTGTAGTCAAGTTCTCAACAATCTATATATTATTGACCGAAATTACTAATATTCACATTACTATGTTGGTTTAGAGCCAAAAGAATATCACAGAATCTGGAATTGTCTCTGGACTATTACTTGGTCTTTACTCACTTCAGCGACCTATGGAGCCTGCTACATATAACGGCACATCCAGGTTTCAGGTGACCATCCCTTGTTCCAAATATATACCTATATTAAATATTAAAGCTGCATTTAAATATAACACGTGGACATCGCACTCCGTTGTCGCGGTAAGCCATTATTATTTTTCAAGACAATCAGCACTGCAACGCTTTGAAGGGCGTACTCTGAATATTCTAGAAAACAATTTCGATAGCCATTACGTAGCAGTAAATAGTCGACATTTACCGCAGAACTTAGTTCTTACCTCAGAAGAAATCCAAGTACGATTTCTTAACAAATATTGTCCACAAATCTGTTACCCTCGCTGTTGTTACTATTTGTGACTTTGCTTTAGTTTAGTTTAGTTTGCAACAGGCTATTTTTCGCTACTCTACGTATTAACGCATATTTTACGCGTGGGCAGGAATAATGTAGTAATTCAAGTGAGGATATCTCCTCAAAGAAATTTATTAAACACATAGTATATGTAAGTAGTACTACGAGTACCTATTATCAAGTAAACTTGAGCTACACTGAGATCCGGCATTAACACTTATATTGATCCAGTTGTTGTTTACACAACAATATTTTTAAAGAAAAAATTAAGACTGAACTTGGTTAAACATAGCGTAATCAGGAAACTTTTTACAATAAGCATCCAAAGACTTCTATATTATGTCCAGGAGTCTTTTTACGCATCAAATAAATTAACACGTCACCAAAAAGAAAAACAGGACTTCTTTTTCCAAATTACATGACGGGCTGTAATATAGATGGCTAGTACGTAATGAAACTACCTTTAAATTATTTTAACAATTTTTCTGTTCTTCTAAAGTTGCCTGAGTATTATTTTTCTTTTAAAAAGCTTTGATCTCATATTTATATTAGGTCCTTACATATGAAAATGGCGTTTTGTACGGGAGGAATATAAAGTCAATTTTTTTAAAAAAAATATATTTAATTAATCAAAGTATGCACCGTTGTTATCTATGCCCTTTTGCCATCTTTTAGGTACTTCATTGATCTCTTTACTAAAAAACCATGGGGGCGAGAATCAATAAACTCTTTGAAGGCGGTTTGGACTGCCGCATCGGATTTGAATTTTTTTCCTTGTAAGAAGTTGTCCAAATTTCGGAAAAAATGGTAACCTGTTAGAGCAAGCTCCGGGGAGTACGGTGGATGTCGCAGATATTCCAATTGTAGCTAATCTAACTTAGTGGTTGTTTTTTGTGCAGTGTATGGTTTTGCGTTGTCGTGAAGCAGCAGTGGCCTAGAGCGATTGACCAATCTCGGTTGTTTAGCAGCTAGTTCTTCCTTCATGTTTTATGGTTGCTGACAACAGATATCTGCCGTAATCGTTTGGCCAGATTTTAGAAAGCTGTAGTGACACCGGAACTAGTCCAACAAACACTCACAAATAACTTTTTCTGAGTTAATTTTCGTTTAGGGCAGGATTTGGCTGGGACTCCAGGGTTCGGCCACTGCGACGAGCGCTTCCGATTTTTTTTATAGGATCGAGTGACAAACGAACACACAGCCCACCTGATGGTAAGTGGTTGCTGTGGCCCATAGACATCTACATTTATCTTCGTTTGCGAATCAAAACGCAGATGCGTTGTCACCCGTGAGGACTAAGATGGAATGCCTCTTTTCCAGTAAAACGGGTCTTCGGTTCTCTACACTCACCATACGAAACACAGCAGTGTTAAACTGCTATTTGACGCTGGTATTCTGTGAGAGCGTGGTCCTTCCCCGGTTGAGCCGACCCATTCGTGCTACAACTATACTACTAATATAGCTGCAGCATGGCTCTACCACGTAAGAAAAATGATTGTACAGTATCAACTTTTCATCACAAGTAATGATTCGATTTGAAATCCCTTAATTATTGTGTCGATTGAGCAAAGTAACACAGCAGTCGACGCGTGTTTGCAAGTTCGATTCACTCAATTCATGAGGTATCCATCGTTCAAGTTTTTTTACTTTCCCGATTTGCTTCAAGTGGATTAATACAGTTTTATCACTTACCTCAAAGCCTGCAGCTATCTCTGAAGTGCTTTGTGATCGATCCGCTTCCACAATAGCCTTTGATTTTTCATTTTCCACTTTGGTCTCCGGCTGTCCACGGCGTTGGTTCTTAACGTCGAAATTTCCAGAACGAAAACGTTGAAACCAAAAACGTACCGTGCTATCTTTTGCGACACCAGCGCCGCACACATCATTAATCCTTCTGGCTGTTTCTGCAGCACTGGTGCCACGGTAGAACTCGTACTCGTAAATATACCGATAATTCATGTTTTCCATTGTGCGGTAAGCCACGCTAAAGAAAAGAATAATGAGGAAGTTAAGGAAATAGGAGTTTTCAAAACTCAAATGTACCAGCTAAATGAATATTTATAAATTTGAATTTGGAATTCTTAACTAAAGAGGAGATATTTCAGATCAAAGTGGTCAGTACGACAAAACGCTAATTTCATATGTAAGGACCTAATATTTAGTGTAACTTTGTTTCAGTTGAAGTCACTTGCGGCGGCACGGTGCAGAACAACCTAACTTACTTCATGTCGCCGGGGTTCCCCGAGCTCTGGTACGGTGAAATGGACTGCAACATTACCGTGGAGAAAACTCATGCGGGAATCATGCAGCTTAGAATAGACTTCATTCACTTCACTCTAGTAAGTATACTAAACGACCGTGGTAACTCACAGGTTTTTTTTTATAGAAGAAGCTTGACAAACATACAAAGAAAACACCATGTGGGTAAGTAGATACTGTGACCATAGATATTCACATCTATCCTGGATTAAGAATCAAAATGCAGATGCGTTGTTCTCTTTCTCTTCCATTCTCTTTTTTTAAAAAACGTTACCCCCACACTAGGATTTTCTCCTGTATCGTGGAGGCAGTTTACAAACATAAATTGCACGAGGACAAACATCCAGACCCGGAACAATTATTTATAGGCCATACAAATACCTTGTTCCGTGCGGGATTCGAACCCGCGGCCCCAGCGCAACAAGTCATTGCTAAGCCACTGCGCCACGGAGCCGTATATCCTGATGTAATGCGATGTTTCCAGTAAAAAGGATCTGCAGTTCTTAACGCTCAACATATGAAACATGGCAGAATTAAGCTGCATTTTACACTGGTATTCTGTGAGAATGTGATACTTCCACGGTCAAGCTGACTCATTCGTGCTACAAGCATAATACGGCTGCATCGTAACTCTACCACCACGTGTGGAAAAATTAAGTGTTTACCGTAAATTTCACTTTGTCAGTTGGGTTCGGCAGGAGTGTTGACACGTGGTACGTGGTAACGTACTAGACTGTGAGAAAAACTGCATGCATATGAAGTAACCTCATGGATGGGTGTGGGTGGGTTAGTACCGTGTTTGATGGCATTTATGCCATAAGCCTTTGTTTAGCGGTGGACTTGTGAAGGACTCAGGGCGAGCCTTTTTTTTAAAGGATAAGGGTGACAAACGAGCACACAGTCCATCTGATGGTAATTGGTTGCTGTGGCCCATAGACATCTACATCTATCTTCGATTAAGAATCAAATTGCAGAGGCGTTGTCAACCGTGAGGACTAAGATGGAATGCCTCGTTTCCAGTAAAAAGGGTCTCCGGTTCTCTACACTAACCATACGAAACACAGCAGCGTTAAGCTGCTATTTTACGCTTGTATTCTGTGCGAGCGTGGTCCTTCCTCGGTCGAGCCGACGCATTCGTGCTATAACCATAATATAGCTGCAGCATGGCTCTATCACGTATAAAAAAGCCTCCATTCATATCGTACGTTTGCGTGCCTATTGCCAGAAATTTATTGAAATTGAAATAAATTATAGAAGTACGAATCGTATACTTAGGGACCTTCAAGAAGAAGAAGAAGCCTACTCCTTTTAAATAGCCTGCAACGTATCTGCAATTCCCATAGTATTGCAGTTGTTCATGGGTCACTTACCATCGGGGGAGCTGCATGCTCGTTTGCTTCTTCTATAAAAAATAACTTATATATCTAAACGAAAAAATGAAATCTTCTATGGCTGGCCGCTAAGATAAATTAAATTATCTTAGCGCATTATAAATTATCTTATCAGCCAACGCAGAATCTACATCACCTGAAGATGCCTCGTGTAGAGGCGAAACACGTGTCGTACTTAAATAATATCGACATCATATAAAACATATTATTTACTCCTATTTCCTATTTAATCACAAAATAATATTTTTAGTTAAATATGTATTCAGGTGTGCCTCGTGTAGAGACGAAACGCGTGTCGTATTGTCGTCAGTGGTGTGTCTTTCCTAGTGTAATGGTGTTGGGAGTAGTGGTGCTTGGATTAGTGATGACGGAGATAGTGCACGCAATTGAGGGAGATTGGGGGTGATCTTTAAACTAGGTAAGACACTTCATTTTATTTTATCGAGCGGATGTACGCAAAGTAATTTTTACCAACTTTAATATAATTTTATTTATATTGATTTCCGCAAAGTAACGCCCGATTCTATTAATTATATTAAAAATAACTGAACAAAAAGAGTTTTTTTTTATTGTGTCTTCCAGCTAACAATTACGAGCGCAATAGTTTTGGTTGTTACTATTTATAGTAAGTATTGCGGCGGAAAAAGACTTAACGTTAATGAAATTAGTGAGCCTTAAGCTGAATCAAATTAGCCAAATGTAATCAAGAAAAGTGCCGAGAGGCTTTTAAGAGGATGAGCAGCGAAATTCAATCTAAAGGATTAAGGATTTGTAACGTAACCGCTGCGAGTTGCAAATGTAATTATATTTTGTGTTGAAACAGTTATAAAAAAGTGAAAAAATTATAATTTTTGATAAATTCATTCCGGATGCATTTTTCTAGACGTTAGGGTGACAAACGAGCACATAGCTTACCTAATGGTAAGCAGAGGCTGTGGCTCATAGAAACCTACATTAACTTTGATTTAGAATCAAATGTCACTAAGATAGAATGCCGCGTTACCATTAAAAAGAGCCTTCGCGTCTCATCGCTCATCATACGGAACATATGCTGTTATTATGCTGTTATTTTGCGTTGGTATTGCGTGGTTTTTTCCCGGACTTAGTTTTAATTTTGTTCATTATTATGATATAGATCAAGTATAAGTATGATTATATACATCTCGCACAATTCTGTTTCAAGGGTCAGCCGAACCGCACAACTGGTGAATGTGACGAGGACGCCATGATAGTCGGCGAAGGAGCTGCTAACTTTACCGTGTGTGGGCAAAATCATGGGCAACATAGTGAGTACACTGTGATTATACACTTTAAATAACAATTTGATACTCACGTGCGCAAAAATAACGAACTTTTTTATATTTTTTTTGCTACCTATAGCTACAAGCCACTTACCATTAGGGGGGATTATAGTGAAGCACTGGCTTAAAATACTTGGTAAGAGATACGTGAAGTCGATGAATACGATGAATAAGATGGTTATTGGGTTGTTTTGTCAAGAAAATCTCAGTAGCAGTCCGGAGTCAGGAAGTTGGCAGTGTTTTATTCCCATAAAAGCCCGTAAAGCCGTCGGGCCTGCACCTGATCTCTATCCGGCCGTGTCGGTTTGCCGTCCCATCGGACAAGGAGAGTGAGGGAATAAAGAGTGCATCTATGCTTGCGTATACACTTAAGCACTTCAATCCCGTCCTGCACAGGTGGCTAGTCTCCGTTGAGACTGGCCGTCGTGATTGAAATTCGGCCTGAAGGAAATTAGCAACCGAATGGGATAGCCTGCAAAATACTTTACCGTGTAGCGGCGATGTAAGAATATTTTACTAGGAGTTTTCTTCCTCGTACGACCTCTTTGTGAAATCGTTTATCACCGGCAATTTTTCCGGATCAATACGACTTACGAACCTTCAAGAAAAGAGCTCGCTCCTTTCCCCCGGCAATGCACCTGCTATTACTCTGGTGTTGCTTGTTGATCGAAGGGTGTTGCAGTTGTTAATAGGCGGCGGGCCGCACCATCGTTTGTGCCCCTCTTCTGTAAAAAGAATCCACTACCCAACATCATGTGGGTATCGTAAGAGGCGATAGAGGGAAATAAATCAGGAGACGGGCGGGCGGGCAGCAGCGTCTTCCTAATAACGACAAAAAATTAAAAAACTGCGGTTACCAACAAGTTTACCAAGCGGAGCAACTATGGCAAATATCTTTCCTATGAGGCTATTTATGGGGGAGGCTTATGTTCAGCAGTGGATTTTCATAGGCTGTAAAGGGTGCAAAATATATACATGTTCACGTGTAGTACCACATCTTAACAGTATACTACAACCTGCCAACGGACAGTGTGAAGCGGGAAGAAGACGAGCTGGCTGGTACAGTGCCGACGCGGGTTACGATACGAGCGCGAGGCGACGACTCGCCGCGGCTATGGATGCTGCGTCTCGCGCAACTACCTCTAGCGCAAGCGGCGCCGCATTCCTGCCTGCAGCACCACACCGACAACAACGGTACGTGCACACACACACGCACACACGCACACACGCGCATGCACACACACACACACACACACACACACACACACACACAAGCACGCGCACGGGATTTATTATTTCATTTAACGGGATTTTATTGTCAATTTCCACATTATTACCTTTTTAATACAAAGTCCTTTTCAATTTGGTATCGTTCGTTTCAAGAGGAAGTAAATTCCTTATGAATACATTACAGCTGCGATTTGATATAAAATGTAGAGCCCTTCTTAATTTTTAGTTAACATTATATGTCATGTTCTTTATATATAGACTAAGACTTACGAATTTTAAAAATGACGAATTTTTATTCTACTTAAACACACACACTAGCATGCAAGCACGCACACACGCACACACACACACAAACACGCACACACTTCATACGTGGTATATTATAGTTGTAGCACAAATAGGATGGCTCAACCGGGGTAGGACCACACTCTCATAGAATACCAGCGTAAAATAGTAAATTGATTGTCGCTTCATGGAAACTAACATTCTTCGCATAGCGCATTAACTCTAGGTGTATTGTTTAGGACGTATAAAATAAGTCCTAAATAAATCCAAAGCAATATAAAATAGCAGTATAATAATTCTACGGTGTACTATGCTTACTAATTATAGGTTTAGTCGTTTAGGGGCGGCGTAAGAGTATCCACTACCACACATCGTCTCGTAGGTGTGGTAAGAGGCTACAGAGGGAAACTGAAACACTGAGATGTGCAGTAGCATCTTCTTGATAACAATTTAATATAATAAAAAACTGCGACTGCCAACCTGTCTACCATACGTGGAAATTATGGCAAATTATATCCTTCCCATGAAGCAATCTGTGGGAGTTCTAAGGCCATTTCCTACAGTTTACTAACTTAAAATTACATTTTGTATTTAAAAAGTAGAAGCGCTTTTCATAAACAATAGCAATATATTTTTTTTAAATATTTAAAAAAAAGTATGCTCCACTTTCAAAATCGCTTATTATACATACTACCAGATTCGAAGTAGATACTACTGTCAAGGTCTGCATACTCAGAACTGGCAATATTTTAGCATCTTGACTTTCTTTCGACGATATGTGAAGGTATTTAATCGTACAAAATACGTTTATTTGGAAAATTATTTTACTATTAATAACGTTAGTATTTTTCTTCAGGTACAATAAAGACGTTCAACTACGCGGTGAACGGCCGCCATCTTGCCTCGCAGGAGTATAGGGCCTGCGTGCGGAGGAATGTGGGCTTTTGCTCCATCCGTTACTGGCCCTGTGACGCCAACTCCTTCAGGATAGGGTCGAGCACTGGCACGCCTATGGTCATCGACCCGGCTGGTGAGTACACCGTTGGAATTAATTTTCAATAATTTTTTAAAGTGAAAACTTCTACAATCACGTTTAGCAATTTTAGGATATAATGTTGCGCATATAATATACCCGTTGGATGCTTTTTGTAAGGGTACAATATTTTGAATTTGCGTTACCGACATGATAATTTTAACAGTTTTTCTTTATCTATAAATATGATATGTTTCTTAGAAGGGTAAAATATTATGAGTTTGCGTCACTGACATACTAATTTTAACAGTATATCTGTAGCTATAAGTGTTGCGCGTAAAATATGCGCGTTGAACGCTTTTTTGATGAGTAAAATCTTATGAGTTCGCGTCACCGACATGCTAATTTAAACTATATATCTGTAGCTATAAATATGATATGTTGCGCGTATGATATGCTTTTTGGAAGGGTAAATATTATGAGTTCGTGTCAATGAAATGCTAATTTTAATAGTATATGTGTCAATACTTATAGCTACAGATCTGACTGTTAACGTCAGCATATCAGTGACGCGAATTCATAAGATTTACTTATCCTAAAATTGCTAAACGTGATAGTAGAAGTTTCCACGTTAAAAAATAAGCATGGCGTGTTGCGCTAGGGCAACAATGAAAGTGCAGATTATTGTAAACCATTTATAAATTTACTTTCATGAAGTGCCGATACGCGGCGCAAGTAGATATTTTAAAATATGCTATCTTTTTCATACCGCTTGCTCTGCCTCCCTCTTCGTGCGATAAAGAGAGTTAAAAGTCTTGGACGCAATTGCCTACATTTCTTTTTCAACAGAATTTAAAAAGGAGGAGGTATTCGGAATCTTTTTTTATGTATGTTTACCGATTACTTGAAGACGCCTGAACCGATTTGGAAAATTGCTTTTTTATTTAAAAGCTGGTGCTCCTCATCTAAATTTCTCATACCACATAAATTAGATCAAAGTCTGATAGTTTTTGAGTTATCCTTATTAATTTATATTGAAATCAGATGTAAAATAAATTTAATTTTACTACTTGTTGAAATATTGTTTCGGGCGATATCGTTTTTACCCAACCAAATCTTTGCGAAGTGAGACAATTTTGGTCTCATTAGATTCACCTTAACTAGTCAGTTTCTTTTTCTGCTTTAGTAATTCAGTTTTTTATTAAAAAAAAACCGCTAGAGGAAATGTTTAAATCAAAATATAGATATAGATTTATTTGACAATAACTTATATCGTCGTCGTAGGCAATATTTATTTAAAATAAATGTTTACGGGGGCGGTATCGCTATTTGTATGAAACAGATTCATAATCCTTTTAATAATTTTAATGCACAAGCTATGAAATTTTGTTTCTGATACTACAATTAATTTGTATATCCAAAAAAGCGCTGTTTTTCAAAAATTTTAGTTTTCTCTTCTGTCGGCAGCCCGACAATCCCAATGACTGCCATTTTTTTTGGAACAAAGTTCCTTATCGCACTGTACGAATTTGGCGGATGGGGGCTAGGTGAGAAAAAATGTAAGATTTTTTCGTCACGACCGTTTCTTTACTGCGAGCGAGATGGAATAATATCCATCTCCCTCTCATTTTTTCTTGCCATTATTCATTTTTATTTATTAATTTTTTTTATATATCACCATTTCCTCCAGATCGCGGAATCGCGGAATTCACATAACCTCGAAATTTTTCCGCCTTACATGCAGGTTTCCTCACTTTTCATCTTTGCCGAGCACTTTTCAAATCAGCACTTAAGATAGCAGTAACAATTTTTAGTGTCCGACCGAAACAGGATTTTCAACCGAAACCAAAACCGAAAACGAACCTTCGGTCTGGGTGTCAGTTTCGGCCGAAACCGAAACCGAACCTTATTTAGACATGTTCTTTTTTTATTGTATAATGGAATCTGGAATATTTTTTATACATATACAGATAGGTAATGCATGTTAATCAAAATCAGTAACTGTAATAGTCATGCAGCAATATATTTATTTATTTTCAAGTAAAAATCAACAATTTAACGTTAAGCAATACTTTTTTAAGTCAATTTTGTAAAAAATCAACACTTACATCCATAAAAAGTTGCTCGCTAATTCAGAACATATTTTATTGTGTTCACATTATTGTTAATATTATTGAATGAGAGCATTAACTTAATATATCACATTCACACACGATATACATACACACACCTTAACAAAATCCCAGAAAATATACAAAACCTGCTCAAAGTTCAAAAACTTGAATAAACTAAGTTTGTATAAAAAGGGTTATTATAATATTAAGGAATTTATGGATTATAATAACCCCACTATGGTGATCACAACCAAGCTATTTCTAAATTCTTTTTTGTTGTTAATTGTGTTTTATACATGATTGTAAGAATGGCGTAGCTACGTGTGGGCGAAGTGAGCCCTCGCCCATAGCCTCGCACTTAAAGGGGCCTCGCGAGACCCTCTAAAATGCGATGCCCCCAGACTGTACCACAGATGACTAATTAATTTGATCACCTTTACCCTTGAAAAAGTGAAAGTGTGTTTGTTTGGGGCCTCGCAAGAAGCCCCCCTTAAATGCAACTGCGAGGCCTTTAAAACTACCTTCAAAGACCGTGATTATTACATTGACGGAGTACGAGACTTGTCAGGAATTAATGGATGTGAGTAGGTACGAGGGTAACACTAAAAGATCTAAAAAATCAAAAACTGAACAAACTAGCTAGCAAGTTATTACTATTATTATATCTTTTCAAAATAGTGTCCATATAAATCTTTTTTAAGAAGTTTTTCTTTTATTTTTAGAAATAAATAATAATCGCAAAGTCGATACTATAGGGCAGATGACCCAGTAATTCCACGTCTGACGTCTCCAAGTATTCGATTGTTTGCTTGGCAGTGTGCGACGAGGCGTTGTCGTAGTGAAGGAGGATCCTACTACGAGGTCGTTTCTCCCGAACTTTTTCCAAGACAAATAGCAAACAATTGTTAGTGTAGCACTCTGCAGTAACTGTTTTTCAATCCCCTAAAACAATGAGGGCTAATAATCTTCCACTCACCAGATGTCGCTAGTTGTGACTGAGGTAAAGTTTTTGTTACACAGTGTCAGTCAATTGAGAAATTAGTTTTAAATAATAGTTTATCATTATCTAGAGTATTATATTAATACACAACACAATGCGTCAGTGGTTTGATTTTTAATTTTTTGCACATTATAACTCTTTTTTTTTAAAAGTCGTGTTTTAGTTATATTTATAGTTTGGTTTATTAATTTCTAATGAAATTAATATAAAATATAACTAATAATACAGAAAGAAACCTTAAAGATTACATTTTCCTAAGAAATTATCGTCCCTGCTATGAAATCTGTTAAATATTTTACTTCACTGTAATGTGGCGCCGCCCTGGTGGCAGAAAAAGTCGTGGATGCCCTCATTGTTGCGTGATGACCTGCCCTTCCGAAGAACGAGGCCACCATCTTTTTTCCCCACGCTTCGACTTCTCTTCACTTTAATTGGCAACTCCTCGGAAGGAAACACCCAGACAGCAGACTGTCTCTTAGTTTCAGGATCATAAAAATCCAGCTTTCGTCACCTATTAGTATGTCGAACAGCGCATTTGAGTCACCTCCATTAAATATTTGAATCATTTCACGACAGCAATCAACACGACGGAGTTTTTGGGCCTCTGTCAAGTTATGAGGTATCCACCCGGCACAAAGCTTCCTGACTGCTAAATATTTATAGAGGATTTTGTGCACTTGACTCATAACGATGCCTTATCATGTCCGAATCCGCTGATAAGTCACTTTTTTGTCAGTCTCTATCACACGCCGCACAACACTGATGTTATCTTCAGTCGTCGCCGTAGAAGGCCGTCTCCATTGAGTTATACAAGACTAAATCAATGGCCGTCCATCACGCAGATCATCGGTGAGATTAGTGCAACCACGTTTAAACTCATTAAACCAGTTATAAACACTGGAACGAGATGGGGCTGCATCGTGAAAGGCTAATCGAAGTCTATCATATCTTTCTTGTTGACTTAAATAACATCGAAATTCATAAAAAAACAGTGTACGAAAATTTTCTCGCGTTAAATTCATGCTGATGTGACACTGTGACACAGACAATTTTCAATTTGCCGCCAAATCGTAAACAAATGACACATTAATAAAATACATACACAATAATATTGGCAAAGAGTTCCATTTTCAAAATTTGAACTTATTTTTTTATTATATCGTTTACAAGTGGCCAGTTCAAAAAACTTTCAGTGTGGCCCTCGTATGTCGTGTCAATGCATGTAAGGTAGGATAGATCTATTCGGTAGACCCATGGAACGAAAGAAAAGGGGCCTCGCTGACGCAACTTCACGCACGTTTATATTAGTCCAGGCTACGCCTCTAATTGTAAGCTGTTATTTAAAAAAAAGTCCCGCTAGGTTTCTTGCTGGTTCTTCCAAGGACAGAGGTTTTTTTCGAACCAGTGGTAATTAAACAAAAGAGTGACTTTCAATAAGTATTATTTACAATCTCTATTGAATAAAAAAGATTCTGTTTCTGTTTCTGTATAATTATGAATAATATACGAATCACGAACTTATCCGAACGACGCACGATAATCTACGAACACAGTGTTTCGGCGCCGCCGAAGGTTCGGCAGATTTTTTGCCGAAAACGAAACTGTTACCGAAACTGGATTTTTTGCCAAAACTTTGTCGAAACCGAAACCGAAACCGATTCTTCGGTCGGTCACTAACAATTTTTTTAGTGCCGGCGGTGCGGGAATTTTCTTGTGCGTAAACCCGGCTTATTCTAGTACAGGGTTGTCAAATCCGATTTTCTATACGATGCCAGGCTGAAATGATAAACAGAATATTTATTTGGGAAACAGTCTGCCAGCGTAAGCGAAGTGGCGCGCAATTCAAAACACATGAAATAGCGGCTTCATCATCGAATGTACAGAAATTTGCAGTGTAGGTAGTGTAGTGTTTTTTTGGTATGTTTGACATGATTGCTCTAGTACATCATTCATCCCATCAGAGTCCACAGCCGAACATAGACCTACCTATAGATTGCCTCATAAGGCGGGTCAGCAACCACAGTTTTTTAATTTCTGATTGTTATCAGGAAGACGCTGCTGCCTATCTCAAGAGATAGGCAGCAGCGTGTGGAGGGAAACACGCCAAGATGTGTTTCCCTCTATCGCCTCTTACGACACCTACGGGATGATTACAAGATTATTGTGGTAATTATGACAAACTATCTTTGCTCTTGGAGACTGCTACGTCCAGTTAAAGGTTGGTGAAGAATATTACCCGTACAAGACCTGGTTAATTAGCCCAGTCTCAGATAGTCCGCAGATGGAGGAGCTGATGCCGGGCGAAACTCAGGATGACATGCTGGAGGGATCTGGTGACGAACCTCAACCTGCAGCTTCAACGCCAGCACCCGGGCTCGCATCCAGGGTAAGGATCTCACCATTATTCCTATTGATGTATAGGAGCTACTACAGTCCATGAATTATACCTACACCTTTAAAGATTTTACTAATTGACCTAATTACAACATATTTAAATCCTCCACTTCTAGTTGCCATTCTCTGCAACCACCAGCATCATAACATTCCATCACATATCCACTGATGAACATAGGCCTCTTCCATAGATTGCCACAAAGCATGGGTCTGAACCATCTCTGCATTACTTCTATTGACTGCCCGCATGTCAGCTTATACCTCCCTTAGCGGTAAGTGGCTGGCTGGGAATAAGGGTGACAAACGAGCATACAATCCGTCTGATGGAAAGTGTACTGTGGGTCTGAGACACCTATATACTTATTACATATCCTAGATTAAGAACCAAGAGATACGTTTAATAAGATGGAATGCCTTGTTACTATTAAAAAGGGTCTCAGGTTCTCATCGCTCGCCATACAAAATACAGCAGTATTACACTGCTATTTTACGCTGGTATTTTGTGAGAGCGTGGTCCTTGTAAGATCGAGCCGACCCATTCATGTTGTAACCATAATATAACAAGGGTTGTTAGTCCGCAGCTGGTTACTTTTAACGGTATTTTCATTTTTAATAACACGATTTTACTAATTTTATTATTTTCGTTATTGAGATCGGGCCATAATATCTATATTTTATTGCTTTTTTATCTTTAGTATTAAATTTTGCATCATACTAAAACCATATAAAATTAAAAAGTGGATTTGTTAAAATCACTATCTCTAAATTAAGATTTCAAATATTAATTATAACATTTACCAATTTATATTTGCATAACGAAATACGAATATACCGCCACACGAAGCAAAGTTTTAAACAAACTCTACTGAATTATTAGATGGTAAAATTCAAAATGTATATGTTTATCAGCATCGATGTTAAGATTCCTTTCGCATTAAAAAAAAACAACAAGAAATACTTTTTTAGAATATTGACGTTAGTATCTTCTCTCTCTTTCTATTTTCTGTCATTTGCGTTATACTCTTTGCAATATAGTCATGGCTTTATTTTTTATTTATATTAATAAACTAAATCTGTATTTGTACGGTCCAAAGACCATACATTTTAATTTACGCTGACGTGGTTAGAACCACCGCGCTGCTAATTGCTTATAATGCACCTATTTTCAAATTAAACTCAGTGTTTGTTTAATGCTAAAGTAACAACACGTGTGCTTACTTTATGAGCTAATACTTACGTAATTATCATCTTAAAACTACATGGCTATAGACTAATTAAACTTTATAGGAATCTGTACGGGTCGTAAACTTTGTCACGGACAGTAGGTATTACTGATTTAGTCTAACGTTCTTCGTATGACGGTAAAACACCCTCACTTGCAATCCACTAATTCCATTTAATTAATAATGGTAACGACTTACAAGCCTCCAACTGCATGTAATGAAATGAACAACCTATATTTTGAGCTTGTACCCCGTAGTTAGTCTAACAATAACCCTAAATCTAGATCTGGAGCTTTATCTGGCCGTCTTGGCTGTGGGGTCAGTGGGGGCGGTCGCTGGGCCGCTGGTCTCCGTACGCGCAGCTGCTGGGCTCGAGCGACGCGCTGCGCTACTACGGCTACGGGAACTTCGGCGCGGGGCTGCGGGGACACGGCCGCTTGCGGTGTGCCGACAGAGTCACTATACCTTGCGAGAATGAATATTTTGTCGGGGTGAGTCTTTCTTGCATTTTTTTTAAATCTAAGAAAGAAAGAAACGTTATTTAAAATGACATTGATGTAAAAATATATATACATTTTTATAACAAACATAAGAAATTTTAATAAAGACTTCGTACGGTGATATCACACTAAATAATATTAAAATTTAAGAAAACTTACAAAGCACGCATTGATAATGATAATATCAAATCAAACAACCATGGTTGCTAACCCGCCTGCCCAGCGTGGCAACTAAAGCAAATATGGCCCCCGTAAGGCAATCCATGGCTTTTATTTCTAAAGGATGTCATACACTATCCAGTTTACGGTCATGTTTGCAGCGCGCTTGAAGCGGCGTCCAGTAAGCTTGACGGTAATCTGGATCGTGTATGGAATCCATTAATACGGTTTCTACAATAAGATTTTTTTCTGTCACCAGGGCAAAATATTTGACAGATTTCATAGCGGCGACGATAATTTCTTAGGAAAATGTAAACTTTAAGGTTTTTTCCGTCTCATTAGTTATATTTTATATTCATTAGATAATAAATGAATAATCCAAACTATAAATATAATTAAAAGTAGAAAAATAACAAAAACGAGTTAAAAGTGCAAAAAATTAAAAATCAAAGCACTGACGCATTGTGTTGTATATTAATATAATACTCTAGATAATGATAAACTAATTTCTCAATTAACTGACGTAATGTCATTACGAAAGCCGTGGTAGCTCAGATGGTTAGCGCTCGCTATAAGCTTCACAGTACTCGAGTAACCCGGGTTCTATCCCCGCCGGCACCAATACTCGAGTAACCCGGGTTCGATCCCCGCCGGCACCAATACTCGAGTAACCCGGGTTCGATCCCCGCCGGCACCAATAAAATTGTTAATTGCAATTTTAAGTGCTGATTTACCACGTGCTCGGCGGTGAAGGAAAACATCGTGAGGAAACCTGCATGTCTGAGAAATAACAAAAAAAATATTTCGTAGACATGTGAAATTCGCCAACACGCATTGGGCCGGCGCGGCGGACAATTTCCTTTCCCTAAGACCCTCTCAGAAATAAGAGGAGGCCTGTGCCCCCAGCAGTGGGACGTAAATAGGCTGCAACTTTATGTCACTAAAAATATTACCTCAGTCACAACTAGCGAGATCTGGTGAGTGGAATAATATTAACCCTCGTTGTGGTAGCACTATATTGTTCGAGTAGGCTTTCAAATGAAATACTCGGCTTCTAAACTACTACTACTTTTGAATACAACTATCAATGGTTATATTATTCCTATTGTCTTGTGGTTTTAGCTCTTTTCTTCAACCCGTTGACCCGTAGAAAGCTGACTGCAAAAAAAGAGGACTTACAATTCGACTGTATAGGTTTCTTGAAGTGAAAACTTCTTTAGAATTTTTGTGATTTGAAACTCGATGAAACGAAAAAGCGGCATTGAAAAGAGATATCTGTAGGAATTAGCCTGCGAGAAAATGAGATAGAATACAGATACAGTGTTTCGTGGCACTGAAAAGAGATATCTATAGGAATAGAATACAGATACAGTGTTTCCTATTATCTCGGTCTACTTTTCTGAAGTTTCCTTTTCTATCGCGTGTGAACTGCACATATTTTTTTTTTGTATTTTGATTTGATTCATTTTTTATTAAATAGGTTATACTTAAGTTTTGCTCTCATATAAATTTGGAGAGAATAATCCACACACTATATCGTTTTTAATGTAACTATTTAGACAATATTGAGACTGTAATATTCCTTATACGACTCAAAGGGTTAAAAGAATAAGTTTATAACATAATGTAAGAGGCGAATTCAAAGAACATTTTCTTTTATAGGATAGGGTGATAAACGAGCACACAGTCCACCTAATGGTAAGTGGTTGCTGTGGCCCATAGACATCTACATCTATCCTCGTTTGCGAATCAAAATGCAGATGCGTTGTCACCCATGAGGACTAAGATGAAATGCCTCTTTTGCAGTAAAAAAGGGTCTCCGGTTCTCGACACTTACCATACGAAACACAGCAGTGTTAGGCTGCTATTTCACGCTGGTATTCTGTGAGAGCGTGGTCCTTCCTCGGTTGAGCCGACCCATTCGTGCTGTTACTATACTACTAATATAGCTGCAGCATGGCTCTACCATGTTATTACTATAAAGAATAAAATAATTTCACATTCTGGAGTCAGGGCTTTAATTGTCATACACACTGTAGTGTAGTCTTAGTAGTGACTTTTACTTTTTTTTAATTTTGCTTATGATTATTTTTTCATCTTCACAATGCATATTGTTGTCTACCGACTTCAAAAAGGAGACTGTACTCAATTCGACTATGTTTTTTTGTGTGTATATAACTTTTTACTGGGTGAACCGATTTCGATGATTCTTTTTTTATTTGAAAGCTTATACTTCACATGTGGTCCCACATAAACTTAATCAAGGTCTGACTAATAGTTGTTGAGTTATTCTTAATAATTTATATTGAAGTCGGTTGTTCAAATATTAAAAAAAATCAAACAAATAATATTAGTAAAACATTGTGGTTGTTAGAAATATAAACGTTTGAACATACATACATTCATCATTAATTGTTCCATTGTTCTTTTTCTTATTTTTATATATTTCTTCTTCTGGGTTGTCTGGAAGAGATTGTCATGTAGCAATAATACCACCCTTTGTATATCCCTCAATAGTTGTTTTATTTTCTTTTTGATATTTTTATCTTTTCTTGGTGTACGATAAAGAGTATTGTATTGTATTAACACAGCTATTCACAAGTCCACTGCTGAACATACGCCTCCTCCAAGGCATGCCATAAAACATAGTCTGGAGCCATTAGTCATTCCATCTAGTGGGGGACTACCATGTATATTACCTACCTTACCTATTACCTACTGTAGAGTAATAAGCCGCTGGACTTTTCGTTTTAGCAATCAAATCAATTATTTATTTTGATATAATAATATAAGATATTAATCACTAATATTTCATTAAACATATGTGTAACCTATGTTGCATATTTATATTTATGTATTTTTTTTAATTTTTTTTTAAAAACGTTATCCCCACACTAGGATTTTCTCATGTGTCGTGGAGGCAGTTTACAAACATAAATTGCACAAGGACAAACATCCAGACCCGGAACCGTGTAGGCCATACAAATACTTGTTCCGTGCGGAATTCGAACCCGCGGCCCCTAGCGCTACAACTGATTGCTAAGCCACTGCGCCACGGAGCCGTCAATCGTTGTGTATAGTTGTATATCTGCGGATTTCTTTCTTTCTTCCTTCTTTCTTCTTTACTTACATGTTTATTTAACCTTTTTTAAATAGAACTATCAGCGTCCTATATTGGTCTGGGACTTACAGGACTCATGTTTATGTGGGAACTATATATGTTGTATATTGTCATAAAAGGCGACTACTGGGCGCTACTATATAGGTCTAGCCAACACTTCTTCCACAATGTTATATCTAAACCTATATTTTATAGGATGGTCCGAGTAGTTTCCTGCTCTTTGGACTCTGCCTACCGTCTCGGGGATTACAGGTGTAAAGATATGTATAGAATTTTTCAAGTCCACTGCTGAATATAGGTCTCCCCATAGATTGCCTCATGGGGATTTCGCCATAGCTGCCACACTTGGCAGACGGGTGGGCAACCACCGTTTTTTTATAATTTGAATTGTTATCGGGAAGATGCTGCTGTTCAATCCCTGTTCTAGATTCCCTAGAATAAGTTATAAGAAAGATTTTTTATACTGTTTTTTTATATTGGTCCTAGGGAGAACCAACAAGAAACCTAGCGGGACTTTAAAAAAAATAACAGCTTAATATCGTAAATGTTACATAGAAGAGTAAATTTTACCATCTCATGATAGGGTTCTACGTTCTTCTTCTAACAAAAAAACATGTACTCCAGTTCACTTCACCGAGTTCTATGGTCTCTTTTACAGTTCAGGCTATACGCCTTTGGAACTCCTTGCCTGATGACGGAATAGAATGAAATAATTTTGTATTATATTGATTACATGTAATTCTTATTGAAAGTTATATTTTACATTACCACTGGTTCGAAAAAAAAACCTCTGTCCAGGGAAGAACCAGCAAGAAACCCAGCGGGTACCTTTTTAAAAAAAATACAATATAAATGATACTATTTACAAAATTTATTTCTGAAACCGCTTTAGACCACCTCATTCCCAGGGATTATTATCAACTATGTATTCATTTATATTATAACAACCATTTTTATACAGTTTTTGTATAATTAAATATTTATTTGTAATAGAGATAACACAAGTAATAACACCAATTGGAAATAGCATAGTAACGATCATCATTTTATTCATTTTTATATACGAGAGGGCAAACGAGCATATCCTGATGGTTAGTGTCAACCGCCGCCCATGAACAACTATAACACCAGGGGAATTGCAGATGCGTTTCCGGCCTTTTAAAAAAGATTAGAGACCTTAATTATATAATAACTGTATTTATAGCAGTTTAAGAGAGAGAGAGAGAGAGAGAATATTAGCAAATAATTCGACTTTAAATAATAATTCTGTAACAATTTAAGTAACTATTTTTGAAAAAAAAAAATTTAAACCCAATTAAAATAAACAGTTAAAAGAAAGTTAAAACTTTAAGGAGGTCGAATTTTGTATAAATGGAATTTGTATTTCATAGATTCTGAAATCGCAGTAAAATAATTGAAGTAATCTACCTTTTTCAAGTCGTCGTTCTTTACCCCGGGCGTTTGCGACCCGCATCACTGCGGCAACAACTTCTGCCCGGGCGAGCAACACCAGCACTGCAGGGTTGAGAGCACGATCACACCATTCGCAGTTTCAGTGCACTTCGGCCCGCCGACACCTAAGAGAAGCCCCGAGGATAATATTGGGATGTGCCTGAGGTATTCACAGGTCCCATGTAATTCTTAGTTGAATTTTTTAACAAGTTAAAGTGTGAACCAGTGTCGTATTTAGGTGTAGACACCTATAAATATATTCTATTTTGTTAAATTGATATATATTGTATTGTAAAGCCTTTAATTGATCCCAATTTTTAATGAATGAGTAAAAATACGTGGTGTAAAATAATATAATAAACATACGTAAGTGTGGAACACTCATTTGGAACGAAGTTCCTTTCGTAGTATATTATTATTTATAAACGTATTATATTATTGATTGACAAATACAAACTAATGAATAACTAAAAGCGTCAGTAGCCTAATGGCAGGGCACGGACCGCGAACTCGAAAGGTCGTGGGTTCGAATCCGCCATCCGACTACTGTCGTGAACCACTTCTAACACAAGCATTTTAAGCTTACCAGAAAAGGTTAAAGGGAATATTAATAATGTTTAATAGCATTACTAGTACTTAAAAAATAACTAACGTCTATTAAAATGAAGTGTCATTTAAAATAAAATAATATTTATTTCGTGGCAAGATATAAAAAAGTGCGAGAGAAATGGATAATATTCCATCTCGCTTCCTTATAGCCGCCAAGGCGTCGTGATTTACATTTTTTGTCGCCTAGCCCCCATCCGCCAAATCCGTACCATCCGATAAAGAACTTTGTTCCAATACTTTTTTGATGTAAAAAGATAATCCAAATAATAGTTTTATTTTTATAATTTCATGTAAATTTATACATTAGTAATTTTAAGTCCGATTTTTTAATTATAGTAGCCTCGTACCGGTAGGCGAAGTGTAGGGCGTCCCCCCACAAGATGGAGTGACGACCTGGTAAGACATGCAGGAAGTCGATGGATGCAGGTGGCTCAGGACCGTGCTTTGTGGCATTCTTTGGGGGAGGCCTATGTTCAGCAGTGGACTTGTGAAGGGCTGTAATGATGATGATGATGATGCAGTTATTTATTGTCTGCCGTTTATTAATTAATTAATTAATTAATTTATACTTTGTTAAATAAAACACATCAGTGAAAAAGCTTGTAAAGGACGAACTCTTATTGATTATTGTCAGGCACTTGACAATATTTTTTTCTATAAAACTGAAGTGGCCAGCGAACTTACAGTTCACTTGATGGTAAGTGTATTCAAAAGGCTGATAAAAGAAAAAAATGTCAGTTTCTTGGTCAATTGATTAATTTTCAACTAGGAGTGCGCCTGCACCAGCTGGAAGGGAATGGAGACCCAGCATCATTGTAGCTGTTCGGCATACTATATTTGTATATTATATTATATTTGTATTTAGAGTGACACCGCATTCATAGAACTTTTTAAAAGCTAATTGTAGGTTATCATTGACTGAATTTTCACTTATCATGTGGAATATTAGCCGTCACCTGCTGCAGTCCAAGGACACTTGCAGCTTATTATTAACAAAGAAAGTTACAGATGCATTATCACTTTTCTGCGGTAAGATAGAAAACCTTAAATATACTGGCTCTTTAGACCATTCTGACCGGAACTCAGCGCACTGCTCTTTCGCGGCAGAAATACGTAAGAAGGTGGTTCCCCACCCACTCCTAGGCTGGAAAGCGGCTCTAACACTTTGTTTTATAATTTCATGGTGTAACTAAATACACGAGGAATACATGATATTTTTTTGCAGCCAATGTCATTATAGCTTCTTTATTCCTTCATTCATTTCATTGTATAATTTTATTTTTTGTATAATGTTAATGTAATAATGTTAATTTTATTTTATGTATGTCATAAACATTGCAAAGCGTACAGTTGATCTGTCATGAGTGTCATGGAGTTAATATAAAAATGATGTGTTAAGATATTTAGGATAACAATCTGGCACAAAACTTTTATAAATATATGTATATATATTTTGTATTATTGTCCATAGAATAAATAGAATAAAATAAATTCACTGCTTCACTGCTGACCGTATGATGACGCTCAAGGTCGCTCAGCGAGCTATGGAGTGGGCTATGCTCGGGGTTTCTCTGCGTGATAACCTTATAAATGAGGATATCCACAGTAGAACAAGAGTGACCGACATAGCTCAACGGATTGGTAAGCTGAAGTGGCAATGGGTTGGAGCTCGAAGAACCGACAACCGATGGGGGAAAAAAGGTTCTCAAGTAGCAGTCTCGTACCGATAGGCGTAGTGTAGGGCAACCCTCCACTAGATGGAGTGATGACCTGGTAAGACATGCCGGAAGTTAAACCGCGGCTTAGAACTGTGTTTTGTGGCATTCCTTGGGGAAGCATATGTTCAGCAGTGGACTTGTGAAGGGCTGTAATGATGATGATGATGATTCATTCGTTCAGTCAAGGTCATCTAAAGGCCACTGCAAAACTAAGGCCTTCCACACACTTTTGCTAGCTACCCAGGCATACTTCTAGGCAGGAAAGTGTCTCATAATATTTGAATACCTACAGTTAACAATGTTGTTATTGACGCAGTTGACTGTACAATTTGTTTGTTGACTGTACACTTTGTAATAGGATCATTAGATTTTGTGTTGTGGAATACCAAATATTTGATTATAGTTTCTAAGTTTGTGTATATTATTTTATGATATACCATAACTAGGTTTGATATTTTTGTTATCAAATTATTTATATTACCAATAAAATTTCTGGTGATATTTTGTTTAATTAAGTAAATAGTAAGTTATTTTATCCTTTGTAAAATATGTAACGATTTTTATTTATTCTAAGAAATAGTTATACGGCTGATTTTTATTGTATTTTCTAATTATAAAATTGTAAATAACACCTTTTGTATTTTATTGTAATAATTATTGTATAAAACAAATATTATTGAATATACATATTTGTATTAGATATGAGTGCCAATAGTTGTATAGTCGGCGGCGTGACTTTGCAAATTGGTTTTTATCCTTCTAGAACTCTTTAATTATTGATCTGAAAACTGATGCCAAATTTATCGTAAATTGTGATACCAACCTTGAAATTTCCACAATGGCTGAATAAAAAAAAATAAGTTAGGATTGTAGTTAATTGTAATTATATTCATTTAATAAAAGGTCTTATTTATAGAATAGTGGGCATGAGCTTGCAGCTCGCCTGATGGTAAGTGACTATCGCCGCCCATGAACAACTTAACACCAGAGGATATTGGCCCAACAAAATATTGTTTTTTTGCTTAAAAACTGTGATCATGTCACTAGTTTCATATTACCTCGATTTACGCGCTGACTGCGCAACATGGCGGCGACGCGAAAGTGTTTCGGTGCGGCGCATAACATGTCTAATTTGTATTAATATTTTCTGTTTATCTTTCTATTATTTATTAACTGTGTGTTAAAGACATATTTATTAAAATTGTCATTTTAGAAATTGATATTTCCTTTTAATCATTAACCCAATTTTTGCCTTAATGATATATAGTTGTATACGTGATATACTTCTACCAAATGTAGTACAGCTATGATGCAGCTATTTTATAGATGTATCACGTATGGGTCTGTTCCACCGGGGAGGTACCATGCTCTGACAGTGTGAAAGAGCAGCTTAATGCTGCTGTGTGTCGTACGATGAGTGTAGAGAATCAGAGATGCTTTTTATTGACAACGGGGCATTACACCTTTAGACCTCAGACTTAGCATTAAGTTGCAGCTCTGAGGGTCGCAGAGTCGAATCCCGCGCGGATTAAGTATTTTATGGCCTATAAATAATTCTTACAAACGGTAACGACTCGTATAAACGGTCAAAAATTTGTTAAATATTTATAAAAAACCGTGTGTGTGTACTTATGTACGCACGTAAGAACTTATATTTCATTAGCGTATGTAACAAAACAAAAATAATTAAAATAAAAGACGTTTTACAGATTCATATATATTTGAATATGATTAATATTGATATAACCCGTGAAGTGGCGGGTAAGACAGAGGGAAACTGAGACAGAAGATGGGCAGCAGCATTTTTCTGATAACAGCATATTACAACAATAAAACTGCGATTGCCAACCCGCTCGCCAAGCACGGCAACTATGCCAATATATTCCCCATGACAAAAGTTACAAAAAGGCCCTGCTGTTCCTGGCTACGGCGACGACCATGGTAACGGCGGGCCAGAGGGTGCTAAGAATCCCCGGTGGATGTTCGGTTGCCACCTAAGACGACTCGACATGGAAACATACAATGCACGCACCCTGAGGACTGACGAGAAGATCCTGGAGCTGGAAGAAGAGATAGACATGTTGCGCTGGGATATTATAAGATTATAATATCCCAGCGGATAGGATACTCTCCACGAAGTTCGAAGGGGGGGGGGGGTGGACACGGTAATTCTCGAATCCGGCAACTTGTTCTATCACCGCCAGGGTGACCATCTGTCCCAAGGAGGTGTCGGATTTATCGTCTACAAGTCTCTCGTTAACAATTAGTAAGGTAGTGAGTGTGTCGACGAGGGTTGCGTACATTATACTCAGAATTAAAAAACGGTATCCGTTGAAGATCATACAGGTTTACGCACCAACCTTGGCACATCTCGATGAAGAGGTGGAGGAAATGTATGAGGATATTTCCAAAGTTATGCATTCCTCCAAAACCCACTATACGGTGTTAATGGGAGACTTCAACGCAAAACTAGGCACAATAAAGAACGGCCAGCTGAGGGTAGGAAAATTTGGAATAGGACAACGGAACCCAAGGCAACAGCAGCTGGATGAATTCATGGAGAAGAGGGACTCTCTATGATGAGCTCTTTCTTCCAGAAGCGGCCCCACAGGACGTGAACCTGGTCGAGTCCTTACGGTTCGACAAAAATTTGATTGACTTCATTATGACGACTAGATTGTGAGGGCGAAAACTGGTAGCGATCACCGAATTGTTAGAGGCACACTGAACCTATCTTGAAGACGACTAATGAAGTCAACCCTCCGAAAAAATTTATGACAAATTATTTAATGTGAGCCAACACAACGAACGCCACTACCGGGAGGCAACATTTTCAGGCGTAAAAGATCACTTAAATATTACCTATCTCTTGAAGGCCAACAACAGCAGGTGTGCAGTACTTTATTTTTGAGCACATTTGCTATGTCAGAAAATTTCGTTCGTATTGTTTAGGTTGTGTCTAGTTAGTCAAGAATCATGCGTCAGGATAATTAAGGTATTCGTGTAGAAAGTCTCAAAGACTTTTATGTGATAGAGCCACGCTGCAGCTATATTATGACTGCAGCATGAATTGTTCGACTCGACTGGGGTAGTACCACGCCCTCACAGAATACTAGAGTAAAATATGAGCTTAATAATGCTTGTTGTGTTTCATACGGTGAGGATAACCGGAACTTTACTGGAAACGAGACATGCGATAAGATCGAACCTTTAGACGTGACAACACATATGGGTTTTAATTCCTGATCGAGGGTAGATGTAGACGTATATGGACCACAGCATCTATTTCGAGCCACGTGAAACAATAACATTCCACCTGATGGTGGAATGTTATTGTTTCACGTGGCTCTACAAGCCGACGCAGGTCGACAGAAATCTGTAGCTGTATCTATCTTCTTAAATAAGCACGACGTAGAGACTACTAATTCAATCAGCTTGTGTTGTAACGAGTGTGCTGTAAGAAATAAAAGATCTATTGTCGATTCTGTTTAACTATACTGTATTGATAATGTGACACATTTTCGAAACGTCACTCTCGGAATACTTGCTCCATGGTCAGAATGAAGGTGACTGCGCATAGTGCCACAAGTCAGTCCATCTTATGTCTTAGTTATATTTATCAGCTCTTGTTTGTTTTTGTACAGCATTGTCTTGGTCTTGAACTGTTATGATACAGTGTTATCCCATTATCCAAATGGCAAGATCTTCACGCCTGTACATTGTTCAACCATTACAATACTTTGAATTTAAAAATTACCAAGAGTTATCTCAAAATAATGGGATGCTAAATCTACGGAAAGACAATGAATATGGTACTTCCATTACCTGGACAAAAGTAGTAGAGTTTAGAGTAGACAAAGAAACATTTTTTTAAAAGATTATACTCATGCTTCGTAAGTATAGGTAAATAGTCAAGAGAACGCATGCTAAATTCTTAAAGGAAATTTTAAATCCATTCAATAATACGTAATACCATGACCTCACAGAAGACCAGAGTGATGTAGCAGCGCTGCTTCTGCATTTCATCTGGCGAGTACAGGTGGCCGTAGGCCCATTCCCCCCCCCCCACACCTAACATGGAAGCGGAGTTAAATAATACACTAGTATTATTTAATTCCGCTACCCCAGTGGGGTATCAGCACCCCCGGTGACGAAGAATCCCTCGCTGAGCATGAACCCACGCCCGAGATACCCTACTCTTCCTGAGTGTGGGTGCTCAGGCTGTCCCACGTATTCTGGGGGCAAAATGCCGCTCGAGACTACACTTGCTCGGGGCAAACGGAGCAATAAGTCAAAGGTGCCCCATGCCACGCCATCCGTGAATTTATATATGACTTTGCTTTCGCATATGGTCTGACATAACTGGTTACCTCGCCTACGCGGATCCCAGATGTGCAAGATCATGTACCTTCCCTGTTGGACCTTCTACTGATCTCTTATCTGGACGGATATCACGTGTCCGTCAATGCCGTCTTAGCTCCTCGGACCTTTATCTTATCCGGAGATCGAGGTTGCGTTCTGCATGTTGCCGCCTTGTTTGGCATTATAGGTCAGCCAATTGGGACAGGATGCGATCATTTTTTACATGCTACCTTTGGAGGCAGGTTTTCTTCTCGCCGGATGATCCCAGCGTTGTTGCTGATTCTGGAAGGAATGGAACTTTTTATTCCATCAACTATGTTACCTATCAAAGGCAGATACCAACCATGGTTTGGTCGTTCCTGAAAAATTGCATTACGCCATAATCAAGAGTGCTAACAGGTTTGGGCTCACGCATCGACGTCTCGGGACGCAAATACCAGCGCTCGTAAAAAGAAGTATATATCCGCCTCCAGATCCTTCAAAAGTGTTATTATCAAGGCAAAGTCAGAGCACATCGGCAAAATTGGCAAGAAACTAGTTAACCTCAAAGTGATCGTACGATATGTTGGCGGTTTGACCTACTTAAGTTCCATATCTGAAAAAATATCTGAAAAAATATCTGAAAAAATAGCTAATACTCTTCGACAGAGTGGTGTTTACGTGGCGTTCAAATCAATTCACTTAGGAATATCTGTAATAATAGAGGTAAGTTAGATCTTCGTCTAAAGTCTGGTGTTTATAAACTTCTTTGAGACGAATGCCAAGCCGTTTACGTGGGTCAGATGGGACACAACTTCGAAATACGTTATAAAGAGCATTTAGCCGCGTACAGGAATTGTAATCCCGATAAATCACATTTTGCTAAACATCTCTTGGATACTGGACACAGCCTAGCCAATGACCACTCCTTTACAGCCTTACATACTTGTAATAAAGGGCTACGACTGTGTGTGCTGGAACAGTTAGAGATATTAAAAAATAATAGCGGCAAAGATGTTTTATAGGTCAAAACATCTTTGAATAGCGGTAAAGTTGCACTGCTGAATGAATAAACAAATGTTACCAACTCGCCTCTCTTAAACATGTTTAAGCCTGCTCCTGGATGATAACAAGGTCGCTTGTTACCCTCACGGTGCGGTGGCCCGCGACTGGTTGCGTGGTTGGAGGGTAGATTGACGTATCGCAGTAGTTTGTTGGTAATTTCACAGCAAATATCGGCGTACGTCAGGTGGTGATTGATCGCATGACGTAATCGCTCCTACGTAATTGGAGCGCGTTTGCGTAAGCAAGTAGTATAAATAGCAGTAGTTTTGGCTCGCCGCTTACTTAGCGGCCAGCCTCCGCAGAGTCTACGACACCTGAGGATGCCTCGTGTAGAGGCGAAACACGTGTCGTATTTTCGAGAGTGGTGTGTCGGGCCTAGTGTGGTGGTGCTGGGATTGCCGGCGACGGGTATAGTGCGCGCGATTGAGGGAGGGTGGGAGGTCCCCTTAAAACTGGGCAGGACACATTATTTTCTTTCTTTACGCGGAATTAAGCAAATTAATTCATAACAACACGATTATAACGGATTTCCGCAAGGTAACGCCTGATTCTATCAATTATCTTAGAAACTAGTTCGTCTTTCTTCGGGTACACGTGTATTTTGGTCTATCGTCAAGGCTGTCCAAAAGAACTTCTGTCAGCCAGCTCTGCACAGGGAGGATGACTCACTGGCCCATGCCGCAAAGGACAAGCTGATCTGCTGGGCTCTCTCTCTCGTTGCATCCAACTCTACTCTTGATGACGGATGGAACACACCGCCGACCATCCCATGGTGTGAGTGCTCCATGCAGGATGTGCTGTTTACCTAACGCTCGATGCGCAGAGCACTTTTCTCCCTGGACGTCAACATGTAGAGTGGGCCTGATGGTGTCCCTCCTATTGTGCTGAAGACGTGTGCTCCAGAGTTGGCACCGGTTTTAACGCGTCTTTTCTGGTACTCCTACTCCTACTCCCTAGGCGTAGTTCCGAAATTATGTAAAGATAGCTTTCGTGCACCCTATACCTAAAATAGGCAACTGTTCTGATCCGTCCAACTATAGGACTATCGCCACCACCTCCTTGTTCTCTAAAATAATGGAGTCTTTTATTAACTTACTGAATGTTAACGTTTCTCAACATAATTAAAAACATTTAAGCGTTAGTACCATAATCCTAAGTATCAAAATTAAATACATATAAGATAAGCTTGCTTACTAATAATAAAAGACATTTCACTGGTTTGCTAACATTTTAATGACATTAAAACAATAATTTGGAGTAAAACAAAGTCGAAGTTTCGAAAATTTCCAAGTTGCGGGAAATTCTTTGGTTGAGAAACGTACTGGAATTGAGATTTATTTCTAGATGAGAGTTAATTTAGAAAGTTTGTTGCAGAGGTACCATCTAAACTCAAAATCTAACTTCAATACACCTATGTACTTATGAATAAAAGGTAAGAAATATTTATGAATTGAAAAGTATAAAGTTTATCAATGAGTTATTATTCAAGTCAGACTAAAATGTCATCATTTAAGGCGCTACGAAGGTAGATGTATGTCATCCTACATGACGAAAACACTCTTTCAGATTCTACACTTGTTGGAGGAATCGTTAACAAAAAATTATATGCCCATGTACATTTTTTAAACCTCCAGCCTCATAAGATGCCTTCAGATCATAATCAACGTATTATCAATGTATCGTACAGTCAAATTGAGATCCACATCACTTTTTTGAAGTCGGTTGAAGAAATGCAAGCGCTGCACTATTAGAATCACTTGAAATACCGTCACCGACGACAGTGTTACCAGGTTTTAATGTTTACTAAATTTTAAGCAAAATAAAGTTAAAAATGTGTATTTTCAAAAACAGTAATATTTTTATGTTTATTAATAATAATATGATGGTTTATTATTTTTCAGAGTGTCATTGCGTTACCTTTGGACATGTTTTGAATCGGAAAGGATGTTTTTACATAACATTATATAATATAAAATTGAAATAGAATGCATATTTTAGAGATCAAGGATATTCATATTAGTTTATTTTCTCATAATACTTTTAATTTGTATATATTTCTGCACATTTTATAAATAACTGTAAAAAGCTTAGCTATGAACATAAATTATGATTAAATATTATTTTTTGAGTCAATACACAAAATTCGTAGAAATTAAAAAAGTACTGAAGTTGAGTTATCAATAATTTGCGTTTGTTGCGAGTCTCGCTCGTTCATTCGGCTCGAAGGACCAGTGAGGTCAGCGTTGAAGGTGCTTTTAAATGTAAATTAACTTCAACTTAATTGGTGCCTGGTACGCATCCTAATGTAGCTGTTTTGGCCAATAAATCACCGTGTTAATGTTTTATAAGTTATTACAATTTTGTAGATACTGTGTTTTATCATAATTTTATTTTATTCACATTTGTGTCGTTGTTTAAGTAGTAATGTAGTTTATAGAAAAAGGAGGAAACGAGCATGCGGCCCACCTGATGGTAAGTAGTTATCGCTGTAAACCTGATTAAGTAAGTTTTTCAGTCTTTTAAAGTTTTATCTGCTTGTGTTTGTCCGCCTATTGTATTATCATTTTATATTCAGATATGCCATAACCTACAATGACAATGATGAGCATATTATAGCTTGGTTTCGAATGATAGCTGGTGCAAATAAATGTGGAAAAACACAAATAGATTTTTCTATAAAACTGAAATGACAAATAAACATACAGTCTCCTTGATGGTAAGTGTCTACTACAGTCCATGGACACCTGCAGACAACTTCAAACAAAGAAGGCTCAGCCTGTAATTTTATGATACTGACTCTCTATACCCTTCGGACCGAAACACAAACGTGCAAGCAATGCTATTTGACGACAGAATTAGGTAAAAGTTTAGTACTTACCCAGACGGACTTCACTGCTTCGGGATTGTAGGGAAAGGGATGCTTTTTCGAACATGGTAATACACTACATTTATTTTTAGTGTGCGGATTTTTAAATATCTATTAAGTCTATACATACATACCGTCACGCCTGCAATCCCAGATAATAGGCAAATCCAGGATAGGCAGAGCTCAAAGAGCAGCAAACTACTCAGGACACATTTAGTAAAAAGTATATTTAATATACAGAAATGTGTAAAAGAAGTGATGGGTGAAAAAATTAAGGAGGCTATCCTGCGACTGTGTAGTCAACATTTTTTTTTACATAAAAACCATTCAAACACACATAACATTTCAACAAAATCGGTCGAGCCGTTTTTTAGTTTTTGCAAGACCAACGAACTGCAATTGTTTTTTATATATATTTTACATCTATGTTCAAACATAATTATGTGTTTGGTCATACTGAACATATTTAAAAAGTTTTCAAGATAATTAAAAAAAAACTGAGTCAAGTGTTTTTTCATAATTGGACTACTTACTCAAACACACCTACCCTCCCTACCTCCTACCTCACATATCTCACAGATCACACACATATTTCACCATTATAGATTTTCCGTTCTTTTTTTTGTATAAGTTGTGTGTGATAAAAGTCGCGAGTTAAATCTAGGAAAAGTAATTGAAAGCTCTTCCTAATTAATTTGTAGTAAATTTTTTGCACAAATGTTATGTTACAAACCATTAATGCTCGTTAGTTCGACGATCAATAATATTTACAATGCAAAATATCTGACAATTTGAAAAATTAAATTTTTTTTGAAATTTAATTTTTCTTTAATTTAATTTAATGTATTATATATATGAAAGTTTTTATTTCGATTTCAATATAGTGTGATACAATTGATTTCAAAGTAGCGACCGGTCCTGGTTTCTCTTGGTTTGGCCCTATTAATGTGACGTCATTTAGCACAAAACATTGTTTTCTGCTTAAAAACTGTGTATGCGTGCGTGCGAGCGTGCGTGCGTGCGTGCGTGTGAATGTGTGTGTGTGTGTGTGCGTGTGTGTGTGTGTGTGTGCGTGTGTGCGTGTGTGTGTGTGTGTGTGTGTGTCACTATTTTTTTTGTTTGCTACGTCGATTTCCGATGATACCAGTAGATACAAACATGTTTTACAATCATCAGTAAACCATATGCAAGAGCATTGTTTTTCGGTTCAAGTTATACTCAAGTGAAAATTTTAACTTTTTAACAAACTTGTCTGTGGGATCCTGTCAAAGCACGTACCAGAACAGCAAATGTTGGACCCTTTTCTGATCTGAAAAGTGTTGACATCCTGCTCTGTGGCTTTATTCATAAACTCGTTTGCCTCTTCTTCTTTTTCTTCATACATACCTGAATTTATTTATTTATAGTAATGGGTTATATTATAATGGGTACAGAAATCAACAAGTGGTTATAGGGGTTTTGTATTGTAATTAAACGATGCAAATACTACGGTACAGAGAGGGCAATGGGTGTAATCCTAATCGATGCCTATACACTTTCTGTACCGTACCGTGTATGATGTCATTTTTATTAATTAGCTAAAATATTAGAATACATAATTCTAAAATAATGTAACTAATATACTAAACAAAAAAATGAAATTATATTTATTATTGTCTGCTATGTCTATTATCATAAAATACTCGTAGTTTATTGATGTTGACAAAATAATGCTATGTTCGTAGCAGCAGGTGGCGTCTAAGACGCCGCCTACTGCTACGAACGTAGCATTATTTTGTCCGTCTTGCGGATTTCTTACGCGATATATTGTAGCGAGAGAGCGTGGAGTGGCGACCCAGAGGCGGACCGAATGCTCAAGATCGTTCGCAAGTGGATACGCCTTAAAAACGAGGATATCCGCAATAGAATCAGAGTAACTGACATAGCCCAACGGATAAGTAAGCTGAAGGGGCAATGGGCCCGTCATATAGCTAGAAGAACCTACAACCGATGGGGAAGAAAGGTTCTCGGGTGGCAGCCTTTTACAGGTAGGTGAAGTTTGATGAAGTGACGACACAGTAAGACACGCAGGAAGTTTTCCTTTAAAATTTTAGAATTAGTTTTCTATTTCCATATTTAAATTATTTATTATTGACTTCACAATCTCATTAAATTTCAATCATGATACATCTGCAATAAACTTTCTAAATTAAATCTCATCTAGGAATAAATCATGTAGTCATGTAGGATGACATGCAGCTACCTTCGTAGCGCCTTAAATGATGACACTTTAGACTGATTTTCATTTGTTAGGTCATATTATCAAAGCAAGAAGTGTTGAATAATAACTCTTTGATAAACTTTGCTTTTCAATTCTTAAATATTTCTTACCTTTTATTCATAAGTACATAGGTATATTGAAGTTAGATTTATTTATTTCTTAATTTTGAAAATACGAATTTTTTGGTTTGCTAAAAGAAAGTCGATTTTATTGTTATTTTAAAATGTTAAATTTATGTAAATGAATAATAATAGAAGAATTTATTTAATTTAATTTATGTCATAGAAAAAAAATTTGTAGAAATTGATTAAATAGTTTTTTATCTATTTCAATTTAGCATATTTGTTATTATTTTTGTCACTAAAGTCTATCTCTTAAGTCTGATAGTGATTTATGCCAATAAATATTTAAAAAATTTTGTTCGTCTCATTTTTCTTTTGAACCTCTACCTAAGTATCAGTGTGATATAAAACATTCACGAATGACGTGCTATATACAGCGTGTCCGGTTTCCGATGTCCGATACTTTAAGGGGTTAAAACACAATTAATTTTATCGACAAATCAGGGATCAATGATTTTTTTTCGCCTTCAATAAAAAAATGGCAGCACTTTAAAAAAAATTAATGGCGAAGCATAGATACTTGTATTAATTTAACAATATCTACCCAAGTAGAAGACTTTCAAAAACAAAATTGGTCTCAAATGTTAGTTAATAGTGTAGACAATAAATCTAGATTCAAAATATTATTTTTTAATTTTTCAGTATTAGTAAAAAACATTTTTGAAAAAATAAATTAAACAACAAATTGATGTTGTTTTTCAGATTCTTAGCTTTAAAAAAAAACCATCGTGTTAACCAATTTTTTTTACTTGTTTTTATTATAATACAGGATAGTTGCTATAAATGCACATTTAAATCTTAAATCTGAGTTAGATAGTTTAGGAGCTATGACAGTGTAAACATACTTACTTGAAAAGCGCGGATACACTAGCAAATGAAATAAAACAAAATAATTTATATCAATTGCATTTAATTTGGCAAAATAATTACAAAAACTGCTCAAAGTGACCTCCTTGTCTCTGCAGACATGCTGTTGCTCTTAGTGCAACGTGTTGCGTAGAGCGCTGGATCATTGCCTTGTCTTCTCGCAATTCGTTTGCTGCTTGAATTATTTTTTCTGCTAACTCCTCTCGTGTATTTGGCACATTTACATACACTCTTCGTTTGAGTGTGCCCCACAAAAAAATCGAGAGGTGTTAAATCCGGCTGCCGCGGTGGCCAAGCAATTGTTCCTCCGCGTCCGATCCACGACGAATAGCGTGCATTTAAATGATTCCGCACAAGAAGCGCGAAGTGTGCCGGAGTACCATCCAATTGCAGAATCATTCTGGCCCTGTAGGCCAATGGTAACTCCAATAAAGCATCCAAAAAATTCGTTTCCAGGAAATTTAGGAATCTTGGGCTATTCATTGTCTCCGGTAAAATGATTGGTCCAATTAGAATGTCGTCAATCATTCCGGCCCAAACGTTAACAGAAAATTTATGTTGAAAAGAACTTGGGCGGATCGCATGTGGATTTTCTTGAAGCCACAGGTGTTCGTTACGGTAGTTCATATACCCTGATCGCGTGAAAGTAGCTTCGTCTGTCCACATAATTCTTTTTAAAAAGTTTGGATCATATCGCGTTTCTCTCAATATCCACGAACAAAATATTGCTCTTCTTACATAATCCGGTTCCAGTATTTCTTGCACCCTTCGAAAATGGTAAGGATGTAATACTTCTCTTTTTAAAATTTTCCACAACGACCATTTTGATAGACTGAGACGATTAGCTATGCGTCTAATGCTCAGGCTAGGGTCTTGAGTAATCATTTGCAATATTGATGTTCATCTTGGAGCGACAAAACACGAGTACGTTCGTTACAGAGCCTTCTTATTCCATTTTCCGCAAGTCTCAAATGAATTCTCACGAAAGTAAGAGCATTCGGCGTACGTCTGTTAGGAAATCTGCGTGCATACTCTACAACAGCTCTATTTGCACTCCCGTTACACAATCCATACACGAAATGGATGTCAGCGATATGCTGGCTTGAGTACTCGTTCATTGTAATAAACAAAAAGTAACAGTTCAACAACAAAACAAAAACGTAACAAAGTCTAACAACAAACAATAATTATGTACAGTAAGTAGATTTACTTAAAACCAGGAATGTTATCACAACGCAGAGCGAGGGACGACTGCTCGACGGCACAAGCGCACACTGCACCCTTTTTACCTGGAGACAGCCGTTATTCTGTCTCGCTCGCACTGTTGTGCACAGCGTTTTTTACCTGCTCACACAAAGGATGCTATTGTGCTTGCTTACGATACCTTGAATTATTGAAGAATTTTATCTTACTCACTGGAATGGGTGTTTAGTTATCTAATATCGGGGTAGAGGCACTTTGAACAGTTACATTCAAATTATCATAGCTCCTAAACTATCTAACTCAGAGTTAAGATTTAAATGTGCATTTATAGCAAATATCCTGTATTATAATAAAAATAAGTAAAAAAAATTGGTTAACACGATGGTTTTTTTTAAAGCTAAGAATCTGAAAAACAACATCAATTTGTTGTCTAATTTATTTTTTCAAAAATGTTTTTTACTAATACTGAAAAATTAAAAAATTATATTTTGAATCTAGATTTATTGTCTACACTATTAACTAACATTTGAGACCAATTTTGTTTTTGAAAGTCTTCTACTTGGGTAGATATTGTTAAATTAATACAAGCATCTATGCTTCGCCAACAATTTGTTTAAAAGTGCTGCCATTTTTTTATTGATGGCGAAAAAAAATCATTGATCCCTGATTTGTCGATAAAAGTAATTGTATTTTAACCCCTTAAAGTATCGGACATCGGAAACCGGACACATTGTATAAGTTAAATGACGTTTCTCAACATATATAAAGATATGTAAGCCTTAGTACCATAATCCTAAGTATCAAAATTAAATAAGATAAGCTTGCTTACTAATAATAAAAGACATTTCACTGGGTTGCTAACATTTTAATAACATAAACCAATTATTTGGAGTAAAATAAAGTCGAAGTTTCGAGAATTTCTAAGTTGCGGGAAATTCTCTGGTTGAGAAACGTTTGCGAATGGAGATTTATTTCCAAATGAGAGTTAATTTAGAAAGTTTCTTGCAGAGGTACCGTGAATGAAGTTCAATGAAATCGTGAAGTGAATAAAAAACAATTTAAATAAGGAGATAGACAACTAATCCTAAAATTTTAAAGGAATAATTCACTCAATCTAGTGGGGGTGACACCCTACACTTTGCCTACCGGTAAAAGGCTGCCACCCGAGAACCTTTCTCCCACATCGGTTATTGAATAGTTCCCGACATACTATTCGAATTATTCTACTTAAGGAACAGCATGTCATTTAACTTATATATAGCACATAATTCGACGATGTTTTATATCACACTGACACTTAGGTAGAGATTCAAAAGAAAAATAAGACGAACAACATTTTTTTAATATTTATTGGCATAAGTCACTAATTATCAGACTTAATGAGATAGACTATAGTAACAAAAATAATAACAAATGTGCTAAATTGAAAAAGAGAAAAAACAATTTAATCAATTTCTACAAAAAAATTTTTCTATGACATAAATTAAATAAAATTAATTTTTCCATTATTATTCATATACATATATACACATATATCCGCCACTACACCCCGTGTGGTGGCGGGCATGAATACCCATTACCCCATATCTTCCCGTGGGTGGGGCGACAAAGTGAAACTGAGGCAGAGGATGGCCAGCAGCATCTATCTGATAACAGCAAAATAACAATAAAAAAACTGCAGTTGCCAACCCGCTCGCCAAGCGTGGCAACTATGGCAATATACCCCCCATGAGCAATGACATTAATAAACGGCCCCCAGTCCCCGGCGGCCCCGCTATTCTTGGCTATGGTTGTGACCATGGTAACGTCGGGGCAGGGGGTGCTAAGAATCTCCGGTGGAGGTTCGGTTGCTACCTACGACGACTCGACCTGGCAACATACAACGCAAGAAATAGATACTGAAAAACTTACTTAATCAGGTTTATAGTGATAGCTACTTACCATCAGGTGGGCCGCATGCTCGTTTTCTCCTTCTTCTATAAACTACATTACTACTAAAACAACGACACAAATCTGAATAAAGTAAAGTTATGATAAAACACAGTATCTACAAAATTGTAATAACTCATAAAACGTTAACACGGAGAGTTATTGGCCAAAACAGCTAGATTAGGATGCGTACCAGGCACCAATTAAGTTGAAGTTAATTTACATTTAAAAGCACGTTCAACGCTGACCTCGCTGGTCCTTTGAGCCAAATGAACGAGCGAGACTCGCAACAAACGCATATTCTATTTGAAAACTCAACTTCAGTTCTTTTTTTATTTATACGAATTTTGTATACCGACTCAAAAATTAATATTTAATCATAATTTATGTTCATAGCCAAGCTTTTTACAGTTCTTTATAAAATGTGCAGAAATATATACAAATAAAAGTATTTTATTATGAGAAAATAAACTAATATGAATATTCTTGACATCTCTAAAATATGCATTCTATTTCAATTTTAGATTATGTAAAAATATTCTTTCGAAACATGTCCAAAGGTAACGCAATGACATTCTTAAAATAAATAAACTATCATATTGTTATTAATAAATATAAATTTTTTATTGTTGTTTAAAATAGATATTTTTAACTTTATTTTACTTGAAATTTAGTAAACATTAAAACCAGGCAACGCTGTCGTCGGTGACGGTATTTCAAGTGATTATAATTGTGCAGCGCTTGCATTTTTTCAACTGACTTCAAAAAAAGGAGGTGGATATCAATTCGACTGTACGACACGTTGATGATACGTTGATTAATAAGGCGATGGCATCATATGAGGCTGGAGGTTTAAAAAATGTATATTTAATGAGGGCATATAATTAACTTTTTATTAGTCTTTCCCTTCTTAGGTCATATTATCAAAGCAAAAAGTATTGAATGATAACTCTTTGATAAACTTTACTTTTCAATTCTTAAATAGGGCGTCACCCCACTAGACGTACCTCTGCAAGATACTTTCTAAATTAACTCTCATCTAGAAATAAATCTCCATTCCCGAACGTTTCTCAACCAAAGAATTTTCCGCAATTTAAAAATTCTCGAAACTTCGACTTTGTTTTACTCCAAATAATTGTTTTAATGTCATTAAAATGTTAGCAAACCAGTGAAATGTCTTTTATTATTAGTAAGCAAGCTTATCTTACTTAATTTTGATTATGATACTGAGGCTTAAATGTTCTTAATTATGTTGAGAAACGTTACCATTCAGTAAGTCACTTCAATTTTGACCTTTTTTTATAGAAGAGGAGGCAAACGAGTTTATGAAAAAAACAATAGAGCAGGATATCACCCCTTTCAGACCAGCAAAGGGTCAAGCATTTGCTGTTCTAGTACGTGCTTTGACAGCATCTCACAAACAACTTCGCTTAAGATTTGCACGTGAGCATATAGGTTTGACTGAAAAACAATTGTCTTCCGTATTGTTTACTGAGAAAACACGTTTGTATGTAAGCGATATGCTCGAAGTTATATTGGGAAGCGCGTTCCTTTTGGAGGCGGATCTAGTGTGATTTGAAAAGGCTGTGGCCATTATTCTTTTTTATTTTTATTATTTATGAAAAAACGTTACTCCTACACTTAGATTTTATTCTGTATCGTGAAGGCAGTTTACATACATAAATTGTACTACTAGGACAAGCATCCTGACTCGGAGCAACTCGTCGCCTACGCCGCAAAGGAGTGAACGTCAATTTTTAGAGAATGGCAGGAGAGCAAGGAAACTTATTTTTCTCCGATTACTAGCTTTTTACATGAGAAAATTTAAAATATTAAATTTAATGGAAAACTACAAATACGACCGTGTTTTATGGTAATAGAAATAGACAATGAGTACAGCTTTAATGTATTACATTCCTGAAATTACTGTAAAAAAAGCTCTGAAAAAATTACGCCTAATCACGCCGGGCACTAGATATCACACCGTGGCCGTTAATTACGTGATTGCGCGGGAGAATATATTATGTATCTTAAATTAGAGGAATTAAATTTACTTACCGAGAAGCTCGTACTCACAATCACTAATCGGCGTTAATCCTAAATATTGTGGTGTGTAATGTTGTATGTGTTACTGAAGTGGAGAGACAATTTACCTCACACCACCGCCATCTATGACAAATACGAATAGATTAATTCGAGCGCATGTTCGGCGCGACTAACGCCATAGCGTTGCGTTTCGTTTGATCCAGGCTCCCTTATTATCTACTGTTCTTTTAGAGTTACGCCCTTTGACTGATTTACTAGTGCCTACATATAGAATAATATAAATTATATCTTTGGCATTAAAATTTTAATACATAATTATTGAAGTCGTCAGACTTAGGCTCAGTGCGACTAGTGATCATGAGGTCCTGGGTTCGACTCCTGGGTTGGGTTAGTTGATGTGTTTTTTCGTCAAGAAATTCTCAGTAGCTGACCGAAATCAAGAACTTAGCGTTATATTATCCCCATGCCTTAGAAAGCACGTAAATTCGTTTGTCCTACGCCTGATCTCTGGTGAGAGTGAGGGAATAGCTAATGATTTCTAATATTTACCCGAAGACTACACATTAAATGATACTAATTTTTTGCGGATTTTATCGCGCTAAATTTTACTTTATAATTCCCGACGTTTGGGTGCTTTACACCACCCATGGTCACGGGGGGGACTGATGTGCTTGACATCCCGATGTCATAGTTAGCCCGGCTTCCTTCTTAAACTTGCAGCCTATTAGCGCAAGGAAATATCCGCCGCGCTGCCCCAATGCGAGTTGGCGAACTTCACATGTCTTCGAATTTTTTTTTTTTAGTTAACCTTCAGTTGTTGAATATTAATTTTTGTTGCGATTTACGCAGAATGAGCTTATAGTAATTTTAATTTTGTCCTTGTTGCGTCGAAATTCAACGCCGAACTGAATCTCCCCAAAGACGAGTTTAAATCGTTGTACAACTTACGCAACAGAATCAGAACTCACGATTCTCTGCGCGGATAAAGGAAACGCTACGGTAATAATGGACACGTCAGAGTATAATTTCAAAATAAAACAACTTTTATCGGACGTAAGTATATACAAAAAAGTTAAAATAGACCATACAACTAATACACTTAAAACAAATACAATTCACAATGGAGTTAGAGGCAAACAATTCTTTAGCTTTCCAAGATGTTTTAGTCATCCGAAATCCTGATAACACTATTGGTCACACTGTGTATAGGCAAAATACCCATATCAACCGATATTTATATGGTGAATCGCACCATCATCCATCACAGTTAGCTACCGTGGGAAAATCTTTTTTTTTTCAGAGAGCACGAGAGTTCTGTTACAGAAAACATCTGGTCGCTGAGCTTCAGCACGTCGAGCAAGTATTGCAAGACAACAAGCTACGGGTCCCGCACCTACGTCACAGTAACCGAGTGAAGCCGGCCAGAGTCGAGCGTGTGGCCTGCTGTACCCTATGTCAGATCCATCTCCATCGCACTTTTTCTTATCTTGCCATGAAAGAAATATTATTTTATTTTAAATGTTGCTTCATTTTATTAGACGCTAGTAATTCATTTATTTGTATTTGTTAATCAATAATATAATAAGTTTATCAGTAATAATATGCTACGAAAGGAACTTCGTTCCAACCGAATGTTCCGCGACATTCACGCATATTTTTATTATTTTGAGTTGTTATAGGGATGATGGTATTGCCTATCAACTGATTCATTTCCCTCTGTCACCTCTTACGTCACCCATGGGATATCTGGTAGTGGATTCTCTTACATAAATACATATAATCATGCCTCTTTTCCGTAGGGGTAGGCCGAGACCACTTCTTTCCACTTGCTACGATCCTTACATACTTGTTTCGCTTCGTCCACTTTCATTATTCCCTTCATACATGCTCTTTGGTTTAGGGTACTCTTGACCTGGCCTTTTTTCAAGACGTCCCTGATTTGGTCTTGAAACGTCCGCCTAGTTCTACCCCTTCCAACACGTTCATTCACACTCGTCTTATATACTTTTTTCGTCAATCGTCCTTCATTCATTCTCTCGACATGGCCAAACCATCTCAGCAGCAAGCTGAGATGCTGAAATAGCTGCGATTCTCTTACACTGCCATTATACTGCGAAATAATATTGAAACAATGAATTTTTTTAATTCTGTGTATATTTTAATAAAAATAATAACACAAACTTTTTATGTAAGAAATGCTTAGTTCTCTAGCTAAAATTATCAAGTATATTTTAAGTCTATAGAGAAGACTTGCTGTAGTAATTGTGTAGGAAAATTTAGTTAAGAGTATTTTCACCCGACCAAAATATGCCGGAGACCGAAAATACTGGTAAAGTCTAAAATACCGATATGTATGATTTATGTTATATAATAGCAACTTGCGCCGGCTTCACTTGGATAGTGTTGATTAATATTAATCTAAGACCAGTTTTTTTTTTACTTAATTTATGGTTTTAATTCCCCTGGCATTGCTCTCTATTTTTTCGTAAAGTTTCATCACATTCGGATTGTGAAGAATAACCTTCGGGTTAGCCCGGATAGACGGAGACAGACACACCCTATTTCTAATACTAACCTTTTTAGTACTAGTCACCACAACCAATCTCATTAACTATTCAAAAACGGTTCACAACGTAATAATCACTAATTCTAGGTAATTTGATTTGCGGGAAGTATGTGAATAATTTAACAATTTCGATCGGAGTGGCGTGTTTTAGTATTTAATCATATCCTATTTCGATATTCGTGATTAAATCAAAAAGAGAGTATTATGTTTGTTAACGATAATGAAATATAAATATAGCAGTGAATAAGAAAATCCATCAATTATTCTATCTACACAATGCGGTGAAAAATGGCTTATAACGTGAACAAGTTTGATTACTCATTTGAATATTTAATTTTGTATGGATTTAACCTGAATTTTAAAGTGGTATGTTTACTACATAATTTTTTTAAAACTTTTTGAACCATGCCATTTATGATATAAAAACAAGAAGGTTCTATATTCAACGCTTGTTATTTTATGTATGTTCATCGATTTCTCGGAAAGGTTCATAATTCAGGGGTGGTCCCATATAAATTACAAGAAAAAAAAATCAGATCTGAGGCGGCAATAGAGGATGAAGATTTCATCGATTTTTTTTTTGATATGGCTGTGTCATCCGTGGGAAATCGAAAATTGACTTAAGTTTCGAATATGAATTCAACCGTGGCAACAATTTTTCTCAGATGGCGTGCAATATCAACGATATTGGATAAGTTTTACTGATTGAAAAAATTCAATTCCTATAAGGTGCAAGAGGCTTTTAATAAATCAATCAATTATCGTTTCTAAAATTGCTATGGAATTAGAATGAATACATTTATGTAAAAAAAATGCAAAATTGCACCGGGAAACAGCTGTTACTTAGATTAATAAAATGTTTTTTTTTTATTGAATAAGGTTGACAAACGAGCACACATTCCACCCGATAGAAAGTGGATGCTATGGCTCACAGACATATAATATGTATATCTATCCTCGATTAAGAATCAAATGCAGAATTCTTTGACACTCCTAAAGACTAAGGTGGAATGCTCTGTTACCAGTAAAAAAGCCTTCCATTTCTCTACACGCACTATACGTAAACACAGCAACATTAAGCTGCTATTTCACGCTAGTATTCAGTGAGAGCGTGGCCCTCCTCTGAGTCGACTAATTCTTGCTACAACCGTTTATACCACATATATAAATAAAGGTATAAATATAATATATTAGGTTTTTACCTAAGAAATTTCCGTTTTAATTAATTCAGTTAACGTAATTTTTTTTCTATATTTTTTTTTATTGATCAAAGATACAAAAACCTATGTAATCGATGCATATTTGCCAACGCAGTGGCAGTTTATTGATGTCCTTTTTGAAGAAATCAGCTGGACGGGAAGCAACAAATTCTTCAAAGGCATTTTGTACTGCCACTCGGGTATTGAAATTTTTCCCGCCAAAAAGTAATCCAAATTGGATGGCTTAGAATTGAAATCGTCATATTAAATAGGAGACCTTCCAGCCTCGGCTCTTGTAACTTCGATATAGTTTGTTGTGCGGTATGAGGTCGCGCGTTGTCATGCAGGAGCAGCGGGGACGAGTGATTGAACAGAGCTGGTTGGAGACGTGTGTGCTTCACCATCATTGTGTTCAGGTTTTCACAGTACACATCTGCAGTAATGCTCAACCCGTTAGGTAAGAAGCTGTGATGAAGACACCGGCGCTAGACCACCAAACAGTGACCATGACTTTTCTAGGTGAAAGTTTTCGTTTAGGGTAATGTTTAGGTGTTGATCCGGGATCCAACTAACTTGTAGAGTGCTTGCGCTTATCAAACAGAATCCATTTTTCGTCCCAGGTATTAATGCGGTTTGAAATTTTATCGTTTGTGTGCCTTCTGGGCAGTGCAAGGCACGCCTCGATGCGTACTTCGCGCTGGTGAATATTGAGTTCGTGTGGCACCCATTTGTGCTTTTTTACCTTGCCAATGTGATGCAAATGGATCAATATTGTTTTGCTGCTAACGTCAAAATTGCTGCTAATTCAGCCGTAAATTGAATATCATCAGCTTCCACAATCGCTTTTAATTCGTCATTATCAACCAAAGTTTTCGGACGGCCACGGGGTTCATTTTCCAGGTTAAAATTTCTAGAACTGAAAAGCGGGCAATCCAATAACAGGAGGTGTGTTCGTTTGTAGTATTCGCTCCGTAACGTCGTTGATGTTGCGTGCTGCATGTGCCGCGTTGCTGCCACGACGTTATTCATAATCCATAATTACTTGAAATTTTAACGTATCCATGATGACGAAAAAATTCAAATGCGATGAAAACATAACGCAGATCAATAAACAAATGTCTAATTTTAAAAAAGAATTCCATGTTTTTTAAAAAACAATAATTTGAAATTAGAATTTTTTTCATATATTAGGTTTATTGATGAAATTTGGAATTCTATGTTTTCACGGGGTTCATTATGTTTGCAATAGTATGTATAAATTATAAATGTGTAAGTATAATAGTTTGTGAGTTAAGGGGGGTTTGAAACAGAAACAGAAACAGAAAATTATATAATATTAAAAAAAATTGGGCTCTAATTCGGTGTAGACTATAGTATTTATTTCTCTAACTATCAATGTCGCGTGCATAAAAATAGGCAAATTCAATTCACAAAACAAAATTAGACAGTTTACTATAGGTTTGTTAAATGTTCATTCGCTTAATACAGGTTGGGATGAATTTGTGGCTTCAATTCGGTTGGCTAACTTTCATATCGTCTGTCTAACCGAAACATGGCTAAAACTGACTCTATTATTGTTGCTTATACTATTCCTAGCTATATTTTAATACGTAAGCTACGTTGTGTTCGTGGTGGCGGTGTAGGTATATATGTGAGGTCCAATATGCGTGTAAAACAATTTAATCACCCCGAGTCCATACTTGAACAATTATGGATTGATATTAAAATTAAGCGACACAGTTTATTAATCGAAATTGCTTATCGTCCTGAGTGTGTAAGTCGAGAAATTGCAATTGATTCTCTTCATGAATCTTTATCAGTACTAGGATATAAATACGAGCACATATTTGTTGTAGGTGATATTAATATAAACTGTATAGATCGTAACAATCTGGTAACCCTACCAAAATGTTTCGAAGTTCTGACTGACTCTTCAAGCTACATTAAATTGTTAACTTGGCGACTCGTATCACGCCGCATACTTCGACACTTATTGATGTCATATTTACTAGAGTTAATCTGGAACCCATATCGGTAGATGTAGTACATAATGATGTCTTAAGTAATCACGGACTAGTAATAGCAATATTTCTTAATAGTGTTCCTAATATAAAACCCCGCACCATCCAGTATAGACCACTGGTAGATAATGCTAAATATATTAATAAAGCAGTTGTATTCACGCCCTGGAAACTCATACTGGAATATAATGACCTTAATGAAATGGTTAACTTGTTCAACTTTCTTGTCTTAGACTTAGTAGATACTTTTGCCCCTGTATGTACACGTAAATTTAAAAAACCTCTCCATGGATGACCAATACTCTTGATGAAATGAGAAATATTTGTAATAAAGCGTGTCGTAAAGCTAAAATATGTAATTCCGAATCAGCTTATAAATTCTACCAGGACATGCGCAACCTATATAATTGCGCTGTTTGTGTTGAGAAACAAACATATTTTACCCAAATTGTAAATAATAATATTAAAAATCCGTCCTTAATGTGGCGTCATATTAAAAAAAAACAATTAAGAATGGTGCAAGTAAATCAATTCCTCTACATCTTTTGAATGCTATAAAACTCAATAGACATTTTATAAATAGCGTTCCTGTATTACCGGTTGATTTAAAACAGTTTGAAATTTGAAAAAACTTTGAAAGTAATTGTTGTAGTAACTTATCTGAGTTCAATTTTAATAGAGTGACTGCTTCAGAGCTACATAAGATTATTAATTCGTTTTCTTCTAACTCTAAAGGTTGTGATGAAATTAGCATGAATATGATTAAGCTTACATTACCCTACTCTTTGGTTGCCATCGTTAATAAATCATTGTTATAAGGAGTATTTGCTGATGTTTGGAAGTGCTCATTGATCATACCCTTACCTAAGAAATAGAAGATAGACAGCTTTGACGATCTCAGGCCAATAAGTATATTGCTTGTCTTTTCAAAATAGTTGAGAAGTGTGCACAGTCACAAATTACTAGCTATCTGAAAGAGAATGCCATCATTCCAGATTTCCAATCGGGTTTTCGGCAAAAATTTAGCACAACTACAGCATTATTACACATAACGGTCGATATTTTTACCGCCGCTGATAACGGACAAGGAACCATTCTAGTTCTACTAGATTTCACTCGGGCTTGCGACAGCATTAATATACTACTTTTACTGACAAAGTTAAAAAAACGTTGGTTTTTCCGAAACGGCATGTTCGTGGTTTCAGTCTTACTTCTGCGGGCGCAGTCAAAAAGTAAAATGCATCAATATTGAAGCACTGCTGATATTTCGGAGCCCCTATCAATTTCTAAAGGCGTTATACAAGGGTCAATTCTTGGCCCAACACTCTTCGCCATATACACAGCAGACATAAAAAAATGTAGTTCACCACTCCAAATTAGTATTACAACACCGGTTAGCAGCCTCAATAATGATCTAAAATTAATAAAGCTTTAGTCAAAGTCCTACTACTACTCTATCTACTATATCTACTAGGCCTATTACTGAATCCTAAAAAAAGTACTTGTATAATTATGGGTACACATCATCAGGTTGCATCAATCATAAAAATTGATCCGACTATCATGATCAGTGGCACAACTATTCCTCGAGATGATTGTATTCGTAACTTAGGCTTTAACATGGATGAAGGTTTAAGGTTTGAACAACACATACAGCAATAAATAGGAAAATCTTTTGGATCTTTAAAATCTTTTTACAGAATTCGTTCTTTTCTAAAACTAAATATCCGGCTCCGTCTTTGCAACAGTCTGGTCTTCTCACATTTACATTATTGCGACTTGGTATTTGGTCCTTGCCTTTCACAGAAAACTAAAGGAAGAATACAGAGGGTTCAAAATGCGTGTATGCGTTATTGTTTTGACATAACTCCTTATCTCCTCAAAAATAATACTTCAAATATGGGTTACACCAGAAAACTAAAATATGCTTGTTTCGTACACTCGTTAAATAATTCGCAATCTCCTCATTATTTATTTGAAAAATTATCTCCAAAATGTCAAATAACACGTTTGAGACGAAGGGGTAAAATTATATATACTTCCAACTTATAAGCGTGTTAAAGCGAAGGGATGTCTTAAATATGCTGCCTCCAAAATTCGGACTAATATACCTCCTACTTTACAGGAGATCGTGAATACAAAATCATTTAGAAAGAAATGCAAAGTATGGTTACTTGAACAACAAAAATTGGAGGCAGGTATTAAGTATCATGTTATATAAATTTGCCGATTTACATAGCACATATGTTTATATGTTTATACATTTCAGTCTTTTTTTACGTTGTTTCACGTCAGTGCCAAGATTAGGTTAAGATACTGTGTTTTTTAAAAGTTGGCTGTGGCAGAATACCAGCGGTGACCTCAAATCACCACATAGCTGAGTCACAGGCCAGTTTGTCTCATTTTTTATGTATGTTTTTACTTAAGTATGTTGCTAGATAAGTTTGTGATAATTTTTTGTACACTTCTAACTACCGTGTGAATTGAGACAAATAAAACTCTTTAACATAATAATTATTATTCAATATAGATTATAAAGAATACTTATAGAAGGTCACTCTAGTGTTTAATTACCACTGATTCGAAAAAAAACCTCTGTCCACAGAAGAACCAGCAAGAAACACAGCATAACAACTTACAATCATGTATGTAACACAATTTACAACACAACAAATTAGAAATAGCTTGATAGCGATCACCTCATTCCCAGGGGTTATTATTATCCATAAATTTCTTAATATTATAATAACCCTTTTTATACAAACTTAGTTTAATAAAGTTTTTGAACTATGAGTAGGTCAAATTTTGGAGAAGGAAAAGAGCTTGAAATGGTTCGTGTAAATATTATGAACACTGTCAGTGGGGTCGCCATTTTCTTTCCGAATTTGGCTCACCCACTGTCGTGATGATATCTATAGTGATGTTAGTATCAAATCTGAAAAGTTGAATTTTAGATCAAAAAAGTTGATTTTGTTTCATATTATTATTATTTTCAAGAACCATATTATATAGAGTAATCTTAGCTTGCGGAGGGCGGGCATAAATTTATATTCTGTTTGATCTTCTTGTTAATGAATCGACACGGCGCTGGAATTATGAGCCTGCATTGCGCTCTTTGAAGGACTTTTAAAACTTGGTATATAATATTCCAAATGTTTTTTTAATTTCCCGCTATGAAAATCAATGATTTTCAAAAAATCGGGTAGGTATTGGATTCACCCCAGTTTTCAAAAATCGAGGTTTCATCAGATCCTTCACTGCTGGCCGGATGAGGAAGCTCAAGGTTGCTCAGTCAGCTATGGAGAGGGCTATGTTCGGAGTTTTACTGCGTGATAAACTTACAAATTAGGATATCCGCAGTAGAACCAGAGTGACCCGACGGATTAGTAAGCTGAAGTGGCAATGGGCCGGCCATATAGCTCGAAGAACCGACAACCGATGGGGAAAAAAGGTTCTCAAGTAGCGGCCTCGTACCGGTGGACGAAGTGTAGGGCTATGAGTGAGGCCCCCTACTAGATGGAGTGACGACCTGGTAATATATGCAGGAAATCGATAGATGCAGGTGGCTCAGGACCATGCTTTGTGGCATTCCTTGGGGGAGGCCTATGTTCACCAGTGGACTTGTGATGGGCTGTAATGATGATGATGATGATCAGATCTCGATGTTCTGAAGGTAACTAGGAAGCGTGCGCGTGTATGTATGTGTGCGTGTTTGTGTTTGTGTGTGTGTGAACGAGTGCGAGTGTGTGTGCGTGTGCGTGTGCATGTGCATGTGCATGTGCGTGTGTGTGTGTGCGTGTGCGTGTGTGTGAGTGAGAGGATGTATGTAACCCTCTCATAACTTTTGAATGGCTTGACCAATTTTACGTGGTAGAGCCATGCTGCAGCTACATTACTGGTATAAATGTAGCACGAATGGGTCGGCTCGACCGGGGAAGGACCACGTTCTCACGGAATACCAGCATAATATGGCAGCTTAACGCTGCTGTGTTTTGTATGGTGAGTGGAAAGAACCGGAGATCCTTTTTACTGAAAACGAAGCATTCCATCTTAGTCCTCACGGGTGACAACGCATCTGAATTTTGATCCGTAATCGAGGATATATGTAGATGTCTATGGGCCACAGCAACCACTTACCATCAGGTGAACTGTGTGATCGTTTGTCACCCTAATTCTATAAAAAAAAGATTTGAACGAACTTGGCGGCTCTTGAAAGAGCTTCACCAAACTTAGATTTTCTAGATCATTTGAACCGCAGAATATACACAGTCAGGTCATAAGTATTGTCACACAGTAAAAACTTTTCTTTTAGAATGCTGGCCACAAAAGAGTTTATTGGATTCGAATTTCGAATTGTTCATGAAAAAAAAACTGTATACTTTTTAGAACTTTACTCATTTTTAAATATGGAGTGGACGCTTAAAGAAGACCGTGTTGCAGTTATTGCGTTGCATCGTTGCGGTTACGCGCCAATTCAAATATTTGTGATACTGAAAAATTTGAATATTACCAAAAGATTCGTTTATCGTACCATCAAACGATACAATGAAGACTCTAGTGTAGATGACAGGTCAAGAAGTGGTCGTCCTCGGTCTGTTAGGACTCCAGCAGTGATAAAAGCTGTGAAGGCGCGAATTCAAAGAAATCCCAAACGTAAGCAGAAACTGTTGGCCCTTCAGATGGGGTTAAGCAGAACCACGGTGAAAAGGGTGTTAAATGAAGACTTAGGGCTTCGGGCATATCGAAGAAAAACAGGACATCGTTTGAATGCTCGTCTAATGGACCTGAGACTTAAGAGATGCCGCGCTTTGTTGAAGCGGTACGCGGGAAAAAAATATCGGGAAATTTTTTTTTCGGATGAAAAAATGTTTACCGTAAAAGAGAGCTACAACAAACAAAATGATAAGGTGTACGCACACAGTAGTGAAGAAGCGACCAACCGTATTCCGCGTGTCCAACGAGGTCATTTTCCATCCTCGCTCATGGTATGGTTGGGAGTTTCTTATTGGGACTTAACAGAGGTACATTTTTGTGAGAAAGGTGTGAAAACGAATGCAGTTGTGTATCAAAATACAGTCCTGACGGAACTTATGGAACCTGTTTCTCATACCATGTTCAATAACAGGCACTGGGTATTCCAACAAGATTCGGCGCCAGCTCATAGAGCGAAGAGCACACAAGACTGGCTGGTGGCGCGTGAAATCGACTTCATCCGGCACGAAGACTGGCCCTCCTCCAGTCCAGATTTGAATCCATTAGATTACAAGATATGGATAGATAGACTCCAAGTGTTGGAGGAAAAGGCGTGCTCAAAGCCTCTTCCCAATTTGGAGTCACTCAAGACATCCTTGATTAAGGCAGCCGCCGATATTGACATGGACCTCGTTCGTGCTGCGATAGACGACTGACCGCGCAGATTGAAGGCCTGTATTCAAAATTACGGAGGTCATTTAGAATAAACTTTAGTGTCATAAGAATCTATGTTTTGTTAAATTCATTTTGGTATATAAATGGTTACATAATGAATAAACTAGTTTCAATTATTTTATATTAAACATGTGACAGAATTTATGACCTGACTAGGTATGTACCCTGACGGGAAGAACGAAAACTTCATACAATAAAAATGCAAACAGCTTGCGACACTAGCGCGCCAGTTTTTGATCCATGAACTAATTTACGCGCCAGATGAGAATGTGTGCGTGTGTATATGTATAATACTCATTGCCCACCCCCACCTTCTCACATTCAATATTCTATTTTTAATCATTATATATTACTATTTCCATTCCAATTTTCTACGAATGTAGAAATTACATTCAACATTTGTAAAAAATTGGAATGGAAATAGTAATAAATGAATAACATATTGGAAACTTTAAATATTTAATAATACAAACCTTAAGAGTAAGATTAAAGTTAACTATTAGCTATGCATTGATACATAAGTAGAAAATTGGAATGGTACACGTTTAATAGTTTTTCAGAAATAAAACAATAATTTTCATAGAGATTTAAATATATTATTGACAGTAGTAATATTATACACAGAAATAAACTTGTGCACCCAATTTTAGATGATTATAGACGCATCTTAGAATACACCGTTTTCAGTAACCCATTATTATTCGTTAAACATCTTCATTAAGTAAAACTAATAATCTCTAATAAATCACCATAAAATAAATATTCACTGGCTAGTAACACCACACTTAAGTTATTTTTCTACGAAATACGAAATATACTAAATCGACATCAGTTTTGAATTTGGCTTAGAAAAGTTAAACAAAATTAACTCTATTTAATTTGAAAATGATACGAAACATTCCCGTTTAAAATAATATCTAACTGATGTAAAATGAACTTTGAAACTTGTTCTTTTCTTAATTTTATGAATATGTAATAAATAATAATCTAGGTTATGTTTTTATTTCTCAACAGCCTTAGTAAGTCATGATACATTTACATTTTCGGCTATAGAGCTTGTTGCACAGACTAATCATTTCAACCGGACATAAAAATAATCGGAACGTATAATTTATACTTTCATGGATTAAACAAATTTTATTTGTTATATTTATTACAAAATATATAGTTTATAATTTATAAGATAAGTAAAGATAATTTTAATGGCCTGCCCACAAATATTAAAATGCAAAAATAAAAGTTCCTAAACTGTAATTGAAATACAATGCGTAACATGGTTCAATAGTGATTTCTTCGTCTTGCGTATAGCGCTGTCTCTCTTTTGCTTATTTTGCCCGACGTTTGCATCGGCTCCATAGAGACTTGACCCCCCGTGATTTGAACCGTTTAGAAGCAGAAGATTTTGTGAAATAGAAAAATAAAATTTTCAAAAAATTGATTTTTTTTAATAACTTTTAAACAGATCACTCAAAAAAGGCCGTCGATTGCTACAAACCGCATCAAAGTCGGTTAATGCGTTGAAGAGAAATCGTCATATTAAGTAGAATTTGGAGCGCTTTGTATTTGAAATTAGCGGGAGGTTCCAGGGATGACCTGTAGAGACAACAAAATTAATTTTAATTAAATTTTTACAGTAGAATGGAACAATTTTTATTCAATATAGGTTACAAGTAATACAATATTGAAAGTCATTTATATAGTTTTACCTCTTGCTTTGAAAAACATCTCTGCCCTAGGAACAATCAGCAGAAATACAACATCATAAAAAAATCACACATAACAAGATTTTACCTAAAATTATAAAGTAGTTTAAAATTTAAATACACACAAGTTTTCACTAATAACCTTATAACTATACTTCCAATTTTCCGATAGTTTTATGTCAAGCTTCAATTAAAAAAAGTTTGGAAAATTCAAAAGTACACGACTCATAATGCTCATATGATAGTGAAAAAAATATGTAAATTGTAGTTCTATTTGTCAAAGAGTTCCAGTGGCAGTCACTGAAGTACACCTTCAAGTGACTTCGTCAAGTCCGAAGCTAAGTTCTATTCATAACTAAGAAAACGAGCCCAAACTTGGCACATCTAGTTCTCCTCACCGAGAAGTTCCAGTAGCAGTCATCAATGTCCACCTGCAAATCACTCTATCAAGTCCGGAGGTAAGGTCTCATCATAACTAACAAAACGAGCCAAAACAGGCACACCTCTTACTACTCGTCGAGAAGTTCCAGTAGCAGTCATCGAAGTACATCTTCAGATCACTCTTTCAAGTCCGGAGGTAAGGTCTTATCACAACTAACAGAACGAAGCCAAAGTTGACAGACTTAGTTGTACTCTTCGAGAAGATCCAGTAGCATTCATCGAAGAAAACTTTCAGGTCACTCTATCAAGTCCGGAGACAGAATTGGATTAAAAGTTGACTGCGCTCTAGGCTAGCCTAGTATCTCATCGGTGCCCCTCTAGAGGCCATATCATATCTATTATAAATTAAATGTACTCATTTTGCAAACAAACTATAATATTATAATTTATAATATAGTTTAATAATTACAAAATAATTAGGATACGAGTACCATTAACGGGGAGCCCTATATGAAAAATGTGATGAGAGAGTAAGAGCCATTTAGGAATAATCAAATACTATTTTTTTTCGTTTAAAAACGTCCGCGCGCGCTTTTTTAATCTTGCGCCCCAAACAAGGCCCAAACGTTATCCTTAAGGCAAAATAGGCACGTGCCTAACGTGCCTAGTTTGCCTTAAGGATAACGCCACTGTCTGGAGGTAAGATCTCATCATAACTAACAAAACGAGCCCAAACCCAGCATACCAATTACCATTACTACTCTTCGAGGAGTTCCAGTAGCAGATATCGAAGTACACCTTCAGGTCACCATAAAATCCAAGACGTATAAGTATATTTATATATTATGAATCCTGCGTACTTTTAGCGAAACAAAATATTGTAATAAAAATCTGTAATTATTAAAATAATAATAATATCTTGGCTTGGTCAAGTATGTATCAAATTTGGTTTTTGGAATATTTTATATTTCTAAAGAGATCGATATTTTTCAGCACGAACCGCTGTAAACAAACGACCACTCATGCCGGCGGCTGAGCCCGGAGTAAAAAGTACTCTGTGGCCGGGAGTGAAGCAAAGTGTATTTAATAAAATATATTAATACAAGGCTGCTCAAAACACCGAAAATTTCCCTATTTCTCATCCGTAAAAATTAATTATAACTAAACAAAACAAAATTAAACTGCCCACATGATAAATGAAGATTTTAAAGAATAGATTGAGTTGAACAATTGATATTTTCAAAAGTTATCGTGTTTACCACTCAACGCGGACTTGATAAATCTACATCTTATGCCACAAAAACCGATTTTTATGTAAAAATAGCAATTGATCGATTTAAAACAACATTCAACAATCATTTATCTTTCTGTTAATGTGCTCCTTATATCATTTATATGTTCAATATAATTGTTAAATACGTTTACATGCGACAAAACGTTGGAAACTTGATTTTTAGACGCTAGTTGAACATACCTCCTACGCGCTTTGGCTTAAGGCATGCAATATGTATTTTAAATAGTAATAATATTTTTATATTAATTAATAACAATATGATGGTTTTATTTGGGAATGTTATTGCGTTACCTTTGGAACTATTTCGAACCAGAAATTGTAATTGTAATATGCATATGAACGGGACCTACAGCATCAGCTCCCTACTTAGATCCCGTATCGAAAAGGATCCAATCAAACTGAGATTAGTCTGTCACAGAAGTTCTTCCCAGAAACACCAAGTTGGGTTCGGGCGGTCAACGAGATAGTCGGGAACCCCGTGAAGGATTATCACAATAGAGCGTCTGAAGTCACTTTCTCAAAAGAAAAGGTCAGACGACGAAGATTACGGGTCCTCTTGAAGTGGTCCCGGTCCAGTCGTCTTTTGTTTTTGGTTGTGGACTGTATAAGGTGTTGGCGGAAGATCCTTTAGGAATGAAATAGCATTCAGACGACGAAGATTACGGGTCCTCTTGAAGTGGTCCTTTCCAGTCGTCTTTTGTTTTTGGTTGTGGACTGTATAAGGTGTTGGCGGAAGATCCTTTAGGAATGAAATAGCATTTATCTTCAAAACCTCTCCATAAGAGTGCAATTGATTACTTTCCCTATTCCTATCACTTCCCTATGCGTTTTCTTTCTTGATTATAAGTATTACTGGTAGCTGGTCCCGAAAGAATTACATGAAAACCAGTTTCATAAGGTACTTCAAAGCTATGCTCGAAAGAGAACCGCGCCCCGTGCACGATTTAACAATACAATTACGTTGATCTTTCTCCATTGCACTCTTACAGTTTGCTCAATATATTTATTTGTATAAGACATACAGTTATACAATTTATTTATAATGATGGCACAACAAAACCTTAATATTATGACATTCATTATATTTCAACCACATAAAAACACTTTTATTTATTTAACAAAATATGTCTATTTTACAACATATGTACTCAGTTAGAATTCTTAAACATCCAACATATAAGGTTGAAACAATGTTCTTTATTTGAAAATACAAATATGTTAACTAATACAATAGTTTAATTCACATTTTTACACATATTTTTACCTTTAAAGCACTTTTAAATTTCTTATACAAAGCTATCATTATTTCACTATATTTAAAGAAAATTAAACTTGCTATAACACAGAATTCACCTTTTTTGGTTACACAGTCATCCTGAAACATTTATGATTCAATTTTACATAAATTACTGAAATTTTGCAAATAATTAAAAATTAATTTTTTGGCCTCCTATGTGCGATTCAGCGCTCGGTTTATAGTCCCCACTACATGAACAACCAATTTCTACACGATTCTAGACACCTTGATAGGAGGCCAGTGAAATCCTTGGTCCGATAACACTTATCTCTGTTCATCATGAAACGCCAAGGCTCACAAACACTATCCTTATCAATCATAATGATTCTTATCTGATTAAAAAACAAAATTATTTTAATGTATTAAACATCAAATAAGCATTTATTTTTTACAAAATTTGCATTTACATTACACAGATGAATATTACGTAATACACAACTCTAAATTAATCTCAAAAAGACAAAAGTGGTATCGTTACGACCGGGGATCGAACCCGGGATCCTTAAATATTATCTTGAAATTTCTCTAAAATTTGCTAAGAAAACAACAAAAAGTAATTCGACCGGGGATCGAACCCAGGACCTTAGGATATTGGTTTAAAATTTCTCTAAAAATTTGTTAAGAAAGCGACAATAAGTAATTCGACCGGTGATCGAATTAGAATATCAACTCGAAATTTCTTTAAAATTTTACTAAGTGCTTTCTTATAGTATAATTATTCCTTGATGATTAATCTTTAGAAGCTGCCCGTAATTGGTAAACTAATAAATTGAAAGCATTACTTATGTACGCGTTGCCAACAGCATATTTTAGAGATGTCAAAAATATTCGTATTAGTTTATTTTCTCATAATAAAATACTTTTAATTTGTTTATATTTCTGCACATTTCTTAAATAACCGTCAACAGCTTGGCTATGAACATAAATTATGAATAAATATTAATTTTTGAGTCAATATAAAAAATTAGTATACATAGAGAAAGTACTGAAGTTGAGTTATCAAATATAATTTGCATCTGTTGCGAGACTCGCTCGTTCATTTGGATCAAAGGACCAGCGAGGTCAGCGTTGAAGGTTCTTTTAAATGTAAATTAGCTTTAAGTTAATTGGTTTAATTTAATTTAGACGTGGTAGAGCCATGCTGCAGCTATATTAGTAGTATAGTTGTATTAGGAATGGGTCGGCTCGACCGGGGAAGGAGCACGCTCTCACAGAATACCAGCGTAAAATAGAAGCTTAACACTGCTGTGTTTCGTACGGTGAGTGTAGAGAACCGGAGACCCTTTGTACTGGAAAAAAGGCATTCTATCTTAGTCCTCACGGGTGACAACGCATCTGCATTTTGATTCGCAAACGAGGATAAATGTAGATGTCTATGGGCCACAGCAACCACTTACCATACTGTGCTCTGTGTGCTAGTTTGTCACCCTATCCTATAAAAAAAAATTGGTGCCTGGTACGCATCCTCATTCGTGATATTAGTTAATTACATTTCATATCTGTTTTGACCAATAACTCTCTGTGTTAATATTTTCTGAGTTATTGCATATATACACAGGTAAAGTTGGAGCGTGTCGCAAGTCTACAGTATGTGTTGAATCTCTTCAAAGTTAATTTGCCTATTCTCTTCAATTAAATTCTTCACTGCTGGCGTAACCGATCATTTCCTCCCGTAACAGCTGTCAAAGGGCGACATTTGCTTCTTCATCTCTCAAAGCTAGTCCACTTTCCTGAAATTTGTTATACTAGCGGTATACGGTTGCTTTAGAAGGGCCTTTATCAATAAATGCCTTTTGAAACAATATATCAAACGATTCATTTGGCTTAAGATGACATTTGAAATCGTACAAAATTATTGTGCGAAAATCTTCCCGACGCAGATCCATTTATCATGCTTTTGTTAGCTTGCTATGTATCTATGTAACGGGATTTTTGAATGTGATTTTCATCCCCTCCAAAACATTGGATTGATTTGAAACTTCGCACACTTATCAAGGACCGATGGCAATTCAATAATTTAAATAGTTTGTCCCATTATCGTTGCCAGGATGCTCAGGATTTGCGAATAATAAAATAAAACAATTTCCAATTCTGCTAGTTCTATCTACTGTTAGTCGCATAAAAGAACTTCGTTTTAAAAAAAAAACACATTATTGTAGTAGCCGTACTAAAAAATTGAAAATGAATAATAGAATAAAAAAAAACTAAAAAAACACGCTTTTGTAGATAACCGAACTAAAAAGTAGAAAATATTATTAATAAGTTTATAATAAGAAAATAGTGATTAACATAAAAAATAATTTTATTGAAAAAAGCGTTGGATGCTTGATGTCATTTGTTGTGAATATTTTGTAGATATTTTAAAATTAGCGTCATCATAAAAATATCTGAAAAAACAGCCCACGCTTTTTTACATTAAAATGAATTTTCTATGTTAATTACTGTTTTCCTAATTTTGTTCTAATTTCACTAATAAATGAACTAATTTCGAACTTTTTGACTATTATTTTCTACTTTTTTGGGTTGGCGCTACCGGACGGCAGTAACAGAACCACAGTCGGTCTGTCGCATCCGAAGCTGGAAGCTTCAGGAAGCGGATACTAGGGACAAATATCATGCGAGGGTATCCGAAAAGCTTGACACCATCGATGGCAAAAATGAATGTGTGGAAAGAACATGGCAGAACCTTAGGGATGGAATGGTAAGTGCAGCGGAAGAAGTGTGTGGAACAATAAAAAGAGGCAGTAGTAAAAGAAGAGATGCATGGTGGAATGATGAAGTGAAAGAAGCTGTAGAGAAGAAGAAGAAAGCATGGTTAGACTACTTGGCCCTTAGTAATGATAAGGATATGAGAGAGAAGATGAAAGAAAGATATAAGCTGCAGAAAGTTCACACGAAAGCATTGATTGAGGAAATGCGTGAAAGGTGTAGAATGGAAGCGGACGAAAGGTTGTCGCATAACTTTAAGGAGAACTCCAAACTCTTCTGGAAAGAGGTTGGAAGGACCTGAAGTGGTGCGACGGCCTTATGAATGAACAAAGTGCTTTCGGGAAGTAATGACGTCCTCACAGAAAAATCGGACGTCATGCAGCGATGGAGCGAATTTTATAGAGAAATGTATGCGTAATGATCTTAGTGAGGGATCCGGGGATGACGCCGTGACTGGTACGCCAGACCCGGACCTCGATGACACTGAGGTCATCAGTATGAAAGAGATTGAACGTGCGATTCGAAGTTTGAAATGTGGTAAGGCTGCGGGACTAGACAGAGTTACTGCTGAAATGGTCAAGTATGGTGGGCCTCGCGTCTGGGACAGCTTTTATCTGCTGTGCAATTTGTGCTGGCGGACAGGGGATGTCCCGGATGATTGGCCATCCGCAGTCATTGTGCCTTTATATAAAGGTAAAGGTTCACATTTTAACTGCGGGTGCTATCGGGTGATCAGCTTGACCAGTTTAGCAAGTAAAGTTTACTCGAAGGTTTTGACACGTAGGATGCAAGAGAAATCGGAAAGATTTCTATGGGAGGCACAATGCGGATTTAGACCTGGAAGAGGATGCACGGATCAAATGTTTTCTCTACGCATGATCACGGAAAAGCTTCTGGCTGCTAACCAGAAGATTTTCTGTGCTTTTGTGGATCTTGAGAAAGCATTTGATAAGGTTGTAAGGAAGAAATTGTGGGAACTGTTGCCGGGGTATGGTGTGGATGGACGATTGCTAAGGGCTGTGCAGTCACTTTACTGTAACTGTAAAGCCTGTGTGCGGGTAGGGCATGACCTGTCACCCATGCTTAGTGTCCAAACGGGCGTAAAACAGGGTTGTGTCATGTCTTCCTGGCTGTACATACTGTATCTCGACAGCTGTTTACAGAAGCTGAAAGATAGCTGTTTGGGTGTGAAATTGGGTGACATAAAAGTAAATTGTCTGTTGTATGCTGATGATGCAGTGCTTATTGCACCATCAGAGGCAGAACTGCAGGCATTAGGTCACGTGTATGAAAGAGGAATGTGAAATTAACGGTCTCCGTTTGAATGCTAATAAAACTAAGGTTCTGGTATTTGAAAGGGACGAAGAGAGAACGAAGTGTGAAATATGGGTAAATCAGGAATGTCTAGAACAGGTAAATGAAATTGTATACTTGGGGAGTGCTTTTAGCCGGGATGGAAGATGTGATTTAGATGTCGACAGGCGTGTCGCTGCCGGGAACAAAGTCAATGGTGCCCTGACTGCGTTAGTCAAAAGGCAAGGCGTAGTGAAGAGTCACGCCTTGCAATACATAACGCAGTGTTGGTACCGACTTTGTTATATGGCAGCGAAACCTGGGTATGCCAGAAGAAGCATAAAAGCAAGTTGAATGCAGTGGAGATGCGATCTCTTCGTAAAATGTGCTGCGTTACCATGGCCGACCGAAAGCGAAACGAAGAGATTCGCAATATGGCAGGTTTGAAAGATGACCTTATCACAAAAATTGATAAGGGCGTGCTTCGATGGTTTGGGCACGTTGAGCGAATGAGTGAAGACCGAATGGTGAAGAAAATATATAGCGTGAAAGTTAATATTAAAAGGTGTCGAGGTAGTCCGAGACTAACTTTCGAAGACCATGTGAGCAAACTGCTCGAAGAGGGGAGGGTCAAGAGTACTCGGATACCTAAACGTGCATGTATGAAGAAGATATTGAATCTGAAAGAAGCAAAAGAGGTTTGTAAGGATCGTGACACTTGGCGATCTGTTCTCTCTGGGTACCCCGTCAGGGATTGTGCGCGAAGATAAAAAATATCTACTTTTTAATCGGTTATATAAAATATCGGGTTTTTTTTGTTTTTTTAAAGTATCATTTATTTCAATGAAACACGACATTTCAATTCAGCTCATAAAAATGTGGAGGGAAATTTGAAATTGGAACATTCGTATTTTCGCTTTTATATATATTAAAGACCTACATCTGGCAGACAATGAAACTATGGTCAGTTTTGATGTGCAGTCTCTGCTTACCTGCTGAAGACTGCATCTCGATTGTTACTAGAAGGCTAGAGGAAAACAACATGCCCGTAGAATATGCAGTATTACTCAGACACTGCCTTACATCTGGCTAACTATTGTGGAAGGAGGAGTTCTACAAGCAAGTAGATGGAGTGGCGATGGGCTCAGCTGTATCTCCTATTGTCGCCGATATATTCATGGAGGATTTTGAGGAGAAAGCCCTGCTTACTTCTCCTGTAAACTTACGATTCTATAAGCGGTATGTAGACGACACTTTCACAATTTTACCTTTAGATAAAGTAACTGCATTTTTAGACCATCTTAACTCCTTAAAATTCTAAAATTCAGTTCACTATGGAGTTAGAGGCAAACAATTCTTTAGCTTTATAATTTATACTTTCTAATGGAGGATAAATGAAGATGTGTATGGGCCACAGAATCCACTTACTATTAGGTGGACAGTGTGCTCGTTTCTAACCCTTATTCTATAAAGAAACATGGACTTTAGCTAACCAACCTAAAGGCCTATATTGTATGGCCTCACTGTCGCGCCCATATTTGTTTTAATATTAAACTACTACGCGCGAGTGCACACACGCGCGCGCGCGCGCGCGTGTGTGTGTGTGTGTGTATGTATTTCTGCGCGTCTCTCTCTCTCTCTCTCTCTCTTGTGTGTGTGTGTGTGTGTGTGTGTGTGTGTGTGTGTGTGTGCGTGCGTGCATGCGTGTGTGGGTATGTATTAGTAAGTAACATCGTAAGTCAAATTGTGCATAACCACACAATATATATCTCAATCGTTTTAACAATTTTAAATATATGTTAAATAATTAGAGCGGCCCTATACTATGTATCACATCGAAACAGTAAAGTGCTTTGTCTTAAATTGAACTACCAAATTAAAGAGTTAGTATAAAAAAGCGATGACTTAGAAATTGGCATTACGTTAACCCTTTCGCTGTCCCGTGCACTACATATAGGTCATTGCTATTGTCTTACTATTGTGTTTAAAACCGGACAGTGAACGTGTTAAATTAATAATACGTAAAATTAGTCCCCTGACATGAAATTACTGACTTTGTTTAATAAATGTTGACAGATGTTAATTATGAATCGTATGCTCCGGGAAATCTGGTTTAATGAACCGTGATGCGACTGTGAATTAATCGCTTTGATCCGCTATTATGTATCTGTTTATTGATTGATTAATTATATTTTAATATTATATAAGTTGAAATGACAAACGAGCACACTACGCATCTGACAGTAAGAGATATACCTACATCTACTCTCGTTTAGCATACCTTGTTGTCAATAAAATTTTCAAAAACGCAAAATTAAAATTCAAAATTAAAGTCAATGATAGATAAGTCTATTCTTTTCAATTTTATTGTTATAGGTATCAATAAACAACATCAGTTTTTTACCGCAACCCACTCCTTTACCTGCGAAATATGAATAAAATCAATAAAAAGCCGACGGTGTCGTAACAGAGACTTGAACACCTTAGCCAGTTTTTTTTTTGAAGAGATGAAGCCAAGAAAACGTTTCCGAATTTTAACAGTGGTAGAGCCACGCGGCAGCTTTTGCTGTCGCACGGATGGGCCGGCTCAAACCGGGGTGGTACCACGACCTCACAGAAAACCAGCGTGAAGTAGAGATTTTCCTCTGTGTTTCGCTTGGTGAGTGCAGGTGGCCGGAGGCCCTTTTTACTGGATATGAGGCATTCCATCTTAGTCCTCACGGGTGACAACGCATCTACATTTTAATTTGTAATAGACGATAGATGTAGATGTCTATGGGCCGCAGCAACCACTTACCATCAGGTGGACTGTGTGCTCGTTTGTCACCATTATCCTATTAAAAAAAAAAATGTTTACAACCTTCCCCTACTAAAGTCGCGATCGAGTCAATTGGAAGCGGATCACGTAGCTAAAGTGAAAAGTGCACCCTGAGTTATTCTAAGCCTTTATTAAATTTTTCATATTAATTTTTTATACTATATTTTATCCCTTCGTCAAGTCTTTCTCTTCCATAAAAATGAAGGCAACTAATTGTTTTGAAAAGCGCCTTATTCATATACAATAGCAAAAGTTACGTTTGTCTCTATGTTATCAATATTTTTTCAACTGACTTCAAAAAAAGCGGCCAAGTGCGAGTCGGACTCGCCCATGAAGGGTTTCGTAGCAGCAAGTAACATAATTTACGATTTATGACGTATTAAAAAAACCTACTTACTAGATCTCGTCCAAACCAATTTTCGGTGGAAGTTTACATGGTAATGTACATCATATATTTTTTTTAGTTTTATCATTCTCTTATTTTAGAAGTTACAGGGGGGGGGGGGGCACACATTTTACCACTTTGGAAGTGTCTCTCGCGCAAACTATTCAGTTTAGAAAAAAAATTATATAAGAAACCTTAATATAATTTTTGAAGACCTATCCATAAATACCCCACACGTATGGATTTGATGAAAATAATTTTTTGAGTGTCAGTTTGAAGTATGGGGAACCCCCAAAATTTATTATTTTTTCTCTATTTTTGTGTGAAAATCTTAACGCGGTTCACAGAATACATCTACTTACCAAGTTTCAACAGCATAGTTCTTATAGTTTCGGAAAAAAGTGGCTATGACATACGGACGGACAGACAGACAGACAGACAGACATGACGAATCCATGAGGGTTCCGTTTTTTGCCATTTGGCTACAGAACCCTAAAAAGGAACAGGTTCTCAATTCGGCTCAAGTTTTTTGTAATCTTGTTGTGTAATCTTTTTTGATGATTCTTCTTTTGTTTGGAAACTGGTGCTTCTCATATGGTCCCATATAAATATGATCAAGATCTGACCAGTAGCTTTGAGTTATCCTTAATAATGCGTAATTAAGTGACTTCCACTCCATAGATGATGATCTTCATTTAATTTATATTAAAGGCGGTTGTACAAAAGTTTTAATTGTACCACTTGTTGGAGTTACTACCACGACAGTCTTACAAAAAGTTTTTTTTAAAGAATTGAGCTAACAGTCATCTAACTAGTAAGTAGTTACTGCGCTTGCAACAAACTTCCTCTATAAAAAACTGCCATAGAGTTTTGTAAAATTCTTGGTTAAAAAGTTGAAGAATCCATTTCACTCCTCATCAACATGGTAGCGGAATTAAACGGAAGACTACCCCAGGAGGGTACAAGCACCCAGGGAGAATCCCTCGCTGAGCATCCACGGTAAATGGAGCCATAAGACCAAGGCGGTCGCTGTCACGATATCCATGAATTTTTGCAAAATCAGGAGGGGACTTCGTTCCAACCTTAACGCTATCCGTTTCCATCTAGAGATGGCGATGCCAGCCTTGCTCTTTTTTACTAAGACTCAGGTGTCCTCCTCGGCTGATACTTCATATCTCTGCTACCCTGGGTACAAATTAGAACACTCCTTTGTGCCCTGGGCTGGGATTTGCGTGTACGTCAGAGAGGACATCTCTGTTTTCGACGCTCCGGCAGTCTTGAAGGCACGGACCTGTCCGTCCTATGCCTGCGCGTAGACAGCGACGATCATTCCCGTGTATACGGGTGCCTTTATAGGTCCAATAGCGGTAATGCCGAAACACACCGACTCATCGACCACGTCCAAATGGCTACAGATTCCTTGATACAGCAGATTCCATCCGTAGAGATCGTGATCCTTGGTGATTTTAATACCCACCACGCACGGCTCGGTTCACGTTCAACCGATCATGCGGGGAGATCTGTTTATGACTTTGCCTTGGCATATGGTCTTACACAGCTGGTTACTTCGCCTACGCAGATTCCAGATATGGAGGATCATGCACTTTCATCTGGTTCCCGTCGACGCTCGTTTAGGCTCGTCGGACCATTGTCTTGTCCGGAGTGCAGTTCCACTCACACTAATGTCGCTGTTGCATTCTGCAGGTTGCCGCCGTGTTTGGCACTATAAGTCGGCCGATTGGGGTAGGATGCGGTATTTTACATCCTACTCGTGGTATCCCAGCGTTGTTGCTTATTCTGTTGCTGGTGTGGTACTTCAGGGTATGGAACTTTTTATTCCTTCCTCTGTGGTGCCCATCGGAGGCAGATCCAAGCCATGGTTTGGTCGCTCCTGTAAACTAGCATCACGTTATAAGCAGAAACGCTAACGGGTCTGGGCTGATACATCAATTTCTCGGAATGTAAACACTAGCGCTCTTAAAAAGAAGTATAATTCCACCTCCAAAACCTTCAAAAAAGTCATTGCCAAGGCAATGTCTGAGCACATCGGCAGAATTGGCGAGAAGCTAGTTCACCTTCCTTCAGGAACCTGTACATTCTGGTCCCTCGCCAAGGCTGTCCTAGGGAACTTCTGTCAGCCATCTCTTCTATCTCTGCACACAGAGTACGACTCACTGGCCCATGCCGCAAAGGAGAAAACCGATCTGTAAGGCTCTCTCTTTGCGTCCAACTCGACTCTCGATGACGGAGTGAACACACGGCCCAACATCGCGCGGTGTGAGTGCTCTATGCAAGATATGCAGTTTACACAGCTCTCGGTTCGCAAAACACTCTTCTCTCTGATTGTCAGCAAGTCGAGTGAGCCTGATGGTGTCCCTCCCATTGTGCTGAAGAGGTGTGCTCCGAAGTTTTTATCGGTATTAACGCATCTTTTCCAGGACTCCTACTCCCAAGGCGTAGTAGAATTCGTGGAAGACAGCTTTGGTCCACCCAATCCCCAAAAAAGGAGAACGCTTAGACCCATCCATCTACAGGCCTGTCGCCATCACCTCCTTGTTCTCCAAAATAATGGAGCTCATTATAAACTGCCAGCGCATGAGGTACCTTGAGGATTACCAGCTGATTAGTGACCGCCAATACGGTTTTCGTCGGGTTCGAGGAGGTCATGATCTTTTGGTCAGCATTGGTGATTTGGTCAGCATACCTTATACACCTGCCGTGCCAATATTTCTCGGGAACACGTCGCCGAGTACCAGAACAAACTTGTGTCTGAGGTCGAGTCTTTGCTGAACAAAGTCTCGGATTGGGGGCGACCAAATCTAGTCCAGTTCGATCCTCAGAAGCCACAAGTTTGTGCGTTTACCGCTAAAAAGAACCCCTTTATCGTATCTCCTCAGTTTTAAGGTACTCCCCTTGCAGCCTCAGTTAGCATCGGAATCCTCGGCGTCGACATATCGAATATAGTGCAGTTTCATGGTCACTTGGAAGGGAAGGACAAATTGGTCTCTAAAAAGCTTGGCGTGCTAAGCAGAGCGATACAGTATTTTATGCCGGCACATCGCTTGCAACTTTACAAAGCGCAAGTTCGGCTTCACATGGAATACAGTTCTCATCTCTGAGACAGGGTACCCCTGTACCAACTCCTTCCACTTGACCGCATTCAGTGCAAAACAGTTCGAATCGTCAACGACCGAGTTCTTTCTGATCGGCTCGATTCACTGGCATTTTTGATGCATTTGAATTTCTTTTAATCAAATCTACCACGGGGAGTGCTCTGAGGAATTGTTCGGATGAATTCCAGCCGCCAAATTTCACAAACGCACATTGCGTCAAAATTCACGATAACATCCTCACCATCTGGATGCTTAACGGACCACCACTGTGCGTTTTATTAGGAGTTTTCCTCCTCGTACAACTTTTCTGTGGAATTGTTTACCACCGGCAATTTTTCCGGACCGATACCACTTAGGGGCCTTCAACAAAAGTCCTTTCTAAAAGACCAGCAATACTCCTGCAATTTCCCTGTTGTTGCGGTTGTTCATGGGTGACGGTTAGTCACTTACCATCAGGTGAGCTGCATGCCCGTTAGCCCTTGCTTCTATAAAAAAATCTACCAGTGACCTCATTTCTGTTGTCATTCCTACCAGCACTACCCTTAAATTAGACTTTAATCCATCTGATGTCCGTCATGCTAAAACGGGTATGCTGAAAAGATCTTCAGGCTTCCGACTGATGGCGATCTGGTTTACGACAGGCGTAAAATATTTAACACGTCGACGGGGTAAAGCGCTAGAATATGCAAGAAATGAAAATGACGTCATTCTATATGCCAAACATGAAGATTAAAGTAAATCTTTCCAACAAATGGAAAGGCCTATGTCCAGCCGCGGACATCTAAGCATTGCTAAAGTAGAAGAAGATACAAATATCTTGTATGTTAAATTAGTTATACATTTTTTGTAAAGTCCTAATTTATTGCAACTATATATTATTATAAAAGAATAAATAAACAATTTTTTAAATAATTTTTTAAAAATATTATTCCAAGCCAGCGCTTGACTACAATTCCACGTGATAGTAAGTGGTGATGCAGACTAAGATGGTGAAGCGCACTGACTTAGCAAAGCCTATTCACTCTTGCTCTGAAGACACCCACACTGTAATCGGATAGAAAGACAGATGCTGGCAACTTATTCCACTCCTTTGCTGTACGTATGATGAACGACGCAGCAAACCGTTTGGTTCTAATACGTGGTAAGTCAACACCAAAATGGTGGAGACTGGCCGAACGTCTGGTTGTCCAATATTGGAAGATAGAGGGAGGAAGGAAATTATACAATTCCTGCGCACACTCTCCGAAATGCATTCTGTAGAAAACCGAAAGGCTGGCTACTTCGCGCCTGTTTTCGAGGCTAGTAAGATTGGTTTTAACCAAATTCGGGTCACCAATAAGTCTAGCACGCCTTTTCATTAATTCCAAAGCTGCTAGGTGGCATTTGCAGCTCCAGCCCATATATGGCAGCAATATTCCACGTGCGGCCTGATTTTATATAAAGTAAGCAGGTGTCCCGGCGTGAAGTATCGCAGCAACTTTTTTTTTATTTTAAAAAAATCGTTACCCCACACTAGGAATCTATCTTGTATCGTGGAGGCAGTTTACAAACATAAAGTGCACGAGGACAAACATCCAGACCCGGAACAATTATTTGTAGGCCATACAAATACTTGTTCCGTGCGGGATTCGAACCCGCGGCCCCCAACGCAACAACTCATTGCTAAGCCACTGCGCCACGGAGCCGTTAAGGACTCCATTCCCATCTAGAAATGCCAAAAGTCCGGCTGGGCTGGCAAAAGCGCTACGCGTACAAGAGTGACGCGTACACTCTTACTCCACCACTCACTACTGCCATATATAGAAACAGACTCCCCTAAGGTACCACACTCTTAACCTTCTCTACCGCTAATCAGCAGCACCTCCTGTGTGCCGGTCTGAAGAGTTTAGAGATCCAGCATAATTAAAAGCTGAGGAGCATCCCATCTTAAGTCCCCAGTGGTGTAACCTTCGTTGTTTACAGTTGGTTCCAGGTGTCCGTGGGCTGCAATAGTCATGTACCCTTAGGTAAACTAATGATTTCTTATATTTGCAAGAACACCTAATATCTAATAAAACTTTCTACATATTTGAAATTATATAAAATTATGTTAAACTAAACGCGAAAAAAGACCGAAAAATTTAAGACATTTTCTTTGATCAGGTGGACTGTTCGTTCATTTGTGACATGAAAATATAAAATAACGTGAGACTGTAACTTCAAGTAATTAAAGTAATAAAAAGTAGCTCATAAACAAATTACAGAGTTTTTGAATAAATTTCTCGGAGCACGACCAAATCCATCGACCGACATTCGCCCTCGGGATGACACGTCTATTGCGCTATATATCAAGCTTACAAGCCGTAGATTCCAATTAGAATTGCAAGTTCATGAAATTTATATCTCTGCCTGAAAAGGATACTATTAAAAAAAACTTCCAGTTTTATTCGCAATATTATTTATGTTATAAATAATAAATTATTTATTCTAATAAGGCCAAAAAATGATTGTAAAAATCTCTTTTATTATTATATTTAAGTCTCTTCAAAAGAAAGAGATTATCAATTCGAATGAAATACGAATTTCTTTCTTTTGATATATACGTTACATTCTTTTGATACATACGTTACTTAACTAAGTAAATTATATAGTTGTATAGAGGTCCTTTAGAATATAACAGAATAAGTAAGAATAATTAAGTAAATTATTAACAGTGGTAGAGCCACTCGGCAGCTTTTGCTGTCGCACGGATGGGCCGGCTCGAACCGGGGTGGTACCACGACCTCACAGAAAACCAGCGTGAAGTAGAAGTTTACCTCTGCGTTTCGCTTGGTGAGTGCAGGTGGCCGGAGGCCCTTTTTACTGGAAATGAGGCATTGCATCTTAGTCCTCACGGGTGACAACGCATCTACATTTTGACTTGGAATAGAGGATAGATGTAGATGTCTATGGGCCGCAGCAACCACTTACCATCAGGTGGACTGTGTGCTCGTTTGTCACCCTAATCCTATAAAAAAAATTGTTCTTTTTGAAATTATCATTTTGTTATTTACTACTGGTTCGTAAAATACCTCTGTCCTGGGAAGAACCAGCAAGAAACCCAGCGCGGTTAGGTTTTTTTTAGATATACCTACATAACTTTGACAATGAATTTGTATTGTTTTTTTTTGCGCCCAGAATCAATTGAAAGGGCTACCACCCGAAAACGAGGAAGGGAGGTGGTGAATGCTCTAAGCATTCCACGAGAGCCGGCTGTCGTGGTTATGTGGGACTCACTGCGACTAACCTAACCAAACTAAGTGCCTACCCACTAAACACCACCTGTGAGACTGGCATTGGGTTATGGGGTCTTTCTGCCGAATCGGAAGCGACCCTCTTTAGGAAAAAGGGAGCGCAGACGGCGACGAGCCGATGAGGGGGAGCCTAACGAAGGAAAATTAAGAATAGTCGGCCTGAGCCTCCAGGAGGCAGTTCGGGTCGGCCGAAAGCTTGTTTAGCGAGTCAGATAGATGTTTCTCGGTCTTCGAACTCGGTAGCGAGAGGGGAGTGGGGCTGCATAGGAAGCTGCCTCACGAATAAAGTGATTAGAGTGAGACTATGAAGCTTTGCAAAAGTTCTCAGAGAGTGTTTTCAGAAATTGCTCGACTGTGGGGAGCTCTAAGTCTCAATTGAGGTCGGCGTTACGGGCGTACCAGGCTACATTCGTAGCTCGGTGATAGAAGAGATTTTGAACTATTTGGAGTTCAATAATAGTTTCGGGATTAGCGTGGGCAAATATGGGGCCCACGTAAGTCATGACTGGTCGTATACAGACCTTATAAAGGGTTCGCTTGTTGCGCAAGGACATTATACTGTATCGGCCCCGCATACTGTTGAGCCTACTCAGATAAAATCGTGCGTTGCGGGTTACTCTTTTGACTTGGGGCCCGAAGGTGAGCCTCGTGTCAAGGGTGACACCTAAATATTTGGCAGTCGTATGCCAGGGGCAGGCGTCCCTAGCATACGGATTGGTGGAATGTTATTGAGACGGCATCGTTTATGATCGAAGTGAGTGGTGGAGCTCTTCTCCGGGTTCACATCGTTGCGTCATATTTGGCACCAAGCTCCTAAATCATCAACTGACCTTTGGATCTTGTTCCGTATGAAAGGTAGTGAGATAGCTTTACAGATGAGGGCAGTGTCGTCTGATAAGAGGGAGAGCTGAACACCTTTCGACGGGATGGGAATGTCGTTGGTGAACAGGATATATAGGAAAGGGGCAATTACTGAGCCCTGAGGGACACCGGCTTTGATGGGGCGCTGAGAAGAGAGCGTGCCTTTATGTCTAAAACAAAAGGTACGATCCTTCAGGTAGGAGGGCACGAGACGAACAAGACGATCAGGAAGGCCTATTCTGTAGAGTTTGTAGATAAGGCCTTCGTGCCAGACTTTATCAAACACTTTTGCAATGTCGAAAAAGACCGCGATCTTATGACGACGAGGATAGAAACCGCTGAGGATATATTCCACAATACGGTGAACTTGTTGGGGACAAGAATGTTTCGCTCGGAAATCAAATTGGTGGCGATGACAATATTGTTTTATATGAATTATAATAGAACCAGCATGGCGGCGATCACTTTATTCCCAGGAGTTATTTATATTCATGTCTTCCTCAATATTATAATAACCTTTTTATGTAATTTTCCTTTAATAAAAGTTTTAAACATTTTGGATGACAAAGTTTAACATTTTCTGGGATTTTGTTGTCAAAGTGTATACACCACCCCATTAATGAATTACTAATTCTGTAGAGCTTAGAAACTGGCATTATAAGCTTATGTTTGTTCTTATCACAAAGCTATTCATGCTTTTATGTACATAAATTACGTATTCATAAATATATTGCGATACTAACGTTATTATGTTTATTTAATTGCATTTATCTCTGAGGGACTCGTTCCAATTTAAATTATAAATTGCCCGTACTGCCCCCTGGTCACTCTAAAAAAACAACAAATGAATGAAAATGATATTTAGAGTATTTATTATCTAAAGTTTTTCTTTTTGAATGTTTTCGAAACTTGAAAAAGCGCAATGCAGCCTGCACAGCTCAGTACAGGTCGCGAGCACTTCTAATAGCAAACGGTGAACATAAACATTTATTTTCTCATACATTATATTGGCAGTTCACATACATAAACTGCACAAGAACAAACATTAAGACCCGGAACAATAATTTGTAGGATATAAAAATACCTACTTGTTACTTGCGGATTCAGATTCCTTATTACTAAACCTCGGTGCTGTGGCACAGAGCCGAATAGACTTCTTCTACTAGAACTTCTTTGACGTGAGAAAGTAAACTTGCTTTTGTCAAATTTCATATTTTCAAATCTACTACACCATGCTACTACCGTTTAATAGTTAGTTTTGCTGACAGTAGGAGAAACAGCGAAAAACCTCAGCAGAGATCCTTTTTTTGTCAATTTTCAAAGTTAATATTACAATAACATAGTATGTACAGGTTGTCAACCCACTTGCAAAGAGTGGCAACTATGGAAAATATGAGGCAGTATGTCGGGAGGTCAATGCTCAGGAGTGGACTTTGAGAGGCTGTAATGATGAGCGAAAGTATATATAAAATGGAAAATAATATCAGACCCATCGGTAACTAAATTTCTATGATGTTCTCAAAATAGAAGCAAAGTTTGGAGCTTATCAGTGCATAGCGAACCCGAGCAAACAAGTGACAAGCAGTACTTGTTCATAATTATGGGCAAATCCAGGCTGTATAATCCGAAAAAAGTGCAGGAGTTTTTTGTGAAATCGAAAAAGTTTAGTGTTAAAAGAAATTGTTTCCGATGATTACACCACAAACATAATAGATTTAAAAAAGTTTATTTTATAATTTTTAAAGTTTATTTTATTTTATTTTATATTTTTAGCAGCTTAATGTTGCTGTGTTTCGTATGGTGAGTTTTCATAACTGGAGACTCTTTTTACTGGAAATGAGGCATTCCATCTCAGTCCTCAGTAGGGCTAGCATGGGCAAGAGACGATTTTATCCCCGGGAAAAAAGAGAAAATGTTTATCCCCTGGTTAGTTTTATCCACCCTGCGAGCATGGTTGCACCGGTGGATATAATATATCCACAGTAGATAAAATGGGTGATAGACTTAGACTCAGATAGATTTTTTGTATGAATATAAACTTAAATCCACGTTCAATGAACTAAGATGAAATTGTCATTTTCAAATGTCAAAAAAGCATAATTTTTTCATTTGGCATAACATGTCGAGAGAATTAATGAAGAACGATTGAGGAAAAAAGTGTATAAGGCGAGTGTGAATGAAAGTGTTTGAAGGGGTAGACCTAGGTGGACGTTTCTAGATCAAATCAGGGACGTTTTGAAAAAAGGCCAGGTCAAGAGTACCCTAAACCGAAGAGCATGGGAATAATGAAAGTGGACGAAGCGAAACAAGTATGTAAGGATCGTAGTAAGTGGAAAGAGGTGGTCTCTGCCTACTCTACGGGAAAGAGGCGTGATTATATGTATGTATGTATGTTCATTTGGCTACACGCTACGGACGGGGACTGTACATAGGCTGCACTAAAAGTATCGGGAATGGAATATTTCCAATGTTCCTGTCATATTAAAATTTTTTTAGTTGAAAATTCCTTGGTTTAAAAAATCGAATACAATTTATTAATTTAAAAAAAGATTCTCGGTCTTGTCACAAGGTTTTGTCAAACTTGTTTAGTCGTTGAGAAAATGGAATTGACTCGAGAAAATTCAAGAGCGATGATTTATTATGACTTTCGAAGTGGTTTAACACAAAAAAAGTGTTTAGTTTGCTTACTTTCAATGTGGACGTGTCAAGCTCGGTGATGATCCCCGTCAAGGTCATCCAAAAACTGCAGTCACCCAAGAAAACGTTGATGCTGTGCGTAAGCTGATTGAGGAAGATCGACATGTGACATACCGCGAAATTCAGGCAACTTTGGAGATTGGCATGAGTCAAATACAAATAATCTTGCATGAACAATTAGGTGTGAAAAAGTTGTTTTCCCGATGGATACCACATTTGCTCTGGGAAGAGCAAAAAGCGGCTCGCGTTACTTGGTGCGTCAGAACTCTCGAAAGATTCCACGCAGGATCCTCAAATGCTGTATACAACATCGTATCAGGTGACGAATCCTGGATATATGCGTACGAACCCGAAACAAAAACCAGTCACGAGTTCGGGTGTTCGAAAATGAGTTAACCCAACAAAAATTGTTCGTTCACGGAGTGTTGCAAAAAAAATGGTGGCCACGGTTGTCTCCAAAACCGGCCATGTTACGACTATTCCTCTTGAGGGACAAAGAACGGTTAATGCAAAATAGTATGCTAGCATTTGTTTGCCACAGGTCGTTTCTGAACTCCGTAAAGAGAACTGCAACCGCCGCATCATCCTCCATCACGACAATGCGAGTTCTCACACCGCACACAGAACAAAAGAGTTTTTAGAGCAAGAAAACGTAGAATTATTAGACCATCCGCCGTACAGCGTCGACCTAAGCCCTAACGATTTCTATACTTTCCCTAAAATAAAGAATAAATTGCGTGGACAGAGATTTTCATCACCTGAAGAAGCTGTGGACGCCTACATAACGGCCATTTTGGAGACCCCAACTTCCGAATGGAATGGTTGCTTCAATGATTGGTTCCATCGTATGGAAAAATGTGTAAAAATTTCGCGGAGAACATTTCGAAAAGCAATAAATACATTTTTAAATAGTAATGTTGTGTCACTTCCTTGATTCCCAAAATTTTCAGTGCCGCCTCGTACATATGTCTACTCGTTATGTCAAACGGGGATCTAGTACTTCTTCCCGTTGCTGTGCTTAGGTATAAGAACAAGATAATTTTATCTCTTGTCAGTGGATATAATCGCGGGAATACACTTTTCGTCGCCAGCCCATGCTAGCCATGCTGGGGTGACAACGCATTTGCCTTTTGATTCTTAATTGAGGATAAATGTAGATATATAGCGGCAACGGCATCCACTTACCATCAGGTGGACTGTGTGCTCGTTTGTTACTCTTATTTTTTTTAAATTTATTTCGAAACCAACAGCGTTCTAAATAGTTTACATTAACCAATATTATTCTTATAATAAGGCCAATAACAGGTTTCCTTTAATTAATAAGGCATAACATACTACGGTCGTAATAATTAGTATCAGTTGGTATACACTCAATTTTACACTTATAACATTAAATGATTGCATCTGTTCCCTGAGGCAATATGCATATTTGACAAGTCTCATACACAAATTCATAAACGTATGTACATGCACACTAATAAAATCAGTAACTGCACACACTGTTCAACGGTAACAAACAAATAAACACGAATACACACATGTTATTACATTACATATAACAGTGGTAGAGCCAGGCGGCATCTTTTGCTGTCGCATGTATGGGCCGGCTCGAACCGGGGTGGTACCACGACCTCACAGAAAACCAGCGTGAAGTAGAGGTTTACCTCTGCGTTTCGCTTGGTGAGTGCAGGTGGCTGGAGGCCCTTTTTACTGGAAATGAGGTATTCCATCTTAGTCCTCACGGGTGTAAACGCATCTGCATTTTGATCTGTAACAGAGGATAGATGTAGATGTCTATGGGCCGCAGCAACCACTTACCATCAGGTGGACTGTGTGCTCGTTTTTCACACTAATCCTATAAAAAAATGTTACTTTTTATACACTAGATTAGCAGTATATTATTATTATTATTTTTACTTTACTTTAAATTATGTTATTTTATTCAAAAAGAAATCGATTTATACAGCTTTGATGTAAAATCAGTTTTAAATTATTTTGCATCAACACTATATAAAGAATGTGTGAATCTTAAAGGATAGGTCGTTTAATTTCACGTAAATAAGTTGTATCTATTTTACGTGACTAACCGAGCTTCAATTTTATTTTAAGCATTTTCCCATATATCAAAATACTTTCCATAATAGAAATACTGGGTACTAAGCGAGTTTTGATAGATTAACTACTTGCAATGTACCACTACATAGAGACTGCATAGATCTACAGGTTTATTTAAGTTCTACGCGGAAGAAATCGCGGGTGAAAATTAGTGTAAAATAAAACTTTTTTCTAATTCCTTGAATAATAATCTCCAAAAGATTTGAAACGATTAAAACTACGGACTTAATCCTTTTAAAGTGGGACAATAAATTACTTTTGGTCCTTTTGTAGAAATTTTAATGAGAATTTTTAATCTGTGGAGAATTTGGCAACAGCCTTGGGCAACCGTCTTAGCTTTTAATCAAATTAGGTCAAACAATTAATACTGGTTAAAAATAAAATGAAAATGCAAAAAAAATGCCTGTGAAAAAATCACTCAAATTTTTTAAATTAGAATTTTTGATGATTTAAAAAAAATCTGAATGATGTTTTGAAGATAAGTATGTAAGATTATAATATGATTTAAGTTTTAATTCTAAATCGCGTTATATATATTTTTTAAATAATTTCAATTAATAATTTTCTTTTTTTATGGAACTGAAATGACAAACGAACTGACATGCCACCTGAATGTAAGTGGCTACTGTAGTCCATAGATGCTTCCAGCTAAATGAAAGCAAAGAGGGCGACAGATGCGTTGTCACATGTGAGGGCTAATATGGAATGTCTCACCGTCTGTTATTATACCGGCTCTCTGTACCTACCAGACTGGAACACAGCTGTGCGAGCGCTGCTTTTTGGCGCCAGAAATAGTCAGAGAGTGGTGCCTACCCGGACGGACTCCTAGGAAAAGGACTTGTACGATCTAGTGCTTTGTTATATTATGGAAAGATGATTTCGTAACCTTTTTACAATTAAAAAGGAAACTACAGTTCAGCGTATGTACTCGTACGTCTCACAACCGAGTGCACTCTACGGTGCAAACGCACCAGTGTTACATAGCGATACAAATGTTTGGTATGCATATTTAATCTATTTTACCCGACTGCCGCAGAAGGACGGTAATGTTTTTATTATTTAGTGTGCGGCTTGAAGGAAATAACATATGATGAGGTGTCGTTAGTGACTAGGGACACACTCAAACGTACACATAAAATTTCATCAAAATCGTTCGAGCCGTTTTCGAGTTTTACCGAGACCAATGGACTGCAATTGATTTTTATATATAGAAATAAAGCGGACAGAAAAATTGAAAATATATTCAAATGGAACATCACGTCAAGCTACATTTTGTTGTTACAATTCTAAAAGTTATGAGTGTGATGGAGCTGTCTTTTAATCGCGTTACGAAAAGTACCTTAAACTTTAAGAAACTAATGTTAACCCCAAAGTTTTGTTACAGAATTTCAAAAGTACTCGCAAAGTCTGAAGAAACATTTGTATCTCCGCTGAATTATAATAATGCTGCCGTGACAAATATGTCTTGAATATAATTTCGAACAAAAGGACGATGCTTTTAGAAGTTTCAAGGGCTCGGAAATGTAGATTCTATATTTTTGTAAAACCTCTTAAATAAATGAAGATCAACATAATTAAATAGGAATATTTATATTTACGCGAATGTTAATAAAACAAGTAAACAATTTGATTGGGCCGTGTATTGGCGACGGAAGATATTCAACTATCTCGTATCATTCAATGGTTGTCGTAAGAGACTCATCTCTTACGACAACTTCTGTCAAGAAGGAAACACTTGATAACAACTCCATATTATAAAAGCTCCGGTTGCTAACCTGTCTGCTAAGCGGTACGCGGCAACTACAACTACACAATAAATTTAATATACATAACTGTGCCGGGTCTAGCAGTTTCTTTAGGTGCAATTTATTTATGTTAAAGGACTCCGTGGTAACGTTAATCATGTAGTGGCGGTGTAAGAATATTCACTATCCCATATATTTATTTGAGGACATTATACTGCAGTGGAACACCCACAACGCTGATATTCTGCCGGAGTCATTATCTAGAAGTCACGGGCTTTGCGACTATCCGTTCCGACCTAAGTTCTGTCCTAAAATTAAAATAATTTGAAAATCGAACAGAAATGCTGAGATATTGTTACGCTGTATAGAAATAATACTGAATAGGAAGGAACTGACTCCTGAAATACAGGGTATCCTAGTTTAGGAGTCAGGGCTCAATGATGTTGTATGAAATGAAAGTGTCAAATAAAGATATTTATTTATTATTTATTTAATTTCTTTTTAGGCCTGTAATATTGGCACGTGTTTCGGATTACAACTAAAATGTCATCAAAATATATTAGATTCAAAACTTCATCCTCCTCCTTTTTAAAATTACTTAGATAGTTTCTTGTGTAAACAAACTACCGACTTATTGGTTATTCGCACCTGCACACAAGGCAGGCGATTATAATTCAAGTGCAAGTCCGCATATCTCGCGGCTCATTCAATCATATTCTATAGGGATTTGAAATAGGTCGAAGATAAACAAACAATTCACAGTGTAGATAGGTTTTATGTGTGATTTTGCAATGAAGAACATTAATAATTTTTTAATGAAAAGTTACCCTGGCACTAGGATTTTTTTCTGTATCCTGGAGGTGTTTCATCATAACCATTGCCACACGCTGCTGAACGTAGGTCTTTCCCATAGATTGCCTTATAGGGGTATATAATTGCAACGCTTGTCTAGCGGGTTGACAACCTCCGTTTGTTTTTCAGTTTCTCTCTTTACGGTGCTTACTGGAGCATTTGCAATAGTAGATTAGAATAAACAAACTAATGGAAATGGTTTATTGATAATCTCGAGCTGGCATAACGCAAGATATTATTTTCATTTAGGATATGGTTTAGGCAGGCTGCAGTTATATAATGTTTTTAGCACGACACTTATCGTTCAAATGGGAAACGAACATGCTCTCACAGAACATAAATGTAAAATAAGCAGGTAAATCCAATTTTCAGTGTCAGTTCATTTTAATTGGAAACGAGGCATTCCATCTTAGATGTCAGGCAGTGACAAGACACCTGAATTTTAATTCTTGATTGAGGATGGATTTAGATATCTATGGCCCCTGGATTACCATCAGGTGGACTGTGACCTTGTATGTCCTTGGAGCCTAAATTAGCAAGCAGCCTTAGTTCTGCGGCATATGCTGTAAGAAAGATTAAAAATCTCACAGATGTTGACACCGCTAGATTAGTGTATTTTAGTTATTTTAATAGCGTAATGTCTTATGTAATTTTGCTATGGGGTAATGCGAATGATATTGAAGCTATATTTGTTTTGCAAAAGAGAGCCGTACGGGCGATTTATAACCTAAATTGTACAGAGTCCCTCAGAGAGAAATTTAAAGAAATAAACACATTGACTTTGGCATCGCAATATATTTATGAAAATGTAATGTATGTACATAAAAACATAAATAGGCTTAATAAGAGTAAAGATGTTCATACCTTAAACACTAGGAACAAACATAAGCTTGTAATGCCAGTTACTAGACTCCACAGAATTAGTAATTCATTTATGGGGCAATGTATACGCTTTTACAACAAAATTCCAGAATATGTTCAAAGTTTGTCAATAAACAAGTTTAAAAGTTTTATTAAAGAAAAACTGTTCAAAAAGGGTTATTATAATATCAAGGAATACATGAATGAAAATAACCCCTGGGAATGAGGTGATCGCCACTATGCTGGTTCTATGAAAATTTATTTAAATTTGTATAAACAAAATAATTGTTAAGTGAAATTATGTTTAAAAAAAAGTCCCGCTGGGTTTCTTGCAGGTTCTTCACAGGACAGAGGTATTTTCCGAACCAGTGGTAAATAAAAAATGACTTTCAATAAGTATTATGTAATAATCAATATTGAAGAAAAAATTATTCTATTTTATTAGGAGTACCCTTAACCAACGAGCGTGTATGCGTAGATATATGTATGTTAAGGAGGCGAGAGAGGTGTGTCAGGATCGTGCCAAACGGAAGTCCGTAGTCTCTGCCTACCTCTCTTGCGTGCGTGCGTGCTTGCGTGTGCGTGTGCGTATGCGTGTGCGTGTGCGTGTGCGTGTGCGTGCGCGTGCGTGCGTGCGTGCGTGCGTGAGTGCGTGCGTGCGTGCGTACTTGCGTGTACGTGTGTGTGTGTGTGTGTATGGAACAATTTCTATACCTTTGATAAAACGAAAATGTTAAACTATCGGCATCCCATAATTTAACTCCTACAATAAATCTTACTTGCTGTTCCAATGTACAGACTCCATATAATTAGCAGCTCTTTTCTTGGATAGATTAACAACTTTTCTGCATGATTTAATGACCTGATTTATCTTAAATTTACAAATTTATTATCATTATAAGTAGCAATAAACTAAATCAGTTGTCCATCGCAGCCCTCTTCTTAACTTTCGATATTTAAAAAAAGAACAATAAAGTAGTGGCAAAATTAAAAATTTTGTACAACCGACTTCAATATAAATAAAATGAGATCATCATCAATGTAGTCGAAGTCAATTAAGTATGCATTATCAACGATAACTGAAAAACTACTGGTTAGATATTGATCATTCATATGAGACCACATGAGAATCACCAGCTTCAAATAAAAAAGAATCATCAAAATCGGTTCATCTAGAAAAAGTTCTGAGGTAGGTAACACATAAAAATACAGTCGAATTGAGAACCTCCTTCTTTTTTTAAGTCGGTTAAAAGACCGAAGCCGTTGTAACAGAGGCTCAAACACATTCGCCACCTTATTTGGAGATGATGAGCAAAGAAACATTTCTGAACTTCTAAAATTAATTTAAATGACTACAAACTTCCTTCACTATAGGTGATCGTATCAAAGAGTAGCGGTTCGTTGTAGAACGGACGGAATCAACGTCGCTAATATGAACACAAATCTTTATTATTAATTTATTACTAATTTTTAGTACTTGCGCCGTGTAGTAAGAATATCCACTACCTACCCCATATCATCTCATGGGCGTCGTATGAAGCGACGAATGAGGCGAGATGGGTTAGCAACGTCTTCCTAATAGCAGCAGTGGACTTTAATAACCTGTAACGGTAACGTTAATTCTTTACTAGATTTTATTCTCCTTCAAAGTGAAGATAACTAGTTGTGTTGAAAAATCAGCTACCAACCACCGTTTTCGCAAAGCGCCTCATTTGTTTGCAATAACAAAACTTACGATTGTCTCTTTTTGTCATTGTCATCAGTAACTTTTGGAGCTACTACCACGACGGTTACAAAAAGTTTTTTAACGAATTAAGCTGACAAATATCTAACTGTTTATTTCATAGTAAGTGGCTATTGCAGCTACTGGACACCTGTAACTAACTTTCTCTAAAAAACTACTTTAGAGTTTTGTAATATTCCTAGAAAGAGAGAAGAATCCACCTGTGATCTCATTTCTATTGTCATTCAACCAGCACTACCCTAAAAGTAGACATTAATACTTCATCAGAAGCATATCCCTTTTATCATTACGGACATCAGTCCATGCTAAAAAGATCATACGCTAAAAAGATCTTGAGGTTTCCGACAGATGGCGGCACGGCATCTCGTTTACAACAGGCGTAAAATATCTAACACGTCGACGGAGTAAAGCGTTAAAATATGCAAGAAGTGAATGCGATCATCATTCTATATGCCAAACATGAAGATTAAGATAAATCTTTCCTACAAATGGAGAGCCCTATGTCCAGGCGTAGATTTCTACGCATTGCTAAAGTGGAAGAAAATAAAACTATCTTGTATGTTAAAATAGTTATAATTTTGTTGACAAGTCCGAATTTATTGCAACTAATTTTTATATTAGTTGCAATAAATTCGGACAAATAAACATTTTTAATACATTTTTTAAATATTATTTTAGCCAGCGGTTAACTACGATCCCACCTAATGATAAGTGGTGATAAAAGCTAATATTGTGAAGCGCACTGACTTAACAAAAGCCTATCCACTTTTGCTTTGAAGACACCTCTACTGTAATCAGATGGAAAGACAGATGCTGGCAACTTATTCCACTCCTTAGCTGTACGTATGATGAACGACGCAGCAAATCGTTTGGTTCGAACACAAAATTCAACACCGAAAGGGAAGTGGACGATAGAGGGAGCAATTAAATTATGCAATTCCTGCGCACAATCTCCGAAATGCATTCTACAGAAAACCGAAAGGCTGGCTACTTTGCACCTGTGTCTGAGGCTAATAAGATTGGTTTTAACCAAATTCGGGTTACTAATAAGTCTAGCACGCCTTTCCATTACTTCCGAAGCTGCTAGGTGGCATTTGCAGCTCAGCCCATATATGGCAGCAATATTCCATGCGCGACCTGATTTTATATAAAGTAAGCAGCTGTCCTGGCGTGAAGTATCGCAGCAACTTTGCAAGGACTCCATTCCCATCTAGAAGTGACAAAAGTCCGGCTGGGCTGGCAAAAGCGCTACGCGTACAAGAGTGACGAGTACACTCTTACTCCACCACTCACTACTGCCATATATAGAAACAGACTCCCCTAAGATGGCACACTCTTAACCTTTTCTACCGCTAATCAGCAGCGCCTGCACTCCTGTGTGCCGGTCTGACGAGTTTAGAGAGCCAGCATAATTAAAGGCTGAGGAGCATCCCATCTTAAGTCCCCAGTGGTGTAACCTTCGTTGTTTACAGTTGGTTCCAGGTGTCCATGGGCTGCAATAGTCATGTACCATTAGGTAAACTAATGATTTCTTATATTTGCAAGAATACCTTATATCTAATAAAACTTTCTACAGCTTTTAAATTATATAATATTATGTTAAACTAAATGCGAAAATAAAAACCGAAAATTTTTAGACATTTTGTTTGATCAGGTGGACTGTTCGTTCATTTGTGACATGAAAATATAAAATAACGTGAGACTGTAACATCAAGTAATTAAAGTAATAAAAAGGAGCTCATAAACAAATTACAGAATTTTTGAATAAATTTCTCGGAGCACGACCAAATCCATCGACCGACATTCGCCCTCGGAATGACACGTGTATTGCGCTATATATCAAGCTTACAAGCCGTTGGTTCCAATTAGAATTGCAAGCTCATGAAATTTATATCTCTGCCTGAAAAGGATACTATTAAAAAAAACTTCCAGTTTATAAATATGATTGTAAAAATCTCTTTTATTATTATATTTAAGTCTCTTCAAAAATAAAGAGATTATCAATTCGAATGAAATACGCATTTCCTTCTTTTGATGTTACGTTACATAGTTAAGTAAATTATATAGTTTTACAGAAGCCCTATAGAATATAATAGAATAAGTAAGAATAATTAAGTAAGTTTAGTTCTTTTTGAAATTATCATTTTGTTATTTACTACTGGTTCGTAAAATACCTCTGTCCTGGGAAGAACCAGCAAGAAACCCAGCGCGGTTAGGTTTTTTTTAGATATACCTACATAAATTTGACAATGAATTTGTATTGTTTTTTTTTTGCGCCCAGAATCAATTGAAAGGGCTACCACCCGGAAACGAGGAAGGGAGGTGGTGAATGCTCTAAGCATTCCACGAGAGCCGGCTGTCGTGGTTATGTGGGACTCACTGCGACTAACCTAACCAACCTAAGTGCCTACCCACTAAACACCACCTGTGAGACTGGCATTGGGTTATGGGGTATTTCTGCCGAATCGGAAGCGACCCTCTTCAGGGAAAAGGAGGAAGGGAGTGGGGCTGCATAGGAAGCTGCCTCACGAATAAAGTGATTAGAGTGAGACTATGAGGCTTTGCAAAAGTTCTCAGAGAGTGTTTTCAGAAATTGCTCGACTGTGGGAGCTCTAAGTCTCGATTGAGGTCGGCGTTACGGACGTACCAGGGTACATTCGTAGTTCGACGATAGAAGAGGACGATAATAGTTTCGGGATTAGCGTGGGCAAATATGGGGCCCGCGTAAGTCATGACTGGTCGTATACAGACCCTATAAAGCGTTCGCTTGTTGCGCAAGGACATTTTACTGTATCGGCTCAGCATACTGTTGAGCCTACTCAGATAAAATCGTGCGTTTCGAGTTACTCCTTTGACTTGGGGCCCAAAGGTGAGCCTCGTGTCAAGGGTGACACCTAAATATTTGGCAGTCGTATGCCAGGGGACAGGGGTCCCTAGCATACGGATTGGTGGAACATTATTGAGACGGCGTCGTTTATAATCGAAGTGAGTGGCGGAGCTCTTCTTCGGGTTCACATCGTTGCGCCATACTTGGAACCAAGCTCCTAAGTCATCAACTGACCTTTGCATCTTGTTCCGTATGAAAGGTAGTGAGATACTTTTACAGAAGAGGGCAGTGTCGTCTGATAAAAGCGGGAGCTGAACATCTTTTGACGGGATGGGAATGTCGTTGTTGAACAGGATATATAGGAGAGGGGCAAAGACTGAGCTCTGAGGGACACCAGCTTTGATTGGGTGCTGAGAAGAGAGCGTGCCTTCGTGTCTAAAACAAAAGGTACGATCCTTCAGGTAGGAGGGCACGAGACGAACAAGACGACCAGGGAGGCCTATTCTGTAAAGTTTGTAGATAAGGCCTTCGTGCCAGACTTTATCAAATGCTTTTGCAATGTCAAAAAAGACCGCGATGGTCTTATGACGACGAGGATAGAAACCGTTGAGGATATATTCCACAATACAGTGAACTTGTTGGGGACAAGAAAGTTTCGCTCGGAAACCAAATTGGTGGCGGATGACAATATTGTTTTATATGAATTATAATAGAACCAGCATGGCGGCGATCACTTTATTCCCAGGAGTTATTTATATTTATGTATTCCTTAATATTATAATAACCTTTTCATGTAATTTTTCTTTAATAAAAGTTTTAAACATGTTGGATGAGAAAATTTTAACATTTTCTGGGATTTTGTTGTAAAAGCGTATACACCGCCTCATTAATGAATTACTAATTCTGTAGAGCTTAGTAACTGGCATTATAAGCTTATGTTTGTTCTTATCACAAAGCTATTCATGCTTTTATGTACATACATTACATATTCATAAATATATTGCGATACTAACGTTATTATGTTTATTTAATTAATTTTATCTCTGAGGGACTCGTTCCAATTTAAATTATAAATTGCCCGTACTGCCCTCTGGTCTCTCTAAAGAAAAAACAAATGAATGAAAATGATATTTAGATTATTTATTAACTATTTTTTTTCTTTTTGAATGTTTTCGAAACTTGAAAAAGTGCAATGCAGTCTGCACAATTCAGTATAGGTCGCGAGCACTTCTAATAGCAAACGGTGAACAGCAACTGTTTATGAAATGAAATGTATATAAACATTTATTTTCTCATACATTATATTGGCTTCACATACATAAACTGCACAAAAATAAACATTAAGACACGGAACAATAATTTGTAGGATATAAAAATACCTACTTGTTACTAGCGAATTCAAATTCCGCACGGAACAAGTATTTCAACGCCACACCTTATTACTAAACCTCAGTGCTGTGGCACAGAGCCGAATAGACTTCTTCTACTAGAATTTCTTTGACGTGAGAAAGTAAACTTGCTTTTTTCAAATTTCATATTTTCAAATCTACTACCCCATGCTACTACCGTTTAATAATTAGTTTTGCTGACAGTAGGAGAAACACCGAAAAACCTCAGCAGAGATCCTTTTTTTGGCATTTCTCAAAGTTAAAATTACAATAACATAGTATGTACAGGTTGTCAACACACTTGCAAAGGGTGGCAACTATGGAAAATATGAGACAGTATGTCACGAGGTCAATGTTTAGGAGTGGACTTTAAGAGGCTCTAATGATGAGCGAAAGTGTATATAAAATGGAAAATGATATCAGACCCATCGGGTATCTAAATTTCTATGATGTTCTCAAAATAAAAATAAAGTTTGGAGTTTATCAGCGCATACCGAACCCGAGCAAACAAGTGACAACCAGTACTTCTTCATAATTATGAGCAAAGCCAGGCTGTATAATCCGAAAAAATTGCAGGATTTTTTTTGTGAAATCTAAAAAGTTTAGTGTTAAAAGAAATTGTTTCCGATGATTACACCACAAACATAATAGATTTAAAAAAGTTTATTTTATAATTTTTAAAGTTTATTTTATTTTATTTTATATTTTTAGCAGCTTAATGTTGCTTGTTTCGTATGGTGAATTTAGAGAACTGTAGACTCTTTTTACTGGAAATGAGGCATTCCATCTCAGTCCTCAGTAGGGCTAGCATGGGCAGGAGACGATTTTATCCCCGGGGAAAGGAGAAAATGTTTATCCCCTGGTTAGTTTTATCCACCCTTCGAGCATGGGCGCACCGGTGGATATAATATCCACAGTAGACTCAGATAGATTTTTTGTATGAATATAAACTTAAACCCACGTCCAATGAACTAAGATGGAACTGTCACTTTGAAATGTCAAAAAAAGCATAATTTTTTATCTTTCATTTGGCACAACATGTTGAGAGAATTAATGAAGAACGATTGACGAAAAAATGTATAAGGCGAGTGTGAATGAAAGTGTTGGAAGGGGTAGACCCAGGCGGACATTTCTAGATCAAATCAGGGACGTTTTGAAAAAAGGCCAGGTTAAGAGTACCCTAAACCGAAGAGCATGTATGAAGGGAATAATGAAAGTGGACGAAGCGAAACAGGTATGTAAGGATCGTAGCAAGTGGAAAGAAGTGGTCTCTGCCTACCTCTACGGGAAGGAGGCGTGATTATATGTATGTATGTATGTTCATTTGGCTACACGCTACGGACGAGGACTATACATATGTCTACTCCTTTTGTCAAACGGGGATTTAGTACTTCTTCCCGTAGCTGTGCTTTGGCATAAGGACAAGATAATTATATCTCTAGTCAGTGGATATAATCGGAGGATACATTTTTGTCCCCAGCCCATGCTAGGCATGCTGAGGTGACAACGCATTTGCATTTTGATTCTTAATTGAGGATAAATGTAGATGTCTAGCGGCCACAGCATCCACTTACTATCAGGTGGACTGTGTGCTCGTTTGTCACTCTTTTTTTAAAATTTATTTCGAAACCAACAGCGTTCGAAATAGTTTACACTAAACAATATTATTCTTATAATAAGGCCAGTAATAGGTTTCATTTAATTACTAAGGCATAACATACTACGGTCGTAATAATTAATGTCAGTTGGTATACACTCAATTTTACTTATAACATTAAATGATTGCATCTGTTCCCTCAGGCAATATGCACATTTGACAAGTCTCATACACAAATTCATAAACATATGTACATGCACACTAATAAAATCAGTAACAGCACACTGTTCAACGGTAACAAACAAATAAACACGAATACACACATGTTATTACATTACATATAACAGTGGTAGAGCCACGCGGCAGCTTTTGCTGTCGCACGGATGGGCCGGCTCGAACCGAGGTGGTACCACGACATCACAGAATACCAGCGTGAAGTAGAGGTTTACCTCTGCGTTTCGCTTGGTGAGTGCAGGTGGCCGGAGGCCCTTTTTAATGGAAATGAGGCATTCCATCCTAGTCCTCACGAGTGACAACGCATCTGCATTTTGATTCGCAAACGAGAATAGATGTAGATGTCTATGGGCCGCAGCAACCACTTACCATCAGGTGGACTGTGTGCTCGTTTGTCACCCTTATCCTATAAAAGCACCCATGAACACTCGCGTATCCATAACCTGTTTTCGCATTCGGTCATCCACCAGGAACAAATCGATCATACTTCTCTCATTCTTTCTTTCTCTAGTATACATATGAATTTTCTTGTGATTAAACATGTTACGTTTTATACACTAGATTAGCAGTATATTATTATTATTATTATTACTTTACTTTAAATTATGTTATTTTATTCAAAACAAATCTATTTATATAGCTTTGATGTAAAATAAATTTTAAATTATTTTGCATCAACACTATTTTATAAAGAATCTGTGAATCTTAAATGATAGGTCGTTTAATTTCACGTCAATAAGTTGTATCTATTTTACGTGACTAACCGACATTCAATTTTATTTTAAACATTTTCCTATATATCAAAATACTTTCCATAATAGAAAAACTGGGTGCTAAGCGAGTTTTGATAGATTAACTACTTGCTATGTACTACTAAATAGAGACTACATAGATCTACAGGTTTATTTAAGTTTTACGTGGAAGAAATCGCGGGTGAAAATTAGTGTAAAATAAAACTTTTCTCTAATTCCTTGGATGATAATCTCCAAAAGATTTGAAACGATTAAAATTACGGGCTTAATCCTTTTAAAGTAGGACAATAAATTACTTTTGGTCCTTTTGTAGAACTTTTAATAAGATTTTTAATCTGTGGAGAATTTGGCAACAGTCTTAGCTTTTTATTAAATTAGGTCAAACAATTAATACTGGTTAAAACTAATATGAAAATGCAACGTAAAATGCCTGTGAAAAAAATCGCCCAAATTTTTTAAATTTGAATTAATTATGATTTAAAAATAATCTGACTGATGTTTTGGCGATAAATATGTAAGATTATAAAATGAATCATAAATTGTTCTATGTATTGAATCAAGCTTTAATTTTAAATCGCGTTATAAATATTTTTTTAAATAATTTCAATTGATATTTTTCTTTCTTTATTGAACTGAAATGACAAACGAACTGACATGCTACCTGATTGTAAGCGGCTACAGTGTAGTCCAAAGACGCCTGCAGCTAACTTAAAGCAAAGAACTCGACAGATGAGTTGTCACCTGTGAGGGCTAATATAGAATGTCTCACCGCCTGTTATTATCCCGGCTCTCTGTACCTATCAGACTGGAACACAGCTGTGCGAGCGCTGCTTTTTGGCGGCAGAAATAGTCAGAGGGTGGTGCCTACCCGGACGGACTCCTAGGAGAAGGACTTGTACGATCTAGTGCTTTGTTATATTATGGAAAGATGATTTCATAACCTTTTTGCAATTAAAAACGAAAACTACAGTTCAGCGTATGTACTCGTACGTCTCACAACCGAATGCACTCTACGGTGCAAACGCAGTGTTACACAGCGATACAAATGTTTGGTATGCATATTTAATCTATTTTTATCCGACTGCCGCAGAAGGACGGTAATGTTTTTATTGTTTTGTGTGCGGCTTGAAGGAAATAACATATTATGAGGTGTCGATAGTGACAAGGGACACACTCAAATGTACACATAAAATTTTTTTCCAAATCGTTTGAGCCATTTTCGAGTTTTAACGAGATTAATGGACAGCAATGGATTTTTATATATAGAAATAAAGCGGACAGACAAATTGAAAATATATTAAAATGGGACATCACGTCAAGCTACATTTTGTTGCATGAATAATTCTAAAATTTATGAGTTTGATGGAGTTGTCTTCTAATCGCGTTACGAAAAGTACCTTAAACTTTAAGAAACTTATGTTAACCCCAAAGTTTTGTTACATAATTTCAAAAGTATTCGCAAAGTCTGGAGAAACATTTGTATCTCCGCTGAATTATAATAATGCTGCCGTGACAAATATGCCTTGAATATAATTTCGAACAAAAGGACGATGCTTTTAGAAGTTTCAAGGGCACGGAAATGTAGATTCTTTATTTTAGTAAAACTGCTTAAATAAATAAAGATAAACATAATTAAATAGGAATATTTATATTTACGCGAATGATAATAAAAGAAGTAAACAATTTGATTGGCCGTGTATTGGCGACGGAAGATATTCAACTACCTCGTATCATTCAATGGTTGAGATGACAGAAGGAAACTATTGATAACAACCCAATTTTATAAAAGCTGCGGTTGCTAACCTGTCTGCTAAGCGGCATGTGGCAGCTACAACTACACAATAAATTTAATATATATAACTGTGCCGGGTCTAGCAGTTTCTTTATGTGCAATTTATTTATGTAAAACGACTCCGTGGTAACGTTAATCATGTTTTTTTTATAGGATAAGGGTGACAAACGAGCACACAGTCCACCTGATGGTAAGTGGTTGCTGCGGCCCATAGACATCTACATCTATTCTCGTTTGCGAATCAAAATGCAGATGCGTTGTCACTCGTGAGGACTAAGATGGAATGCCTCATTTCCAGTAAAAAGGGCCTCCGGCCACCTGCACTCACCAAGCGAAACGCAGAAGTAAACCTCTACTTCACGCTGGTATTCTGTGAGGTCGTGGTACCACCCCGGTTCGAGCCAGCCCATCCGTGCGACAGCAAAAGCTGCCGCGTGGCTCTACCATTGTTTACGATGTAGTGGCGGTGTAAGAATATCCACTACCCCATACATTTATTTGAAGACTTTTTTTTTTATAGGAGAGAGGGCAAACGAGCATGCGGCTCACTTGATGGTAAGTGACTACCGCCGCCCATGAACAACCGCAACACCAGGGGAATTGCAGATGCGTTGCCGGCCTTTTAAAAAGGAGTAGGCTCCTATATTGAAGGTCCCTAAGTCGTATCGGTCCGGGAAAATCACTGATGGTAATCGATTCCACAAGGAAGTCATGCAAGGAAAAAAACATCTTCTAAATCGCACAGCGGTGGGCCGCCAGTCATCTAGATGGTGTGGATGGTATCGGGAGTTCTGCCACGATGTGCGTTCGTGAAATTTGGCGACTGGAATTACTCCGAACAATTCCTCACAGCACTCCCCGTGATAGATGCGATAAAATACGCAAAGAGATGCAACATCTCTACACAGTGCCAGTGTATCGAGCCGATACACTGGCACTGCGTATGCTAGAGTATGCTTAGAGCATTAATTGATAATATAAACAAGCATTTGCGATCACTTCACACTCTTAATATACCTGTCAATGATTGGGACTTAATTATCATTTATTTTATGTCTGTTACGGCCTGCAACTGCCTATCCCAGGAGTAGGATCCTCCGCGGCCCATGAACGAAAGAACCTACAAGCAGGTACAGGTCGGGCGTCCTAACGCCAAGGGTTAAGTTTCTAATTACAATAAACAATCAGGGGGGAGCGTTGTTTTCTATAAGGGGAGCTTACTTACCTCTATCCAAAGCGACTGGTCCCTAAGGATTCGGTCAGGTCGCGTGTGGATGTATAGTGCTAGGAAAGTAAGGGTCAGTGATGTGTATCTGAGTGTGGCTGGTAGTGTTATTGACCTTATTAGACCGTTACCAGCTGCAGCAGTTCGGTCCTCAGCACCTCTCCAAACTACGGTCTCCTTCCGCAGTCACTTTCTTCATTTTCTACGATGACAGTTCTTTAACTCTGTCGTACGATTAACTACCTTACAGAAGCCACTAACCCTCGTTTGTTATAACGCCTGACTCGCGAAATGAACACAGAACGTACGGATCAAAGGTTACCGTTATTTCTAGAATATCAAATACCGCACTAGTAACTAATACAGTCGAGTCCACTTATACGGACTCAGCGTTCCTTCCATCAGTATTAAGTTTAGCTCATTGCTTAAATCGTATAATCTTGTAAATTTATTCTTAGAACCAACACGTTTTGCTGGGCCTAGTGCGACCTGTATAGATAACATTTTTACAGATGTTAAGCCCTTGCATAAATCAATTATTCAAAATTTAAGTTCAGATCACTGTGGACAGTTAGTATCACTACCTTACATACACAAGAAACAGAAAAATAAGAAAGTTGTGTTTGTTCCAATAAATGAACATCGCTTGGAGAGGTTTAGAAGTAATATAATAAAAAGACTTCCATCACTTTCGTTTAAAAATAGTGCTAATCATATGTATGCTACATTATTTGAAATTATAAGTTGTGAATTTAGTAGAATATTTACTTCCAAAACTTTCTCTTTTAACAGTCGCAAATCATTTAATGAATGGGCGTCAGTAGGAATTTATAAAAGTAGGCAAAGGTAATACGAGCTTTATGATATAAGATCATATAATAGTAGTGTTATATTTAGAGATTATGTAAAAACATATTCTAAAATATTTAAAAAAGTGTGCTCCATTGCTAAGGCTTTACATCTAAGCAACAAAATTAAAACTGCATCCGACAAAATTAAAATGACCTGGAGAATAATAAATAGTGAAACGGGCAAGGTCAAACCGCGCAACTCGGATTTTCAATTGAATATTAACAATAATTTAACGCGATCTGATCAAGAAGTTGCTATGGCTTTTGAGAAACATTTTACTGATGTTCCTTTTTTGACAACAAAATCATTAAATTCTTCTCCTACTGTCGCCGAATCATTGCTCAAACAAAATGTAAAGGCTTGTTCTAATACTTTTAAATTCCATAGAGTACTGCCAAAAGATATCGTTAAATATTTTAAAGCTATTGATGTTAAGAAAACGGCAAATTTATGGGGGATTTCCGTTAAAGTTATTTTATCTATAATACATATATTAGCACCTTATCTAGCCACTATATTTAATATAAGCGTCGAATCTGGTGTGTTTCCTGATTTAATGAAACATAGTAAAGTCATACCTATATTTAAATCTGGTAGTACAATAGACCCCGCCAATTTAAGACCAATTTCTGTACTACCAACATTAAGTAAAATTTTTGAAAAAAATATTTTAGATCAGATGTTAAGTTTCTTTAATATTAATAAATTGCTACATCAAAATCAATTCGGTTTTACAAGGGGTCGCTCGACAACTGACGCTGGAGGTGAGCTTATTAAACATATTTTTTGTGCATGGGAGAATTCAGAGGATGCTTTGGGTATATTTTGTGACCTTTCCAAGGCCTTCGACTGTGTTCACCATGAGACATTAATCAGGAAGCTACAGTACTATGGTGTCAAGAATACAGCGCTTAAACTTATTATTTCATATTTAAGTAATAGAAAGCAGAAGGTTATATCAATGGTAAAAGTTCTTCCGGGTCACCTGTACTAATGGGTGTTCCTCAGGGCTCGATTCTCGGCCCATTCCTGTTTCTGGTGTATATTAATGACTTACTTCACCTTGTAGGGGATAGTCATGATATAGTATTATTTGCTGATAATACTTCCTTGATTTTTAAACTTAAACGTCAATCACTTAAATGTGACGAAGTGAATAATGCTATATCAAAATTAGTGCATTGGTTTAACGTTAATAATCTGAATTTGAAAGGAAATAAAACTAATTGTGTTAAATTTACAACAACGTATGTTAAAAATCTGAATACCAATGTGTTTTTAAATGGGGAGGAATTGAGCCCTGTTTTATCCACTGTTTTTCTTGGCATCACTCTTGACACAAAGCTTTAGTGGGGCCCCCATATATCCAAATTAGCAAGCAGACTAAGTTCTGCAGCCTATGCTGTAAAAAAGATTAGAGGTCTCACTAGCGTCGAGACAGCTAGATTAGTTTATTTTAGTTATTTCCATAGCATAATGTCTTATGGGATTTTGCTATGGCGAAATGCGGCTGATTCAGAAACTATTTTTGTTTTACAGAAGAGGGCCATTAGAGCTATTTACAATCTAAAACCGAGAGTCTCTTAGAGATAAATTTAAAGAAATTAATATATTAACTTTGGCCTCTCAGTATATTTACGAAAATTTAATGAATGTTCACAAAAACAAAGACAGTTTTAGTAAAAAAAGTGATATACATTCTGTAAACACTAGGAACAAACACAAGCTAGTGATGCCAGTTTCTCGACTCCACAGAGTCAGTAATTCATTCTTGGGGCAATGTATACGCTATTACAACAAGGTCCCGGAAAGTGTACAGGTTCTCTCCATTACCAAGTTTAAATGTTTTATTAAGCTGAAACTGTATAAAAATGGTTATTATAGTATAAATGAATACATGGTTGACACACACACACACACACACACACACACACATACACGTTTAATCATTATGATCTTATAAGTATCAACAAAAAATTGTTATGGAAGAGCGGGGTCCCCTAACACAAACACAAGCACACACACACACACACACACACACACACACACACACATACACGTTTAATCTTTATGATCTTATAAGTATGAACAAAAAGTTGTTATGGAAGAGCGGGGTCCCCTAACACAGGTATTGATGAAAGGAAACCCCAGCCTAGTTAATGTATTTAAATTTAAAATACTGACTAAAGAATTTTGAATTTGAAAAGAATTTTGAATTTGAATTTGAATTTGAGAAATAGTCAGATAATAGTGCCTACCCGGACAGACTTCTAGGAAAAGGACTCGTGCTATCTAGTGCTTTGTTATATTATGGAAAGGTTATACAGAAATAAAGCAGACAGACAAATTGAAAACATATTCAAGTGGAACATCACGTCAAGCTACATTTTGTTGCATGAATAATTCTAAAAGTTATGAGTCTGATAGAGTTGTCTTCTAATCGCGTTACGAAAAGTACCTTAAACTTTAAGAAACTAATGTTAACCCCAAAGTTTTGTTACAGAATTTCAAAAGTACTCGCAAAGTCTGAAGAAACATTTGTATCTCCGCTGAATTATAATAATGCTGCCGTGACAAATATGCCTTGAATATAATTTCGAACAAAAGGTCGATACTTTTAGAAGTTTCAAGGGCTCGGAAATGTAGATTCTTTATTTTAGTAAAACTGCTTAAATAAATAAAGATCAACATAATTAAATAGGAATATTTATATTTACGCGAATGATAATAAAAGAAGTAAACAATTTGATTGGCTGTTTATTGGTGACGGAAGATAATCAACTACCTCGTATCATTCAATGGTTGTCATAAGAGATGACAGAAGGAAACTATTGATAACAACCCAATTTTATAAAAGCTGCGGTTGCTAACCTGTCTGCTAAGCGGCATGTGGCAGCTACAACTACACAATAAATTTAATATATATAACTGTGCCGGGTCTAGCAGTTTCTTTATGTGCAATTTATTTATGTAAAACGACTCCGTGGTAACGTTAATCATGTTTTTTTTTATAGGATAAGGGTGACAAACGAGCACACAGTCCACCTGATGGTAAGTGGTTGCTGCGGCCCATAGACATCTACATCTATTCTCGTTTGCGAATCAAAATGCAGATGCGTTGTCACCCGTGAGGACTAAGATGGAATGCCTCATTTCCAGTAAAAAGGGCCTCCGGCCACCTGCACTCACCAATCGAAACGCAGAAGTAAACCTCTACTTCACGCTGGTATTCTGTGAGGTCGTGGTACCACCCTGGTTCGAGCCAGCCCATCCGTGCGACAGCAAAAGCTGCCGCGTGGCTCTACCACTGTTTACGATGTAGTGGCGGTGTAAGAATATCCACTACCCCATACATTTATTTGAAGACATTATTTTTTTTATAGAAGAGGGGGCAAACGAGCATGCGGCTCACTTGATGGTAAGTGACTACCGCCGCCCATGAACAACCGCAACACCAGGGGAATTGCAGATGCGTTGCCGGCCTTTTAAAAAGGAGTAGGCTCCTATATTGAAGGTCCCTAAGTCGTATCGGTCCGGGAAAATCACTGATGGTAATCGATTCCACAAGGAAGTCGTGCAAGGAAAAAAACATCTTCTAAATCGCACAGCGGTGGGCCGCCAATCATCTAGATGGTGTGGATGGTATCGGGAGTTCTGCCACGATGTGCGTTCGTGAAATTTGCCGTCTGGAATTAGTCCGAACAATTCCTCAGAGCACTTCCCGTGATAGATGCGATAAAATACGCAAAGAGATGCAACATCTCTACACAGTGCCAGTGTATCGAGCCGATACACTGGCACTGCGTATGCTAGAGTATGCTTAGAGCATTAATTGATAATATAAACAAGCATTTGCGATCACTTCACACTCTTAATATACCTGTCAATGATTGGGACTTAATTATCATTTATTTTATGTCTGTTACGGCCTGCAACTGCCTATCCTAGGAGTAGGATCCTCCGCGGCCCATGAACGGAAGAACCTACAAGCAGGTACAGGTCGGGCGTCCTAACGCCAAGGGTTAAGTTTCTAATTACAATAAACTATCAGGGGGGAGCGTTGTTTTCTATAAGGGGAGCTTACTTACCTCTATCCAAAGCGACTGGTCCCTCAGGATTCGGTCAGGTCGCGTGTGGATGTATAGTGCTAGGAAAGTAATGGTCAGTGATGTGTATCTGGGTGTGGCTGGTAGTGTTATTGACCTTATTAGACCGTTACCAGCTGCAGCAGTTCGGCCCTCAGCACCTCTCCAAACTACGGTCTCCTTCCGCAGTCACTTTCTTCGTTTTCTACGATGACAGTTCTTTAACTCTGTCGTACGATTAACTACCTTACAGAAACCACTTACTCTCGTTTGTTATAACGCCTGACTCGCGAAATGAACACAGAACGTACGGATCAAAGGTTACCGTTATATCTAGAATATCAAATACCGCACTAGTAACTAATACAGTCGAATCCACTTATACGGACTCAGCGTTCCTTCCATTAGTATTAAGTTTAGCTCATTGCTTAAATCGTATAATCTTGTAAATTTATTCTTAGAACCAACACGTATTGCTGGGCCTAGTGCGACCTGTATAGATAACATTTTTACATATGTTAAGCCCTTGCATAAATCAATTATTCAAAATTTAAGTTCAGATCACTGTGGACAGTTAGTATCACTACCTTACATACACAAAAAAACAGAAAAATAAGTAAGTTGTGTTTGTTCCAATAAATGAACATTGCTTGGAGAGGTTTAGAAGTAATATAATAAAAAGACTTACATCACTTTCGTTTAAAAATAGTGCTAATCATATGTATGCTACATTATTTGAAATTATAAGTTGTGAATTTAGTAGAATATTTACTTCCAAAACTTTCTCTTTTAACAGTCGAAAATCATTTAATGAATGGGCGACAGTAGGAATTTATAAAAGTAGGCGAAGGTAATACGAGCTTTATGATATAAGATCATATAATAGTAGTGTTTTATTTAGAGATTATGTAAAAACATATTCTAAAATATTTAAAAAAGTGTGCTCCACTGCTAAGGCTTTACATTTAAGCAACAAAATTAAAACTGCATCCGACAAAATTAAAATGACCTGGAGAATAATAAATAGTGAAACGGGCAAGGTCAAACCGCGCAACTCGGATTTTCAATTGAAAATTAACAATAATTTAACGCGATCTGATCAAGAAGTTGCTATGGCTTTTGAGAAACATTTTACTGATGTTCCTTTTTTGACAACAAAATCATTAAATTCTTCTCCTACTGTCGCCGAATCATTGCTCAAACAAAATGTAAAGGCTTGTTTTAATACTTTTAAATTCCATAGAGTACTGCCAAAAGATATCGTTAAATATTTTAAAGCTATTGATGTTAAGAAAACGGCAGATTTATGGGGGATTTCCGTTAAAGTTATTTTATCTATAATACATATATTAGCACCTTATCTAGCCACTATATTTAATATAAGCGTCGAATCTGGTGTGTTTCCTGATTTAATGAAACATAGTAAAGTCATACCTATATTTAAATCTGGTAGTACTATAGACCCCGCCAATTTTAGACCAATTTCTGTACTAACAACATTAAGTAAAATTTTTGAAAAAATTATTTTAGATCAGATGTTAAGTTTCATTAATATTAATAAATTGCTACATAAAAATCAATTCGGTTTTACAAGGGGTCGCTCGACAACTGACGCTGGAGGTGAGCTTATTAAACATATTTTTTGTGCATGGGAGAATTCAGAGGATGCTTTGGGTATATTTTGTGACCTTTCCAAGGCCTTCGACTGTGTTCACCATGAGACATTAATCAGGAAGCTACAGTACTATGGTGTCAAGAATACAGCGCTTAAACTTATTATTTCATATTTAAGTAATAGAAAGCAGAAGGTTATTATCAATGGTAAAAGTTCTTCCGGGTCACCTGTACTAATGGGTGTTCCTCAGGGCTCGATTCTCGGCCCATTCCTGTTTCTGGTGTATATTAATGACTTACCTCACCTTGTAGGGGATAGTCATGATATAGTATTATTTGCTGATGATACTTCCTTGATTTTTAAACTTAAACGTCAATCATTTAAATGTGACGAAGTGAATAATGCTATATCAAAATTAGTGCATTGGTTTAACGTTAATAATATGCATTTGAAAGGAAATAAAACTAATTGTGTTAAATTTACAACAACGTATGTTAAAAATCTGAATACCAATGTGTTTTTAAATGGGGAGGAATTGAGCCCTGTTTTATCCACTGTTTTTCTTGGCATCACTCTTGACGCAAAACTTTATTGGGGCCCCCATATATCCAAATTAACAAGCAGACTTAGTTCTGCAGCCTATGATGTAAAAAAGATTAGAGGTCTCACTAGCGTCGAGACATCTAGATTAGTTTATTTTAGTTATTTCCATAGCATAATGTCTTATGGGATTTTGCTATGGGGAAATGCGGCTGATTCAGAAACTATTTTTGTTTTACAGAAGAGGGCCATTAGAGCTATTTACAATCTAAAACCGAGAGTCTCTTAGAGATAAATTTAAAGAAATTAATATATTAACTTTGGCCTCTCAGTATATTTACGAAAATTTAATGTATGTTCACAAAAACAAAGATAGTTTTAGTAAAAAAAGTGATATACATTCTGTAAACACTAGGAACAAACACAAGCTAGTGATGCCAGTTTCTCGACTCCACAGAGTCAGTAATTCATTCTTGGGGCAATGTATACGCTATTACAACAAGGTCCCGGAAAGTGTACAGGTTCTCTCTATTACCAAGTTTAAATGTTTTATTAAGCTGAAACTGTATAAAAAGGGTTATTATAGTATAAATGAATACATGGTTGATAATAACCCCTGGGAATGAGGTGATCGCTTCCAAGCTGTTTCTAAAATAAATTTTGTACTTATATAGTTAGTACAACCATTATTGTAAAATTTGCTTTAAAAAAAAAGTCCCGCTGGGTTTCTTGCTGGTTCTTCCCAGGACAGAGGTTTTTTTTTTCGAACCAGTGGTAAAGTAAAAAATGACTTTCAATAAGTATTACACATGTGATCTATATTGAATAAAAATTATTCTATTCTATTCTATTCGTTAAACCTAAAAGTCCCGGGTGACGCTCTCAGCAAAGAATGTACGCGCTACAATTCCCAGTCAGTATATTTACTATACGCGCCTACCATGACGAGCTCCCGACCAAAACGGACCGCGTGCTTATCTCTCGACGCGATGAATTGGACTCCCTTGTTCTAGCGTGTCTTCGACACGACGGGACGTCAAAACCGGTATCGTAGAGGCGCGCGCGCCCTCTGGCGTCCATTATTGACATTAGCGCTTTTGCGCGAACAAACCCCCGTCCCGGACATAAGGATTTAGGTCCGCGAGCAAACCGGTCAGTGGGACAGGGTCGCGACGGCAAGTTGCAAGACCGAATCTACAACCAAACTAGGCCACCTTACGCACCGCATCAGATCTTGCCACCCTAACCAACGCCTCAAAATTACAGCCCCAACGTGGGCTAGCCGGAGAGTGGAACTGGATGCCCTTCCTCGACATCGCAGCACATAAATAAGTCCTATTCCTAGACAGAAGTCCGACGACCTCCTTCAAACACCTATCTGCGCTCCTATGATTAGTTCCGCAATTAGAACGGATCAGGTCTGCAAACAGCGACGCGACACGAAGCGGCCCAGAGGGACCTTCCAAGCTTCAGTGCAGAGAGCACCCCCAAATTCCCCATGAACGTCGTCTGTGGAGAGCCGAACGAAACGCACAGATAGTCCCTAGTATGAATTTTCAAACAAGTAGGCATAACCAAGCCATCCACCTATAATCATTTACCAAATGGTGCGACAGCTGATTTCCATCTGATATTCTACAAACCAGATAGCCCTTTAGGCAGGTAGTCCTATGCTCATATTTCAACTAATTTTTCAAAAGCATCAATGTTCAATTACAGAATTATTTAAAACAAGTAATCACCGATGCACATAGGTCAACTTGACAAAGTAAACAAAACAATAAACGTAAGAGACAGCCCTATTTTTTATTTCCAATAAATATCTTAGACAGTGTCAACAAAATCTAAACCAAAAGAAAATTGACTCTTATTTCCTTCGGCACAAACAGGGTTATCTAATTTCAACCTTCCTTATCACAAAGCAAAATGAATAAACACTATCACAAAACATATACATAATTTTCAAAATAACGCGAATAATGTCAAAAAAATTACCTCCCTTGATGCAACGGTCATGGGAAGAAAATCAAAACTCAAATGTGCTGCCTTCATTGCAGGACTTTAAAAATGGGATGAATCCAAACAATTCCTCAGAGCACTCCTCTCGTGGTAGATGTGAAAGAAAGTGCAAAGGGATGCAACATCTCTTCGCAGTGCCAATGAATCGAGCCGATCGGAAAGGACTCGGTCGTCGACGATTCGAGCCGCTCTGCGCTGGATGCGGTCAAGTGGAAGGAGCTGGCAATGGGGAGCCCCTGCCCAGAGATGGGAACAGTATTCCATGTGAGGCCGAACCTGCGCCTTGTAAAGTTGCAGGTGGTGTGCCTGCATTAAATACTGTCCCGCTCTGCTGAGCACGCCATGCTACAGTGGAATACCCACAACGCTGATATTCTGCCGGAGTCATTATCTAGAACTCACGAGCTGTCGCAAAACCTAAGTTCTGTCTTAAAATAAAAATAATTTGAATTAGAACAGAAATGCTGAGATATAGTGTATAGAAGAAATTATTTAATTTCTTTTTATGTCTTTAAATTTAGATTTTACTTTTTAATAAATATTTACGGTTTTTTAAAAATTTATCATGTTTCGGATTACAACTAAAATGTCGTCTAAATACATTACAATGAAAACTTCATCCTTTTCCTATTTAAAATTACTTAGATAGTTTCTTGTGTAAACAAAGTACCGATTTATTGGTTATTCACACCTGCACACAATGAAGGCGAGACGATAATCCAAGTGCAAATCCGCACATCTCGCGGCTCATTCAATCATATTCTATAGGGATTTGAAATAGGTCGGAGATAAACAAACACGATTCGCAGTGTAGATAAGTTTTATGTATGATTTTGCAACGAAGAACATTAATAATTTTTTAATAAAAAGTTACCCTGGTTCTAGTATATTCTTCTGTATCCTGGAGGTGTTTCATCATGATCATTGCCACACGCTGCTGAACGTAGGTCTTTCTCATAGATTACCTCATAGGGGAATATAGTTGCAACGCTTGTATAGCGGGTTGACATCCGGAGTTTGTTTTTCAGTTTCCCTGTGTCGCCTCTTACGGTACTTACTGGAAAATTTTGAATAGTAGATTAGAATTAACAAACTAATAGAAATGGCTGGCCCTTTTTACTGGAAATGAGGCATTCCATCTTAGTCCTCACGGGTGACAACACATCTGCATTTTGATTCGCAAACGAGGATAGATGTAGATGTCTATGGGCCGCAGCAACCACTTACCATCAGGTGGACTGTGTGCTCGTTTGTCACCCTTATCCTATATAAAAAAAAATGGTTTATTGATAATCTCGAGCTGGAATAGCGCAAGATATTATTTTCATTTAGGACATGGTATAACCAGGCTGCAGTTATATTATGGTTGTAGCACGAAACTTACTGCGCAAATGGAAAACGACCACGATTACACAGAACATAAATGTAAAAAAAGCAGGTAAATCCATTTTCTGTGTGAGTTTGATTTGATTTTAATTGGAAACGAGGCATTCCATCTTAGACGTCAGGCAGTGACAAGGCACCTGAATTTTGATTCTTGATCGAGAATGGATTTAGATATCTATGGCCCCTGGATTACCATCAGGTGGACTGTGTCCTTGTATGTCACCATTATACAGCAAAAAAAACAAAAATTTATGCATAACTTACGTTCAAAAACAAGGCAAACCTCTTTAAGCTCGAACAGCTTCTAGTCTAGTCTTTATGGGGCAAAGGAACAGGAAAAAGGAACAGGTTCTCAATTCGGCTCAAGTTTTTTGTAATCTTGTTGTGTAATCTTTTTTGATGATTCTTCTTTTGTTTGGAAACTGGTGCTTCTCATATGGTCCCATATAAATATGATCAAGATCTGACCAGTAGCTTTGAGTTATCCTTAATAATGCGTAATTAAGTGACTTTCACTCCATAGATGATGATCTTCATTTTATTTATATTAAAGGCGGTTGTACAAAAGTTTTAATTGTACCACTTGTTGGAGTCACTACCACGACAGTCTTACAAAAAGTTTTTTTTAAAGAATTGAGCTGACAGTCATCTAACTAGTAAGTAGTTACTGCGCTTGCAACAAACTTCCTCTATAAAAAACTGCCAAAGAGTTTTGTAAAATTCTTGGTTAAAAAGTTGAAGAATCCATTTCACTCCTCATCAACATGGTAGCGAAAATAAACGGAAGACTACCCCAGGAGGGTACCAGCGCCCAGGGAGAATCCCTCGTTGAGCATCCACGACAAGTGGACCCATAAGACCAAGGCGGTCGCTGTCACGATATCCATGATTTTTTGCAACATCAGGAGAGGACTTCGTTCCAACCTTAACGCTGTCCGTTACCATCTGGAGATGGCGATGCCAGCCTTGCTCTTTTTAACCGAGACTCAGGTGTCTTCTCCGGCTGATACTTCATATCTCTGCTGGGTACAAGTTAGAACACTCCTTTGTGCCCTGGGCTGGGATTTGCGTGTACGTCAGAGAGGACATCTCTGTTTTCGACGCCTCGGCAGTCTTGAAGGCACGGAACTGTCCGTTCTATGCCTGCGCGTAGACAGCGACGATCATTCCCGTGTCTACGGGTGCCTTTATAGGTCCAATAGCGGTAATGCCGAAACACACCGACTCATCGACCACGTCCAAATGGCTACAGATTCCTAGATACAGCAGATTCCATCCGCAGAGATCGTGATCCTTGGTGATTTTAATACCCACCACGCCCAGCTCGGTTCATGTTCAACCGATCATGCGGGGAGATCTGTTTATGACTTTGCCTTGGCATATGGTCTTACACAGCTGGTTACTTCGCCTACGCAGATTCCAGATATGGAAGATCATGCACTTTCATCTGGTTCCCGTCGACGCTCGTTTAGGCTCGTCGGACCATTGTCTTGTCCGGAGTGCAGTTTCACTCACACTAATGTCGCTGTTGCATTCTGCAGGTTGCCGCCGTGTTTGGCACTATAAGTCGGCCGATTGGGGTAGGATGCGGTATTTTACATCCTACCCGTGGTACCCCAGCGTTGTTGCTTATTCTGTTGCTGGTGTGGTACTTCAGGGTATAGAACTTTTTATTCCATCCTCTGTGGTGCCCATCGGAGGCAGATCCAAGCCATGGTTTGGTCGCTCCTGTAAACTAGCATCACGTTATAAGCAGGAACGCTAGCGGGTCTGGGCTGATACATCAATTTCTCGGAATGTAAACACCAGCGCTCTTAAAAAGAAGTATAATTCCACCTCCAAAACCTTCAAAAAGTCATGTCTGAAAGTCTGAGTACATCGGCAGAATTGGCGAAAAGCTAGTTCAGCTTCCTTCAGGAACCGGTGCATTCTGGTCCCTCGCCAAGGCTGTCCTAGGGATTTTCTGTCAGCCATCTCTTCTATCTCTGCACAGAGAGGACGACTCATTGGTCCATGCCGTAAAGGAGAAAACCGATCTGTTAGGCTCTCTTTTTGCGTCCAACTCGACTCTCGATGACGGAGAGAACACACGGCCCACCATCGCGCGGTGTGAGTGCTCTATGCCAGATATGCAATTTACACAGCTCTCGGGTCGCAAAACACTCTTCTCCCTGATTGTCAGCAAGTCGAGTGGGCCTGATGGTGTCCCCCCCATTGTGCTGAAGAGGTGTGCTCCGAAGTTTTTATCGGTATAAACGCATCTTTTCCGGTACTCCTACTCCCAAGGCGTAGTAGAATTCGTGCAAGACAGCTTTGGTCCACCCGATCCCTAAAAAAGAAGAACGCTTAGACCCATCCATCTACAGGCCTGTCGCCATCACCTCCTTGTTCTCCAAAATAATGGAGCTCATTATAAACTGCCAGCGCATGAGGTACCTTGAGGATTACCAGCTGATTAGTGACCGCCAATACGGTTTTCGTCGGATTCGAGCAGGTCATGATCTTCTGGTCAGCATTGGTGATACCTTTTACACCTGCCGTGGCAATATTTCTCGGGATCACGTCGCCGAGTACCGAAACAAACTTGTGTCTGAGGTCGAGTCTTTGCTGAACAAAGTCTCGAATTGGGGGCGACTAAATCTAGTCCAGTTCGATCCTCAGAAGCCACAAGTTTGTGCGTTTACCGCTAAAAAGAACCCCTTTATCCTATCTCCTCAGTTTTAAGGTACTCCCCTTGCAGCCTCAGTTAGCATCAGAATCCTCGGCGTCGACATATCGAATATAGTGCAGTTTCACGGTCACTTGGAAGGGAAGGCCAAATTGGCCTCTAAAAAGCTTGGCGTGCTCAGCAGAGCGATACAGTATTTTATGCCGGCACATCGCTTGCAACTTTACAAAGCGCAAGTTCGGCTTCACATGGAATACTGTTCTCATCTCTGGGCCAGGGTACCCCTGTACCAACTCCTTTCACTTGACCGCATTAAGTGCAGAGCGGTTCGAATCGTCAACGACCGAGTTCTTTTTGATCGGCTCGATTCACTGGCATTTTTGGATCATTTGAATTTTTTTATCAAATCTACCACGGGGAGTGCTCTGAGAAATTGTTCGGATTCATTCCAGCCGCCAAATTTCATAAACGCACATTGCGTCAAAATTCACGATACCATCCTCACCACTCCTCACTTCCTGTGTCACAACCTCACTTTTCTGTGGAATTGTTTACCACCGACAATTTTTCCGAACCGATACAAATTAGGGGCCTTCAACAAAGTCCTTTCTAAAAGATCAGCAATTCTCCTGCAATTTCCCTGTTGTTGCGGTTGTTCATGGGAGACGGTTAGTCACTTATCATCAGGTGAGTCGCATGCCCGTTAGCCCTTACTTCTATAAAAAAAATCTACCAGTGACTTCATTTATGTTGTCATTCCTACCAGCACTACCCTTAAATTAGACTTTAATCCATCTGATGTCCGCCATGCTAAAACGGGTATGCTGAAAAGTTCTTCAGGCTTCCGACTGATGGCGATCTGATTTACGACAGGCGTAAAATATTTAACACGTCGACGGGGTAAAGCGTTAAAATATGCAAGAAATGAAAATAACGTCATTCTATATGCCAAACATGAAGATTAAGGTAAATCTTTCCAACAAATGGAAAGGTCTATGTCCAGCCGCGGACTTCTAAGCATTGCTAAAGTAGAAGAAGATACAAATATCTTGTATGTTAAATTAGTTTTTGCAAAGTCCTAATTTATTGCAACTATATATTATTATAAAAGAATAAATAAACAATTTTTAAATACGTTTTTTTAAATATTATTCCAAGCCAGCGCTTGACTTCAATTCCACGTGATAGTAAGTGGTGATGTAGACTAAGATGGTGAAGCGCACTGACTTAGCAAAGCCTATTCACTCTTGCTCTGAAGACACCCACACTGTAATCGGATAGAAAGACAGATGCTGGCAACTTATTCCACTCCTTTGCTGTACGTATGATGAACGACGCAGCAAACCGTTTGGTTCGAATACGTGGTAAGTCAACACCAAAATGGTGGAGACTGGCCGAACGTCTGGCTGTCTAATATTAGAAGATAGAGGGAGGAATGAAATTATACAATTCCTGCGCACACTCTCCGCAATGCATTCTGTAGAAAACCGAAAGGCTGGCTACTTCGCGCCTGTGTCCGAGCCTAGTAAGATTGGTTTTAACCAAATTCGGGTCACTAATAAGTCAAGCACGCCTTTTCATTAATTCCAAAGCTGCTAGGTGGCATTTGCAGCTCTAGCCCATATATGGCAGCAATATTCCATGCGCGACCTGATTTTATATAAAGTAAGCAGCTGTCCCGGCGTGAAGTATCGCAGCAACTTTTTTTTATTTAAAAAAAACGTTACCCCCACACTAGGAATCTATCCTGTATCGTGGAGGCAGTTTATAAACATAAATTGCACGAGGCCAAACATCCAGACCCGGAACAATTATTTGTAGGCCATACAAATACTTGTTCCGTGCAGTATTCGAACCCGCGGCCCCCAACGCAACAACTCATTGCTAAGCCACTGCGCCACGGAGCCGTCAAAGACTCCATTCCCATCTAGAAATGCCAAAAGTCCGGCTGGGCTGGCAAAAGTGCTACGCGTACAAGAGTGATGCGTACACTCTTACTCCAACACTCACTACTGCCATATATAGAAACAGACTCCCCTAAGGTGCCACACTCTTAACCTTTTCTATCGCTAATCAGCAGCGCCTGCACTCCTGTGTGCCGGTCTGAAGAGTTTAGAGAGCCAGCATAATTAAAGGCTGAGGAGCATCCCATCTTAAGTCCCCAGTGGTGTAACCTTCGTTGTTTACAGTTGGTTCCAGGTGTCCGTAGGCTGCAATAGTCATGTACCAATAAGTAAACTAATGATTTCTTATATTTGCAAGAATACCTAATATCTAATAAAACTTTCTACTTTTAAATTTAATAACTTTCAGCTCTTAATTTATATAATATTATGTTAAACTAAACGCGAAAAAAAACGAAAATTGTTAGACATTTTGTTTGATCAGGTGGACTGTTCGTTCATTTGTGACATGAAAATATAAAATAACGTGAGACTGTAACTTCAAGTAATTAAAGTAATAAAAAGTAGCTTATAAACAAATTACAGAGTTTTTGAATAAATTTCTCGGAGCACGACCAAATCCATCGACCGACATTCGCCCTCGGGATGACACGTGTATTGCGCTATATATCAAGCTTACAAGCCGTAGATTCCAATAAGAATTGCAAGTTCATGAAATTGATATCTCTGCCTGAAAAGGATACTATTAAAAAATAACTTCCAGTTTTATTCGCAAAATTATTTATGTTATAAATAATAAATTATTTATTGTAATAAGGCCAGAATATGATTGTAAAAATCTCTTTTATTATTATATTTAAGTCTCTTCAAAAGAAAGAGATTATCAATTCGAATGAAATACGCATTTCCTTCTTTTGATATATACGTTACATTCTTTTGATACATATGTTACTTAACTAAGTAAATTATATAATTTTACAGAGGCCCTTTAGAATATAACAGAATAAGTAAGAATAATTAAGTAAGTTTTGTTCTTTTTGAAATTATCATTTTGTTATTTACTACTGGTTCGTAAAATACCTCTGTCCTGGGAAGAACCAGCAAGAAACCCAGCGCGGTTAGGTTTTTTTTAGATATACCTACATAACTTTGACAATGAATTTGTATTGTTTTTTTTTGCGCCCAGAATCAATTGAAAGGGCTACCACCCGGAAACGAGTAAGGGAGGTGGTGAATGCTCTAAGCATTTCACGAGAGCCGGCTGTCGTGGTTATGTGGAACTCACTGCGACTAACCTAACCAACCTAAGTGCCTACCCACTAAACACCACCTGTGAGACTGGCATTGGGTTATGAGGTCTTTCTGCCGAATCGGAAGCGACCCTCTCTAGGAAAAAGGGAGCGCAGGCGGCGACGAGCCGATGAGGGGGAGCCTAACGAAGGCAAATTAAGAATAGTCGGCCTGAGCCTCCAGGAGGCAGTTCAGGTCGGCCGAAAGCTTGTTTAGCGAGTCCGATAGATGTTTCTCGGTCTTCGAACTCGGTAGCGAGAGGCGAATGGGGCTGCATAGGAAGCTGCCTCACGAATAAAGTGATTACAGTGAGACTATGAGGCTTTGCAAAAGTTCTCACAGAGTGTTTTCAGAAATTGCTCGACTGTGGGGAGCTCTAAGTCTCGATTGAGGTCGGCGTTATAGACGTACCAGGATACATTCGTAGCTCACTGATAGAAGAGGTTTTGAACTATTTGGAGTTCAATAATAGTTTCAGGATTAGCGTGGGCAAATATGGGGCCCACGTAAGTCATGACTGGTCGTATACAGACCTTATAAAGGGTTCGCTTGTTGCGCAAGGACATTTTACTGTATCGGCCCCGCATACTGTTGAGCCTACTCAGATAAAATCGTGCGTTGCGGGTTACTCTTTTGACTTGAGGCCCGAAGGTGAGCCTCGTGTCAAGGGTGACACCTAAATATTTGGCAGTCGTATGCCAGGGGACAGGCGTCCCTAGAATACGGATTGGTGGAATGTTATTGAGACGGCATCGTTTATGATCGAAGTGAGTGGCGGAGCTCTTCTCCGGGTTCACATCGTTGCGTCATATTTGGCACCAAGCTCCTAAATCATCAACTGACCTTTGGATCTTGTTCCGTATGAAAGGTAGTGAGATACCTTTACAGAAGAGGGCAGTGTCGTCTGATAAGAGGGGGAGCTGAACACCTTTCGACGGGATGGGAATGTCGTTGTTGAACAGGATATATAGGAAAGGGGCAAACACTGAGCCCTGAGGGACACCGGCTTTGATGGGGCGCTGAGAAGAGAGCGTGCCTTTATGTCTAAAAGAAAAGGTACGATCCTTCAGGTAGGAGGGCACGAGACGAACAAGACGATCAGGAAGGCTTATTCTGTAGAGTTTGTAGATAAGGCCTTCGTGCCAGACTTTATCAAACACTTTTGCAATGTCGAAAAAGACCGCGATCTTATGACGACGAGGATAGAAACCGCTGAGGATATATTCCACAATACGGTGAACTTGTTGGGGACAAGAATGTTTCGCTCGGAAATCAAATTGGTGGCGATGACAATATTGTTTTATATGAATTATAATAGAACCAGCATGGCGGCGATCACTTTATTCCCAGGAGTTATTTATATTCATGTCTTCCTCAATATTATAATAACCTTTTTATGTAATTTTTCTTTAATAAAAGTTTTAAACATGTTGGATGACAAACTTTTAACATTTTCTGGGATTTTGTAGTAAAAGTGTATACACCGCCCCATTAATGAATTACTAATTCTGTAGAGCTTAGTAACTGGCATTATAAGCTTATGTTTGTTCTTATCACAAAGCTATTCATGCTTTTATGTACATACATTACGTATTCATAAATATATTGCGATACTAACGTTATTATGTTTATTTAATTGCATTTATCTCTGAGGGACTCGTTCCAATTTAAATTATAAATAGCCCGTACTGCCCTCTGGTCTCTATAAAAAAACAACAAATGAATGAAAATGATATTTAGATTATTTATTAACTAAAGTTTTTCTTTTTGAATGTTTTCGAAACTTGAAAAAGCGCAATGCAGCCTGCACAGCTCAGTACAGGTCGCGAGCAATTCAAATAGCAAACGGTGAACGGCAACTGTTTATGTCATAAAATGAAATGTATATAAACATTTATTTTTAATATATTTACATTTATTAAAATATACAATACTAAAAACTATAATAATAATTAAAAAAAAACTAAAACTAGAAACCTAAATATCATATAGTCCTACTCCCCGCGGTATCGTGCCAAGAACGCTGGCTGTAAACATATTAATAATTCAAATAATTAAAAAAAAAACATTTATTTTCTCATACATTATATTGGCAGTTCACATACATAAATTGCACAACAACAAACATTAAGACCCGGAACAATAATTTGTACGATATAAAAATACCTACTTGTTACTTGCGGATTCAAATTCCGCACGGAACAAGTATCTCAACGCCACACCTTATTACTAAAGCTCGGTGCTGCGGCACGGAGCCGAATGGACTTCTTCTACTAGAATTTCTTTGACGTGAGAAAGTAAACTTCCTTTTGTCAAATTTCATATTTTCAAATCTACTACCCCATTCTACTACCGTTTAATAATTAGTTGTGCTGACAGTAGGAGAAACACCGAAAAACCTCAGCAGAGATCCTTTTTTTGTCATTGTTTCAAAGTTAATATTACGATAACATAGTATGTACAGGTTGTCAACCCATTTGCAAAGAGTGGCAACTATGGAAAATATGAGGCAGTATGTCGGGAGGTCAATGCTCAGGAGTGAACTTTGAGAGGCTGTAATGATGAGCGAAAGTGTATATAAAATGGAAAATAATATCAGACCCATCGGTAACTAAATTTCTATGATGTTCTTAAAATAGAAATAAAGTTTGGAGCTTATCAGCGCATAGCAAACACGAGCAAACAAGTGACAAGCAGTACTTCTTCATAATTATGAGCAAAGCCAGGCTGTATAATCCGAAAAAATTGCAGGATTTTTTTTGTGAAATCGAAAAAGTTTAGTGTTAAAAGAAAATGTTTCCGATGATTACACCACAAACATAATAGATATAAAAAAGTTTATTTTATAATCTTTAAAGTTTATTTTATGTTATATTTTTAGCAGCTTAATGTTGCTGTGTTTCGTATGGTGAGTTTAGATATCTGGAGACTCTTTTTACTGGAAATGAGGCATTCCATCTCAGTCCTCAGTAGGGCTAGCTTGGGCAGGAGACGATTTTATCCCTGGGAAAAGGAGAAAATGTTTATTCCCTGGTTAGTTTTATCCACCCTTCGAGCATGGGCGCACCGGTGGATATAATATCCACAGTAGATAAAATGAGTGATAGACTTAGACTCAGATAGATTTTTTGTATGAATATAAACTTAAACCCACGTCCAATGAACTAAGATGAAATTGTCACTTTCAAATGTCAAAAAAGATAAATTTTTTATCTTTCATTTGGCATAACATGTCGAGAGAATTAATGAAGAACGATTGACGAAAAAAGTGTATAAGGCGAGTGTGAATGAAAGTGCTGGAAGGGGTAGACCTAGGCGGACATTTCAAGACCAAATCAGGGACGTCTTGAAAAAAGGCCAGGTCAAGAGCGCCCTAAACCGAAGAGCATGTATGAAGGGAATAATGAAAGTGGACGAAGCGAAACAAGTATGTAAGGATCGTAGCAAGTGGAAAGAAGTGGTCTCCGCCTACCCTACGGGAAAGAGGCGTGATTATATGTATGTATGTTCATTTGGCTACACGCTACGGACGGGGACAATACATATGTCTACTCGTTATGCCAAACGGGGATATACTTCTCCCCGTTGCCATGCTTTGGCATAAGGACAAGATAATTTTATCTCTTGTCAGTGGATATAATCGGGGGATACATTTTTTGTCCCCAGCCCATGCTAGCCATGCTGGGGTGACAACGCATTTGCATTTTGATTCTTAATTGAGGATAAATGTAGATGTCTAGCGGCCACAGAATCCACTTACCATCAGGTGGACTGTGTGCTCATTTGTCATTCTTATTTTTTTTAAATTTATTTCGAAACCAACAGCGTTGTAAATAACATTAAACAAAAACATTAAACAATATTATTCTTATAATAAGGCCAATAATAGGTTTCCTTTAATTACTAAGGCATAACATACTGCGGTCGTAATAATTAGTATCAGTTGGTATACACTCAATTTTACACTTATAACATTAAATGATTGCATCTGTTCCCTCAGGCAATATGCACATTTGACAAGTCTCATACACAAATTCATAAACATATGTACATGCACACTATTAAAATCAGATACTGCACACACTGTTCAACGGTAACAAATAAATAAACACGAATACACACATGTTATTACATTACATATAACAGTGGTAGAGCCACGCGGCAGCTTTTGCTGTCGCATGGATGGGCCGGCTCGAACCGGGGTGGTACCACGACCTCACAGAATACCAGCGTGAAGTAGAGGTTTACCTCTGCGTTTCGCTTGGTGAGTGCAGGTGGCCGGAGGCCCTTTTTACTGGAAATGAGGCATTCCATCCTAGTCCTCACGGGTGAAAACACATCTGCATTTTGATCTGTAACAGAGGATAGATGTAGATGTCTATGGGCCGCAGTAACCACTTACCATCAGGTGGACTGTGTGCTCGTTTTTCACCCTAATCCTATAATAAATAATGTTACTTTTTATACAATAGATTAGCAGTATATTATTATTATTATTTTTACTTTACTTTAAATTATGTTATTTTATTCAAAAAGAAATCTATTTACAGCTTTGATGTAAAATCAGTTTTAAATTATTTTGAATCAACACTATATACAGAATGTGTGAATCTTAAAGGATAGGTCGTTTAATTTCACGTAAATAAGTTGTATCTATTTTACTTCGGTTAGTCACCGAGCTTCAATTCTATTTTAAGCATTTTCCCATATATCAAAATACTTTCCATAATAGAAATACTGGGTACTAAGCGAGTTTTGATAGATTAACTACTTGCAATGTACCACTACATAGAGACTGCATAGATCTACAGGTTTATTTAAGTTCTACGCGGAAGAAATCGCGGGTGAAAATTAGTGTAAAATAAAACTTTTTTCTAATTCCTTGAATAATAATCTCCAAAAGATTTGAAACGATTAAAACTACGGACTTAATCCTTTTAAAGTGGGACAATAAATTACTTTTGGTCCTTTTGTAGAAGTTTTAATGAGAATTTTTAATCTGTGGAGAATTTGGCAACAGCCTTGGGGAACAGTCTTAGCTTTTTATCAAATTAGGTCAAACAATTAATACTGGTTAAAACTAATATGAAAATGCAAAGTAAAACGCCTGTGAAAAAAATCGCTCAAATTTTTTAAATTTGAATTTATGAAGATTTAAAAAAAATCTGAATGATGTTTTGGCGATAAGTATGTAAGATTATAAAATGAATCATAAATTTTTCTATGTTTTGAGTCAAGATTTAATTTTAAATCGCGTTATAAATATTTTTTAAATAATTTCAATTGATATTTTTCTTTTTTTATGGAACTGAAATGACAAACGAACTGACATGCCACCTGATTGTAAGTGGCTACAGTGTAGTCCAAAGACGCCTGCAGCTAACTTAAAGCAAAGAGGGCGACAGATGCGTTGTCATCACCTGTGGGGGCTAATATGGAATGTCTCACCGCCTGTTATTACACCGGATCTCTGTACCTATCAGACTGGAACGCAGCTGTGCGAGTGCTACTTTTTGGCGCCAGAAATAGTCAGAGGGTGGTGCTTACCCGGACGGACTCCTAGGAAAAGGACTCGTACTATCTAGTGCTTTGTTATATTATGCGAAGGTGATTTCATAACCTTTTTACAATTAAAAAAGAAAACTACAGTTCAGCGTATGTACTCGTACGTCTCACAACCGAGTGCACTCTACGGTGCAAACGCACCAGTGTTACATAGCGATACAAATGTTTGGTATGCATGTTTAATCTATTTTTACCCGACTGCCGCAGAAGGACGGTAAAGTTTTTATTATTTAGTGTGCGGCTTGAAGGAAATAACATATTATGAGGTGTCGTTAGTGACCAGGGACACACTCAAACATACACATAAAATTTCATCAAAATCGTTCGAGCCGTTTTCGAGTTTTATCGAGACCAATGGACTGCAATTGATTTTTATATATAGAAATAAAGCGGACAGAATAATTGAAAATATATTCAAATGGAACATCACGTCAAGCTACATTTTGTTGCATGAATAATTCTTAAAGTTATGAATCTGATGGAGTTATCTTCTAATCGGGTTACGAAAAGTACCTTAAACTTTAAGAAACTAATGTTAACCCCAAAGTTTTGTTACAGAATTTCAAAAGTACTCGCAAAGTCTGGAGAAACATTTGTATCTCCGCTGAATTATAATAATGCTGCCGTGACAAATATGCCTTGAATATAATTTCGAACAAAAGGACGATGTTTTTAGAAGTTTCAAGGGCTCGGAAATGTAGATTCTATATTTTTGTAAAACTGCTTAAATAAATGAAGATCAACATAATTAAATAGGAATATTTATATTTACGCGAATGTTAATAAAACAAGTAAACAATTTGATTGGGCCGTGTATTGGCGACGGAAGATATTCAACTACCTGGTATCATTCAATGGTTGTCGTAAGAGAGTCATCTCTTACGACAACTTCTGTCAAGAAGGAAACACTTGATAACAAATCCATATTATAAAAGCTCCGGTTGCTAACCTGTCTGCTAAGCGGTACGCGGCAACTACAACCATACAATAAATTTAATATACATAACTGTGCCGGATCTAGCAGTTTCTTTATGTGCAATTTATTTATGTTAAAGGACTCCGTGGTAATGTTAATCATGTAGTGGCGGTGTAAGAATATCCACTAACCCATACATTTATTTGAGGACATTATTTTTTTTATAGGAGAGGGGGCAAACGAGCATGCGGCTCACCTGATGGTATGTGACTTCCGCCGCCCATGAACAACCGCATCACCAGGGGAATCGCAGATGCGTTGCCGGCCTTTTAAAAAGGAGTAGGCTCTTTTATTGAAGGTCCCTAAGTCGCATTGGTCCGGGAAAATCACTGATGGTAATCGATTCCACAAGGAAGTCGTGCGAGGAAGAAAACATCTTCGAAATCGCACAGCGGTGGGTCGCCAATCATCCAGATGGTGTGGATGGTATCGGGAGTTCTGCCACGATGTGCGTTCGTGAAATTTGGCGGCTGGAATTAGTCCGAACAATTCTTTAGAGCACTCCCCGTGATAGATGCGATAAAATACGCAAAGAGATGCAACATCTCTACGCAGTGCCAGTGCATCGAGCCGACATACTGGCACTGCGTATGCTAGAGTATGCTTAAAGCATTAATTGATAATATAAACAAGCATTTGCGATCACTTCACACTCTTAATATACCCGTCAATGATTGGGACTTAATTATCATTTATTTTATGTCAAAAAATTACCTCCTTTGATGCAACGGTCATGGGAAGAAAATCAAAACTCAAATGTGCTGCCTTCATTGCAGGACTTTAAAAATGGGATGAATCCGAACAATTCCTCAGAGCACTCCCCGTGGTAGATGTGAAAGAAAGTGCAAAGGGATGCAACATCTCTTCGCAGTGCCAATGAATCGAGCCGATCGGAAAGGACTCGGTCGTCGACGATTCGAGCCGCTCTGCGCTGGATGCGGTCAAGTGGAAGGAGCTGGCAATGGGGAGCCCCTGCCCAGAGATGGAAACAGTATTCCATGTGAGGCCGAACCTGCACCTTGTAAAGTTGCAGGCGGTGTGCCGGCATGAAATACTGTCCCGCTCTGCTGAGCACGCCATGCTACAGTGGAACACCCACAACGCTGATATTCTGCCGGAGTCATTATCTAGAACTTACGAGCTGTCGCAAAACCTAAGTTCTGTATTGAAATAAAAATAATTTGAAATTAGAACAGAAATACTGAGATATAGTGTATAGAAGAAATTATTTCATTTCTTGTTAGGTCTTTAAATTTAGCTTTTACTTTTTAATAAATATTTAAGGTTTTTTTGAAAAATTTTTCATGTTTCGGATTACGACTAAAATGTCGTCTAAATACATTACATTGAAAACTTCATCCTTTTCCTTTTTAAAATTACTCAGATAGTTTCTTGTGTAAACAAAGTACCGATTTATTGGTTATTCACGCCTGCACACAATGAAGGCGAGACGATAATCCAAGTGCAAATCCGCATATCTCGCGGCTCATTCAATCGTATTCTATAGGGATTTGAAATAGGTCGGAGATAAACAAACACGATTCGCAGTGTAGATAAGTTTTATGTGTGATTTTGCAATGAAGAACATTAATATTTTTTTAATAAAATGTTACCCTGGTTCTAGTATTTTCTTCTGTATCCTGGAGGTGTTTTATCATGATCATTGCCACACGCTGCTGAACGTAGGTCTTTCTCATAGATTACCTCATAGGGGAATATAGTTGCAACGCTTGTCTAGCGGGTTGACATCCGGAGTTTGTTTTTCAGTTTCCCTGTGTCGCCTCTTACGGTACTTACTGGAAAATTTTGAATAGTAGATTAGAATTAACAAACTAATAGAAATGGCTGGCCCTTTTTACTGGAAATGAGGCATTCCATCTTAGTCCTCACGGGTGACAACACATCTGCATTTTGATTCGCAAACGAGGATAGATGTAGATGTCTATGGGCCGCAGCAACCACTTACCATCAGGTGGACTGTGTGCTCGTTTGTCACCCTTATCCTATATAAAAAAAATGGTTTATTGATAATCTCGAGCTGGAATAGCGCAAGATATTATTTTCATTTAGCACGAAACTTACTGCGCAAATGGAAAACGACCACGATCACACAGAACATAAATGTAAAAAAAGCAGGTAAATCCATTTTCTGTGTGAGTTTGATTTGATTTTAATTGGAAACGAGGCATTCCATCTTAGAAGTCAGGCAGTGACAAGGCACCTGAATTTTGATTCTTGATCGAGAATGGATTTAGATATCTATGGCCCCTGGATTACCATCAGGTGGACTGTGTCCTTGTATGTCACCATTATACAGCAAAAAAAACAAAAATTTATGCAAAACTTACGTTCAAAAACAAGGCAAACCTCTTTAAGCTCGAACAGCTTCTAGTCTAGTCTTTATGGGGCAAAGGAACAGGAAAAAGGAACAGGTTCTCAATTCGGCTCAAGTTTTTTGTAATCTTGTTGTGTAATCTTTTTGATGATTCTTCTTTTGTTTGGAAACTGGTGCTTCTCATATGGTCCCATATAAATATGATCAAGATCTGACCAGTAGCTTTGAGTTATCCTTAATAATGCGTAATTAAGTGACTTCCACTCCATAGATGATGATCTTCATTTTATTTATATTAAAGGCGGTTGTACAAAAGTTTTAATTGTACCACTTGTTGGAGTCACTACCACGACAGTCTTACAAAAAGTTTTTTTTAAAGAATTGAGCTGACAGTCATCTAACTAGTAAGTAGTTACTGCGCTTGCAACAAACTTCCTCTATAAAAAACTGCCAAAGAGTTTTGTAAAATTCTTGGTTAAAAAGTTGAAGAATCCATTTCACTCCTCATCAACATGGTAGCGAAAATAAACGGAAGACTACCCTAGGAGGGTACCAGCGCCCAGGGAGAATCCCTCGCTGAGCATCCACGACAAGTGGAGCCATAAGACCAAGGCGGTCGCTGTCACGATATCAATGAATTTTTGCAAAATCAGGAGGGGACTTCGTTCAACCTTAACGCTGTCCGTTTCCATCTGGAGATGGCGATGCCAGCCTTGCTCTTTTTAACTAAGACTTAGGTATCCTCTCCGGCTGATACTTCATATATCTGCTACCCTGGGTACAAATTAGAATACTCCTTTGTGCCCTAGGCTGGGATTTGCGTGTACGTCAGAGAGGACATCTCTGTTTTCGACGCCTCGGCAGTCTTGAAGGCACGGACCTGTCCGTCCTATGCCTGCGCGTAGACAGCGACGATCATTCCCGTGTCTACGGGTGCCTTTATAGGTCCAATAGCGGTAATGCCGAAACACACCGACTCATCGACCACGTCGAAATGGCTACAGATTCCTTGACACAGCAGATTCCATCCGCAGAGATCGTGATCCTTGGTGATTTTAATACCCATCACGCCCGGCTCGGTTCACGGTCAACCGATCATGCGGGGAAATCTGTTTATGACTTTGTCTTGGCATATGGTCTTACACAGCTGGTTACTTCGCCTACGCAGATTCCAGATTTGGAAGATCATGCACTTTCATCTGGTTCCCGTCGACGCTCGTTTAGGCTCGTCGGATCATTGTCTTGTCCGGAGTGTAGTTCCACTCACACTAATGTTTCTGTTGCATTCTGCAGGTTGCCGCCGTGTTTGGCACTATAAGTCGGCCGATTGGGGTAGGATGCGGTATTTTACATCCTACCCGTGGTATCCCAGCGTTGTTGCTTATTCTGTTGCTGGTGTGGTACTTCAGGGTATGGAACTTTTTATTCCATCCTCTGTGGTGCCCATCGAAGGCAGATCCAAGCCCTGGTTTGGTCGCTCCTGTAAACTAGCATCACGTTATAAGCAGGAACGCTAGCGGGTCTGGGCTGATACATCAATTTCTCGGAATGTAAACACCAGCGCTCTTAAAAAGAAGTATAATTCCACCTCCAAAACCTTCAAAAAAGTCATGTCTGAAAGTCTGAGTACATCGGCAGAATTGGCGAGAAGATAGTTCACCTTCCTTCAGGAACCGGTGCATTCTGGTCCCTCGCCAAGGCTGTCCTAGGGATTTTCTGTCAGCCATCTCTTCTATCTCTGCACAGAGAGGACGACTCATTGGCCCATGCCGTAAAGGAGAAAACCGATCTGTTAGGCTCTCTCTTTGCGTCCAACTCGACTCTCGATGACGGAGAGAACACACGGCCCACCATCGCGCGGTGTGAGTGCTCTATGCCAGATATGCAATTTACACAGCTCTCGGTTCGCAAAACACTCTTCTCCCTGATTGTCAGCAAGTCGAGTGGGCCTGATGGTGTCCCCCCCATTGTGCTGAAGAGGTGTGCTCCGAAGTTTTTATCGGTATAAACGCATCTTTTCCGGTACTCCTACTCCCAAGGCGTAGTAGAATTCGTGCAAGACAGCTTTGGTCCACCCGATCCCTAAAAAAGAAGAACGCTTAGACCCATCCATCTACAGGCCTGTCGCCATCACCTCCTTGTTCTCCAAAATAATGGAGCTCATTATAAACTGCCAGCGCATGAGGTACCTTGAGGATTACCAGCTGATTAGTGACCGCCAATACGGTTTTCGTCGGATTCGAGCAGGTCATGATCTTCTGGTCAGCATTGGTGATACCTTTTACACCTGCCGTGGCTATATTTCTCGGGATCACGTCGCCGAGTACCGAAACAATCTTGTGTCTGAGGTCGAGTCTTTGCTGAACAAAGTCTCGAATTGGGGGCGACTAAATCTAGTCCAGTTCGATCCTCAGAAGCCACAAGTTTGTGCGTTTACCGCTAAAAAGAACCCCTTTATCCTATCTCCTCAGTTTTAAGGTACTCCCCTTGCAGCCTCAGTTAGCATCAGAATCCTCGGTGTCGACATATCGAATATAGTGCAGTTTCACGGTCACTTGGAAGGGAAGGCCAAATTTGCCTCTAAAAAGCTTGGCGTGCTCAGCAGAGCGATACAGTATTTTATGCCGGCACATCGCTTGCAACTTTACAAAGCGCAAGTTCGGCTTCACATGGAATACTGTTCTCATCTCTGTGCCAGGGTACCCCTGTACCAACTCCTTTCACTTGACCGCATTCAGTGCAGAGCGGTTCGAATCGTCAACGACCGAGTTCTTTCTGATCGGCTCGATTCACTGGCATTTTTGGATCATTTGAATTTTTTTATCAAATCTACCACGGGGAGTGCTCTGAGAAATTGTTCGGATTCATTCCAGCCGCCAAATTTCATAAACGCACATTGCGTCAAAATTCACGATACCATCCTCACCACTCCTCACTTCCTGTGTCACAACCTCACTTTTCTGTGGAATTGTTTACCACCGACAATTTTTCCGGACCGATACAAATTAGGGGCCTTCAACAAAGTCCTTTCTTAAAGATCAGCAATTCTCCTGCAATTTCCCTGTTGTTGCGGTTGTTCATGGGAGACGGTTAGTCACTTACCATCAGGTGAGTCGCATGCCCGTTAGCCCTTACTTCTATAAAAAAATCTACCAGTGACTTCATTTATGTTGTCATTCCTACCAGCACTACCCTTAAATTAGACTTTAATCCATCTGATGTCCGCCATACTAAAACGGGTATGCTGAAAAGTTCTTCAGGCTTCCGACTGATGGCGATCTGATTTACGACAGGCGTAAAATATTTAACACGTCGACGGGGTAAAGCGTTAAAATATGCAAGAAATGAAAATAACGTCATTCTATATGCCAAACATGAAGATTAAGGTAAATCTTTCCAACAAATGGAAAGGTCTATGTCCAGCCGCGGACTTCTAAGCATTGCTAAAGTAGAAGAAGATACAAATATCTTGTATGTTAAATTAGTTTTTGCAAAGTCCTAATTTATTGCAACTATATACTCGACTATATACTATACTCGACCTGGCAACGTACAACGCACGCACCCTGAGGACTGACGAGAAGATCGTGGAGCTGGAAGAAGAGATAGACAAGTTGCGCTGGCATATTATAGGATTATCCGAAGTCCGAAGAGAGGGGGAGGACACGGTAATCCTCGAATCCGGCAACTTGCTCTATCAGCGGGAGGGCGACCATCTGTCCCAAGGAGGTGTCGGATTTATCGTCCACAAGTCTCTCGTTAACAACGTTGTAAAGATCGGGAGTGTGTCGACGAGGGTTGCGTACCTTATACTCAGAATCACCAAACGGTATTCGCTGAAGGTCATACAGGTTTACGCACCAACCTCGGCACACCCCGATGAGGAGGTGGAGGAAATGTATGAGGATATCTCTAGAGCCATGCATTCCTCCAAAACCCAATATACGGTGTTAATGGGAGACTTCAATGCAAAACTAGGCACAAGAGAGAACGGTGAGCTGAAAGTAGGGAAATTTGGAATAGGGCAACGGAACCCAAGGGGCCAACAGCTGGCCGACTTCATGGAGAAAGAGGGACTCTTTATGATGAACTCTTTCTTCAAGAAGCGGCCCCACAGGAAGTGGACCTGGTCGAGCCCCGACGGTTCGACAAAAAATGAGATTGACTTCATTATGACGACCAGACGACAACTGTTCAGTGATGTCTCAGTGATCGCGAGGGTGAAAACCGGCAGCGATCACCGAATGGTTAGAGGCACACTGAACCTAAATGTTAAGTTGGAGAGGTCTCGTCTGATGAAGTCAACGCTCCGTCCCCCTCGTGCTCTAATCCAAAGTCCCGAAACCTTTCAGCTCGAGTTACGAAACCGTTTTCAGTGCCTAGAAGACTGCAATGAAGTGGACGATATGAATGACAAGCTCGTGGAAACTGTCCATGCGGTCGGAGCTAAGTTCTGCAAGACCCGCCGCAGAAGAACACAAAAACTCTCCGATCACACTCTTAATCTCATGGCTGTTAGACGGGAGATGAGGCTACATTCTTCAACAGATTTGACAGCATACAGGCAACTGAACAGACAGATCTCCAAATGCATGCGGCGGGACTTACGCAACTTCAATACAGCTCGTATTGAAGAAGCGATCGAGCGGAACCAAGGCTCCAAAGTCTTTGCCAGAGATCTGTCTGCCAGAAAGAGCCAACTGTCAAAGCTGAAGACCGAATGTGGCAGCATCGTTTCCGGGGCACCTGAGATTTTGAGTGAGATTAAGAGGTTCTATGGGCAGCTGTACACGTCATCGTTGGAGCCACACGCAAGTGTGAGTAACGATCCAAGAGCGAGTCTTATCCGACACTATTCCGAAGATATCCCGTACGTCAGTCTGAGCGAGATTAGAATGGCTCTCCAGCACCTTAAAAACAGCAAGGCCCCAGGCGAGGATGGAATTACAGCGGAGCTTCTGAAAGCGGGTGGAAGACCGGTACTTGAAGTCCTTCAGAAGCTCTTTAATTCCGTCCTCCATGGTGGCATTACACCGGAGGCGTGGAGCAGAAGTGCGGTGGTCTTGTTCTTCAAGAAAGGTGACAACGCTCTCTTGAAGAACTACAGACCGATTTCCCTTCTGAGCCGCGTCTACATGCTGTTTTCGAGAGTCATTACGAATCGTCTCGCGCGCAGACTTGACGACTTCCAGCCTCCGGAACAAGCCGGTTTCCGAAAGGGCTTTAGCACCATAGACCACATACATACCCTTCGGCAAATTGTACAGAAGTCCGAAGAGTACAATTTGCCACTATGTCTGGCGTATGTGGACTATGAGAAAGCCTTTGATTCCGTCGAAATTTGGGCGGTGCTGCAGTCCCTTCAGCGGTGCCAAGTTGACTGTCGGTATATCGAAGTGCTGAAGTGTTTGTACAGTAGGGCTACGATGGCTATCCGAGTACAGAACCAGAGTACGAAACCCATCCAATTGCAGAGAGGTGTAAGACAGGGTGATGTTATATCCCCGAAACTCTTCACCGCTGCATTGGAAGACGTTTTCAAGCTTCTGGACTGGAAAGGATGCGGTATTAACATCAATGGCGAGTACATCACTCACCTTCGATTTGCCGACGATATAGTCCTTATGGCAGAATCGCTGGAGGACCTAAGCACTATGCTCAATGACCTCAATAGTGTCTCCCAACGGATAGGTCTTAAGATGAACATGGACAAAACAAAGATCATGTTTAATGTCCATGTCACACCTATGCCGGTAGTTGTTGAGAGCACTAAGCTCGAAGTTGTTGACGAGTATGTCTACCTGGGACAAATAGTCCGACTAGGTAAGTCCAACTTCGACCGCGAGGTCAATCGACGCATTCAACTCGGCTGGGCAGCGTTCGGGAAGCTACGACACATCTTCTCGTCAGACGTACCTCAAAACCTTAAAACGAAATTGTACAACCAGTGCGTGTTGCCAGTGATGACTTACGGAACTGAGACGTGGTCCTTCACTGCTGGCCGTATGAGGAGGCTCAAGGTCGCTCAGCGAGCTATGGAGAGGGCTATGCTCGGAGTTTCTCTGCGTGATAAACTTAGGAATGAGGATATCCGCAGTAGAACCAGAGTAACCGACATAGCCCAACGGATTAGTAAGCTGAAGTGGCAGTGGGCCGGCCATATAGCTCGAAGAACCGACAGCCGATGGGGAAGAAAGGTTCTCGAGTGGCAGCCTCGTACAGGTAGGCGAAGTGTAGGGCGTCCCCCCACGAGATGGAGTGACGACCTGGTAAGACATGCAGGAAGTCGATGGATGCAGGTGGCTCAGGACCGTGCTTTGTGGCATTCTTTGGGGGAGGCCTATGTTCAGCAGTGGACTTGTGAAGGGCTGTAATGATGATGATGATGATATATTATTATAAAATAATAAATAAACAATTTTTAAATACGTTTTTTTAAATTTTATTCCAAGCCAGCGCTTGACTACAATTCCACGTGATAGTAAGTGGTGATGCAGACTAAGATGGTGAAGCGCACTGACTTAGCAAAGCCTATTCACTCTTGCTCTGAAGACACCCACACTGTAATCGGATAGAAAGACAGATGCTGGCAACTTATTCCACTCCTTTGCTGTACGTATGATGAACGACGCAGCAAACCGTTTGGTTCGAATACGTGGTAAGTCAACACCAAAATGGTGGAGACTGGCCGAACGTCTGGCTGTCTAATATTAGAAGATAGAGGGAGGAATGAAATTATACAATTCCTGCGCACACTCTCCGCAATGCATTCTGTAGAAAACCGAAAGGCTGGCTACTTCGCGCCTGTGTCCGAGGCTAGTAAGATTGGTTTTAACCAAATTCGGGTCACTAATAAGTCAAGCACGCCTTTTCATTAATTCCAAAGCTGCTAGGTGGCATTTGCAGCTCTAGCCCATATATGGCAGCAATATTCCATGCGCGACCTGATTTTATTTAAAGTAAGCAGCTGTCCCGGCGTGAAGTATCGCAGCAACTTTTTTTTATTTAAAAAAAACGTTACCCCCACACTAGGAATCTATCCTGTATCGTGGAGGCAGTTTACAAACATAAATTGCACGAGGACAAACATCCAGACCCGGAACAATTATTTGTAGGCCATACAAATACTTGTTCCGTGCAGTATTCGAACCCACGGCCCCCAACGCAACAACTCATTGCTAAGCCACTGCGCCACGGAGCCGTCAAGGACTCCATTCCCATCTAGAAATGCCAAAAGTCCGGCTGGGCTGGCAAAAGTGCTACGCGTACAAGAGTGATGCGTACACTCTTACTCCACCACTCACTACTGCCATATATAGAAACAGACTCCCCTAAGGTGCCACACTCTTAACCTTTTCTATCGCTAATCAGCAGCGCCTGCACTCCTGTGTGCCGGTCTGAAGAGTTTAGAGAGCCAGCATAATTAAAGGCTGAGGAGCATCCCATCTTAAGTCCCCAGTGGTGTAACCTTCGTTGTTTACAGTTGGTTCCAGGTGTCCGTGGGCTGCAATAGTCATGTACCAATAGGTAAACTAATGATTTCTTATATTTGCAAGAATACCTAATATCTAATAAAACTTTCTACAGCTTTTAAATTATATAAAATTATGTTAAACTAAATGCGAAAAAAACACCGAAAATTTTTAGACATTTTGTTTGATCAGGTGGACTGTTCGTTCATTTGTGACATGAAAATATAAAATAACGTGAGACTGTAACTTCAAGTAATGAAAGTAATAAAAAGTAGCTCATAAACAAATTACAGAGTTTTTGAATAAATTTCTCGGAGCACGACCAAATCCATCGACCGACATTCGCCCTCGGAATGACACGTGTATTGCGCTATATATCAAGCTTACAAGCCGTAGGTTCCAATTAGAATTGCAAGCTCATGAAATTTATATCTCTGCCTGAAAAGGATACTATTAAAAAAATCTTCCAGTTTATGAATATGATTGTAAAAATCTCTTTTATTATTATATTTAAGTCTCTTCAAAAATAAAGAGATTATCAATTCGAATGAAATACGCATTTCCTTCTTTTGATATATACGTTACATAGTTAAGTAAATTATATAGTTTTACAGAAGCCCTATAGAATATAATAGAATAAGTAAGAATAATTAAGTAAGTTTTGTTCTTTTTGAAATTATCATTTTGTTATTTACTACTGGTTCGTAAAATACCTCTGTCCTGGGAAGAACCAGCAAGAAACCCAGCGCGGTTAGGTTTTCTTTAGCTATACCTACATAAATTTGACAATGAATTTGTATTGTTTTTTTTTTTGCGCCCAGAATCAATTGAAAGGGCTACCACTCGGAAACGAGGAAGTGAGGTGGTGAATGCTCTAAGCATTCCACGAGAGCCGGCTGTCGTGGTTATGTGGAACTCACTGCGACTAACCTAACCAACCTAAGTGCCTACCCACTAAACACCACCTGTGAGACTGGCATTGGGTTATGGGGTCTTTCTGCCGAATCGAAAGCGACCCTCTTCAGGAAAAAGGGAGCGCAGGCGGCGACGAGCCGATGAGGGGGAGCCTAACTAAGGCAAATTAAGAGTAGTCGGCCTGAGCCTCCAGGAGGCAGTTCAGGTCGGGCGAAAGCTTGTTTGGCGAGTCCGATAGATGTTTCTCGTTCTTCGGACTCAGTAGCGAGAGGGGAGTGGGGCTGCATAGGAAGCTGCCTCACGAATAAAGTGATTAGAGTGAGACTATGAGGCTTTGCAAAAGTTCTCAGAGAGTGTTTTCAGAAATTGCTCGACTGTGGGGAGCTCTAAGTCTCGATTGAGGTCGGCGTTACGGACTTACCAGGGTACATTCGTAGCTTGACGATAGAAGAGGTTTTTGAAGAAGAAGAACTATTTGGAGTTTGATAATAGTTTCGGGATTAGCGTGGGCAAATATGGGGCACGCGTAAGTCATGACTGGTCGTATACAGACCTTATAAAGGGTTCGCTTGTTGCGTAAGGACATTTTACTGTATCGGCCCAGCATACTGTTGAGCCTACTCAGATAAAATCGTGCGTTGCGGGTTACTCTTTTGACTTGGGGCCCAAAGGTGAGCCTCGTGTCAAGGGTGACACCTAAATATTTGGCAGTCGTATGCCAGGGGACAGGCGTCCCTAGCATACGGATTGGTTGAATGTTATTGAGACGGCATCGTTTATGATCGAAGTGAGTGGCGAAGCTCTTCTCCGGGTTCACATCGTTGCCTCATATTTGGAACCAAGCTCCTAAATCATCAACTGACCTTTGGATCTTGTTCCGTATGAAAGGTAGTGAGATAACTTTACAGAAGAGGGCAGTGTCGTCTGATAAGAGGGAGAGCTGAACACCTTTCGACGGGATGGGAATGTCGTTGGTCAACAGGATATATAGGAAAGGGGCAAACACTAAGCCCTGAGGGACAACGGCTTTGATGGGGCGCTGAGAAAAGAGCGTGCCTTCATGTCTAAAACAAAAGGTACGATCCTTCAGGTAGGAGGGCACGAGACTAACAAAACGATCAGGGAGGCCTATTCTGTAGAGTTTGTAGATAAGGCCTTCGTGCCAGACTTTATCAAACGCTTTTGCAATGTCGAAAAAGACCACGATGGTCTTATGACGACGAGGATAGGAACCGCTGAGGATATATTCCACAATACGGTGAACTTGTTGGGGACAAGAAAGTTTCGCTCGGAAACCAAATTGGTGGCGGATGACAATATGGTTTTATATGAATTATAATAGAACCAGCATGGCGGCGATCACTTTATTCCCAGGAGTTATTTATATTTATGTATTCCTTAATATTATAATAACCTTTTCATGTAATTTTTCTTTAATAAAAGTTTTAAACATGTTGGATGACAAACTTTTAACATTTTCTGGGATTTTGTTGTAAAAGCGTATACACCGCCCCATTAATGAATTACTAATTCTGTAGAGCTTAGTAACTGGCATTATAAGCTTCTGTTTGTTCTCATCACAAAGCTATTCATGCTTTTATGTACATACATAACATATTCATAAATATATTGCGATACTAACGTTATTATGTTTACTTAATTAAATTTATCTCTGAGAGACTCGTTCCAATTTAAATTATAAATTGCCCGTACTGCTCTCTGGTCTCTCTAAAGAAACAACAAATGAATGAAAATGATATTTAGAGTATTTATTAACTAAAGTTTTTCTTTTTTTTTTTTTTTTTTTTTATAGGATAAGGGTGACAAACGAGCACACAGTCCACCTGATGGTAAGTGGTTGCTGCGGCCCATAGACATCTACATCTATCCTCTATTACAAATCAAAATGTAGATGCGTTGTCACCCGTGAGGACTAAGATGGAATGCCTCATTTCCAGTAAACAGGGCCTCCGGCCACCTGCACTCACCAAGCGAAACGCAGAGGTAAACCTCTACTTCACGCTGGTTTTCTGTGAGGTCGTGGTACCACCCCGGTTCGAGCCGGCCCATCCGTGCGACAGCAAAAGCTGCCGCGTGGCTCTACCACTGTCTTTTTGAATGTTTTCGAAACTTGAAAAAGCGCAATGCAACCTGCACAGCTCAGTACAGGTCGCGAGCACTTCTAATAGCAAACGGTGAACGGCAACTGTTTATGTCATGAAATGAAATTAAATGTATATAAACATTTATTTTCTCATACATTATATTGGCAGTTCACATACATAAATTGCACAACAACAAACATTAAGACCCGGAACAATAATTTGTACGATATAAAAATACCTACTTGTTACTTGCGGATTCAAATTCCGCACGGAACAAGTATCTCAACGCCACACCTTATTACTAAAGCTCGGTGCTGCGGCACGGAGCCGAATAGACTTCTTCTACTAGAATTTCTTTGACGTAAAAAGTAAACTTGCTTTTTTCAAATTTCATATTTTCAAATCTACTACCCCATGCTACTACCGTTTAATAATTAGTTTTGCTGACAGTAGGAGAAACAGCGAAAAACCTCAGCAGAGATCCTTTTTTTGTGATTTTTCAAAGTTAATATTACAATAACATAGTATGTACAGGTTGTCAACACACTTGCAAAGGGTGGCAACTTTGGAAAATATGAGGCAGTATGTCGGGAGGTCAATGCTCAGGAGTGGACTTTGAGAGGCTCTAATGATGAGCGAAAGTGTATATAAAATGGAAAATGATATCAGACCCATCGGGTATCTAAATTTCTATGATGTTCTCAAAATAAAAATAAAGTTTGGAGTTTATCAGCGCATAGCGAACCCGAGCAAACAAGTGACAAGCAGTACTTCTTCATAATTATGAGCAAAGCCAGGCTGTATAATCCGAAAAAATTGCAGGATTTTTTTTGTGAAATCGAAAAAGTTTAGTGTTAAAAGAAATTGTTTCCGATGATTACACCACAAACATAATAAATTTAAAAAAGTTTATTTTATAATTTTTAAAGTTTATTTTATTTTATTTTATATTTTTAGCAGCTTAATGTTGCTGTGTTTCGTATGGTGAATTTAGAGAACTGGAGACTCTTTTTACTGGAAATGAGGCATTCCATCTCAGTCCTCAGTAGGGCTAGCATGGGCAGGAGACGATTTTATCCCCGGGAAAAGGAGAAAATGTTTATCCCCAGGTTAGTTTTATCCACCCTTCGAGCATGGGCGCACCGGTGGATATAATATCCACAGTAGATAAAATGGGTGATAGACTTAGACTCAGATAGATTTTTTGTATCAATATAAACTTAAACCCACGTCCAATGAACTAAGATGAAATTGTCACTTTCAAATGTCAAACAAGCATAATTTTTCATTTGGCATAACATGTCGAGAGAATTAATGAAGAACCATTGACGAAAAAAGTGTATAAGGCGAGTGTGAATGAAAGTGTTGGAAGGGGTAGACCTAGGTGGACGTTTTTAGATCAAATCAGGGACGTTTTGAGAAAAGGCCAGGTCAAGAGTACCCTAAACCGAAGAGCATGTATGAAGGGAATAATGAAAGTGGACGAAGCGAAACAAGTATGTAAGGATCGTAACAAGTGGAAAGAAGTGGTCTCTGTCTACCCTACGGGAAAGAGGCGTGATTATATGTATGTATGTATGTATGTTCATTTGGCTACACGCTACGGACGGGGACTATACATATGTCTACTCGTTATGTCAAACGGGGATATACTTCTCCCCGTTGCAGTGCTTTGGCATAAGGACAAGATAATTTTATCTCTTGTCAGTGGATATAATCGGGGGATACATTTTTGTCCCCAGCCCATGCTAGCCATGCTGGGGTGACAACGCATCTGCATTTTGATTCTTAATTGAGGATAAATGTAGATGTCTAGCGGCCACAGAATCCACTTACCATCAGGTGGACTGTGTGCTCGTTTGTCTCTCTTATTTTTTTTTAAATTTATTTCGAAACCAACAGCGTTGTAAATAGTTTTTTTTTATAGGATAAGGGTGACAAACGAGCACACAGTCCACCTGATGGTAAGTGGTTGCTGCGGCCCATAGACATCTACATCTATCCTCTTTTGCGAATCGAAATGCAAATGCGTTGTCACCCGTGAGGACTAAGATGGAATGCCGCATTTCCAGTAAAAAGGGCCTCCGGTCACCTGCACTCACCAAGCGAAACGCAGAGGTAAACTTTTACTTCACGCTGGTATTCTGTGAGGTCGTGGTACCACCCCAGTGCGAGCCGGCCCATCCCTGCGACAGCAAAAGCCGCGGCGTGGCTCTACCACTGAAGAAAAGTTTACATTAAACAATATTATTCTTATAATAAGGCCAATAATAGGTTTCCTTTAATTACTAAGGCATAACATACTACGGTCGTAATAATTAGTATCAGTTGGTATACACTCAATTTTACACTTATAACATTAAATGATTGCATCTGTTCCCTCAGGCAATATGCACATTTGACAAGTCTCATACACAAATTCATAAACGTATGTACATGCACACTAATAAAATCAGTAACTGCACACACTGTTCAACGGTAACAAACAAATAAACACTAATACTTACATGTTATTACATTACATATAACAGTGGTAGAGCCAGGCGGCAGCTTTTGCTGTCGCATGTATGGGCCGGCTCGAACCGGGGTGGTACCACGACTTCACAGAAAACCAGCGTGAAGTAGAGGTTTACCTCTGCGTTTCGCTTGGTGAGTGCAGGTGGCCGGAGGCCCATTTTACTGGAAATGAGGCATTCCATCCTAGTCCTCACGGGTGAAAATGCATCAGCATTTTGATTTGTAACAGAGGATAGATGTAGATGTCTATGGGCCGCAGCAACCACTTACCATCAGGTGGACTGTGTGCTCGTTTTTCACCCTAATCCTATAAAAATAATGTTACTTTTTATACACTAGATTAGCAGTATATTATTATTATTATTTTTACTTTACTTTAAATTATGTTATTTTATTCAAAAAGAAATCTATTTATACAGCTTTGATGTAAAATCAGTTTTAAATTATTTTGCATCAACACTATATAAAGAATGTGTGAATCTTAAAGGATAGGTCGTTTAATTTCACGTAAATAAGTTGTATCTATTTTACGTGACTAACTGAGCTTCAATTTTATTTTAAGCATCTTCCCATATATCAAAATACTTTCCATAATAGAAATACTGGGTACTAAGCGAGTTTTGATAGATTAACTACTTGCTATGTACCACTACATAGAGACTGCATAGATCTACAGGTTTATTTAAGTTCTACGCGGAAGAAATCGCGGGTGAAAATTAGTGTAAAATAAAACTTTTTTCTAATTCCTTGAATAATAATCTCCAAAAGATTTGAAACGATTAAAACTACGGACTTAATCCTTTTAAAGTGGGACAATAAATTACTTTTGGTCCTTTTGTAGAAGTTTTAATGAGAATTATTAATCTGTGGAGATTTGGCAACAGCCTTGGGCAACAGTCTTAGCTTTTTATCAAATTAGGTCAAACAATTAATACTGGTTAAAAATAAAATGAAAATGCAAAAAAATGCCTATGAAAAAATCACCCAAATTTTTAAATTAGAATTTTTGATGATTTAAAAAAAATCTGAATGATGTTTTGACGATAAGTCTGTAAGATTATAATATGATTTGAGTTAAGTTTTAATTTTAAATCGCGTTATAAATATTTTTTTTTAAATAATTTCAATTAATATAATTTTCATTTTTTATGGAACTGAAATGACAAACGAACTGACATGCCACCTGATTGTAAGTGGCTACAGTATAGTCCAAAGACGCCTGCAGTTAACTTCAAGCAAAGAATACTACAAATGCATTGTCATCGCCTGTGAGGGCTAATATGGAATGTCTCACCGCCCGTTATTGTCCCGGCTCTCTGTACCTACCAAACTGGAACACAGCTGTGCGAGCGCTGCTTTTTGGCGCCACAAATAGTCAGAGGGTGGTGCCTACCCGGACGGACTCCTAGCAAAAGGACTTGTACGATCTAGTGCTTTGTTATATTATGGAAAGATGATTTCATAACCTTTTTGCAATTAAAAAGGAAAACTACAGTTCAGCGTATGTGCTCGTACGTCTCACAACCGAGTGCACTCTACGGTGCAAACACACTAGTGTTACATAAGCGATACAAATGTTTGGTATGCATGTTTAATCTATTTTTACTCGACTGCCGCAGAAGGACGGTAATGTTTTTATTATTTAGTGTGCGGCTTGAAGGAAATAACATATTATGAGGTGTCGTTAGTAACAAGGGACGCACTCAAACGTACACATAAAGTTTCATCAAAATAGTTCGAGCCGTTTTCGTGTTTTAGCGAGACCAATGGACAACAATTGATTTTTATATACAGAAATAAAGCAGACAGACAAATTGAAAACATATTCAAGTGGAACATCACTTCAAGCTACATTTTGTTGCATGAATAATTCTTAAAGTTACGAGTCTGATGGAGTTGTCTTCTAATCGCGTTACGAAAAGTACCTTAAACTTTAAGAAACTAATGTTAACCCCAAAGTTTTGTTACAGAATTTCAAAAGTACTCGCAAAGTCTGGAAAAACATTTGTATCTCCGCTGAATTATAATAATGCTGCCGTGACAAATATGCCTTGAATATAATTTCGAACAAAAGGACGATGCTTTTAGAAGTTTCAAGGGCACGGAAATGTAGATTCTTTATTTTAGTAAAACTGCATAAATAAATAAAGATAAACATAATTAAATAGGAATATTTATATTTACGCGAATGATAATAAAAGAAGTAAACAATTTGATTGGCTGTTTATTGGTGACGGAAGATAATCAACTACCTCGTATCATTCAATGGTTGTCGTAAGAGATGACAGAAGGAAACTATTGATAACAACCCAATTTTATAAAAGCTGCGGTTGCTAACTTGTCTGCTAAGCGGCATGTGGCAGCTACAACTACACAATAAATTTAATATATATAACTGTGCCGGGTCTAGCAGTTTCTTTATGTGCAATTTATTTATGTAAAACGACTCCGTGGTAACGTTAATCATGTAGTGGCGGTGTAAGAATATCCACTACCCCATACATTTATTTGGAGACATTATTTTTTTTTTGGAGAGGGGGCAAACGAGCATGCGGCTCACCTGATGGTAAGTGACTACCGCCGCCCATGAACAACCGCAACACCAGGGGAATTGCAGATGCGTTGGGGCCTTTTAAAAAGGAGTAGGCACCTTTATTGAAGGTCCCTAAGTCGTATCGGTCCGGGAAAATCACTGATGGTAATCGATTCCACAAGGTAGTCGTGCAAGGAAGAAAACATCTAAATCGCACAGTGGTGGACCGCCAATCATCCAGATGGTGTAGATGGTATCGGAGTTCTGCCGCGATGTGCGTTCGTGAAATTCGGCGGCTGAGATTAATCCGAACAATTCCTCAGAGCACTCCCCGTGATAGATGCGAAAAATACGCAAAGAGATGCAACATCTCTACACAGTGCCAGTGTATCGAGCCGATACACTGGCACTGCGTATGCTAGAGTATGCTTAAAGCATTAATTGATAATATAAACAAGCATTTGCGATCACTTCACACTCCTCATATACTTGTCAATGATTGGGACTTAATTATCATTTATTTTATGTCAAAAAATTACCTCCCTTGATGCGACGGTCATAGGAAGAAAATCAAAACACAAATGTGGTGCCTTCATTGCAGGACTTTAAAAATGGGATGAATCCGAACAATTCCTCAGAGCACTCGCCGTGGTAGATGTGAAAGAAAGTGCAAAGGGATGCAACATCTCTTCGCAGTGCCAATGAATCGAGCCGATCGGAAAGGACTCGGTCGTCGACGATTCGAGCCGCTCTGCGCTGGATGCGGTCAAGTGGAAGGAGATGGCAATGGGGAGCTCCTGCCCAGAGATGGGAACAGTATTCCATGTGAGGCCGAACCTGCGCCTTGTAAAGTTGCAGGTGGTGTGCCGGCATTAAATACTGTCCCGCTCTGCTGAGCACGCCATGCTACAGTGGAACACCCACAACGCTGATATTCTGCCGGAGTCATTATCTAGAACTCACGAGCTGTCGCAAAACCTAAGTTCTGTCTTGAAATAAAAATAATTTGAAATTAGAACAGAAATGCTGAGATATATTGTATAGAAGAAATTATTTAATTTCTTTTTATGTCTTTAAATTTAGATTTTACTTTTTAATAAATATTTACGGTTTTTTAAAAATTTCTCATGTTTCGGATTACGACTAAAATGTCGTCTAAATACATTACATTGAAAACTTCATCCTTTTCCTTTTTAAAATTACTCAGATAGTTTCTTGTGTAAACAAAGTACCGATTTATTGGTTATTCACGCCTGCACACAATGAAGGCGAGACGATAATCCAAGTGCAAATCCGCATATCTCGCGGCTCATTCAATCATATTCTATAGGGATTTGAAATAGGTCGGAGATAAACAAACACGATTCGCGGTGTATATAAGTTTTATGTGTGATTTTGCAATGAAGAACATTAATAATTTTTTAATAAAAAGTTACCCTGGCTCTAGTATTTTCTTCTGTATCCTGGAGGTGTTTCATCATGACCATTGCCAGACGCTGCTGAACGTAGGTCTTTCTCATAGATTACCTCATAGGGTATATAGTTGCAACGCTTGTCTAGCGGGTGACATCCGGAGTTTGTTTTTCAGTTTCCCTGTGTCGCCTCTTACGGTACTTACTGGAAAATTTTGAATAGTAGATTAGAATTAACAAACTAATAGAAATGGTTTATTGATAATCTCGAGTTGGGATAGCGCAAGATATTATTTTCATTTAGGACATGGTATAACCAGGCTGCAGTTATATTATGGTTGTAGCACGAAACTTACTGCACAAATGGAAAACGACCACGATAACACAGAACATAAATGTAAAAAAAAGCAGGTAAATCCATTTTCTGTGCGAGTCCATTTTAATTGGAAACGAAGCATTCCATCTTAGACGTCAGGCAGTGACAAGGCACCTGAATTTTGATTCTTGATCGAAGATGGATTTCGATATCTTTGGCTCCTGGATTACCATCAGGTGGACTGTGTCCTTGTATGTCACCATTATACAGCAAAAAAAAAAACAAACATTTATGCAAAACTTACGTTCAAAAACAAGGCAAACCTCTTTAAGCTCGAACAGCTTCTAGTATAGTCTTTATGGGGCAAATTTTTAGTCCATATTAAGTCCTTATGCAAGTTTTAAGTTCTTTGTATGAAAAGTCTTAAGCTCATTTAAGTACTTACTCTAATCCTTTTAAGTTGCCTACAACGACTTGTCGCGTAAATTAAACTAAGATAACGGTATTAGCCTCGAGGCCACAACTAATGAATGTAGTCAACCTATTAAATCAGCACGGTTCAAATATAAATTATTCAAATATCCTCTCAACTGCGGAGAATCTAACCCCCGTAACTCCGTTGACTTTTTAATAAAATGGACTGCTGATTGGGCGCAGTCCCCCTTAACGCAAATTTCTTGATTCTGGTATATGAAATTTAATAACATGTATACATTTATGAAATTTCCTATAAATGGGTACACAAATTTAATAAAGTCCCAAAGTAATTAGTTTAAGTAATTGTTGAGAAAGTCAAAATTGTCATATTTCTCAATGAAACAAAGTTTTTTATAGTTCAATTTTATTTTATTTTATCCTTAAATCTATTATTTACAAAAGGTTATGTGCAAAATCATAGGCTACAATACAATTTTTATCATAAAACGCATTAAAAATAAGCCTACAAGTACCCAACAATCAACTTACACGGACGTAGAATGTAGTTCGAACTGGATGCGACATTAATGCATTAGTCAATAAATATATATTAAAAAAAGTTTATTTACACATAATCGAACAAAAATTTTATGCTTTTTTATTTACGAATTTAAAGCATATAAAAATAAAATGAACATTAAAAAAACTGCTAAAAATATGTTTCTGAGGTAGCTTTAAAATACCGCAAACTATATATATATTAATATAAAAATTGCAAATATTAAAACAAAAATATTAAAAAATATATGTAAATACTTTCTACTTTTCTTTTTTAGTAAATTGTTTAATAAATTCCGAAGCCTTGTGTTAACACACATGGCACATCCAAATGCCACATCTAGTTTTTCCTAAACCATCGAATGATCGTGGAGTCAAACAAAGCTCCGTTTGTCTGCCCGCGGGCGCTAGTTCCTTTAGTAATCTAACAATTCATCCGAATTTGAACTTTATGCAGTATGACAAAGTTTAGTTCCTTTTTTCGCCACCGGCAAAATAGAGAACTAGAATCGACTACTGCGGGCGTCTCAGAAATGGACACCATTGAACCTATTGCGTATTTACATTGAAATATTGAAAATATTGCACCTTATCCTCATTTTGATGTGTTAAAACTGTGAATGGTGAATAATTATACATATTTTAACACAAAACTGATAGTAAACACTAAAATTTTACATACATTTCAAGTCAACTTTCCGCAACCTGCATGTTAGTCCTAAGATAGCGGTTTGCTTCAAACAAATTAAAAAACCATTTTTCACACACTAAATGAGATAAAACACAAAATAAGGTTACAAATAGGAAGATAAGTACCTTCCTATTTAAGGGTAAATACCCAGGCATTGTTTTAACACAATTCACCACACAATCAATCAAAATTTGTACGAAATAATTGCAAACAACTCCGATATTAACGCGCGTCAATCACACTGATGGCTGACTCAAGGGACAGACGAAATCAACAGATGATATTGATAAAAAATCCTACTAAAGTGTGTAAGCTGGTGGGTTTATATGCTATGCTCTTATATCCTCTACACATCGACATATTGTAGAATGAGTTTTTTTAACAATGGTAGAGCCACGTGGCAGCTTTTGCTGTCGCTCGGATGGGCCGGCTCGAACCGGGGTGGTACCACGACCTCACAGAATATCAGCGTGAAGTAGAGGTTTATCTCTGCGTTTCGCTTGGTGAGTGCAGGTGGCCGGAGGCCCTTTTTACTCACGGGTGGCAACGCATCTGCATTTTGATTCGCAAACGAGGATAGATGTAGTTGTCTATGGGCCGCAGCAACCACTTACCATCAGGTGGACTGTGTGCTCGTTTGTCACCCTTATCCTATAAAAAAAAATAGTGCATAATGCTTTATTTCTTCCTTAAAAAAATGTCTTACACTTGGACACCTGCAGTCAACGGAGATATTTTCGTGTCCAAGTGTTAGACATCCACAGCTGAAAATAGTAAACATTGGTTGAGCGCGGAAAATTTAAAATTCAATTTCCCTTCTGTTTATATGTTAAAGCGGTGACTAGCTGGAATTTATGTGGTTGTCACTAGACGGGGCTGTGGAGTTTCATCCGATTATAAGGCTACACTGTAGTGAATCTTGTTTGTTTTGTTGCGTATATTTTATTACTTCCCTAAAATATGGACAAATATTGCGTATTCGAATTGATTTTGAAATGATCATTTTGCAAATTTTACTATTTTAATTTTTGTATCGTTATCAGTAATAACAATATCGTACATAATAACCGGGTAGTGGCTTAGTGAGAATATCCACTACTCCATATTGCCCTGTGGGTGACTTGAGAGGCAACAGAGAGAAACTGAAACCGGAGATGGGCTGCAGCATCTTCCTTTTAACCATTACCTTTACAGCCTATTAAAAGTCCACTGTTGAACAACGGCCAGCCCTGTAGATTATATATTGTAGCTTAATGGGGGGGGGGGGGTTCCATAGTTGCTACGCTTCTTGAACTGGTTGACAACCGCTGCTTTTTATTTTAAAGTCGTTATTCTCATAACAACTCTAAATTATTAAAGAGTTGTTTTTATGGCAAATATCCTACTTATGAGGTGAGTACTTTGGCGATGTACTTTAATAGGTTGTAATGAATGAGCAGCTTATAATTGACGTAATGGTCGTGCCCAACTGTGGTACGTATTAGGCATGCCTGCTCTCATTTATGAGAGATTTAAGGGCAAGTAAGTGTCTATCGTGCTGCCCCAGTGCGTGCTAGCAGTCTTTTATTTTTGGACTTATTTTTTTCTCAGACGTGTGTTTTCTCACGTTACAATCAGCACTTAACATTGCATTTTATATAATTTTATTGGTGCCGGCGGGGAATGCTCTATCTCTATCGTATACGTATCTATTCTTGTACGGTTGTTACTTTGTCTTTCTTTTACTTAGCAACGGAACACAGATAGAGACACAGAGATATTTTATGAGGTGGTGTGCGACATAGGCTACCTTTTTAATCCACAAACATTAATTTAAGTATAAAGGTGTCTTTATGGTCTATTGCATAATACCTATTGTATAAACACAGTAATATGGTATAGGGATTTTTTAAAATCCCGTAGCCTTTGGATCAATTGCATCGATGTAATATTTGTGTTTATATATGTGTGGCAAGGTAACGTGAACACAACCTCGAAATCACATTTTGCCTGGTGCCTATTGCCGCAGTGACGTCATGTTTAAAAGCACCAGCCTGCAGCATTTCCACTGCTCTTAACATTTATTCTTCAGTTATCGACTTTAAATTGCAATAAAATGTGAAATTATCGCAATCAACTCAAGTTGGGTCGAAAAGATGTATAAATAGCGGTTTTCAACAAAAAAAAAAAGAATTGTAATTACTCTGAGTACAATATTCGATTCCTCTAGTGCAACACAATTTTTACCGCCAACGCATTTAATTTATTTAAATTTGGAATCAGTCTGGAATAAATGATGAACAAATTGATATTAAGAACTTCATAAAGTGGCCAGTACTTATTTTAGTTGGTCGATGTTATTAAAAATATCCTTACCCTATAAATTTTTTTTATAGAAAAAGGGTGAGAAACGAGCACACAGTCCACCTGATGGTGCACTTATGAGAGTGCACTTATGCTTACGCTTACACTTGGGCACTATAATCCTGTCTTGAGCAGATGGCTATGCTTCATTCAGATTGGCCGTCGAGTTACCGTCACATCGGACTATGAGAGTGAGGGTATAGAAATTCCACCTGAGCTTGCGCACACACTCGGGCACTATAACCCTATTCTGCGATGACTAATGACCTGATGAGAATGCCCGCCGTGAAAAAATGTCGCTCGATAATGCCTTCTGCCACCCTGTCCTTATGGTAACTTGATGTAAACTAAAAGATGGCTTCAGATTTGTAATGTTGTTTAAAATCCAAAGAAACGCTATTCTTGCAATTTTACACAATTAAATATTTATTTTAATCAAGCTTCTAAAACCTGGCGTCAAAGCTATACGAAGCGATCCATTCAGTGTGTGTAAATACTAGAGAACCTGATTAAATATCGCTCGATAAAGAATCGCCGCTTCATTTATCTAGGGAGTAGTTTCTATTGCTGTTAAGTACATATTAAAATATCCATTGCAAATTGAAAACTTTTTTATTACTTTATTGAGTTCCGTTTTCATATAATTCATTCGTGGTTTTTTGTGGTAGAGCTATATTAAAGCTGCAGCATGAATCGGTCGGCTAGACCGGGGTAAGATCAATTTTCAAAGGATATCAGCGTGAAACAGCAGAATAATGCTGTATTTCGTATGGTGATTGTAGACAACTGGAGAAGTTTTTAGTGTTTACAAGTCATGACACCTTAATCCTCAGGGGTGACAATGCATCTGCATTTTGATTCTTATTTGGAAGTCTGTATTTTTTAACAGATCCTGTTAAAAAATACAGACTGTATTTTTTAACAGATCCTGTTAAAAAATACAGACTTAGGCAAAAAAGGCGACTGAGAGATACTAAAACAGGGAAAGAGCGGCAGCATCTTCTTAATACTATTTTAAAATAAACTGCATATTTGCTAATGAGCAGTCAGAGAGGTTTCAATGGTAAATTATACTGGACAGTAAAATAATATTCTTTTTTCTTCGTCTAGTGCTGGACTTGTGCGTCTTCCGTCGTGGGGAGAATTTACCTATTTCAGTTGACAGGCGGTTTGAAGATCGCAATATCAGACTTCTGGCATTATAACGCTGCTGTCCATCCCCGATTTATGTATTTTCCGTCTAGCGAATACTCTTTTACACCAGACGAAAGAAAAACAGTAATAATTGTAACTTGGCACCCTTGAAAGATCAGGGCTCACACACAGCTTTAAGTCTTAATTATATAATTCAGCTTTACAACTATTAAGCTCAATTAACTTGAACCGACCTTTCTGACTGGATCTTTCTGGTCTTTAACTAGATAACTGATTGTATAGCGGTTACCATATAGAAGTAGCAAGTTTGTAACCAAAAAAATATTAGCGAATATGTTTCATAAGGGCGTAAGGAGGATGAAACAATATTATAGTGAAGAAAACTTAATACATCATTCTCTCGAAAAATTTTAAAGTTCTATTTAATCTAGTGTAGTGTCGGTGTAAGTATATCTACTAGCCCATATCATCCCGTGGTTGTCGTAAGAGGCGACAGAGGCAAACTGACACAGGAGATGGGCACCAGAATCTTTATGATAACCGTTCAAATAGTTAATATCTGATAATTTAGCTGCAGCGTGGCTCTACTACAAAAGATGTGAATGAATTATTTCTATACATTATATTATTTCTCTATATGCCACATATTATAATATATTCTATATATTATAATATGTGGCAGATCCACGCTGTAGTTATATTATGGTTGCAACACGAATGGGTGGGGTAGGACCATGCTCTCACAGAATACCAGCGTAAAATAGCAGCTAAATGCTGCTGTGTTTCCTACGATAAGTGAGGGAACCGGCGACCCTATTTTACTTTAAACGAGGTATTTCATTTTAGTTCTTAGAGATGACAACGCATCTGCATTTTGATTCTTAATCGAAGATAAATGTAGATATCTATGGGCACAGCGCAGCATCCACTTACTATTTGATATCTCGTAGCGCGATTTTAATTTTATACGCCGTAAAATAACATTTTGGGCGCCTCGAAGTTTTGTGCGAAAAATCACAATTTCAGCGGATATTTTTTTGTAGTGCGAATCTAGTCTGAATATATTTTGCAAAATATATTTTCCCTTTATTACTGTAGTTTGATCTACGGCGTCTGGAGAGTAACGTAGTTTATTCATTGAGTAAAACTAAATGTAATGCTCTGTACCTATGAATATGTACCTATGAATAGAGCGAAGGGCAATATAGGAGTCAATTGGCCCTAGGGAACAAAATCATTTATTATACCACTACAAATAAAAATATATTTGGCCGTGGAAAGAAAAGGAGATCTCCCACCGGGCAAGCCTGGGTAGTGCAATGCTCGTGATAGTTCCGAGCTATACTACTATATATGCTGCAGTACCTTCGGAACTTTTATCTTTTTTGATCTCTGTGCCCCCTTTCCCTAAATGGGGTTGTTACGGCCAGCAGCTGCTTATCCCAGGAGTAGGGTCCTCCGTGGCCCATAGACGAAGAACCCACAAGCAGGTGTAGGTCGGGCGTCCTAACGCCAAGGTGGAAAGTTTCCGACGAGTTCCCGACAAAATGAACCGCGTGCTATCTATCGCAGCGATGAATTTGGACTGGCTTGTCCTTGCGTGTACTCGACACGACGGGACGTCAAAACCGGTATCGTAGAAGCACGCGCGCCCTCTGACGTCAATTATTGACATTAGCACTTGGCGCGAACAGGGGTCGCTTCCGATACGTCAGAAAGGCCCTCCAGTCCAAAGCCAGTCCCAGGTGGTGTTTAGTGGGTAGGCACTTAGGTTTCATAGTGAGTCCCACATAACCACGCAGCCAGCTGCGTGGTATACTAAGAGCATTCTCCCCCGCTTCCCGGAGGGTAGACCTTTACTTTGCTTCCGGGCTCAAAATAAAGGAACTTTGATAGCGTGATTTCGGCTTCGGTGTATTTTGCTTGTTACACGACGACAGCGCCGCTCAACTCGGAGGTCGATGCTGCCATCTAGTTGTCGATGAATGTGCAAGTGCCATGGATTACCTTGTAGTCTGCGGCGAGTCGAGAAAAAAGCAAGTAATCTGCGAGAATGCCGTAAAGTAGAGGCAAGTAGTAAGGTTCAGAGCTGTGCCGAACACTTTAGCGCAGTAACTTGAAGGAACAGGAAACATTATTCCGGTGCTGCGATGAATCATGTAAAGCTAGATTGCTTGCAGGATGTGAAGACTGCAGACAATATCGGCTCGGAAGCTAATAGATAGGGTACTGAAGACGATGACGAAAGCTTGAAGTTGAGGTTTCCGATGGTTGCTTATTGTGTTGCGTGTTTTTATCACATTGGGACGGTCAGTAATTTGACCCTGGAACGAGAAAAAGAGTTTTCCCGCAGGATAAGCCCGGGAAGCGGCTAATGCTCCATGTGGTAGTTCGCAGCTATTCTACATATACTGTAGTACTGCAGTATCTTTGGAACTTTGATAGCGCGATTTAGGCTTTGGTGTGTTTCGTTTGTGACAGGACGACAGAGCCGCCACAAAACATTTCTTTTATTACGTATCTACTTAAAATTTCGGTATAACTGTTATAAAATTTGACATAATATCCACGATATAAATTATTGTACAGGCTTCAAAATATTATATTCCTCATTTTTATAACCGAAAATCCCATTATAGACCCTCATTCAAAGACAAGCAAGACAAAGCTAACTGTAATCATTTTGTGATTATGTAAATTGAAACGAACAGACACTGCCAGCTCATTTATCATTATTTACCCCTCCTGCTAAGCTATCCTTAATATTTTTATCACAAATATTGTGTTGAATTGAATTCAAAGTAGTAATATTCAAAACTTTCAAGTATATCACTCGGGTAAATTACTTTCTTTACAGAATAAGGGAAACAGCACACAGTCCACCTGTTAGTAAGTGTGTACAGTGGCCCATAGACATATACATCTATCATCGATTAACCAAAATGTATATTCATCGGTAGTGATGGTTGCCTACTCGTGAGAGTGTTCTTTCTAGGACAGAGGTAATCTTCAAACCAGTGGTAAATAAAAATGACTTTCAATAAGTATTCTATTCTACAGAGTGACGTCGAGGTAAGGTATGTTTGAAACATTTTGCAGAGAAAGACTGTGTTTAACAGTGGACTTGTGAAGCGTTGTGATGATGATGAATGAATGGTGATGGTGATGATAAAAAAAATGATGGACGAATATAAAGACTTGAGATAGTTATAATAGGTGTAAGCCTTAAGTAAAAGGATTATGCCTCAAGTGATTTAACAGTGGATAAGTAGGCAATACTCAAAATAATTAGTTAATTTTTGTAACCATTTGAGTAATGCTTACCTACTCATACATTATTAAATTTCCCTTAATCTATATATAAGTAAAAATAACACAAACACAAACACTCACGCCTGCCACCCAGAGGGGTAGGCAGAGACTACGGACTTACATTTGGCGCGATCCTGACACACCTCTCTCGCCTCCTTTACATCCATATATCTACGCATACACGCTCGTCGGTTAAGGGTACCAAAAATGAAGTGTGTCTTTAATATTGAAATAACTGGTTTTTATTAGGCTCAAGTGGTTATTTGCATGCTATTTCGACATAAAATGACCATTTTTAAAATATTTCTCTGTCTGTCTGTCTGTTCGGGCAAACTTTTGAAATAGCTGAATTTTGAATAGCGATTGTGATGAAACTTTATGAACAAAGAGCAATGCCAAAAAAGATCTAGATGGATATTTTATCCATAAAACAAGATTTTTTGAAAAAAAATCAAAAATTTATAAAATAAATGATCTATGATATGATATTTTTTATTTTATCTTATTACACATCTTCACTGCATAAAATTAATACATAATAAAATAAACATTGCTTTGTGAAAAAGTTCCCAAACGTTCGTCACTTAACTGATCTACTGCAGCACGTAGAAATAAGCAAATTTAAGTTAAAATCAAATTTTAACTTCTCAAACAAACGAGGAACGACAAGCACGTAATGAAGCAGATTGTTTTGCGAATCGCTTATTCACGTGCATCAGAATCAGAAGATTGACGTGCCGCAATAATCGAAAAGGTACGTTTACGTGCACGCATAGTACATGCCTACTTTCAAAATTCAAGGACAAATATATCACCGTTTGGTTCATTTCTACAAGTTTTCAGGCGCTGAACATAAATTTCTACAAATCTACTTTATGGGTGACGATGATGCACAAGTTGATCAACGCTGCGATGCAATTCCAGGCACTGAACGCCACACTATCTCCTATTTTCAAGCATTTTTCCACCAACACAATGCATTGATTAAACTATTCAAAATATAAAGTAATTATTACGCGACAGAAATACGACCAGACAAAATACTACTCGGACAGCATGTCAGACGCTATAACGTAGCCACTATCAATGAAGTTGCGATTGTCATAGCTGACGAAGAACGTGATACGCGTGATATAATTCTTCAGCGTCGGAATAATACAATTCAAAGCATCGCTGAAACACATCAATCACACGACGCGCTGCAGTATCCCATAATTTTTTGGGAGGGGCAGGATGGATTTCAGGTAATCTTATTACAGTTAAATATCTTTATTTTATTTTATTAAATCAAATGAAAATATTATTGTTAAATTTCAAAAACTTAATAAACGGTTGACCCTGCAGGCCGTCGCTGGTACTTTCCGCTTACGAAACGTATTTAGTTTTTTTTTTTTTGGTTTTTAGTTTTTGGAAATCTTTAAAACGGCTCGATTGTATGACTTGAAAATCAAATTATTAATAATAATTTGCGCGTTAATTCGCGCGGTAACTTCACAACTTTGATTGCGTGATTTAGGCTTCGGAGTGTATCGCTTGTGGCGCGACGACAGCGTTGTCACATGTTCACAGGCTGATAATGAATGAGCTAAATTAAATAGACCTTATTTAAATGAGTAACCTTGTATTTTTCTTCCTATCAAAATAAAAGCGAATAAAAGGCTCAAAAGGAATTAATATAAACTAGAAAACGCTAACAAAAGAAGTTCAAAATGCTCTCACTTTTACAAAACCTTTATAACTTTTTTAAATTAGCCTTTTAAGAAACCATCGACTTTAAATGGGAAACAATGCAGGTTCTGAGAGTTTTTTTTTTTCATGCTCACAGACTACTTTGCAATAGAGGATACAAGTCAATTTAATAAAATAAAACGTTATATTAGTTGTTTTAATATTTCTATGGTAATAGAAGTAATCTTTATATTTAAGGTTTTCGCAGCAAAGTACTAAACCTCATTATAAGATCATTTGAACATCTTATACGTGGCAGAGTCACGCTGCAGCTGTATTATGGTTGTAGTACGAATGGGTGAGCTGGACTGGGGAAAGATCACGCTCTCACAGAATACTAACGTAAAATAGCAGCTTAATGTTAATAGCTGTGTTTCGTATAATGAGTGTAGTAAACCGGAGACCCTATTTACTAGAACTGATGTATTCCATCTTTGTCCTCAAGGATAACAAACTCCCGCAATATGAGATAAAAATATGTGAATTAGAATTATGAATTTTCAATGTTACAACACGAGATGCTCATCCATACAAAATAATAGTATGCATTTTACCAGTTGTACCGACTACTGTTGTCAGATTAAAATATAACCAAACTTAAATTCTCTGATTGTAGCTAACCTGTGACAAAACTAAGCAGAAAATATATAGCGAAAAATAGTGAACACGCTACCACTAGAGGAGGTGTCAGTCATCTTCTGTGCCGAGAATTGTGAAGCGACGTTCGACGTCATATACTTTGTAGATATCTAACGCTATACGCCTTATGGAGTAAGGAAGTGTAGCACTTTGTAAAATTGTCGATAAGAGCAGTGGGAGCGCGCCGCATTTATATTTAGACTGAATTAGTGGCAATTTCACCTCTAGTTTTTAGGGATTTTATTGCGTATATATTAACTAAACTATTTTACATTCGCGACTTTCGGGTGTTTTACAGCATCCATTATCAGGGGGGAGGGGGGTTGAGGTGATAAGACTTCACACTCAGACACTCAAAGCTGCGTAGATCGGACTTGGTTGTCACCCTTTTTTTTATAAAAGTAAAAAGTATAAAAATCCACTTCACATTTAAAATAATAATAATTTATGGAGTTATATTGTATTACAATAAATTCGCAGTGTTTATTGTAATACAATGTTTATTGTAATACTTCAAACAATGATATTATATATAAAAAAATATCATTGACTTCAAAAGTTTTAGCGAATATGTCTAAACCATTCGAAGCTGTAAACTATTTAATTACGTAACAAACCGGCTTTTTTTAATTGCTAACGAACCAGTCAATTGGAATTTGCAAGTTAAAATTGTCAAGTGTATATGCTTGCCTCTATATAAAGGTTAATTAAAAGTTTATGATGAATTACGATCATCATCATCATCATAACAGCCCATTACAAGTGCACTACTAAACATAGGCCTTCCTCCCTCAAGGAGTGCCACTAAGCATGGTCTAGAGTCTACTTACTCTCAAACACACCCACCCACTTCACATGTCTCACAAACCACACACAAATTTATACGTGGTAGAGCCATGCTGCAGCTATATTAGTAGTATAGTTGTAGCACAAATGGGTCGGCTCGACCAGGGAAGGACCACGATCTCACAGAATACCAGCGTTAAATAGCAGCTTAACACTGCTGTGTTTCGTATGGTGAGTGTAGAGAACCGGAGATCCTTTTTACTGGAAAAGAGGCATTCCGTCTTAGTCCTCACGGGTGACAACGCATCTGCATTTTGATTCGCAAACGAGGATAAATGTAGATGTCTATGGGCCACAGGAACCATTTACCATCAGTGGACTGTATGCTCATATGTCACTCATTCCTATAAAAAAAAAACACAACCAGTATAGATTTTACGTTTTATTTTTTTGTTTTAGTTTTGCGTGCTGAAAGTTGCGAGTTAAATTAAGTATAAATAATTGAAAGCTCTTTCTAATTAATTTGTAGTAAATTTTTTGCACAAATATGATGTTAGAAATTATTAACGCTTGTTAGTTCGACGATAAATAATATTTACAATGCAAACTTTCTAACAATTAATTAAATATACATTTACTTACATACCATAATATGCAATATTTTATTATATAACAAAATATGATAAAAAAAATCTAAAACTAATAACTTAATTATCATACAGTCCTACATCCCGTAGTACGGTACCAAGAACTCTGGCTGCGTTTCCTCGCTGAATGGCTATATTTAGCCTTTGCGTAAGAAAAGAACCAGCCCTCTTATCACTACCAGCAGCAGCTAGTCGCAGATAGAGTTCCTTTAGGAACTTCACCGCACGTGGAACCCACGGACTGATAGTCTGTACAGCAAAGGGCACAAATATGTCATCATCTCTCAGAGACTCATAGTTCCACCACTTAGTTCAGCTGCCTCTGTTGCCGCTCCGGCTCTATTTGAGGTACCCCTGAGATGAGAGGCCGCCAAAGTGTCTACACGAGTAGCATCCCACACTGGGGCTTTACCTCTCTCTCAAGGGGTCAATATCATACCGTCGGGTCGCTTACCATCGTCTTTAAATATTCCACAAGGCTCTAAAACCGAGGGAATATTTATAGAGATAAAAGCCCTTCGAATGACATCCGTGGCGTGAAAACCTACCAACACTTTTCTTACATGGAAGTCCGTAAGTCCCAAACTTGTCGACGCTGCTACTATAGGTTAACTTCCAGTGGAACATTTTCGCCGGAACAGAGCGTTCGCCATGTCTGCCCTGCATCCGTAGCAAAGCACAGGTCTACTGTATTATAAAATTATGTTACATAAACCATTGACACTATGCACGGAAGCAAGGAAAGCAGGCAATTCAATGACATAAAGATTTCTCACACAAATTCTACCAAATTTTATAGGTAAATTAGTTAAACACAATTAATTAAATTTATTATATATAAGAAAGTTTTTATTTCCATATCAATACAGTGTGATTGTGTATATATTATTTTTTAAGCAAAAAACATTGTTTTGCTTAGTGGTTGTCCTTACGGCAGGGTTATGTTCAGTAATGGACGAAAGCTGTTTCTGTAACAGTATTTCATGAAGTTATAGTAGCTATTAGATTACTAGTTAATGCTGGTTTTTACTACATTCAAATAAAAATTAAGCTTATTGGTGCTATTTTTCGTACAGGAAGTGACGAAAATTGGAGCTCTTTTTACTGGTAACGAGGCATTCCGTTTTAGTCTTCAGGACAAAGAATCTAAATTTTGATTTTTAATCGAGAGTAAATGTTGGTATTTGGGTAGCAGAATCCATATATTATCGGGTGGACTATGTACTCTATTGTCATTGAAATCATTAATTATATAAAAAATTAAAACTATTTTGTGTCAGCGTTACTGTCTCGTCAACTTGACTAGCCCGTAAAACAGACAACTATTGTTTGTAGGTTTGTCCCATAGGAGTCTGCGTAGCAGGAAAATTGGTAATCACAGTAATTGACATTTTTTTGTATTATATTCCAGTGGCTGATAGTAAGTAGGGATGCAGCCTATACAAGGTGGTAGAACTCGATTTCTGTCTAGGTGCCCAGCTGGGTATGTTCCAAACACTTACATATATTTGTCATCAAATAGCAGTGCTTGCAATGTTGTGATCCAATCCGAAGAGTAAAGCAAGCCAGTGCAGGTTGTGAGGCATTCCATCTTAGTGGTCAGAGGTGGTAACGCATCAATAGCGTTTTGCCTTTCCTTGTTTGAAGTCAGCTGCTAGTGTACCTGGAATGCAGTAGCCACTTACTATTAGATAGGCTGTAAGTTCGTTTGTTATTTCAGTTTTATAAGGAAAACCGAAGACGACAAACTGCACAGACTTAGCTTACCACAATCTATTCACTGTTGTCTTAAAGACAACTATTTTGTAATCGGATAGTAAGTCAGACAGATACTGACAGGTTATTCCTTTGCTGTACGTTTTATGAACGACGAAGTAAACCGCTTGGTTCGAATGCGTGGTATGTCGCCAATAGGCGCGGAGGCCTACGTAGCTCCGGATGAATGGCTATCATATATGGACATAAAACGCAAATCGATGACGGGAAGTTTCGTCAAAGGTGAGTAGTGTCTGGTAGCACGATCACTATTCTGCCAGTCAAGCGTTACGATTGAAGCAAATTCTCACAACGGTAAAGGCCCATATCTAAGAAAAAAAATGTCAGCTCAGGAACTAGGCGTTCACTTTAATTTTAAGAATCAACTAAAAGCGTACATTTTATCATTAATTTAAACAAAAAAGGAAGATACAGTACTTAACCGCAAAAATACTTCAAATATTGAGAAGAGCACTCAATATTCAAAGATATTTCTAATAAAGAACAATAAACGGCTCGACGAAATCGTAAACGAATCTAAAGGGATTGCTAGTCTTGATAGCGTAGATCGCTCCTGGCATTGCTATCTATCTGTTCATACAGTTTTATCACAATCGGTTCAGATATTCCGAATATCAGCCCGGACAGATGGACACAGAGACAGATATACAGAGAGATAGATGTATGCCCGTTTCTATTCACAACCGTCACAATTAGTGGAGTATTCTCCACTACAGCCAACAATAATACCTCATTAACTACTCAAACAGGTTCATAACTCGGTAACCACTAATCCTAGGCAATTTGATTTGCGTGAAAATGTGAGCTGATTGGCGTGATTTAGTATTTAATATTATCCTATTTCGATATTCGTGATTAAATCAAAAGAGAGCATTGTGTTTGTTAACGATAATGAAATATAAATATAGCAGTGAATAAGATAATCCATTAATTATTCTATCTACACAATGCGGTGAAAAATGGCATATAACACGAACAAGTTTGATTGCTCATTTGAATATTTAATTTAGTGTTGATTTAACCTGAATTTTAAAGTGGTATGCTTACAACACCATTTTTTTAAACTAAGCATCCTCATTCGTTGAATCATGCTACTTTTAACCGAGATCAATAACGAGAAGGTTGTATATTCGACGCTTGTTTTTTAATTAAGTTCACCAATTTCTTGGAAAGGTTCATACTTCAGGAATGGTCCCATATAAATGTAAAGAAAATAAATCCAGATCTGAGGATGAAGATTTCAACATTTTTTTTATAGATATGGCTGTGTCGTCTGTGGAAAATCTAAAATTGACTTAAGTTTCGAATATGAGTTCAACCATGGCACCAATGTTTCTCAGATGGCGCGCAATATCAAGGATATTGTGTAAGTTTTACTGATTGAAAAAATTCAATTCCTATAAGGTGTAAGAAGCTTTTAATTAGTCAATTAATTGTCGTTCCTAAAATTGCTATGGAATTAGAATTAATATATTTATGTAAATTAAAAATGCAAAATTGCACCGAGTAATGGCCGTTTCTTAGATTAATAAAATGTATTTTTTATTGAATAAGGTTGATAAACGAGCACACAGTCCACCTGATAGAAAGTGGATGCTATTGCTCACAGATATCTATATCTATCTTCGATTAAAAATTAAATGCAGAATGCGTTGTCATTCCTAAAGACTAAGATGGAATGCCCCGTTACCAGTAAAAAATGCCTCCGTTTCTCTACACTCACCATACGTAAACACAGCAACATTAAGCTGCTATATCACGCTGGTATTCAGTCAGAGCGTGGTCCTTCTCTGAGTCGACTCATTCGTGCTACGAATACCTTGCGAATTTGATGCAAATGGACCAATATTGTTTTGATACTAACCTGAAAACTGCTGCTAATTCAGCCGTATATTGAATATCGTCAGCTTCTACAATCGCCATTAATTCATCCACCAAAGTTTTTGGACAACCACGGGGTTCATTTTTAGGGTAGAAATTTCCAGAACGGAAGAGGGCCACCAAATAACAGGAGGTGCGTTCGTTTGTAGTATTTGCTCCGTGAATGCCGTTGATGTTGCGTGCCACTTGTGCCGTGTTGCTACCACGACGGTACTCACATTTCATAATTACTCAAATTTTAACGTATCGCTCGTAACGCCCATGATGATGAAAAAGATTCAAATGCTATGCAAACATAATGCTAATCAATAAAAATGTCTAATTTTGAAAACAGGATTCCATGTTTTTAAAATAAAACTAATTTGAAATTAGAATTCTTAGCCAAACAAAAAATATATTGATCTGAAATGGCCAGTACTGCAGAACAGCAATTTTTATAGGTAAAGACCTGTTATAAAAAAGTTCCAATTCAATACTTTCCCTTATTTTCGGAATCTTACGCGGATAAAATCAAAAGGCCTAAATCATGTAGGCAAATGGTGGGACAGTATAAATATATTATGTGGAAATGTAATCCCTTAGAATTCTTAGGGAATACTTATATCAATTGTTTGCTAATTGCATACCTTTAAGAGCTCTAGGTTTCTTGATGAGTGAGTCAGTGAGTGATAACTATAGTAGTTCTCAGACATTAATAAGTCAAAAACTATATAAGGTTATTATTCCATATAATGTTTATTGATGAAATTTGGGATACCAGGTTTCATCGACATTTATTATGTTTGCAATAGTTTGTATAAATGATAAATGTGTAAGTATAATAGTTTTTGTTGTTTTGTTAAGTATAGTACCGTGTAGTGGCGGTATACGAATATCCACTACCCCACATCGTCTCGTGAGTGTCGTAAGAGCCGACAGAGGGAAATTGAAACGGGTGATGGGCAGTAATTAATAAAAAAAACTGCGGTTGACAACCCGCTCACCTGGCGTGTCAACTATAGCAAAATCCTCCCTATGAGACATTCTATGGGGAGGCCTATGTTCAGCAGTGAGCTAAGGCTGTAATGAATGCATGGAATGGAATAGTTTAAGAGTTTGAAAAGAGCTCGAAAAGTTTCGTGTAAATATGCACACTGTCAATGGATACTGTCAATGTCAGTGGAGATCCCAATTTTCTTTTACGAATTTGGCTGACCCACTGCATCTAGATATCTATATTATAATCTATTATATGATATCTATATTATAATCTATATTGAATAAAAAGTTTCTGTTTCTGTTTCTATAGTGATATTACTATCAAATCAAAAAAGTTGAATTACTAAAGTTTATGATCATATAAGTAGATTTTGTTTCGTGTTATTATTATTTTCAAGAACCAATACCATACCAAGAACCATAGAGTAATCTTAGCCTATGGATGGCGGGCATAATTTTATATTCTGTTTGATCTCCTCTTAAATGATTGATGATGAACCGGAGCTGTATTTGTGAGCCTGCATTGCGATCTATAAAGGACTTTCGAAACATGGTATATAATTGTTTAAGCCAAACAATTAACTTTGAAATTTGCATTCACACGCGCGTACGCCCCCCGACTTGTGAGGGTCACCTTGGCCCCCCTTCCGGGCGTAAAGGACGCGAGGTCGGAACGTGAGTGCAAGAGAGTTGTTTGCAAGCAGTGCTATCGACAGCACGCTGTCATTTTTGTTCGGGAACGCGGAATAGTGCAGGCGCGTCTAGTAAATATACTGTCTAGGATTCGGAACGCGCATTCCTTGTTTGAGAGCTTCTCCCGGGACTTAGTTGTGTTTAACTCAGAATCCGTATAAGTGCATTCGACAATATTAACTACTAGTGCGGTGTGTTACGTTTTTGCTTATAGTAACGGGATTTAGTATAGACTGACATTCTGTATTCGTGTTGTGTGTTACGCCTTATAACAAATTAGAGTTAGTGGCTTCTGGAAGTTAGTTAATTGTACGATAAAGTTAATGGACTGTCCTCGTGACGAACGAAGAATGTGACTGTGGGCGGCTCCGCAGAAGATTACCACAATTTGGAGCGGTGCTGAAGTCCGAGCTGCTACCGACGGCAACGGTCTAATCAGGTCTACCACACCCAGTCACACACAGATACACATCACCAACCCTTACTTCCTATACACCCTACAACCACATGCGGCTTGACCGAACCCTGAGACAGCAGTCGTCTTGGATATAGGTAAGTAAGCTCGGTTTTACTATTCTCCCTGTTGAATTGTAGTAGGATAGAACGCTCCCCCTTATAGTTTATTGTAATTAGAGACTTTCCACGTGGCCACTTGTTGAGGCCCGACCTGCATCTGCTTGTAGGGTCTTCCGTTGATGGGCCTCGGAAGATCCTACTCCTGGAAAGGCCGTAACATTCTGGTAGCAGAGCGTGGTTCCGGGTTCGATTCCCCGTTCGATACCGACCGTAGTGTTTGATAAAAATTAAACAATTTTGGTGGCAGGGAACGTTGGTTTTGTGGTGTCGGTACTATGATAGAGCAATATAACAGGAATATTAAATGATATCATCACTCAACGTGGACTCCATATAAGGAGTAGAAATAACATCTATTTAGTTCAGTAATATCATATTATATTTATAGAAGAAGATACTATTCATGTGGCTGTACCTGAAACCACGTAACACAAACCCTGCCCCCTACCTATGTACCTACGTCACAACCACTATATATAAGTCTCCTCCAAACCAATAAAGAGAGAATTATTAAACTGCATCACTGAGTTTAATTTATTGCATTGTTCAAACATTACATGGCGACCCTACCAGGCGGTGCGCTGCGACAATGCACGCGCACCGCCGGGGCCTAATACTTAAAAGAAATAAAAATATTATAAGAGATCTAAATTAAATTATGAATAAATATTAACGGAATGGACACAATACCGGACGTGACGAAAAATAATAAGAATAAAAGAAAAGGACACAATATTACTATTTTTTAAAGAAAATTACAGAAAGTATTTAATAAACTAATGAAGATCAACTTAAAAAGATAAACTTTATGAAAATTTCAAAGGTAATATGAAGATTAAAATACTTAATAGTGATAATTATGAGAAGTATAATGAAGAAAGGAACAGCAGTTGTACCCTAGCAAGCTTAGCCCAGAAGAATATGAAATTTGAGTCAGAAAGAACAAAGAAGATATTAAGAGGTAACTTCGCACCTTTGTGATTTTAACTCTATTTAAAACTTTATTTATCAATTTGAGATTGTTTTTATGTTCTTTTTGCTATTATATTTGTTGAATTTAAGTATTAAATATTCTGTATTTAATACACCTATGTTTAAATTGAAAGTAATTATCAGATAATTTACGATTCAATTGATTTTTTTAATATTTTTGTATCTGAAAAAATAATCAAAATGCAATAATTATAAATTAAGTTATGTATACACTTCTGTGGCATGTTTTTATTAAGGTACAAGACGATTTTATATTCACTTTTTTCGGTTATTATCTTATATTATTTTATTACTGTGTCGTGCAAAAATTAATGAAATAATGTGATTGATTACATTTTTACGTCCTTAAATTTACCATAGTTCTTCATAAATTAAATTTACCATCTTTTATAGTTAAAATAACACTTTCTTTTAACGACCACAAACTAATCTAGATAAGTTAAATTCAATTTCAATTCGAAATTTAAATGTAACAAGAATCAAGCTTTACATAGTGAATATAAAAGGTCTGCTAAACTTTTCTTATGAATGATATATCTATAAATATGACATGTAATGTTATGCAATGAGCTTGTCTTAAAACAATAGAGAGCAACATGCGATATATGAACAGGTACATAAAAATAAATCATAACAACATTCTAATAAAGACGAAAATAATAACTATCAGAAAATAAATAAGAAATGATCTGTTATAGTATTAACATAAATATAAAAATAATGAAATACAGTAAAGTAAAAAAAAAAAAATTAAGAGGTTTAATAGTAATGTTCCTTAACAGCTAAAAACGGCCAAAAAAAAAATTTGACTGACAAAAATGTTATACCATTTGTACAAAATTAGAATGTATGTAAATAAAACATATGAGGAATGGAAGAAAAGAATGTTCGAAAGTTAGAATACGAATGATTGAGTTGCTAAGTTTCCTCAATATTGGACTGATCACCCAAATATTGATGAATGCTTAAACTCCTGATATGGAATTAATTATGAGCGAGACTAATGCAAGTTAGTATATGGAGGTGGAGCATGCAAGTGAATAAAAATAACCGATACACTCAAATAGGTATTATGATGTTAGTAAAAAAAAAAACACTGTCATGTATAAATAAATAAAGAAATAAGATTTATAATGAGAATAAAATTAAAACATATGTTGACCTTGATAAACAAGTAATGGAGAGATACGGGAACGTCCATCACTGGTAAAGCATATAGTCCTCGAGCAGGGTATGTTTCCATGATTGGATGATAAAATCGGGAGTAACGGGTACTAGGGAACAATACCTTCAGTACAAGTGAGATGTGAACAAGTTTACTCATATTAGTACTGTTGGGGACCAGAGAAGTCTTAAATTTGTTGCCCTTAATAATGGTACATAGAGGTCACATCCTTCATTGGATCATAGTGTGAACTTAGTTTTCCTCCGTGACAATTGTTGGAGTCCTTTTAAAATGACTTAAAAGTTGACCTCAAGGTTGTGCGCACAGCCCAAGGTACAATTCTACCTTGATATAGTATGATAACAAAAAGTTTATGTACCAATAAAATGAAATGAATGTTATGAAAAAGTAATACAATACCCAAGTAAATGGGGGGCCCATAATTATAAAGTACCCGCGTGATAAATATCACATATATCATACATAGATTGACTTGGCAATCGCATGAAAACACAATATATCTCACAAGTAATACATATTATATTAAATTAGATTGTTAAGTGCGATTGCCAAGTCTATGTATCAATCTATGATCTGAATAAATTAACCGACTTGGTATTACATGGATCTCACAACTTTTTACGGTAGAAGAACTGAATTGCGAGACTTGGCTTTTTTACAAGTTATGTTTTTAATGGCATCTCATTTCTTTTTGTAGATAGTTATATCTAGGTAGCTATTTACACCTATTATTCCATTATACATATATAAGTACACTGATTCATTCACCGCAAATGTAACTTTGTAATACTATATGTTTATATGGGATCACAAAGTTATTTATGCAGTTGATATATCTCAAAAAGTGGACCGAAATTGTAAAATATTTTAATTTTTCCTTAATTTATATATTAAACAATAATTTTATTCCAAATTTGAAGTTTCTATTCTGCTAGAAGTGCCTCAGAGTTTTGATGATCGGTCAGTAAGTGAGTGACAAAATTAAGAAACTTTGACTAGTTATAATTCTTAAACTACTAGTTCAAATTTAATAAAATTTGGAATATGCCGAGTTTATACAATGCCTACTTGTTTAGTAAAAAGGATCAGGCTTCTAGTTTTATCCATAACGAAGTTATAGGGTTTCAGAAATGGCCTGAACTGCTTCGAGAAAAGGATGGTACGGCCGTCCCGTTTTTTTGCTCGACTTGGCGGGGGCACTACCGTGCCCTCAGATTTTCAACGTCAATTTTTTCTTACGTGGTAGAGCCATGCTGCAGCTATATTAGTAGTAGGTATAGTTGTAGCACGAATGGGTCGGCTCGACCGGGGAAGGACCACGCTCTCACGGCATACCATGTAAAATAGCGGTTTAACCCTGCTGTGTTTGGTATGGTGAGTGTAGAGAACCGGAGAACCTTTTTACTGGAAACGAGGCATTACAACTTAGTTCTCACGGGTGACAACGCATCTACATTTTGATACGTAATCGAGAATAGATGTAGATGTCTATGGGCCGTAGCAACCACTTACCATCAGGTGGACTGTGTGCTCGTTTGTCACCCTTATTCTATTAAAAAAAACTTTCTGAGATTTCAGTAAAATAATGTTAAGTATTGTAAGCACTCCTACAATTATATATCTCATGTTAATAAAGCTATTGGGCTATTTTGATTTTTAATAAAGTGATTTTACTTTATAGGTTAAATAATTTATTTACCCTTCTATATCAAGAACCGTTTTTCTGTCACTCCTATTGAATTTAACAGTGCTTGCTGAAATTTAGCATCTTTAGATGGATAAGAATCGAGCGCTGATCCGGCTGCAAAAATAATCGAAAATATATATTTTTACTTTCATGCCGAAGACTACTTTGTTTTATTTTATTACGGTCAAATAATATTTATTAGGTTATAAAGCAAGTATTTACAAATATTTTCATTGTTTTGTTATTCTATTGTTTACAGTTATTATCACGTCTAAGCTTTACATCAAGAATTACATTAGAAATTCTTGATGGGATGCGATGTAACGCGCATACTTTATTTTCATCGAAAACTATAATATATATATATATATATATATATATATATATATATATATATATTTGTTTTTTTTACCAGTAGAGTTTCAACACAATCTTAAAAAAGTTCAATGAATTAAAAAAATGCCGATAATTATATAATTTCAAGTCAGTGTTTTACATTTAAAGATCAGTTATAAAGAGCCAAAATTCTTATTTTCATTTTGATTAATTTAATTCGAGAATACAATAAATGTGAAAGGGCTTTTATCTGCAATAATAATTCACATCAAAAATAACATAGACTTATAAAACTCATATACACGGTCAATTATACTGAAGATTATCAATTGTACTACAAAATATTTAAAAGACTATTTCCAGTATAATGACCCGAATATCATCATTAATGTTTGACTGGCACACATAAAAGTTATATCACATGGCTAAATGATCGACTATTATATTATGATAAGGTCATGCTTTTCTATAAAAAGTTGCAAGAATTTTTAAATCACGGCACCTATTGGTTTGTTTTACTTTTCACTTAATTAGTGAAAAACAAGATGGACTGATCTAAAAGTTTACTTTCTTGTGTAAAAAGTGCTATTTAGAATTTTATGCAAATGATAATTAAAGTTTCTATGTAAATAAGTGTAACATAGCGGGTATTATATTCAAAGGTAGCGGCCATCCATATTTGCAAAGCCAGCATCATTTTCTGTACAGAAACCGGCAAAGTGTTGCTCAAGGCACTATAAACAAAGCAGCTAATAAAATATTATACTCATAACTGTTAACAAAAACTGTTTCTGCAAATGGTCTTATAGATAATAATAACTATTCCGCCGTGTTAGGTGCACACTAATAATAGCTCCATTAGAAGGAAAAGAGGTAAAATTTTGTTTTAGAAATGCGCAATCAATATTGTTTTGTCTGCAATTGAGCATAAAATACAAAATATCTTCAGCCAAAGAGCATATATTCAGGACCATCAATTGGTATGGAAAAAATAATTTTAACAGGTTTAAAAAATCAATCAAAATTCAAAAAAACATAAATATTAAAATCAAAAAATTAATATATGTATGTCTATACATACATATAATGATTTATGGCCGCTTAGTAACTGACGGTGGCTCAGTATAACATCCTACAGTCACGCCGAAACTAAGAGGAGAGAATCACTGTAGAAAAGGTAATAATTGATTGCGGAAATTTTGTGATAAAATTAAAAAAATTACAAACTTATCCAAGTTAATCTAACTTAGTCTAAATTATCCTTATGCCTTACAAAAAAAAACAAATAATAAAATAGTCAGATGGCGTCATTTTTTAATAAGATATAACAAAAATAAACAAAAAAAAATTTCATAAAAGTTTAGCATTTAATTGATTATATACCGCTGACACTAAACCACGCCAGTTGTAAACAATACTTGTGTGAAAAAACAAAATCTTTTTTTCAAATTTCCGCCGAGTTGTAAGTAGAAAGTCAAATAGGTCATGTGTTAATTTTAATTAAATATATATTATGTAAAGTGATCTTGACTACGTTTCATCAATTAACCATTGGTAAAAATTAAAACAGGAATTTTACAATTGTGTTTACAAGAAACATTATTAGTTGAACCTTGCAGCTTGTTCATTATTTTTATTATAAATACCTATAAATGTATATATTATTAATAAATAGTTCCCATAATATTTTGGATTATTTTTTATTTTGCCATATCTGCAATGTTCTACGCTCTATAGAAAATGTGGCGTATGACATGACTGACAATCTTTCGAACGTTTTATCTAGGTACAAAGATGTTTTACGTTTTCGTCGCCTCCACATGATATTTTTGTCAGCATAAGGTACCCTTCTGTAGCTGAAACGAATATAAATATTGCTACAAAGTAAAGTAAAAGGCTATACAAGTCCCTCTACTGGTCACAGAACTCCTTTTTTATTTCTGAGAGGGTTTTAGGGGAAGGAAATGCCCGCCGAACTGTCCCAATGCGTGTTGACGAAAATTGCAATTACAAATTGCATTCGTGCTATCGGGGATCAAACCCGGGAATAATTTACAGCGAACGCTTTGACCCAGATCTACTCATACAATACAAATAAATACGATTTAACATATATAATAAAAGAACTCTTACGTACTTGAAACTTGAACACTTGATAGCTCGTGATGCTTACCGGACAAAGCTACAGGACAATGTAATAATTACATATTTTTACATTATTGAAGATGCGAAACCACATAATTCTCAGTGATGCCCAAGCATAACAGGCAGTACGTCACTTTTATAATTGTCATCTCTGCAGTCTATTAATCTTTGCACTTTTATAAGTAATAAAGAACGTAGTTGCTAGACGGTGTTGACGTTGGCTAAAATCTCTGCGATAGCCGTTTCGTCAAGGTCATTCAGGCTAGTTAAAGCCCTAATTAAATACAGGCAATTATATAACACTCACAAATTAAACATGTTGTAGTAATTATAGACACACAACCACATGTACACAAAAACATCAATAATTAAATATGAAAAAAAAAAACATTTTCGCGTATATATTTCAAGTATATTTCATATGAATTTACATGATTTTTTCTTTAAATTAATAATTTAACCTTAAATTTTCTATTTTATGTTATGTTTTTGTTTGGTTTATGTAAAAGTTGTACAAAGTTGTACTAAAGTTGGTTTATATATTGCTTTTTAAAATCAAATCGAAACAGTATCGATCCGCTATTATTATAAGTTTCATAATGTAATAGTTTTTTTTCTTTTAACATAGACAATGAAACCTACAATCATGTTATTATATACTAAAAATACTTAAAACAACAAATACAACATATATTTTGCTATGCAGACTTTGTGTAATAGCCTATTTTTTCATAAATTTATATTTCAAATGAGATAAACACATTCCTTAGGAGTCATGTAATCTTAAAAAGGTATTAATGCGTTTACGACTATTAATGATAAATAACATTTATAATAATAAATACTTGATAATGTATGTAAATTTATAATGACACAATGCAATGTAAAATATTTAATAGGTAAATTAAAAAGCGTTTAATACTAACATTTTCAGATACATTTTAAGTGTATTCATAATAAAACATTTTGAAAGTTATGGTAAAATTATGTAATAAAGAATATCTGATAAAGAAGTTATATAAATACCTAAAAGTTAACCAATTTAAAAATAAAAAAAATAAAATCAAGCTAAACTATTGAACTGAGTGAGCAAAACGTGTACTTTTATGTTTTTTTTTCCTTATATATCTTTTTCTATCGTAAATTTTATTAAAATGTAAGATTCAATTTGAAAAGGGTTAAAACAATTCGGTATTATTAATAAGTGCTAGCTTTTCTTTTCTTTTATAAAAGCAGGGATCTTAAAGTTATGTAATAACCTACTTAAAAAAATTAAAAGTGTTCTTTTGAATATTTAATTTTTTATGTTTTGTTGTGTAAAGTTGATAGGTGTTACAGTGATTATTCAATTTTTTCTGTAAACGATATAGTAAATATCATACTTCTAGAAATAGTAATTTAAAAAAAAAAACTAACGCATCTTTTGATGGATGTAAAATTAATGTAACTATCTAAAATTATGTATAAATAAGAAATTTAAATCTATTATTTTACATGTATCCATATATGTATTTAATAATAACATTGTACAACTTATGTTAAAATAGCGTGATCATCATACGATGTAATCGCAAACTTTCCCATATACGTACTTTGGAATTGAAAACAAAAGTGTCACAAACCGCTTACGCGGCTGTGCTGTGATTGCAAGATGTATTTTGATCTCTGTTGTTATGATCATGATTAGGTTGCATTATATTATGTTCTTTGTTCAGTTCATCTTAAAATGAAATGTAATATTATAAGTCATCGTTTATGAAAAAATTGTAAAGTATTAATATATAACCTATTTGTGTGGATCATAAAAGTAACGATTAATCAAATATAAAGGCATAAATAAATAAAGTATAAAGTATACAATTATAAATATAAAATGTGAAAAATATATAAGGAAGAGTAGATAGTACTTAATGCGAGTATCCGGATAAGTTACTTAATAAATGACTAAATAACTCAATATCTAAGTACGTTACAATAATGTGTCGACCAAAATAATATACCTTCACGAATGTTCACCTAATTATGTCAAATACGTATGTTGTATGTATACATCATACTATTTTTAATGTGACTGACGAATTTTTATGTGTTTAGGAGGTTTTGGCCAGCCGTCCTACCCAAGCCAAGACGAATTTTACATATTATACTTAATAATTTTATTTATTAACTTTTACGGATTAACATTTTACAGTATAAAAAAAAATTGTTCTATTTTTTATTTTTTTTGTCGGTGGGAGGTGTCGTATAGGTATAACCCACGACTATATAATAAGTATATAGTTAACTTAAGAATAGAGAACTTATAATAAAGTTATCATTACATAAATTAAGTGTAAGACATATGTAAGTCGTAATAATAATTACATTAAAACTATAACGCAAAATTTATTATATATAATATTTTATTAATTAAAATAATGTTAAAAAATTTAAAAATCTAACTGAATTTTAAATTTTTTTAAATAAGGAAGGAGATGTGGTGTCGGTACTATGATAAAGCAATATAACAGGAATATTAAATGATATCATCACTCAACGTGGACTCCATATAAGGAGTAGAAATAACATCTATTTAGTTCAGTAATATCATATTATATTTATAGAAGAAGATACTATTCATGTGGCTCTACCTGGAACCACGTAACACAAACCCTGCCCCCTACCTATGTACCTACGTCACAACCACTATATATAAGTCTCCTCCAAACCAATAAAGAGAGAATTATTAAATTGCATCACTGAGTTTAATTTATTGCATTGTTCAAACATTACAGTTTGATTGGTTTAATTTTGTGTCTACAATCACGCCTGTCCGTAATACGTAAAAATAAAATTCTTCCTTTGTTACTGTAACAAACCCCCCCCCCCCTTCTTCTTCTGTTCTCTTCTCTCTTCCATCTATATATCTACTTATACTTGTTTAGAATCTATATCTATAAGATATATAAATATATCTTATTTACGTGACCAGTATATCTTGATCTTTCTAAAGGTTTAAATATAATAGGCCGTTTAATAAATTTATGGCGTGTTCGTCTTAGTTAAGACCCTTATTTACGTTGTGTTTGTATAGTAACTTAGTTCTTTTAGGTGTATCTTGGAAGAGTGAATATTCACGAGAGCAATCGAAAGCTGGTGGTAGAGTCTTATAAGTTAAAGAACCCCGTTTTCGAAGACGGAGCTCAAAAAAGTTAAATTATCCCCATTCCACTTGTATCTGGTTCACAACAGTCAATTCCTTATTAGTTAATCCCTTCCTGCTTGGAAAAGGCTCACAATATTTATATCAAATACCAGATACAAGGGCTTCGCTCTCCCACATTTAAAAAAATGTGGAGGTGGTACACGGCTCCGCACACGCCGTGCACGGTGAGCGCCATCCATTTTAGTGCGCTCCCCCGAAGGGTACGCAAAATTGGGAACTGGAAATAAAAAAAAAATCACAGCAAAATAACTGGCGAACCAGTAAAAGAGGACTTGGCCCCCTGATAGTGCGTAAGCACAAACATCGACCGAAGTCGCGCATGTCAATGCGTGTAAACGCCATACAGAATACGATCAAATCCAGCCACAGTGAATGTACGTCACACGGTTTAGGCAACAATAGGCACACTGGCCATAAAAAGCCGTCCGTGAGCACCACCACCTGCCAGACCGCCGTTCCTGCAGACGTGATGTAAGTGCATCACCACCAATTGCATGGTCAGCACGGCCAATTGGCCGCAGAGCCTGTCATGAGTCTACCGCTCACCTCAAGGGAATGGGGTCCCACGTTGCGCAGCTTTCGGCCGCAGCCTTGAGAGCCTCCTCAGATTCTCCCTCCAGCTACCACCCGCATGAGCTCGACACATATGCTCCACCAACCAATACAATAGCAGATATAGCCAATAGGCAGTTATAAGATAATAGTAATAATTCGCCATCAGAAAGGGTTTGTGTTACTGACGTTGAGTATATGCATTTTTCGATCATGTTTGTCTCACCCACCAACAAGTTGCCTTCAATCTTTCAAAGGTGGGAACTTTATAGAGATATATTATTAAGTTGTTATATAAAACATCATGGAGGACAGACAGTCTGCAGCCTCGCGATGAAGGGACCCGACTTGGGCAAAGCTACTTAGGTTGTGAGTCAAACCAAGACGCAGAGAGCGCCATTGAGAATAGCGACCCGCCAAACAACCATCGCAGAGACGCAATGCTGCAGAATGCAACAAGCATCAATACGACTATCGTCGGGTTTACACCATCCCAAGGTTCCTCATACAGTCCCAGCAGACATCACCACCCGCATACCTCCATCGACCAGAACCACAAGATGCGTCGAATCAGGTGCAGCACACCCGCAGATCCATCACAAGACGCATTACTGCAAGTAGCAGTAAACATCAATGCAACTATCATACGGATGGCGCCCCCACACAACACACCCACATAATCCCTATCGACTTTGGTAACAAAATTGATAATGTTGTTAACGAAAAATACCACCAACGTATCATAGTAGCACGGTACTAAGACGTCAGTAGCCAAAACTCCACCTATCATAGCGCTATTGCACTAAGACATGAAGTTGAATATGCTTGCTGCACTTAAAAGTACTACCAAACACACTCACCCTAATCCGAAAGATAGCCGACGTATCATAACATTATGCGCTAAGACGCCGCCCACAAACGGTAGGGGCATAGTATAAAGACAGGGAAGTACGTTATCTTCAAACAAACGCACTGCGCGCGGCTTGTATGTGTGCGCCATAGTATCTATGGGCGCCGCACGCACACTTAAACACAATCTCGGTATGTTTCTCCCTACGCCAGTCTGGGCTAACACCGCACGAGGTTCGCGCGTTACGGCTTTTTTACATACATTTACATATTTTTGTTGTATTAGTTGTCTATCAGACAGAGGAATAATAGTAACTAAGTACCTACTTACAGTTATAAAATCGTAATTAATTATATTTGCAAAAGTTATTTATAAGGATGCGGATATATTACACATTAAAGTTTAATAACAAGTCGTTTCGTAATAGTCGAAACCGAAGAAAGTATTTTTCTGTAGCTAATTTGTAATTTTGTAATAAATGTGTGATTCAATATATATATGCTTGTATTAATTAAAAATTAAAATTAATATGGTCCTTTATGTGTGCAAATACTATATTATGCCTATTAAAAATAAAAAATAACTAGAATATACTAAGTAAATAATTTAAACACGAGCTCACACACCGCCCCGCCGGTTTATTTTATCCCTTTTTTATAAATAATACTGCTCTGAATCTTAATACATTTCTGTATTTGTTAGGAAAACCATTGTTGCACTTTATCGACTAATGATCACTGAATTAGTTATACAGAGATGTATTATTTTTGGCAAGGGCCGGGCTTTAAACTAATGATTTGGTGACAATGACAACCCTGAGACAGTAGGCAATTATATCGCGGATTGGGCCGGAGTCAGCCTACTTCCCTGTCTTTATACTATGGTAGGGGTGTGCGATGTCCACGGGCAAGTCGCATTGTTACAACAAACCGGCTTATCACCGACACTAAGATGATATGTCTAGGACACATCGGTTAGCGAGTCCAAGTTTACCTCGGTCTCGGAGGCTGCGAAGCAACCTACACGCCACTATAATAATCCTTTTCAAGTCACATTTCTTTCAATATAATGCTTTTACATATTTGAGACCTTCCACATATTTGCTTTATTTCATAGATGATACTATTGTGTCTTATTCATATGGGACTTCAAGTCATAACTCTGCTATCATAATGCTTATGCATCATAGAGACCTTCTATATTAATGCTTTGGTTCGTTAGACCTTACTATGATAAGTCCCTAATATAGGACTAGTCATTGTGCAACATTAGTACTAGCAGTCGATCAGCCGACCACCCCATATATATGTACAACCTTGGGTATGTGTCTCCGGAAACGCCCTAATATAAGGGAACATTACGAGAACACGTTCATCAACTTAGAAATTTTCCAATTATTACAAGAACTCTTTCATCAACTTCGAAAATTTTGATCCATTTTTTCTATTATATTACAAATGTTATTTATCTTTATTATTGCAATATAATCGACTTGTATTTATATGATTTGATACATTTTGAATATTTTAAGCAGAGTTTTAATAAATTTAGAGATTTTAGAGACAATTTATGCGTTTACTAATACTATAATATTCAATATTCCAAATGAATATATTTAAACTTTATGCTTATTATTTGCATTTTAATTGTTTAAAATATAATTTCTATGACATTTTTAAATGTCTTTTAATGAATTTAATTATTATTTATTAATAATAATTATGAGGTGTCACATTACCTTGTGGCTTGCCTTTTTTGTTATTGGCGGGTAGTTGCTAATGCCACGCCTGTAGGTTGCGCAAGCGGGAGTTTTTCTAGAGAGATGCGTTGTGTAGGTAGATGGTTATTATCAGGTAATCGGATAATTATCGTTGTCGGATAGTTATAGTGGATTACTTATTGAAGGGTCGATTTCTGAGCGAGGCATTTTTTGTTGATCGACCGTGATGTGTCTCTTTATTTGTATTGTAATTTGTATTTGGACTAATAAGTAGTAATTCGTATTAGTGTAATTTCTATTCAACTCGATTTGATAGGAACTGCCATTTTATTTATAGAATGGGGGCAAACGAGCATGCGGCTTACCTGATGGTAAGTGACTACCGCCGCCCATGAACAACCGCAACACCAGGGAAATTGCAGATGCGTTGTCGACCTTTTAGAAAGGTGTAAGCTCTTTTCTTGAAGGTTCCTAAGTCGTATCGGTCCGGAAAATTCGCTGGTAGTAATTGAAATCGCACAGTGGTGGACCGCCAATCATCCAGATGGTATGGATGTTAACGCGAGTTTTGTCACGATGTGCGATGGTGAAATTGAGCGGCTGGAATTAGTCCGAACAATTCCTCAGAGCACTCCCCGTGTAGATTCGATAAAATACGCAAAGAGATGCAACATCTCTACGCAGTGCCAGTGTATCGAGCCGATCAGAGAGAATTTGGTCGTCGACGATTCGAACCGCTCTGCGCTGGATGCGGTCAAGTGGAAGGAGCTGGCACTGGGGTGCCCCGGCCCAGAGATGAGAACAGTATTCCATGTGGGGTCGAACTTGCGCTTTGTAAAGTTGCAAGCGATGTGCCGGCATGAAATACTGTCTCGCTCTGCTGAGCACGCCAAGCTTTGTTTGCCTTTGTTAACTGTTAATTTTTTTTGTATTTGTTATTTTTGTAATTTGTGCTCGAGCCGCGTCGTAATTTGTATTTAGTAGTGAAGTCATCGCCCAAGCTACTAATCCGTTGCCTGCGGACTGAGTTACGCTGGGCCACCAGCGCCCATACTTTGATAGGTCGACCGGATAGGGTCTATAACTTGAGGAAGCGGCTCGAGCAGGTCGATGCTCAAAGGGCCGCAGTGGAGGAGGCTTACGCTGAGCTCAAGGATTCGGATGTGGAAAAGGGATTCCTGGACTCCTGCTTCGCGGACTACGAGCAGTTCTTTTTGCTCACGGACGAGTTGACCGAGGCTGAAGGCAGGTATGCCGAGAAAGCGCGTGAAGCTCGGATGAGTGGTCTGCCCGAGTCCTCTCGGAAGCAGCTTCAGCCGGAGCTGTTGAGACAACTCCCAACTCTGAACCTGCCAAGGTTCTCCGGGGTCTTTTCCGAATGGCTGATCTTCTTTGGTCTTTTTGACAGCCTAGTTGACGCCCGGAGTGACTTGAACCCGAGCCAGTAGATGGCGTACCTCCTGGCCTCACTGGAGGGGGAGGCCCTGGGCGTCGTCGGCCACTTGGGATTGTCGGACGACGCCTACTAGACTGCTCGGGACCTCCTAGCCAGAAGATACGCCTATACGATATGTTTTTTGATTGGATAACCCCATTTGTGCCGAAGGGAATAAGCGTCATTCCTCCTTTGTGTTTCACATTTTGTTGGCACTGTCTAAGATATTTAAATGAGAAGTAGGGCTGTCCCTTACGTTTATCGTTTTGTTTAATTAGTCAGTTGACCTATGTGCATCGGTGATTAATTTGTTTGAATTAATTCTGTAGTTGCACATTGATGCTTTTGAAAAATTAGTTGAAATATGAGCATAGGACTACCTGTCTAAAGGGCTAGCTAGTTTGTAGATTATCAGATGGAAATCAGCTGCCCCACTATTGGAGCAAATGAATAGTTATATAGTAGATGGCTTGATTATGCCTACTGTTTGAAAATCTATACTAGGGACTATCTGGGCATTTCGTTTGGCTCTCCACAGACGACGTTCATGTGGAATTTGTGGGTGCGCTCTGCACTGAAGCTTAGGAGGCTGCGCTGGGCCGCTTCGTATCGCGTCGCTGTTTACAGACCTGATTCAGTCGGATTGCGGAGCGAATCATAGGGGGCAGATAAGTGTTTAGAAGGAGGTCGTCGGACTTCTGTCCAGGAATAGGACTTATTTAGGTGCTGCGATGTCCAGGAAGGGCATCCAGTGGAGTTCAACCCTCCGGCTTGCCCACGTTGGGGCTGTAATTTTGAGGCGTTGGTTAGGGTTGCAAGATCTGATGGGGTTCCTAAGGTGGCCTAGTTTGGTTGTGGATTCGGTCTTGCAACTTGCCGTCGCGACCCTGTCCCGCTGACCGGTTTGCTCGCGGACATAAATCCTTCTGTCCGGGACAAGGGTTTGTTTAAGCCAAACAATTAACTTTGAAATTTGCATTTACACGCGCATACGCTCGCCGCTTTGTGAGGGTCACCTTGGCCCCCATTCCGGGCGTAATGGACGCGAGGTCGGAACGTGGGTGCAAGAGAGTTTGTAGTGTTATGCTACTTACTTATCATTTTACATTAATTTAAATCCATTTTTCCATTCTGTTTCGATTTTCTGCATTCACTTCAAAACTGGATATTTTACATCACCTTTATTTCCATAGGATCCTGTAACGATTTTAAACCATAAGAACACAATCACAAATCATTTCTACTTCGTATTTTCACATTATCAGCACTTTTAAATTGGTGTCAATGAAGTCTACATTTTTTCGATCTTTTAGTTAGTTTTCCTTAACTCTACAATTTCGGGCTTTGTGTGGGTAGTTGCGCTACCTTTTTTCCTATATCAATAATATCTCTTTTTCCACTTAAATCTTGCCGTTTTCTTATTACAAGCCTAAAACTAAAATTTGACATGTTTTGTTATTGTTGTTTATTTGGTCTCCATGGAAATTATATTCAAATTTGCTACCGGTCTGTTGTTTCTATTTCGATAATTCCACATAAATACTCTTTCCATTTACAAAAAATTTGCGTTTAATTTAAATAATTTTTCCGTTCTCTCTAGAAAGATATAAAAGCCGAACAATCGGTGAAGAAATTCAGTCTTGCTTCAGTTCTCGAATTGGAAGCATCTTCTAAAGGCCTTATCCCGGGGCCGCTCTGCCCCGGGATCCTGCAAGCCTCTGTCCTACCTGAAGCCACTGGACTCTACGAACCTCTGCTCTATCTGAAGTCGCTGGACTCTACAAACCGTTGCTCTGCCTGAAGTCGCCGGGGTCCTACAAGTCTCTGTTCTACCTGGAGTCGCCGGAACCTGCAAACCTCGGTTCCGCCTGAAGTCACCGGAACCTGCAAACCTCTGTCCCGCCTGCAGTCACCGGATCCTGCAGGCTTCTGTGATGTCTGAAGCCGCCGAGGATCCTGCAAGCCCCTGTCTGGCCTGAAATCGCCGGATCCCGCAATTACCACATTCACCGGAGGTCGCCGCCTAGAGACGCCCACGCCTTCTCACCTACGCCGTGCGTGCTCGTTCCAGGCGCTGAGAGCACACCTTGGATCTTCCGACTCAGCTTCGGCACTAATCTCTTTTTTTTATTACTTTTTTAAAATAATCTGTAAATCGCATCATCCATCCTCATATTCATACTCCATTTTTGTTATATAAAATTGTAAATATTTTTGAATCTTAAATATATTATTTGTTTTGTTGTATTTTTGTTGTTTTGTTGCTCTTAGGTTAGATTCTTTTTGTTCTTAATTGTCTCTACACGACAAGTTGTTTGCAAGCAGTGCTATCGACAGCACGCTGTCATTTTTGTTCGTGAACGCGGAATAGTGCAGGCGCGTCTAGTAAATATACTATCTAGGATTCGTAACACGCATTCCTTGTTTGAGAGCTTCTCCCGGGACTTAGTTGTGTTTAACTCAGAATCCGTATAAGTGCATTCGACAATATTAACTACTAGTGCGGTGTGTTACGTTTTTGCGTATAGTAACGGGATTGAGTATAGACCGACATTCTGTATTCGTGTTGTGTGTTACGCCTTATAATAAATTAGAGTTAGTGGCTTCTGGAAGTTAGTTAATTGTACGATAAAGTTAATGGACTGTCCTCGTGACGAACGAAGAAAGTAACTGTGGCCGGCTCCTCGGAAGATTACCACAATTTGGAGCGGTGCTGAAGTCCGAGCTCACAGAATACCAGCGTGAAGTAGAGGTTTACCTCTGCGTTTCGCTTGGTGAGTGCAGGTGGCCGGAGGCCCTTTTTACTGGAAATGAGGCATTCCATCCTAGTCCTCACGGACGAAACCGCATCTGCATTTTGATCTGTAACAGAGGATAGATGTAGATGTCTATGGGCCGCAGCAACCACTTACCATCAGGTGGACTGTGTGCTCGTTTTTCTCCCTTATCCTTTAAAAAAAAGTTGCACACAGATACACATCACCAACCCTTACTTCCCATGCACCCTACAACCACATGCGGCCTTACCGAACCCTGAGACAGCAGTCGTCTTGGATATAGGTAAGTAAGCTCGGTTTTAATATTCTCCCTGTTGAATTGTAGTAGGATAGAACACTCCCCCTTATAGTTTATTGTAATTAGAGACTTTCCACGTGGCCACTTGTTGAGGCCCGACCTGCATCTGCTTGTAGGGTCTTCCGTTGATGGGCCCCGGAAGATCCTACTCCTGGATAGGCAGCTGCAGGCCGTAACAATAATATTGAAAATATTTTTTTAATTTGCCTTGTAACCTAATTTTAGATAATGAAGTATATGAATCTACGATTACGTTTTAAATTGCCCGACGAGGTCGAATTTCAGTTGCTTGTGATCCCTTAAATTTTTAGAGTAGAACGGAACAACTTTTATTCGACCATAGGTTGCAAGTAATACAATATTGAAAGTCATTTATATATTTGTACCCCTTGCTTTGTAAAACACCTCTGCCCTGGTAAGAGCCAGCAGGAATCCTAGCGGGACTCCTTTTTTTAATTATAATTTATATAAAATGTAATGATCATGTCCACTGCTGAACATAAGCCTCCCCCGAAGGATGTCACAAAACACGGTCCTGAGCCAACTGTATCCATCGACTGCACGTCTTAACAGGTCGTCACTCCATCGAGTTGGGGGCCGCCCCAACACTTCGCCTACCGGTAAGTTGCCGGTTCCTCGAGCTATATGACTGGCTATTGCCACTTAATCTTACTAATCCATTGGGATATGTCGGTTACTCTGGTTCTACTGCGGATAACCTCATTTATAAGTTTATCACGCAGCAAAACCCCGAGAATAATCCTCTCTATATTTCTCTGAGCGACCTTGAGCTTCCTCATACAGCAGTGAAGAACCACGTCTGAGATCCATAAATCATCACTGGCAACACGCACTGGTTGTACAATTTCGTTTTTATGTTTTGAGGTATGAGGTCTGACGAGTATATGTGTCGTGATCTCCCGAACGCTGGCCAGCCGAGTTGAATCCGTCGATTGACCATTCGGTTTAAGTTCCTGTCAGACTATTTGTCCCAGGTAAACATATTCGTCAACAACTTCGAGTTTAATGCTCTCAACAACTACCGGAATAGGTGTGATCTTTGTTTTGTCTTTGTTTTTAAAACCTGTGTGTGTACACACGTATAAAGTTATATTTCTTTAGCATAGCATACCAAAAATAACTAAAATAAAACATGTTTTTAGATTTATATATATTTGAATAACTATTATAGGTAGCTATTTCGAGTCAGCCAGTGTATTTTTACATAATATTAAATAAATAATATGCATATTTTAAGTCAAAAATATTCGTATTAGTTTATTTTCTCATAATAAAATACTTTTAATTTTTTTATATTTTTACACATTTTTTAAAGAACCGTAAAAAGCTTGGCTAGCTCAATATAAAAAATTATATAAATAGAGAAAGTGCTACAGTTGGGTTATCAAATATAATTCGCATTTGTTGCGAGTCTTGCTAGTTAATTTGGCTCAAAGGACTAGCGAGGTCAGCGCTGAAAGTGCTTTAAAATGTAAATTATCTTCAACTTAATTGGTGCCTACTACGAATCCTAATTTGTGATCGTAAGAATTAGTTAATTACATTTCCTAGCTGTTTTGACCAATAACTCTCCGTTTTAATGTTTCATGAGTTATTATGTTATTAAAGATAATTTATTTTATCTTAACCATTTTACATTTACATTTGTACCTTTGTGTTTTGACTGAATAGTGTCTTTTATAGAAGAGGGGTGAAACGAGCATGCGGCCCACCTGATGGTAAGTATCTATCGCTGTAAAGCAACTGCAAAACCTGATTAAGCTGGTTTCCCAGTCTTTTAATGTTTTGTCTGTTTGTGTTTGTCTGCCTGTTTTATTATCATTTTACATTCAGATATATACCACAACCTAAAATGAAGTTGACGAGCATATTCAATCTTAGTTTTAAATCACAGCTGGTCGAAACAAATGTGCAAAATACAAATAGATTTTTCTATAAAACTGAAGTGTCAAATAAACTTACTGTCTAAAAGGTAACAAAAGGTAAGTGGCTACTTCAGTGTACCACCTTTTCTGTCATGGGAAAATGCCTACGCATACCTGCCTCGCGGGGCAAGGACGGGTTCTGTCGGACTCACTCCGACTAAAACCCCATGGTGTTCCACCTTCGCCACATATTGGCAGGGCCACGGGAACGCATTCGCACACATCAGCCGACCTACTAGCGCCGGCCGCCCTATAGCACACCCACCTCGGGGGAGGAATTCTCCTCCCCGTTAAAGTTCAAGCGTTCGGTAGCAGCGGCTTTCTCCACCCCAGCGGTGGGTCTGGCCTCTGGCTTCACCGCCAACTAAGTTTCGGCCACGGAGGGTAGAGAGACCGGCGCCTCGCAATACCGACACTCCTCTCCCTCCGCAGCCCCACCACCACCGCATCAACGGTGTGGCCCGTCAAAATCGCGGAGGATAAGGCGAGTAGGCGCATCGCCTTACAAACACTTCTTTTCCTCTGCGACTCCACATCGGTTGCAGCGGTAGGGTGACGACGACAACCCTCTCATCGCAGCTCACCGACACAAATCTGAAGTGAGCTCAGCAAGCCCACTAGGGCCATCTCGGGCCGGCCCTACACCATAGGCCAGCCAAAGGGATCCTCTTTATTCACCGCGGGTGACCAAGCCACGGCTGCTCAGCCCTCCCCCCCCCCCCGCCACGACAAGGCAGGAACCCGTTCGGGTGTGAGTGCATAGACACCTGCAGCCAACTTCAAACAAAGAAGGCACAGCCTGTAATACTATGATGCTAGCTCTCTATACCCTTCAGACCGAAACACACACGAGCAAGCAATGCTTCATAGCTGAGCAACCTTGAGCTTCCTCATACGGCCAGCAGTGAAGGACTACGTCTCAGATTCGTAAGTCATCACTGGCAACACGCACTGGTTGTTTAATTTCGTTTTAAGGTTTTGAGGTATGTATAACGTAAAGATGTGTCGTAGTTTCCCGAACGCTGCCCAGCCGAGTTGAATACGTCGATTGACCTCTCGGTCGAAGTTGGATTTACCTAGTCGGACTATTTGTCCCAGGTAAACATACTCGTCAACAACTTCGAGCTTAGTGCTCCCAACAACTACCGGCATAGGTATGACATGGAAGTTAAACATGATTTTTGTTTTGTCCATGTTAATCTTAAGACCTATCCGTTAGGAGACACTATTGAGATCATTGAGCATAATGCTAAGGTCCTCCAGCGATTCTGCCATAAGGACTATACCGTCGGCAAATCGAAGGTAAGTGATGTACTCGCCATTGATGTTGATACCACATCCTTTCCGGTCCAGTAGCTTGAAAACGTCTTCCAATGCAGTGGTGAAGAGTTTCGGGGATATAACGTCACCCTGTCTTACACCTCTCTGCAGTTGGATAGGTTTCGTATTCTGATTAGTACTCGGAAAGCCATCGTAGCTCTACTGTACAAACACTTCAGTACTTCGATATACCGACAGTCAACTTGGCACCGCTGAAGGGACTAAACCACCGCCCAAATTTCGACGGAATCAAAAGATTTCGCATAGTCAAGATAAATAAGGCAAAGTGGCAGATTATACTCCTCTGTCTTCTATACAATCTGCCGCAGGGTATGTATGTGGTCTATAGTACTAAAGTCTTTTCGGAAACCGGCTTGTTCGGGAGGCTGGAAGTCGTCAAGTATGCGTGCGAGACGATCCGTAATGACTCTCAAAAACAGTACGTAGACGAGGCTCAGAAGGGAAATCCGTCTGTAGTACTTCAAAAGAGCGTTGTTGCCTTTCTTGAAGAACAAGAACACCGCACTACTGCTTCACGCCTCCGGAGTAGTGCCACCATAGAGGACGGAATTAAAGAGTTTCTGAAAGACTTCAAGTAGCGGTTTTCCACCCGCTTTCAGAAGCTCCGCTGTAATTCCATACTCGCCCGGGGACGTGCTGTTTTTTAAAGTTCTGGAGAGCCGTTCTAATCTCGCTCAGACTGACGTTCGAGATATCTATGGAATAGTGTCGGATAAGACTCGTTCATTGATCGTTACTCACACTTGCGTGTGGCTCCATCGATGACATGTACAGCTGCCCATAGAAACTCTTAATATCACTCAAAATCTCAGGTGCCCCGGAAACGATGCTGCCACACTCGGTCTTCAGTTTTGACAGTTGGATCTTTCTGGCAGACAGATCTCTGGCAAACACTTTGGAGCCTTGGTTCCGTTCGATCGCTTCTTCAATACAAGCTGTATTGAAGTTGCGTAAGTCCCGCCGCATGCATTTGAAGATCTGTCTGTTCAGATGCCTGTATGCTGTCAAATCTGTTGAAGAATGTAGCTTCATCTCCCGTCTAACAGCCATGATATTAAAAGTGTGATCGGAGAGTTTTTGTGTTCTTCTGCGGCGGATCTTGCAGAACTTAGCTCCGGCCGCATGGACAGTTTCCACGAGCTTGTCATTCACATCGTCCACTTCATTGCAGTCTTCTAGGCACTGAAAACGGTTTTGTAACTCGTGCTGATAGGTTTCGGGACTTTTCATTAGAGTACGAGGGGGACGGAGCGTTGACTTCATTAGACGAGACCTCTACAACTTAACGTTTAGGTTCAGTGTACCTCTAACCATTCGGTGATCGGTACCAGTTTTTACCATCGCGTTCACAGAGACATCACTGAACAGTTATCGTCTGGTCGTCATAATGAACGCAATCTCATTTTTTGTCGAACCGTCAAGGCTCGACTAGGTCCACTTACTGTGGGGCCATTTCTGGAAGAAAAAGTTCATCATAAAGAGTCCCTCTTTCTCCATGAAGTCGGCCAGCTGCCGGCCCCTTGGGTTCCGTTGCCCTATTCCAAATTTCCCTACTTTCAGCTCACCGTTCTCTCTTGTGTCTAGTTTTGCATTGAAGTCTCCCATTAACACCGTATAGTGGGTTTTGGAAGAATGCATGGCTCTAGAGATATCCTCATACATTTCCTCCACCTCCTCATCGGGATGTGCCGAGGTTGGTGCGTAAACCTGTACGACCTTCAGCGAATACCGTTGGGTGATTTTGAGTATAAGGTACGCAACCCTCGTCGACACACTCTCAATCTTTACAATTTTGTTAACGAGAGACTTGTGGACGATAAATCCGACAACTTCTTGGGACAGATGGTCGCCCTCCCGGTGACAGAGACGCAACTCTCGTCGACACACAATTACAAATTAAATTCCAATTTAAAACTTGTTATTCAATTAAGACTTGATTAATGCTCCTATGAATGTCAAAATATGCAGCCGATCGGAAAAACCTTCTCGGAGTGAACCGGCAAGAAACTATGTAGTATATAATAAACTCAGTTGGCACATTATTTTCTGTTACAATGTCCTGGAGGACTTTATGACAAAATGACCGACAAAATGGCCGCGTCCGAAAGTGGTCTGGAGATCGACGAATTAGGTCAAGGCGGGTAGTCTTAATGCAGTCTAGCCATCTGCGTAGGACAGACCTATATAGCCCTCACGTTCATAGTCCGATAAAGACGGTAATGCGACATGATCGGAGAGAGATCAGGCGCAGGACCATCACCTTAATGTGTTTTTTAAGGCACGGTGGTAAAGCACCGCCAAATTCTATATTTAATTAATTTAACAAAAAGATAATTTTTTTAACAAAAATTTAAATAACTGAACCCTACCCTACTTCAAACCCGGGACCCGAGCAGTAGTCTTTTGATAGAGTGTAATTGATTGATGGATGGAAATTAATCCATCAGAAAAACACGTCCTAGCGTGTCGTAAGAGGCAACTGTGGGAGAGGCTAGAAAACTTTGGGGCTTCCAATTGATTACGAAAAACTATTCTTAAATGACAGATATCAACGAGAAGAGGAGATTTCCCGCCGGGTAAGCCCGGGAAGTGGCCAATGCTCCATGTGGTAGTTCGGAGCTATTCTACATATACTGTAGTACTGCAGTATCGCAATTTAGGCTTTGGTGTGTTACGTTTGTAACGGGACGACAGCGCCGCCACAAAACTTTTTATTTTATTACGTATCTACTTAAAATTTCGGTATAACTGTTATAAAATATGACATAATATCCACGATATAAATTATAGTACAGACTTTAAAATTTTATATTCCTCATTTTTATAACCGAAAATCCCATTATAGACCCTCATTCAAAGAAAAGCAAGACAAAGCTAACTGTAATCATTTTGTGATTATGTAAATTGAAACAAACAGACACTGCCAGATCATTTATCATTATTCACCCCTCCTGCTAAGTTATCCTTAATATTTTTATCACAAACTTTGTGTTGAATTGAATTCAAAGTAGTAATATTCAAAAATTTCAAGTATATCACTCGGGTAAATTACTTTCTTTACAGAATTAGGGAAAAAGCACACAGTCCACCTGTTAGTAAGTGTGTACAGTGGCCCATAGACATATACATCTATCATCGATTAAGCAAAATGTATATTCATCGGTAGTGATGGTTGCCTACTCGTGAGAGTGTTCTTTCTAGGACAGAGGTAATCTTTAAACCAGTGGTAAATAAAAATGACTTTCAATAAGCATTATGTAATAATCTATATAGAAAAAAAATATCCTATTCTATTCTACAGAGTGACGACGAGGTAAGATATGTTTGAAACATTTTGCAGAGAAAGACTGTGTTTAACAGTGGACTTGTGAAGCGCTGTAATGATGATGAATGAATGGTGATGGTGATGATAAAAAATGATGGATGCATATAAAGACTTGAGATAGTTATAATAGGTGTAAGCCAGTTACAAGCAATTGAAATAAATATCGTTATGTTGTAAGCTCAGTGAGGTCGTGAAGATTATGGTATTTGGGCGTGTGAGATACAGATTAGGATCGAAGTAATCCCCAATCTGATACGGTTGAAATATATTGTGGAAAGGTAAAAGGATTGTGCCTCAAGTGATTTAACAGTGGATAAGTGGGCAATACTCAAAATAATTAGTTAATTTTTGTAACCATTTGAGTAATGCTTACCTACTCATACATTATTAAATTTTCCTTAATCTATATATAAGTAAAAATAACACAAACACAAACACTCACGCCTGCCACCCAGAGGGGTAGGCAGAGACTACGGACTTCCATTTGGCGCGATCCTGACACACCTCTCTCGCCTCCTTTACATCCATATATCTACGCATACACGCTCGTCGGTTAAGGGTACCAAAAATGAAGTGTGTCTTTAATATTGAAATAACTGGTTTTTATTAGGCTTTTTATTTGGTTATTTGCATGCTATTTCGACATAAAATGACCATTTTTAAAATATTTCTCTGTCTGTCTGTCTGTTCGAGCAAATTTTTGAAATTACTGAATTTTGAATAGCGATTGTGATGAAACTTTATGAACAAAGAGCAATGTCAAAAAAGATCTAGATGGATAATTTATCCATAAAACAAGATTTTTTGAAAAAAAATCAAAAATTGATAAAATAAATAATCTATGATATGATATTTATTTATTTTATCTTTATTACACATCTTCACAGCATACAATTAATACATAATAAAATAAACATTGCTTTGTGAAAAAGTTCCTAAACGTTCGTCACTTAATTGATCTACTGCAGCACGTAGAAATAAGCAAATTTAAGTTAAAATCAAATTTTAACTTCTCAAACAAACGAGGAACGACAAGCACGTAATGAAGCAGATTGTTTTGCGAATCGCTTATTCACGTGCATCAGAATCAGAAGATTGACGTACAGCAAGAATCGAAAAGGTACGTTTACGTGCACGCACAGTGCATGCCTACTTTCAAAATTCAAGGACAAACATATAACCGTTTGGTTCATTTCTACCGGTTTTATAAACGTTAAATGTAAATATTTGCAAGCATTTTTCCACCAACGCAATGCATTGATTAAACTATTCAAAATATAAAGTAATTATTACGCGATAGAAATACGAGCAGATAAAATACCACTCGGACAGCATGTCGGACGCTATAACGTAGCCACTATCAATGAAGTTGCAATTGTCATTGTTGACGAAGAACGTGATACGCGTGATATAATTCTTCAGCATCGGAATAATACAATTCAAAGCATCGCTGAAACACATCAACCACACGATGCGCTGCAGTATCCCATAATTTTTTGGGAGGGGCAGGATGGATTTCACTTCAATGTGATGAATTATGCAAAGTAATCTTATTACAGTGAAATATCTTTATTTTACTTTATTAAATCAAATTAAAATATTATTGTTAAATTTTAAAAAAACCTAATAAACGGTTGACCCTGCAGGCCATCCCTGGTACTTTCCGCTTACGAAACGTATTTAATTTTTGTTTTTTTTTGTTTTTAGTTTTTGAAAATCTTTAAAACGGCTCGATCGATTGACTTGAAAATCAAAGTATTAATAATAATTTGCGCGTTAATTCGCGCGTTAACGTCAGAACTTTGATGGCGTGATTTAGGCTTCGGAGTGTATTGCCTGTGGCGCGACGACAGCGTTGTCACATGTTCACAGGCTGATAATGAATGAGTTAAATTAAATAGACCTTATTTAAATGAGTAACCTTGTATTTTTCTTCCTATCAAAATAAAAACGAATAAAAGGTTCAAAAGGAATTAATATAAACTTTAGAAAAGGCTAACAAAAGAAGTTCAAAATGCCCTCACTATTACAAAATCTTTATAACTTTTTTAAATTAGCCTTTTAAGGAAGCCAGCGTTTTTAAATGGGAAACAATGCAGGTTCTGAGAGAATTTTTTTTCATGCACACAGACTATGTTGCAATAGAGGATATTATATAATATAATAAAATAAATCGTTATATTCGTTGGTTTAATATTTGTATTGTAATAGAAGTAGTCTTTATATTTAAGGTTTTCGCAGCAAAGTACTAAGCCTCATTATAAGATCATTTGAACATCTTATACGTGGCAGAGTTACGCTGCAGCTGTATTTTGGTTGTAGTACGAATGGGTGAGATGGACTGGGGAAAGATCACGCTCTCACAGAGTACTAACGTAAAATAGCAGCTTAATGTTAATAGCTGTGTTTCGTATAGTGAGTGTAGTAAACCGGAGACGCTATTTGCTAGAACTGATGTATTCCATCTTTGTCCTCAAGGATGACAAACTCCCGCAATATGAGATAAAAATATGTGAATTAGCATTATGAATTTTCAATGTTACAACACGAGATGCTCATCCATACAAAATAATAGTATGCATTTTACCAGTTGTACCGACTACTGTTGTCAGATTAAAATATAACAAAACTTAAATTCTCTGATTGTAGCTAACCTGTGACAAAACTAAGCAGAAAATATATAGCGAAAAATAGTGAACACGCTACCACTAGAGGAGGTGTCAGTCATCTTCTGTGCCGAGAATTGTGAAGCGACGTTCGACGTCATATACTTTGTAGATATCTAACGCTATACGCCTTATGGAGTAAGGAAGTGTAGCACGTTGTAAAATTGTCGATAAGAGCAGTGGGAGCGCGCCGCCTTTATATTTAGACTGAATTAGTGGCAATTTCACCTCTAGTTTTTAGGGATTTTATTGCGTATATATTAACTAAACTATTTTACATTCGCGACTTTCGGGTGTTTTACAGCATCCATTATCGGGGGGAGGGGGGTTGAGGTGATAAGACTTCACACTCAGACACTCAAAGCTGCGTATATCGGATTTGGTTGTCACCCTTTTTTTTATAAAAGTAAAAAGTTGAAAAATCCACTTCACATTTAAAATAATAATAATTTATGGAGTTATATTGTATTACAATAAATTCGCAGTGTTTATTGTAATACAATGTTTATTGTAATACTTGAAAAGTTTTAGCGAATATGTCTAAACCATTCGAAGCTGTAAACTATTTAATTACGTAACAAACCGGCTTTTTTTTAATTGCTAACGAACCAGTCAATTGGAATTTGCAAGTTGGAATTGTCAAGTGTATATGCTTGCCTCTATATAAAGGTTAATTAAAAGTTTATGATGAATTACGATCACCATCATCATCATAACAACCCATAACAAGTGCACTACTAAACATGAGCCTTCCTCCCTCAAGGAGTGCCACTAAGCATGGTCTAGAGTCTACTTACTCTCAAACACACCCACCCACCTCACATGTCTCACAAACCACACACAAATTTATACGTGGTAGAGCCATGCTGCAGCTATATTAGTAGTATAGTTGTAGCACGAATGGGTCGGCTCGACCAGGGAAGGACCACGATCTCCCAGAATACCAGCGTTAAATAGAAGCTTAACACTGCTGTGTTTCGTATGGTGAGTGTAGAGAACCGGAGATCCTTTTTACTGGAAAAGAGGCATTCCATCTTAGTCCTGACGGGTGACAACGCATCTGCATTTTGATTCGCAAACGAGGATAAATGTAGATGTATATGGGCCACAGGAACCATTTACCATCAGGTGGACTGTATGCTCATTTGTCACTCATTCCTATAAAAAAAACACAACCAGTATAGATTTTACGTTTTATTTTTTTGTTTTAGTTTTTCGTGCTGAAAGTGCTCTTTCTAATTAATTTGTAGTAAAATTTTTGCACAAATATGATGTTAGAAATTATTAACGCTTGTTAGTTCGACGATAAATAATATTTACAATGCAAAGTTTCTAACAATTAATTAAATATACATTTACTTACATACCATAATATGCAATATTTTATTATATAACAAAATATGATAAAAAATCTAAAACTAATAACTTAATTATCATACAGTCCTACATCCCGTAGTACGGTACCAAAAACTCTGGCTGCGTTTCCTCGCTGAATGGCTATATTTAGCCTTTGCGTAAGAAAAGAACCAGCCCTCTTATCACCACCAGCAGCAGCTAGTCGCAGATAGAGTTCCTTTAGGAACTTCACCGCACGTGGAACCCACGGACTGATAGTCTGTACAGCAAAGGGCACAAATATGTAATCATCTCTCAGAGACTCATAGTTCCGCCACTTAGTTCAACTGCCTCTATTGCCGCTCCGGCTCTATTTGAGATACCCCTGAGATGAGAGGCCGCCAAAGTGTCTACACGAGTAGCATCCCACACTGGGGCTTTACCTCTCTCCCAAGGGGTCAATATCGTACCGTCGGGTCGCTTACCATCGTCTTTAAATATTCCACAAGGCTCTAAAACTGAGGGAATATTTATAGAGATAAGAGCCCTTCGAATGACATCCGTGCCGTGAAAACCTACCAGCACTTTTCTTACATGGAAGTCCGTGGGGCCCAAACTTGTCGACGCTGCTACTATAGGTTAACTTCCAGTGGAACATTTTCGCCGGAACAGAGCGTTCGCCATGTCTGCCCTGCATCCGTAGCAAAGCACAGGTCTACTGTATTATAAAATTATGTTACATAAACCATTGACACTATGCACGGAAGCAAGGAAAGCAGGCAATGCAATGACATAAAGATTTCTCACACAAATTCTACCAAATTTTATAGGTAAATTAGTTAAACACAATTAATTAAATTTATTTATTTATTTATTTATTTCACAATTTATGTACACACAAACAGTAGAAAGGACACAATATGATGAAGAGTTTGTACAAGGGCGCTACTTATCTCATTATGAAATTTCTTCCAGTAGGCCAGTTAAAAAGATATGTGGTAAATAAAAGATAATAAGGTGTGCACTTTGTTATTATATACACATACATACATATATCCATACAAGATAATATATATATATATATATATATATATATATAGATAAATAGATAGATAGATAGATATATACATACACACACACACATATATATATATATATATATATATATATATATATATCTTTATATATAAAAAGTACGTGTCACGTTGTTTGTCCGCGATGGACTCCTAAACTACTGAACTGATTTCAATGAAATTTTTGGTCAATATGCAGTTTGATCCAACTTAAAAGATAGGATAACTTACATCTCAATTTATAGTCGCAATGCAATATTATTTTATTGAAAATTATTTGCCTATTATTTGACAGTCACAATTATCTGTCTTTGGAGCTACCAAACGATTCTGTCAGATGACGATATCTGTTGACTGGATTGAGTAAATATTTAATAGATGGCGCTATGTTAAAAATGCAAACGTTTAATATAAGCTACAATTTAGTAGTATAACCACCACGTGTTGCTGTAAGTATTCAACAAATAGAACCGATTTCAAAAAAAAATTGCAGACTGTGCAATTTGGTCCAACTTGAGAGATAGGATAGTTTTTATCCCGATAAGTGCCCTCAATTATTTTATTGCTAATTTCAGGATTTTTTTTGGGAAAGCAAATGGTCGTTCGGAAAGGGCAGAACAACGTCTGCCTGGTCAGCTAGTATATATATATATATATATATATATATATATATATATATATATATAAATAATAAAAAGTATAGTAAATATCAAAGATATGGAAACTTACATAGAAGACAGTGATAAATAATGTTCTTTTACACGTTTTTTGAATAATGTGACTGTTTTGATTTCTCGAATAGGAGGAGGAAGTGAATTCCAGAGTCTTACTGCATGTACAGAGAATGAACGGGAATATGAATGAGCATTAAAGGATGGGAATTTTAAGAGGGTCTTAAGGTGAGATCTACAAGCTACATCTGGAGATTTAAAAAAGGTAAATCGATCACGAAGGTATGAAGGGAAATTCGGACTATGTAAGATGTTAAAAAGAAGACAAAGGATACGAGTGTTCCTGCGAAATCGGATCGGGAGCCACTTGAGCTGCTTTCTGTATTTAGAGACGTGCTCAAACTTCTTGAGTCCATAAATATACCGAATGCAAAGGTTTTGCAATCGCTCAAGTTTATTTAATTGCTCCTCTGTAGCATCCAAAAAACAGACATCAGCGTAATCTAAGATTGGCAAAATGAGAGTTTGAACAAGAGAGATTTTAGTTGATAATGGTAAAAAACTTTGAAGTCGTTTTAACGAGTGAAAAGCATAATGAACTTTTCTGCTTAAGTCTGTTATATGAGCACCCCATGATAACCTATTGTCAATAATTAGGCCCAAGTTCTTCGCAGATTCCGAATAAGCAATTGATGTGCCATTGATAACCACATTTGGCAAGGTGCAGTTATCAATAATGCTACTATTATATCTGCTACTTACTATTAACGCTTGTGACTTACTTGGATTTATAGTTAAGCCATGGGATCTGGACCAACGACTAATTCTATCCAAATCGTCATTCAGTGCATCTATCGCCAATTTAGCTTCAGATGCCTCAAAGTGACGGTAAAGCTGCAAATCGTCTGCATAAAGATGGAAGTTGGAGGATATTATTTTCGTTATAGAATTAATAAAAACGGTGAAGAGTAAAGGAGACAAACCGCCACCTTGGGGTACACCTGCAATAAGATCACACCACTTGGAATAAGTGTCATTGGAGCGGATACATTGCGAGCGTCCCCGAAGATAGGAATCAAACCAAAGAATGGCCGAAGATGAAACATTGATAGCCTGAAGAATTTTAAGGAGGATATCAAAGTCAACAGAATTGAAGGCACTACTAAAATCTAATAAAACGAGGACTGTTGATTGTTTTTGATCTATGGCTCGACGGATATCATCAGTTACCTGAAGAAGAGCAGTTGTTGTTCTATGACTGGGCCGGAATCCAGATTGAAATGTACTTAAAATATTGTTGGAGTTAAGATAAGAAGAAAATTGATTGTGAACAATATGTTCCAGTACTTTAGAGAGGAATGGTAATATAGATATAGGTCGAAATTCAGAAGGTAATGTAGGGTTAGCAACCTTGGCTACAGGAATAATGTGTGCTAACTTCCACGAATATGGAAAGCAGGAGAAAGACAATGAAAAATTAAATATGTAAGTAAGAACAGGGAGAATACAAGGTAAAATCATAGTAATCATTGTGGAAGAAATTTTATCGTTTCCCGACGCAGTAGAAGATATAGATAGCACTGATCGCTTTACTTCATCTTCTGACACTGATACAAATTCAAACTGGGAGAAATGTTGTAAAGGGCATCTGGATAATTCTAACAAGGTCTTAGCCTTTATAAATGAAGATAAGGAAACAGGTGGGAGAGAAAAATGTTGATTGAGAGTATCTATATCAAGATTTCCAATCGCAGGCGCAGGATGTTTGCCAATGCCGACTGTTTTGAGAAAACTCCAGGCTTTTCCTGAATCGCAATTTGAAAGTGAGTCATGAAAGTAGCGCCTTTTAGCATCTCTACACAGACGATTGCAGCGGTTACGCAAAATCTTAAAGTTGATTAAATTTCTTTCCAAGGGACAATGTTTATATCTACTTCTGGCTTTATCCCTACGTGCCATAAGCTCTTTTATCTCTATTGTAATCCAGGGCGCAGGACAATGTTTTATTTTTATACGTTTGAGAGGTGCATGGCAATCATACAATCTAAGAATTAAAGCAGTAAAGTTATTCACCATATTATCAATATTTTGACAATCCATTACGGAAGACCAATCCATTATACTTGCATCTCGTCTTATGGCCTCCAAGTCAATGCCCTTATAGCTACGAAGAAATCTTAAATGTGATTTACGCTTTGGTGGACGAACACGGTACGAAATGAAAATGAGGTCATGGTACGAAAAAGAAGCTGTTATTTGTCCATGATTCGCAATGTTATTTAAAGATGAAACTATTATAAGGTCAAGTAAAGACGGAGCACAGTTTGGAAAATGATGGGTAGCAGAGAGAGGTAAAATATGTAGATTATGTGAGGACACAATAGACTTCAGCTTATATGCACGTGAATCGTTTTTGAGTAAGCAAGTGTTGAAATCTCCCATCACGATCACATGACTATATATGGGACAGAAGTCTGTAAGCAGATTTTCAAATACTTCAAAATAATCAATTTGCATATTAGGGCTGTATATCACACCAAGAAGGATTTTTGTGTGGCGAAGTGTAACCTCGAGAAAAAGGTACTCTGCAGATTCAGAATAAGTTGACGGGGAAGCAGAGATTTGTTTGTAAGGGATTTCAGAACGCAGGTAAATAGCTACACCACTTCCACCCTTACCGATCCTGTCATTACGTATCAAAACGTAACCAGGAAGTGAAAACTGAAAAGAAGGAAGAGAAGACTTTAAAAAAGTTTCAGATATAAGAAGTGCGTCGATTAGATTACTGCTAATGGATGCAAGAAGGTCAGGATAGTGGGCAGGAACACTTTGTGCGTTGATATGGGCAACATTAAAATTATTGGGGTAAGGAGAAAATATGGCAGAAATATGATCATGCAGTCCAAGAGGTTCGGATGACTCAGTATCCGCGCTTAAGAAACTGGTAGAAGATGCACGAGAAAAAACTACCATTAAAATCAGTTGGAGTTTCCATAATTATGACAATAGAAATTTAAAATATATTATATATATATATATTTTAAATTTAATATTATAATTATATACTATAAAATAAAAAAAATTATAACTTAATAATAAAAAGCAATATCCTATTAGAAAAATATACAAATGTTAAAAGAAAAAATACTATCTAACTTATAATAAACAAAAAAAAACTAAATTAAATAAGAATAAAAACAACTCAACTCAGTGCAACTCACTAGCGTAACGGTTTTTTTAAATTAATCTATGAACACATATTATATTAATACTAGAAGAAGAAAACCAAAAATACTAATTGCAATACAAAATTAACAAGGTGAAAACGGAACGTTATTTTAAACCTTAGCGTATACAATAAGACAAAGTAATGTAAACATTAGAAATAAGCTTAAAAAGTAGGTAGGTAGTAAAAACTTAATAAGTTTAATTTTTTTGCGTTCATTGCATTCACAGCAATCTTTATTAGCCTTGAAATTAAAAGTGAGAAAATTTAAAGAAATTATTTGTGGCGTATATGCGTTCCGCCTATGCTAGTTAACTTCATTATTATGTAACATTAATTAGTTAAAAAGTTGCATGCTGCTATTATAGTAATACAATTTTTAAAGCAAACAATACTACTGTGTTTTAGTTATTTATGCGTCGGCGTGATTTCTTCGGGGCATTAACGGTTTTCGATGTTATATTAGCGGACTGTGATGCGTTGTCGTTAGTAGCGGAGCTAGAAGGATATTTCACGATGAGTAGTTCCAATTCAGCCAGCGTTTCAATTTTTTGTCGAGTTTTATCGGGGAGCATTATAACAATTTTTCCTTCAGATGACCAACAGTGCTTAATTCCAAAGTGTTTACGTGCTGTAGTAAATATGTGATGCCTGGTTTTCGTTAAAAACTCTGAGATGGTGATACCGGAGCCTTTGAGAGTGGCTTTGTTATCCCAAATAAACCGCCTATGCTCAGTATCAAAAAATCGAACCAAAACTGGTCGTGTCTTACTTTGAGATGATCCAAGTCGGTGGCAAACCTTAACACAATCCTTTTCCAAATCTGTTAGCTTTAGTTGATTAGATATTATATTAAAAATAACGTCACGGAGGTTTTCATTTTGCTTTTCGACAATTCCATGGAACAACAGAACTTTATTTCGCATCGCCGTTTCATGTCTATCAAGGCCAAGACATAGTAAATTTATTTGTGTTTTAATTGTAGAAAGAGTTTGCCAAACAAATGATTTAAACTCAGAGAACTCACGAGACAATGAAGATATGTCAGGATTTGATGAACTACTCTCAGTATTGACTTTTAGTAGCTTCTCTTCATAATCCCGCATTCGGGACTCGAACATCTTTTCAAGTTCACTAAGATTATTAGCCAGCTGGAGATCCATATTAGGTGGTATAAAAATATTTTCAAATATTGAGTATAATTATAGGATAAGTTGTGAGAAAGTGAGCGCAGACGAGTTTAGTAACAAATTAATTCATTTAATATACGCTTAATACACACTGTTAAATTTATAATAAATATAAATAGGCGCACACCAAAATTTATGTGTTGACGATACAACTACCCGACGTATATTTATATATATAAAATTTCTTATATATTATTATATATAAGAAAGTTTTTATTTCCATATTAATACAGTGTGATTGTGTATATATTATTTTTTAAGCAAAAAACATTGTTTTGCTTAGTTGTTGTCCTTACGGCAGGGCTATGTTCAGTAATGGACGAAAGCTGTTTCTGTAACAGTATTTCATGAAGTTATAGTAGCTATTCGATTACTAGTTAATGCTGGTTTTTACTACATTCAAATAAAAATTAAGCTTATTGGTGCTATTTTTCGTACAGGAAGTGACGAAAATTGGAGCTCTTTTTACTGGTAACGAGGTTTTCCATTTTAGTCTTCAGAACAACGAATCTAAATTTCTAGTTTTAATCGAGGGTAGATGTAGGTATTTGGGTAGCAGAATCCTTATATTATCGGCTGGACCATGTGCTCGATTGTCATTGAAATCATTAATTATATAAAAAATTAAAACTATTTTGTGTCATCGTTACTGTCTCGTCAACTTGACTAGCCCGTAAAACAGACAACTATTGTTTGTAGGTTTGTCCCATAGGAGTCTGCGTAGCAGGAAAATTGGTAATCACAGTAATTGACATTTTTTAGTATTATATTCCAGTGGCTGATAGTAGGTGGTGATGCAGCCTATACAAGGTCGTAAAACTTCTTTTCTGTCTAGGAGCCCAGCTGGGTATGTTCCAATCACTTACATATTTCTGTCGTCAAGTAGCAGTGCTTACAATGCTACTTGACGACAGAAATAAAATACCCGAAGAGTAAAGCAAACCAGTGCAAGTTGTGAGGCATTCCATCTTGGTCGTCAGAGGTGATAACGCATCAGTAGCGTTTTGCCTTTCCTTGTTTGAAGTCAGCTGCTAGTGTGCCTGGAATGCAGTAGCCACTTACCATTAGAAAGGCTGTAAGTTCGTTTGTTATTTCAGTTTTATAAGGAAAACCGAAGACGACAAACTGCACAGACTTAGCTTACCAAAATCTATTCACTGTTGTCTTAAAGACAACTATTTTGTAATCGGATAGTAAGTCAGACAGATACTGACAGGTTATTCCTTTGATGTACGCTTTATGAACGACGAAGCAAACCGCTTGGTTCGAATGCGTGGTATGTCGACAATAGGCGCGGAGTCCTACGTAGCTCCGGATGAATGGCTATCATATATGGACATAAAACGCAAATCGATGACGGGAAGTTTCGTCAAAGGTGGGTAGTGTCTGGTAGCACGATCACCATTCTGCCAGTCAAGCGTTACGATTGAAGCAAATTCTCACAACGGTAGAGGCCCATATCTAAGAAAAAGAATGTCAGCTCAGGGACTAGGTGTTCAATTTGAATTTAAGAAGCAACCAAAAGCGTACATTACATCGTTAATTTTAACAAAAGCTGAAGATATAGTACTTAACCGCAAAAAGCCTTTAAATATTGAGAAGAGCGCTCAATATTCAAAGATATTTCTAATAAAGAACAATAAACGGCTGACGAAATTGTAAACGAATCTATAGGGATTGCTAGCCTTGATAGCCTAGATCGCTCCTGGCATTGCTCTCTATTTGTTTGTACAGTTTAATCACAATCGGTTCAGATATTCCGAATATTAGCCCGGACAGATGGACACAGAGACAGATACACAGAGAGATAGATGTATGCCCGTTTCTATTCACAACCGTCACAATTAGTGGAGTATTCTCCACTACAGCAAACAATAATACCTCATTAACTATTCAAACAGGTTCATAACTCAGTAACCACTAATCTTAGGCAATTTGATTTGCGTGAAAATGTGAGCTGAGTGGCGTGATTTAGTATTTAATATTACCTTATTTCGATATTCGTGACTAAATCAAAAGAGAGCATTGTGTTTGTTAACGATAATGAAATATAAATATAGCAGTGAATAAGATAATCCATCAATTATTCTATCTACACAATGCGGTGGAAAATGGCATATAACACGAACAAGTTTGATTGCTCATTTGAATATTTAATTTAGTATTGATTTAACCTGAATTTTAAAGTGGTATGCTTACAACACCATTTTTTTTAAACTAAGCATCCTCATTCGTTGAATCATGCCACTTTTAACCGAGATCAATAACGAGAAGGTTGTATATTCGACGCTTGTTTTTTAATTAAGTTCACCAATTTCTCGGAAAGGTTCATACTTCACGAATGGTCCCATATAAATGTAAAGAAAATAAATCCAAATCTGAGGATGAAGATTTCAACAAATTTTTTATAGATATGGCTGTGTTGTCTGTGGAAAATCTAAAATTGACTTAAGTTTTGAATATGAGTTCAACCGTGGCACCAATGTTTCTCAGATGGCGCGCAATATCAAGGATATTGTGTAAGTTTTACTGATTGAAAAAATTCAATTCCTATAAGGTGTAAGAAGCTTTTAATGAGTCAATTAATTATCGTTCCTAAAATTGCTATGGAATTAGAATTAATATATTTATGTAAATTAAAAATGCAAAATTGCACCGAGTAATGGCCGTCTCTTAGATTAATAAAATGTATTTTTTATTGAATAAGGTTGATAAACGTGCACACAGTCCACAGTCCAGAAAGTGGATGCTATTGCTCACAGACATCTATATCTATCCTCGATTAAAAATTAAATGCAGAATGCGTTGTCATTCCTAAAGACTAAGATGGAATGCCCCGTTACCAGTAAAAAATGCCTCCGTTTCTCTACACTCACCATACGTAAACACAGCAACATTAAGCTGCTATATCACGCTGGTATTCAGTGAGAGCGTGGTCCTGTTCTAAGTCGAATCATTTGCGCTACGAATACCTTGCCAATTTGACGCAAATGGACCAATATTGTTTTGATACTAACCTGGAAACTGCTGCTAATTCAGACGCATATTGAATATCATCAGTTTCTACAATTGCCATTAATTCATCCACCAAAGTTTTTGGACAACCACGGGGTTCATTTTTAGGGTAGAAATTTCCAGAACGGAAGAGGGCCACCAAATAACAAGAGGTGCGTTCGTTTGTAGTATTTGCTCCGTGAATGCCGTTGATGTTGCGTGCCGCTTGTGCCGTGTTGCTACCACGAAGGTACTCACATTTCATAATTACTCAAATTTTAACGTATCGCTCGTTACTCCCATCATGATGGAAAATATTCAAATGCTATGCAAACATAATGCTAATCAATAAAAATGTCTAATTTTGAAAACAGGATTCCATGTTTTTAAAATAAAACTAATTTGAAATTAGAATTCTTAGCCAAACAAAAAATATTTTGATTTGAAATAGCCAGTACTGCAGAGCGGCATATTCTTAGGTAAAGACATGTTATAAAAAAGTTCCAATTCAATACTTTCCCTTATTTTCGGAATCTTACGCGGATAAAATCAAAAGGCCCAAATTATGTAGGCAAATGGTGGGACAGTATAAATATATTATGTGGAATTGTAATCCCTTAGAATTCTTAGAGAATACTTATATCAATTGTTTGCTAATTGCATAACTTTAAGTGCTCTAGGTTTCTTGTTGAGTGAGTCAGTGAGTGATAACTATAGTAGTTCTCAGACATTAATAAGTCAAAAACTATATTAGGTTATTATTCCATATAACGTTTATTGATGAAATTTGGGATACCAGGTTTTAACGACATTTATTTATTATGTTTGCAATAGTGGGTATAAATGATAAATGTGTAAGTATAATAGTTTTTGTTGTTTTGTTAAGTATAGTACCGTGTAGTGGCTGTATACGAACATCCACTACCCCACATTATCTCGTGGGTGTCGTAAGAGCCGACAGAGGGAAATTGAAACGGGTGATGGGCAGCAAATAATGAAAAAAACTGCGGTTGACAACCCGCTCGCCTGGCGTATCAACTATAGCAAAATCCTCCCTACAAGACATTCTATGGGGAGGCCTATGTTCAGCAGTGGGATAAGGCTGTAATGGATGCACGGAATGGAATAGTTTTTGAGTTTGAAAAGATCTCTAAATGTTTCGTGTAAATATGCATACTGTCAGTGGGATCGCAATTTTCTTTTACGAATTTGGCTGACCGAATAGATATCTATAGTGATATTACTTTCAAATCTAAAAAGTTGAATTACTAAAATTTTTGATCATATAAGTTGATTTTGTTTTGTGTTATTATTATTTTCAAGAACCATATGGCTATGGCGGGCATAATTTTATATTCTGCTTGATATCCTCTTAAATGCTTGATAATGAACTGGCGCTGTATTTGTGAGCCTGCATTGCGTTCTATGAAGGACTTTCAAAACATGGTATATAATATTGAAAATATTTTTTTAATTTGCTTTGCAACCTAATTTTAGAAAGTGAAGTACATGAATCTACGATTACGTTTTAAATTGCCCGACGAGATCGATTTTCAGTTGCTTGTGACCTCTTGAATTTTTAGAGTAAAATGGAACAATTTTTATTCGACCATAGGTTGCAAGTAATACAATATTGAAAGTCATTTATATAGGTGTACCCCTTGCTTTGAAAAACACCTCTGCCCTGGTAAGAACCAGCAGGAATCGTAGCGGGACTCCTTTTTTTTAATTATAATTTATATAAAATGTAATGATTATGTCCACTGCTGAACATAAGCCTCCCCCGAAGGATGTCACAAAGTACGGTCCTAAGCCAACTGTATCCATCGACTTCCTGCACGTCTTAACAGGTCGTCACTCCATCTAGTTGGGGGCCGCCCCAACAACTACCTACGAGAGAGCCTACCAGTAGGTTCTCGGTTCCTCGAGCTATATGACTAGCCTATTGCCACTTAATCTTACTAATCCATTGGGATATGCCGGTTACTCTGGTTCTACTGTGGATAATCTCATTTATAAGTTTATCACGCAGCGAAACCCTGAGAATAGTCCTCTCTATATTTCTCTGAGCTCACCTTGAGCTTACTCATACGGCCAGCAGTGAAGAACCACGTCTGAGATCCATAAGTCATCACTGGCAACACGCACTGGTTGTTCAATTTCGTTTTTAAGTTTTCAGGTATACCTGACGAGAATACGTGTCGTGATCTCTCGAACGCTGGCCAGCCGAGTTGAATCCGTCGATTGACCTTTCGGTCAAAGTTGGACTTACCTGGTCGGAATATTTGTTCCAGGTAAACATATTCGTCAACAACTTCGAGCTTAGTGCTCTCAACAACTATAGGTATATATAGGTGTGACATGGACGTTATACATGATCTTTGTTTTGTCTTTGTTTTTGAAACCTGTGTGTGTACACACGTATAAAGTTATATCTCTTTAGCATAGCATACCAAAAATAACTAAAATAAAACATGTTTTTAGATTCATATATATTTGAATAACTATTATAGCTAGCTATTTCGAGTCAGCCAGTGTATTTTTACATAATATTAAATAAATAATATGCATATTTTAAGTCAAAAATATTCGTATTAGTTTATTTTCTCATAATAAAATACTTTGAATTTTTTATAATTTTACACATTTTTTAAAGAACCGTAAAAAGCTTGGCTATGTTCATTAATTATTATTAAATATTTATTTTAGAGTCAATATAAAAAAAATTGTATAAATAGAGAAAGTGCTGCAGTTGAGTTATCAAATATAATTCGCATTTGTTGCGAGTCTCGCTAGTTAATTTGGCTCAAAGGACTAGCGAGGTCAGCGCTGAAAGTGCTTTTAAATGTAAATTAACTTCAACTTAATTGGTGCCTACTACGAATCCTAATTTGTGATCGTAAGAATTAGTTAATTACATTTCCTAGCTGTTTTGACCAATAACTCTCCGTTTTAATGTTTCATGAGTAATTATGTTATTAAAAATAATTTATTTTATCTTAACCTTTTTACATTTACATTTGTACCTTTGTGTTTTGACTGAATAATGTCTTTTATAGAAGAGGGGGAAAACGAGCATGCGGCCCACCTGATGGTAAGTATCTATCGCTGTAAAGCAACTGCAAAACCTGATTAAGCTGGTTTCCCAGTCTTTTAATGTTTTGTCTGTTTGTGTTTGTCTGCCTGTTTTATTATCATTTTACATTCAGATATATACCATAACCTAAAATGAAGTTGACGAGCATATTAAATCTTGGTTTTAAATCACAGCTGGTCGAAATAAACGTGCAAAATACAAATAGATTTTTCTATAAAACTGAAGTGCCATAAACTTACAGTCTAAAAGGTAACAAAAGGTAAGTGGCTACTTCAGTGTACCACCTTTTCTTTCATGGGAAAATGCCTACGCATACCTGCCTCGCGGGGCAAGGACGGGTTCTGTCGGACTCACACCGACTAAAACCCCATGGTGTTCCACCTTCGCCACATATTGGCAGGGCCACGGGAACGCATTCGCACACATCAGCCGCCCACCAGCGCCGGCCGCCCCATAGCAGCCCCACCTCGGGGGAGGAATTCTCCTCCCTGTTAGAGTTCAAGCGTTCGGTAGCAGCGGCTTTCCCGACCCCAGCGGTGGGTCTGGCCTCTGGCTTCACCGCCAACCAAGTTTCAGCCACGGAGGGTAGAGAGACCAGCGCCTCGCAATAACGACACTCCTCTCGCTCCGCACCCCCACCACCACCGCATCAACGGTGTGGCCCGTCAGAGTCGCGGAGGATAAGGCAAGTAGGCGCATCGCCTTACAAACACTCCTTTTCCTCTGCGACTCTTCATCGGTTGCAGCGGTAGGGGGAGACGACACCCCTCTCACCGCAGATCACCGAAACAAATCTGAAGTTAGCTCAGCAAGCCCACTTGGGCTACCTCGGGCCACCTCGGGCTACCTCGGGCCACCTCGGGCTACCTCGGGCCGGCCCTACACCCTGGGTCAGCCAAGGGGTACCTCTTTACCAAGCCACGGCTGCTCAGCCCCCCCCCCCCCGCCACGACAAGCGGGAACCCCTTCGGGTATGAGTGCATAGACACCTGCAGCCAACTTCAAACAAAGAAGGCACAGCCTGTATTAATATGATGCTGGCTTTCTATACCCTTCAGACCGAAACACACACGAGCAAGCAATGCTCCATAGCTGAGCGACCTTGAGATTCCTCATACGGCCAGCAGTGAAGGACCACGTCTCAGATCCGTAAGTATTCACTGGCAACACGCACTGGTTATACAATTTCGTTTACAGGTTTTGAGGTATGTCTAACGAGAAGATGTGTCGTAGTTTCCCGAACGCTGCCCAGCCGAGTTGATCCGTCGATTGACCTCTCGGTCGAAGTTGGACTTACCTAGTCGGACTATTTGTCCCAGGTAAACATACTCATCATCAACTTCGAGCTTAGTGCTCCCAACAACTGCCGGCATAGGTGTGACATGGACGTTAAACATGATCTTTGTTTTGTCCATGTTCATCTTAAGACTAATCCGTTAGGAGACACTATTGAGGTCATTGAGCATAATGCTAAGGTCCTCCAGCGATTCTGCCATAAGGACTATACCGTCGGCAAATCGAAGGTAAGTGATGTACTCGCCATTGATGTTGATATGATCCTTTCCGGTCCAGTAGCTTGAAAACGTCTTCCAATGCAGTGGTAAAGAGTTTCGGGGATATAACGTCACCCTGTCTTACACCTCTCTGCAGTTGGATAGGTTTCGTATTCTGATTAGTACTCGGATAGCCATCGTAGCTCTACTGTACAAACACTTCAGTACTTCGATATACCGACAGTCAACATGGCACCGCTGAAGGGACTACACCACCGCCCAAATTTCGACGGAATCAAAAGATTTCGCATAGTCCACATACGCGAGGCAAAGTTGCAGATTATACTCCTCTGTCTTCTATACAATCTGCCGCAGGGTATGTATGTGGTCTATGGTACTAAAGCCTTTTCGGAAACCGGCTTGTTCTGGAGGCTGGAAGTCGTCAAGTATGCTTGCGAGACGATTCGTAATGACTCTCAAAAACAGCACGTAGACGCGGCTCAGAAGGGAAATCGGTCTGTAGTTCTTCAAGAGAGCGTTGTCGCCTTTCTTGAAGAACAAGACCACCGCACCTCTGCTTCACGCCTCCGGAGTAATGCCACCATGGAGGACGGAATTAAAGAGCTTCTGAAAGACTTCAAGTACCGGTTTTCCACCCGCTTTCAGAAGCTCCGCTGTAATTCCATCCTCGCCCGGGGACTTGCCGTTTTTAAGGTTTTGGAGAGCCATTCTTATCTCGTTCAGACTGACGTTCGAGATATCTTCGGTATAGTGTCGGATAAGACTCGCTCATGGATCGTTACTCACACTTGCGTGTGGCTCCATCGATGACATGTACAGCTGTCCATAGAACCTCTCAATATCACTCTAAATCTCAGGTGCCCCGGAAACGATGCTGCCACACTCGGTCTTCAGTTTTGACAGTTGGATCTTTCTGGCAGACAGATCTCTGGCAAAGACTTTGGAGCCTTGGTTCCGCTTGATCGCTACTTCAATATAAGCTGTATTGAAGTTGCGTAAGTCCCGCCGCATGCATTTGGAGATCTGTCTGTTCAGTTGCCTGTATGCTGTCAAATCTGTTGAAGAATGTAGCTTCACCTCCCGTCTAACAGCCATGAGATTAAGAGTATGATCGGAGAGTTTTTGTGTTCTTCTGCGGCGGGTCTTGGAGAACTTAGCTCCGTCCGCATGGACAGTTTCCACGAGCTTGTCATTCATATCGTCCACTTCATTGCAGTATTCTAGGCTCTGAAAACGGTTTTGTAACTCGTGCTGATAGGTTTCGGGACTTTTGATTAGAGTACGAGGGGGACGGAGCGTTGACTTCATCAGACGAGACCTCTACAACTTAACGTTTAGGTTCAGCGTGCCTCTAACCATTCGGTGATCGGTACCAGTTTTCATCCTCGCGTTCACATCACTGAACAGTTGTCGTCTGGTCATTTTACGCAGATGGCTAGACTGCATTAAGACTACATGCCTTGACCTAATTCGTCGATTTCCAGACCACTTTTGAACGCGGCCATTTTGTCGGTCATTTTGTCATAAAGTCCTCCAGGACATTGTAACAAAAAATAATGTGCCAACTGAGTTTATTATATACTATATAGTTTCTTGCCGGTTCACTCCGAGAACGTTTTTCCGATCGGCTGCATATTTTGACATTCATAGGAGCATTAATCAAGTCTTAATTGAATAATAATTTTAAAATTGGAATTTAATTTGTAATTGTGTGTCGACGAGGGTTGCGTCTCTATCACCGGAAGGACGACCATCTGTCCCAAGGAGGTGTTGAATTTATCGTCCACAAGTCTCTCGTTAACAACGTTGTAAAGATTGAGAGTGTGTCGACGAGGGTTGCGTACCTTATACTCAGAATCACCAAACGGTATTCGCTAAAGGTCGTACAGGTTTAAGCACCAACCTCAGCACATCCCGATGAGGAGGTGGAGGAAATATATGAGGATATCTCTAGAACCATGCATTCCTCCAAAATCCACTATACGGTGTTAATGGGAGACTTCAATGCAAAACTAGGCACAAGAGAGAACGGTGAGCTGAAAGTAGGGAAATTTGGAATAGGGCAACGGAACCCAAGGGGCCGGCAGCTGGCCGACTTCATGGAGAAAGAGGGACTCTTTATGATGAACTTTTTCTTCTAGAAGTGGCCCCACAGAAAGTGGACCTAGTCGAGCCTCGACGGTTCGACAAAAAATGAGATTGAGTTCATTTTGCCGAACAGACGACAACTGTTTAGTGATGTCTCTGTGAACGCGAGGATAAAAACTGGTACCGATCACCGAATGGTTAGAGGCACGCTGAACCTAAACGTTAAGTTGTAGAGGTCTCGTCTGATGAAGTCAACGCTCCGTCCCCCTCGTACTCTAATCAAAAGTCCCGAAACCTATCAGCACGAGTTACAAAACCGTTTTCAGTGCCTAGAAGACTGCAATGAAGTGGACGATATGAATGACAAGCTCGTGGAAACTGACCATGCGGTCGGAGCTAAGTTCTGCAAGACCCGCCGCAGAAGAACACAAAAACTCTCCAATCACACTCTTAATCTCAAGGCTGTTAGACGGAAGATAAAGCTACATTCTTCAACAGATTTGACAGCATACAGGCAACTGAACAGACAGATCTCCAAATGCATGCGGCGGGACTTACGCAACTTCGATACAGCTTGTATTGAAGAAGCGATCGAGCGGAACCAAGGCTCCGAAGTCTTTGCCAGAGATCTGTCTGCCAGAAAGATCCAACTGCAAATTTGCTTTCTAAACTTTGCTGAGTTGTGTTCACTTAAATCTCTACGACTAATTTTAATACTTTCATTCATGTTACGATTCATTTGATTTTCCAATTTTATTGTACAAAATAAACCAGCGTGACCATCTGATAGGCCATTATGCTCTACCCTACTGTCAATATTTGCAGTATCCATATTGGTAATTACATTGTCAAGACAAGATGTTACATCATTGCGCAAAAAGGTTGCTGAGTCAAATAAATATTTAAAATTATAACAAGTCAACAGGTTCAAAAATTCATTTTTTTATTTATCATTGTTCAATAAATTAATGTTGAAGTCACCGCACAAAATGCATTTCATACTAAAAAATGTTCGGAAAAACGCTCCAATCGTTCCATAAAAAATTAAAAATTTCTGTATAGAATTTCGATAGCAACAACAAACATAAATATGTGAGTTCAAGTCTTTAATACCACAAACTTCAAAATGTTCGGACTTATATAGTTTTTTTGTCTTCACATATTATATCATTTAAAGCCAATATCATTGAACCACCTCGTTTTTTATTAGCTCGGAAATTGTAAGCTATTAATTTGTAATGAAGCCGAAACCTCATTTAAGAAATATTCACAAAAACAAACATATTATAACTTATATTTTACAGAAACACTTTCACTGTCCGGTTTCGAGACACTATAATAAGACAATAGCAGTGCCCTATATATAGTGCACGGGTCAGCGAAAGGGTTCATATACAGTTCTACCTCACATTTTTTGTTAGTTACACCACAGACCTTTTGATAAAATATATTCATAAAAAATTTTTTGGACTCCTTATTTAGTTTATTATTATTGACGAATAAGCGAAATGCAACTTTGTGGAGGTATATATCCTCAGTTTGAGTGCCTGTTGTGCACTTCATATTATCAGCTGTTAAACTTATATGGCCAGTAACATCGCCCCTCACATTATTTTTACTATTATTCGAGTTACGTAATTTAGTTATAAAGTTAATATAATTTATTTTATATGTCACTCTCAGTATTTCACGAAAAATTAGTTTTGCAACAATATTTACATTTTTAAGCATTCGTTCATCATTATGACATCAAGGGCACATAAGACGTATAACTGAACCTTTTACAAATCGATTGAACTAAGTTATTTAACTTCGTTTCATTAAAATTATAATTTTTTGAATTTCGCATACCACAGTATTTGTACATTTAATTAGGTGTAAAGTAAAATATAAAAATGATTGAAATTCCATTTAGATCATTAAAGAAACTTTTGAGAAAGTACTTTTAAGCTACAACTTCTGGCGATTTCGGGAGCTAGTCAACTGGGAAGTTGTCAAGCCTCCTAAAGTTTTATTTACTGAATTTATTTTTCTATATTGTGGTGAGTAAAATATTGTTGCCAATCCAGTTGAATTTCTTCTGAGGTCTTCTATCCCAATAGTTTTGTATAGTTGTAATTTATTATCATAATTCTGCATTTTTTAACGAATTATTTTCTAGATTTAAGTTATCAATCTCATTGTTTGCTGTTATTAACTCCTGTGTCAATTTTTCTATTTATTATTTAGTAGATTTTAAATGGCCAACTTCCGTAGAATCCAATGTACCAATATAAGGCAGGCTTTGGTATGTATTATCGAGAAAGTATTCATCACTTATTTCATTATGCAATCTATTTTTATTTTTTGGTTTATATTGTCGCAGTCTCCCTCTTCCATTTTCGTGCAGTTATTTGATTTTTATTGTTATTAATTTACGCCCTCTAGTGTAAAAGTCCTAAATCTTATTTATCTATTCGTGATATTGATTGTGGTTTAAGTAGAAGTAGGTTACGTAAGTTTGTTTCTAGTTGTTTTATAACAGATGATGTTTGTATTTGTATTTACTTACTTACTTATCTTCACGCACAATCCCTGACGGGGTAGCCAGAGAGAACAGATCGCCAAGTGTCACGAGCCTTACATACCTCTTTCGCTTCTTTCAGATTCATTATCTTCTTCATACATGCACGTCTAGGTATCCGAGTACTTTTGACCCTCCCCTCTTCGAGCAGTTTGCTCACATGGTCTTCGAAGGTTAGTCTCGGTCTACCTCGACACCTTTTAATATTAACTTTCGCGCTATATATTTTCTTCACCATTCGGTCTTCACTCATTCGCTCAACGTGCCCAAACCATCAAAGCACGCACTTATCAATTTTTGTGATAAGGTCATCTTTCAAACCTGCCATATTGCGAATCTCTTCGTTTCGCTTTCGGTCGGACATGGTAACGCCGCACATTTTACGAAGAGATCGCATCTCCACTGCATTCAACTGGCTTTTATGCTTCTTCTGGCATACCCAGGTTTCGCTGCCATATAACAAAGTCGGTACCAACACTGCGTTATGTATTGCAAGGCGTGCTCTCTTCACTACGCCTTGCGTTCTGACTAACGCAGTCAGGGCACCATTGACTTTGTTCCCGGCAGCGACACGCCTATCCACATCTAAATCATATCTTCCATCCCGGCTAAAAGCACTCCCCAAGTATTTGTATTTGTAATAATTATAATTTTTTTATTTCAAAAAATTCAACAAATTTTGGATTTGGTTTTTTTGGTTTGATTTAGGATTGAACTTACGAGTACATTACTATCTGACTGCGCGATCCCTTATTGCGCTAACGCAGATAATAGCTTAAAGCCGAATTTTTGACTACCAATGATTTGCTTTTTGTTAATATGACCTTGAGCGCGAGTTTTCTGTCATGAATGATCAATTCAAACTGTAGTCATTTCACAAACACATACTTTTCGAAAATTTTTATATTTATTGTTATTTATGGATTTAAAACTATGAGGACTATATTTATTTCGTCCGCCGGTTTTTTTTCCCTTTCCCCTTAACCCTCGGCCGTTTGGTCTCCCCTGCCGAGGGCTTCCATCTGGTTGGTTTTTTATTTATTTATGTATTATTGTATGTATTTATTTTGTTTTATTGATATTTATGTATGTTTGTCATTTTCATTTACAATTATATATTTATACAGCCTAACTAGGTGAGAAAACTATACAAATACCCATAAGTTTAAAAAATTAAGGATAACTCAAAAAGTACTGGTCAGATCTTAATCATATTTATATGGGACCACATAAGAAGCACCAGCTTTTAAACAAAGGAAAATCATCAAAAAGATCTGAGATAACACACATAAAAAATTCAGTCGAATTGAGAACCTCTTCCTTTTCTTGAAGTTGTTCGGATAACAAAGAGAGACAAACGTAACTTATGCGATTTAATATGAATAAGGCGCTTAGCAAAACATTTACTTGCCTTCACTTTTAAGGACGTGATGGACTTAAAAAAAACTAGCGTAAAAAAATTAATATAAAAAATTTAATAAAAGCTTCGAATAACTCAGGTTGCACTCTTCATTTTAGCGACGTGATCCGCTACTAATTGACTCGATCGCGACTGTAGTGGGGAAGGTTGTAATCATTTAAATCTACTGTGGAAGTTCAGAAATGTTTTCTTCGCTTCATGTCCTATAATAATAAATTTGAAAACAATAGACTCGTCAATCATTGACATTTATTTTGCATTTTAAATTTGCGTTATTGAAAATTTTATTGACAACAAGATATGCTAAACGAGAGTAAATGTAAGTATATCTACACATATATGCGACGTCATCTTCTTACTATCAGACGAATAGTGTGCTCGTTTGTCATTTTAACTAATATTAAAAATATAATTAATCAATCACTAAACAGATACATAGTAGCGGATCTATGCGATTAATTCACAGTCGCATCAGGGTTCATTAAACCAGATTTCCCGGAGCATACGATTCATACCTAACATCTGTCAAAATTTATTAAACAAAGTCAGTAATTTCGTGTTAGGGGACTAACTTTACGTATTAAAAGTAATGTCGATTTATACATTATTGCTTTTTTTATACAAAGTCTTTAATTTGGTAGTTCATGTAATTTGGTAGTTGGTTTCCATGTGATACACAGTGTAGTGCCACTCTAATTAGTTAACGTATATATAAAATTGTTAAAACTATTTATGTATATTTTGTATCCATATCCACAATTTGATTTATAAAACACACACAGAGACGCACAAGCACATGCATAAACACAAACACGCGTGTGCACACGCGCGTTTTCATCCATGTATACATTCTCATCTACGTAAACATACTCATATTTCGTCACCGACAGATTTAGGGTATTTGAAATAACGTACTACATTACTCCTTTGTTTACGTACCACTAGGAATTAATAACTTAAGTTTCTGCTTAAAATTAAGTTAAATAACAGCATAGTTTTTCAATTTGTGTCCCCATCTTTGTCAGTTTGGCTGTGTTCTGGCAACTAAAGCGGCTGTATTATAGACACACACAAAATTTAATGAAAAATAGTTCGCCAATAAGAGACATTGGCCAGTTATAGTTTATTTTTAAAATATATTTATATATGCAAAAATACGAATCTTCCAATTTCAAATTTTCCTCCACATTTTTAAGAGCTTATTTGAAATATCATATTTCTAAAAAATAGATCTGCGTCGAGAACAATTTCGCGCAATAATTTTATACGATTTCAAATGTCGCCTTAAGACGAATGAATTATTTAATATATTGTGTTTCAAACTGAAGAAGAAAAGAATTTATTTTAAGAGAATGGGCAAATCAACTAAGAAGAACTACATAATAGAGCCATGCTGCAGCTAAATTAATTGTATAATTGTAGCACGAATAGGTCGGCTCGACCAGAAAGGACCACGCTCTCACAGAATACCAGCGTAAAATAGCAGCCTAACACTGCTGTGTTTCGTGTGGTGAGTGTAGAGAACCGAAGACCCTTTTTATTGGAAAAGAGGCATTCTATCTTATTCCTCACAGCTGACAACGCATCTGTATTTTAATTCACAAACGAAGATAGATGTAGATGTCTATGGGCCACTGCTACCACTTACCATCAGGTGGACTGTGTGCTCGTTTGTCACCCTTATTCTATAAAAAAAGAGATTCAGCATATATTGTAGACTAGCGCCCCACTCCAACGTTGCCTGTGTATTTCGTCTTTATATGGCGTTATTTAAAATAATCTAAAAGACTATGATCAATTTAAGTATTAAAAGACAATTTCTCAAATAAGAATCTCCAAGATTTTCAAATATGTTTTATAGTCTTGATCGCTTCTGTATTCCTCTCCATCTGTTCGATAATCATCATTACATCCCATCACAAGTCCACTGCTGAGCATATGCCTCCCTCAAGGAATGCCACAAGCATGATCCCGAGCCACCTGCATGAATTTACTTCGTGCATGTCTTACTAGGTCATCACTCCATCTAGTGGGGGAAGACCTACACTTCGCCTGCCGGTATGAGAACCGTTCTTCCCCATCGGTTGTCGGTTCTTCGAGCTATATGGCCGGCCAATTGCTACTTCAGTTTACTAATCCGTTGAGCTATGTCGGTTACTCTGGTTGTAATTTGGATATCCTCGTTTTTTAGTTTATCACGCAGAGAAACCCAATCATAGTCCTCTCAATAGCTCACTGAGCGACCTTGAGCTTCTGCATACGGCCAGCAGTGAAGGACCACGTCTCAGATCCATAGGTCTTCACTGGCAACACGCACTGGTTGAACAATCTTGTTTTGAGATATGCCTGACGAGAAGATGTGTCGCAATCTCCCGAACACTGCCCATCGGAGTTCAAGCCGTTGATTGACCTCTCGGTCGAAGTTAGACTTATCTAGTGGGACTATTTGTCCTAGGTAAATATACTCGTCAACAACTTCGAGGTTATTGCTCCCAACAACTACCGGCATAGGTGTAACATGGATGTTACACATGACTTTTGTTTTGTCCTTTTTTATAAAACCTATCACTTGCGAGACACTGTTGAGGTCATTGAGCAAAGTGCTTAGGTCCTCCAGCGATTCTGCCATAAGGTTTATATCATCGGCAAATCGAAGGTGAGTGATGTACTCACCATTGTCGTTAACACCGTAGCCTGAGCAGTACATTAGCTTGGAAACGTCTTCCAATACAGCAGTGAAGAGTTTCGGGGATATAACGTCACCCTGTCTTACACCTATGTGAAGTCAAATAGGCTTCATACTCTGGTTTTGTAATCGTATAGCTATCGTAGCTCTACTGAACAAACACTTCAGAATGACGTCACTTCAAAATGAGAGTTTGAACAAGAGAGATTTTAGTTGATAATGGTAAAAAACTTTGAAGTCGTTTTAACGAGTGAAAAGCATAATGAACTTTTCTGCTTAAGTCTGTTATATGAGCACCCCATGATAACCTATTGTCAATAATTAGGCCCAAGTTCTTCGCAGATTCCGAATAAGCAATTGATGTGCCATTGATAACCACATTTGGCAAGGTGCAGTTATCAATAATGCTACTATTATATCTGCTACTTACTATTAACGCTTGTGACTTACTTGGATTTATAGTTAAGCCATGGGATCTGGACCAACGACTAATTCTATCCAAATCGTCATTCAGTGCATCTATCGCCAATTTAGCTTCAGATGCCTCAAAGTGACGGTAAAGCTGCAAATCGTCTGCATAAAGATGGAAGTTGGAGGATATTATTTTCGTTATAGAATTAATAAAAACGGTGAAGAGTAAAGGAGACAAACCGCCACCTTGGGGTACACCTGCAATAAGATCACACCACTTGGAATAAGTGTCATTGGAGCGGATACATTGCGAGCGTCCCCGAAGATAGGAATCAAACCAAAGAATGGCCGAAGATGAAACATTGATAGCCTGAAGAATTTTAAGGAGGATATCAAAGTCAACAGAATTGAAGGCACTACTAAAATCTAATAAAACGAGGACTGTTGATTGTTTTTGATCTATGGCTCGACGGATATCATCAGTTACCTGAAGAAGAGCAGTTGTTGTTCTATGACTGGGCCGGAATCCAGATTGAAATGTACTTAAAATATTGTTGGAGTTAAGATAAGAAGAAAATTGATTGTGAACAATATGTTCCAGTACTTTAGAGAGGAATGGTAATATAGATATAGGTCGAAATTCAGAAGGTAATGTAGGGTTAGCAACCTTGGCTACAGGAATAATGTGTGCTAACTTCCACGAATATGGAAAGCAGGAGAAAGACAATGAAAAATTAAATATGTAAGTAAGAACAGGGAGAATACAAGGTAAAATCATAGTAATCATTGTGGAAGAAATTTTATCGTTTCCCGACGCAGTAGAAGATATAGATAGCACTGATCGCTTTACTTCATCTTCTGACACTGATACAAATTCAAACTGGGAGAAATGTTGTAAAGGGCATCTGGATAATTCTAACAAGGTCTTAGCCTTTATAAATGAAGATAAGGAAACAGGTGGGAGAGAAAAATGTTGATTGAGAGTATCTATATCAAGATTTCCAATCGCAGGCGCAGGATGTTTGCCAATGCCGACTGTTTTGAGAAAACTCCAGGCTTTTCCTGAATCGCAATTTGAAAGTGAGTCATGAAAGTAGACGTCCATGATTCGCAATGTTATTTAAAGATGAAACTATTATAAGGTCAAGTAAAGACGGAGCACAGTTTGGAAAATGATGGGTAGCAGAGAGAGGTAAAATATGTAGATTATGTGAGGACACAATAGACTTCAGCTTATATGCACGTGAATCGTTTTTGAGTAAGCAAGTGTTGAAATCTCCCATCACGATCACATGACTATATATGGGACAGAAGTCTGTAAGCAGATTTTCAAATACTTCAAAATAATCAATTTGCATATTAGGGCTGTATATCACACCAAGAAGGATTTTTGTGTGGCGAAGTGTAACCTCGAGAAAAAGGTACTCTGCAGATTCAGAATAAGTTGACGGGGAAGCAGAGATTTGTTTGTAAGGGATTTCAGAACGCAGGTAAATAGCTACACCACTTCCACCCTTACCGATCCTGTCATTACGTATCAAAACGTAACCAGGAAGTGAAAACTGAAAAGAAGGAAGAGAAGACTTTAAAAAAGTTTCAGATATAAGAAGTGCGTCGATTAGATTACTGCTAATGGATGCAAGAAGGTCAGGATAGTGGGCAGGAACACTTTGTGCGTTGATATGGGCAACATTAAAATTATTGGGGTAAGGAGAAAATATGGCAGAAATATGATCATGCAGTCCAAGAGGTTCGGATGACTCAGTATCCGCGCTTAAGAAACTGGTAGAAGATGCACGAGAAAAAACTACCATTAAAATCAGTTGGAGTTTCCATAATTATGACAATAGAAATTTAAAATATATTATATATATATATATATTTTAAATTTAATATTATAATTATATACTATAAAATAAAAAAAATTATAACTTAATAATAAAAAGCAATATCCTATTAGAAAAATATACAAATGTTAAAAGAAAAAATACTATCTAACTTATAATAAACAAAAAAAAACTAAATTAAATAAGAATAAAAACAACTCAACTCAGTGCAACTCACTAGCGTAACGGTTTTTTTTAAATTAATCTATGAACACATATTATATTAATACTAGAAGAAGAAAACCAAAAATACTAATTGCAATACAAAATTAACAAGGTGAAAACGGAACGTTATTTTAAACCTTAGAGTATACAATAAGACAAAGTAATGTAAACATTAGAAATAAGCTTAAAAAGTAGGTAGGTAGTAAAAACTTAATAAGTTTAATTTTTTTGCGTTCATTGCATTCACAGCAATCTTTATTAGCCTTGAAATTAAAAGTGAGAAAATTTAAAGAAATTATTTGTGGCGTATATGCGTTCCGCCTATGCTAGTTAACTTCATTATTATGTAACATTAATTAGTTAAAAAGTTGCATGCTGCTATTATAGTAATACAATTTTTAAAGCAAACAATACTACTGTGTTTTAGTTATTTATGCGTCGGCGTGATTTCTTCGGGGCATTAACGGTTTTCGATGTTATATTAGCGGACTGTGATGCGTTGTCGTTAGTAGCGGAGCTAGAAGGATATTTCACGATGAGTAGTTCCAATTCAGCCAGCGTTTCAATTTTTTGTCGAGTTTTATCGGGGAGCATTATAACAATTTTTCCTTCAGATGACCAACAGTGCTTAATTCCAAAGTGTTTACGTGCTGTAGTAAATATGTGATGCCTGGTTTTCGTTAAAAACTCTGAGATGGTGATACCGGAGCCTTTGAGAGTGGCTTTGTTATCCCAAATAAACCGCCTATGCTCAGTATCAAAAAATCGAACCAAAACTGGTCGTGTCTTACTTTGAGATGATCCAAGTCGGTGGCAAACCTTAACACAATCCTTTTCCAAATCTGTTAGCTTTAGTTGATTAGATATTATATTAAAAATAACGTCACGGAGGTTTTCATTTTGCTTTTCGACAATTCCATGGAACAACAGAACTTTATTTCGCATCGCCGTTTCATGTCTATCAAGGCCAAGACATAGTAAATTTATTTGTGTTTTAATTGTAGAAAGAGTTTGCCAAACAAATGATTTAAACTCAGAGAACTCACGAGACAATGAAGATATGTCAGGATTTGATGAACTACTCTCAGTATTGACTTTTAGTAGCTTCTCTTCATAATCCCGCATTCGGGACTCGAACATCTTTTCAAGTTCACTAAGATTATTAGCCAGCTGGAGATCCATATTAGGTGGTATAAAAATATTTTCAAATATTGAGTATAATTATAGGATAAGTTGTGAGAAAGTGAGCGCAGACGAGTTTAGTAACAAATTAATTCATTTAATATACGCTTAATACACACTGTTAAATTTATAATAAATATAAATAGGCGCACACCAAAATTTATGTGTTGACGATACAACTACCCGACGTATATTTATATATATAAAATTTCTTATATATTATTATATATAAGAAAGTTTTTATTTCCATATTAATACAGTGTGATTGTGTATATATTATTTTTTAAGCAAAAAACATTGTTTTGCTTAGTTGTTGTCCTTACGGCAGGGCTATGTTCAGTAATGGACGAAAGCTGTTTCTGTAACAGTATTTCATGAAGTTATAGTAGCTATTCGATTACTAGTTAATGCTGGTTTTTACTACATTCAAATAAAAATTAAGCTTATTGGTGCTATTTTTCGTACAGGAAGTGACGAAAATTGGAGCTCTTTTTACTGGTAACGAGGTTTTCCATTTTAGTCTTCAGAACAACGAATCTAAATTTCTAGTTTTAATCGAGGGTAGATGTAGGTATTTGGGTAGCAGAATCCTTATATTATCGGCTGGACCATGTGCTCGATTGTCATTGAAATCATTAATTATATAAAAAATTAAAACTATTTTGTGTCATCGTTACTGTCTCGTCAACTTGACTAGCCCGTAAAACAGACAACTATTGTTTGTAGGTTTGTCCCATAGGAGTCTGCGTAGCAGGAAAATTGGTAATCACAGTAATTGACATTTTTTAGTATTATATTCCAGTGGCTGATAGTAGGTGGTGATGCAGCCTATACAAGGTCGTAAAACTTCTTTTCTGTCTAGGAGCCCAGCTGGGTATGTTCCAATCACTTACATATTTCTGTCGTCAAGTAGCAGTGCTTACAATGCTACTTGACGACAGAAATAAAATACCCGAAGAGTAAAGCAAACCAGTGCAAGTTGTGAGGCATTCCATCTTGGTCGTCAGAGGTGATAACGCATCAGTAGCGTTTTGCCTTTCCTTGTTTGAAGTCAGCTGCTAGTGTGCCTGGAATGCAGTAGCCACTTACCATTAGAAAGGCTGTAAGTTCGTTTGTTATTTCAGTTTTATAAGGAAAACCGAAGACGACAAACTGCACAGACTTAGCTTACCAAAATCTATTCACTGTTGTCTTAAAGACAACTATTTTGTAATCGGATAGTAAGTCAGACAGATACTGACAGGTTATTCCTTTGATGTACGCTTTATGAACGACGAAGCAACCCGCTTGGTTCGAATGCGTGGTATGTCGACAATAGGCGCGGAGTCCTACGTAGCTCCGGATGAATGGCTATCATATATGGACATAAAACGCAAATCGATGACGGGAAGTTTCGTCAAAGGTGGGTAGTGTCTGGTAGCACGATCACCATTCTGCCAGTCAAGCGTTACGATTGAAGCAAATTCTCACAACGGTAGAGGCCCATATCTAAGAAAAAGAATGTCAGCTCAGGGACTAGGTGTTCAATTTGAATTTAAGAAGCAACCAAAAGCGTACATTACATCGTTAATTTTAACAAAAGCTGAAGATATAGTACTTAACCGCAAAAAGCCTTTAAATATTGAGAAGAGCGCTCAATATTCAAAGATATTTCTAATAAAGAACAATAAACGGCTGACGAAATTGTAAACGAATCTATAGGGATTGCTAGCCTTGATAGCCTAGATCGCTCCTGGCATTGCTCTCTATTTGTTTGTACAGTTTAATCACAATCGGTTCAGATATTCCGAATATTAGCCCGGACAGATGGACACAGAGACAGATACACAGAGAGATAGATGTATGCCCGTTTCTATTCACAACCGTCACAATTAGTGGAGTATTCTCCACTACAGCAAACAATAATACCTCATTAACTATTCAAACAGGTTCATAACTCAGTAACCACTAATCTTAGGCAATTTGATTTGCGTGAAAATGTGAGCTGAGTGGCGTGATTTAGTATTTAATATTACCTTATTTCGATATTCGTGACTAAATCAAAAGAGAGCATTGTGTTTGTTAACGATAATGAAATATAAATATAGCAGTGAATAAGATAATCCATCAATTATTCTATCTACACAATGCGGTGGAAAATGGCATATAACACGAACAAGTTTGATTGCTCATTTGAATATTTAATTTAGTATTGATTTAACCTGAATTTTAAAGTGGTATGCTTACAACACCATTTTTTTTAAACTAAGCATCCTCATTCGTTGAATCATGCCACTTTTAACCGAGATCAATAACGAGAAGGTTGTATATTCGACGCTTGTTTTTTAATTAAGTTCACCAATTTCTCGGAAAGGTTCATACTTCACGAATGGTCCCATATAAATGTAAAGAAAATAAATCCAAATCTGAGGATGAAGATTTCAACAAATTTTTTATAGATATGGCTGTGTTGTCTGTGGAAAATCTAAAATTGACTTAAGTTTTGAATATGAGTTCAACCGTGGCACCAATGTTTCTCAGATGGCGCGCAATATCAAGGATATTGTGTAAGTTTTACTGATTGAAAAAATTCAATTCCTATAAGGTGTAAGAAGCTTTTAATGAGTCAATTAATTATCGTTCCTAAAATTGCTATGGAATTAGAATTAATATATTTATGTAAATTAAAAATGCAAAATTGCACCGAGTAATGGCCGTCTCTTAGATTAAGAAAATGTATTTTTTATTGAATAAGGTTGATAAACGTGCACACAGTCCACAGTCCAGAAAGTGGATGCTATTGCTCACAGACATCTATATCTATCCTCGATTAAAAATTAAATGCAGAATGCGTTGTCATTCCTAAAGACTAAGATGGAATGCCCCGTTACCAGTAAAAAATGCCTCCGTTTCTCTACACTCACCATACGTAAACACAGCAACATTAAGCTGCTATATCACGCTGGTATTCAGTGAGAGCGTGGTCCTGTTCTAAGTCGAATCATTTGCGCTACGAATACCTTGCCAATTTGACGCAAATGGACCAATATTGTTTTGATACTAACCTGGAAACTGCTGCTAATTCAGACGCATATTGAATATCATCAGTTTCTACAATTGCCATTAATTCATCCACCAAAGTTTTTGGACAACCACGGGGTTCATTTTTAGGGTAGAAATTTCCAGAACGGAAGAGGGCCACCAAATAACAAGAGGTGCGTTCGTTTGTAGTATTTGCTCCGTGAATGCCGTTGATGTTGCGTGCCGCTTGTGCCGTGTTGCTACCACGAAGGTACTCACATTTCATAATTACTCAAATTTTAACGTATCGCTCGTTACTCCCATCATGATGGAAAATATTCAAATGCTATGCAAACATAATGCTAATCAATAAAAATGTCTAATTTTGAAAACAGGATTCCATGTTTTTAAAATAAAACTAATTTGAAATTAGAATTCTTAGCCAAACAAAAAATATTTTGATTTGAAATAGCCAGTACTGCAGAGCGGCATATTCTTAGGTAAAGACATGTTATAAAAAAGTTCCAATTCAATACTTTCCCTTATTTTCGGAATCTTACGCGGATAAAATCAAAAGGCCCAAATTATGTAGGCAAATGGTGGGACAGTATAAATATATTATGTGGAATTGTAATCCCTTAGAATTCTTAGAGAATACTTATATCAATTGTTTGCTAATTGCATAACTTTAAGTGCTCTAGGTTTCTTGTTGAGTGAGTCAGTGAGTGATAACTATAGTAGTTCTCAGACATTAATAAGTCAAAAACTATATTAGGTTATTATTCCATATAACGTTTATTGATGAAATTTGGGATACCAGGTTTTAACGACATTTATTTATTATGTTTGCAATAGTGGGTATAAATGATAAATGTGTAAGTATAATAGTTTTTGTTGTTTTGTTAAGTATAGTACCGTGTAGTGGCTGTATACGAACATCCACTACCCCACATTATCTCGTGGGTGTCGTAAGAGCCGACAGAGGGAAATTGAAACGGGTGATGGGCAGCAAATAATGAAAAAAACTGCGGTTGACAACCCGCTCGCCTGGCGTATCAACTATAGCAAAATCCTCCCTACAAGACATTCTATGGGGAGGCCTATGTTCAGCAGTGGGATAAGGCTGTAATGGATGCACGGAATGGAATAGTTTTTGAGTTTGAAAAGATCTCTAAATGTTTCGTGTAAATATGCATACTGTCAGTGGGATCGCAATTTTCTTTTACGAATTTGGCTGACCGAATAGATATCTATAGTGATATTACTTTCAAATCTAAAAAGTTGAATTACTAAAATTTTTGATCATATAAGTTGATTTTGTTTTGTGTTATTATTATTTTCAAGAACCATATGGCTATGGCGGGCATAATTTTATATTCTGCTTGATATCCTCTTAAATGCTTGATAATGAACTGGCGCTGTATTTGTGAGCCTGCATTGCGTTCTATGAAGGACTTTCAAAACATGGTATATAATATTGAAAATATTTTTTTAATTTGCTTTGCAACCTAATTTTAGAAAGTGAAGTACATGAATCTACGATTACGTTTTAAATTGCCCGACGAGATCGATTTTCAGTTGCTTGTGACCTCTTGAATTTTTAGAGTAAAATGGAACAATTTTTATTCGACCATAGGTTGCAAGTAATACAATATTGAAAGTCATTTATATAGGTGTACCCCTTGCTTTGAAAAACACCTCTGCCCTGGTAAGAACCAGCAGGAATCGTAGCGGGACTCCTTTTTTTTAATTATAATTTATATAAAATGTAATGATTATGTCCACTGCTGAACATAAGCCTCCCCCGAAGGATGTCACAAAGTACGGTCCTAAGCCAACTGTATCCATCGACTTCCTGCACGTCTTAACAGGTCGTCACTCCATCTAGTTGGGGGCCGCCCCAACAACTACCTACGAGAGAGCCTACCAGTAGGTTCTCGGTTCCTCGAGCTATATGACTAGCCTATTGCCACTTAATCTTACTAATCCATTGGGATATGCCGGTTACTCTGGTTCTACTGTGGATAATCTCATTTATAAGTTTATCACGCAGCGAAACCCTGAGAATAGTCCTCTCTATATTTCTCTGAGCTCACCTTGAGCTTACTCATACGGCCAGCAGTGAAGAACCACGTCTGAGATCCATAAGTCATCACTGGCAACACGCACTGGTTGTTCAATTTCGTTTTTAAGTTTTCAGGTATACCTGACGAGAATACGTGTCGTGATCTCTCGAACGCTGGCCAGCCGAGTTGAATCCGGTTTCGGTCAAAGTTGGACTTACCTGGTCGGAATATTTGTTCCAGGTAAACATATTCGTCAACAACTTCGAGCTTAGTGCTCTCAACAACTATAGGTATATATAGGTGTGACATGGACGTTATACATGATCTTTGTTTTGTCTTTGTTTTTGAAACCTGTGTGTGTACACACGTATAAAGTTATATCTCTTTAGCATAGCATACCAAAAATAACTAAAATAAAACATGTTTTTAGATTCATATATATTTGAATAACTATTATAGCTAGCTATTTCGAGTCAGCCAGTGTATTTTTACATAATATTAAATAAATAATATGCATATTTTAAGTCAAAAATATTCGTATTAGTTTATTTTCTCATAATAAAATACTTTGAATTTTTTATAATTTTACACATTTTTTAAAGAACCGTAAAAAGCTTGGCTATGTTCATTAATTATTATTAAATATTTATTTTAGAGTCAATATAAAAAAAATTGTATAAATAGAGAAAGTGCTGCAGTTGAGTTATCAAATATAATTCGCATTTGTTGCGAGTCTCGCTAGTTAATTTGGCTCAAAGGACTAGCGAGGTCAGCGCTGAAAGTGCTTTTAAATGTAAATTAACTTCAACTTAATTGGTGCCTACTACGAATCCTAATTTGTGATCGTAAGAATTAGTTAATTACATTTCCTAGCTGTTTTGACCAATAACTCTCCGTTTTAATGTTTCATGAGTAATTATGTTATTAAAAATAATTTATTTTATCTTAACCTTTTTACATTTACATTTGTACCTTTGTGTTTTGACTGAATAATGTCTTTTATAGAAGAGGGGGAAAACGAGCATGCGGCCCACCTGATGGTAAGTATCTATCGCTGTAAAGCAACTGCAAAACCTGATTAAGCTGGTTTCCCAGTCTTTTAATGTTTTGTCTGTTTGTGTTTGTCTGCCTGTTTTATTATCATTTTACATTCAGATATATACCATAACCTAAAATGAAGTTGACGAGCATATTAAATCTTGGTTTTAAATCACAGCTGGTCGAAATAAACGTGCAAAATACAAATAGATTTTTCTATAAAACTGAAGTGCCATAAACTTACAGTCTAAAAGGTAACAAAAGGTAAGTGGCTACTTCAGTGTACCACCTTTTCTTTCATGGGAAAATGCCTACGCATACCTGCCTCGCGGGGCAAGGACGGGTTCTGTCGGACTCACACCGACTAAAACCCCATGGTGTTCCACCTTCGCCACATATTGGCAGGGCCACGGGAACGCATTCGCACACATCATCCGCCCACCAGCGCCGGCCGCCCCATAGCAGCCCCACCTCGGGGGAGGAATTCTCCTCCCTGTTAGAGTTCAAGCGTTCGGTAGCAGCGGCTTTCCCGACCCCAGCGGTGGGTCTGGCCTCTGGCTTCACCGCCAACCAAGTTTCAGCCACGGAGGGTAGAGAGACCAGCGCCTCGCAATAACGACACTCCTCTCGCTCCGCACCCCCACCACCACCGCATCAACGGTGTGGCCCGTCAGAGTCGCGGAGGATAAGGCAAGTAGGCGCATCGCCTTACAAACACTCCTTTTCCTCTGCGACTCTTCATCGGTTGCAGCGGTAGGGGGAGACGACACCCCTCTCACCGCAGATCACCGAAACAAATCTGAAGTTAGCTCAGCAAGCCCACTTGGGCTACCTCGGGCCACCTCGGGCTACCTCGGGCCACCTCGGGCTACCTCGGGCCGGCCCTACACCCTGGGTCAGCCAAGGGGTACCTCTTTACCAAGCCACGGCTGCTCAGCCCCCCCCCCCCCCCCGCCACGACAAGCGGGAACCCCTTCGGGTATGAGTGCATAGACACCTGCAGCCAACTTCAAACAAAGAAGGCACAGCCTGTATTAATATGATGCTGGCTTTCTATACCCTTCAGACCGAAACACACACGAGCAAGCAATGCTCCATAGCTGAGCGACCTTGAGCTTCCTCATACGGCCAGCAGTGAAGAACCACGTCTCAGATCCGTAAGTATTCACTGGCAACACGCACTGGTTATACAATTTCGTTTACAGGTTTTGAGGTATGTCTAACGAGAAGATGTGTCGTAGTTTCCCGAACGCTGCCCAGCCGAGTTGATCCGTCGATTGACCTCTCGGTCGAAGTTGGACTTACCTAGTCGGACTATTTGTCCCAGGTAAACATACTCATCATCAACTTCGAGCTTAGTGCTCCCAACAACTGCCGGCATAGGTGTGACATGGACGTTAAACATGATCTTTGTTTTGTCCATGTTTATCTTAAGACTAATCCGTTAGGAGACACTATTGAGGTCATTGAGCATAATGCTAAGGTCCTCCAGCGATTCTGCCATAAGGACTATACCGTCGGCAAATCGAAGGTAAGTGATGTACTCGCCATTGATGTTGATATGATCCTTTCCGGTCCAGTAGCTTGAAAACGTCTTCCAATGCAGTGGTAAAGAGTTTCGGGGATATAACGTCACCCTGTCTTACACCTCTCTGCAGTTGGATAGGTTTCGTATTCTGATTAGTACTCGGATAGCCATCGTAGCTCTACTGTACAAACACTTCAGTACTTCGATATACCGACAGTCAACATGGCACCGCTGAAGGGACTACACCACCGCCCAAATTTCGACGGAATCAAAAGATTTCGCATAGTCCACATACGCGAGGCAAAGTTGCAGATTATACTCCTCTGTCTTCTATACAATCTGCCGCAGGGTATGTATGTGGTCTATGGTACTAAAGCCTTTTCGGAAACCGGCTTGTTCTGGAGGCTGGAAGTCGTCAAGTATGCTTGCGAGACGATTCGTAATGACTCTCAAAAACAGCACGTAGACGCGGCTCAGAAGGGAAATCGGTCTGTAGTTCTTCAAGAGAGCGTTGTCGCCTTTCTTGAAGAACAAGACCACCGCACCTCTGCTTCACGCCTCCGGAGTAATGCCACCATGGAGGACGGAATTAAAGAGCTTCTGAAAGACTTCAAGTACCGGTTTTCCACCCGCTTTCAGAAGCTCCGCTGTAATTCCATCCTCGCCCGGGGACTTGCCGTTTTTAAGGTTTTGGAGAGCCATTCTTATCTCGTTCAGACTGACGTTCGAGATATCTTCGGTATAGTGTCGGATAAGACTCGCTCATGGATCGTTACTCACACTTGCGTGTGGCTCCATCGATGACATGTACAGCTGTCCATAGAACCTCTCAATATCACTCTAAATCTCAGGTGCCCCGGAAACGATGCTGCCACACTCGGTCTTCAGTTTTGACAGTTGGATCTTTCTGGCAGACAGATCTCTGGCAAAGACTTTGGAGCCTTGGTTCCGCTTGATCGCTACTTCAATATAAGCTGTATTGAAGTTGCGTAAGTCCCGCCGCATGCATTTGGAGATCTGTCTGTTCAGTTGCCTGTATGCTGTCAAATCTGTTGAAGAATGTAGCTTCACCTCCCGTCTAACAGCCATGAGATTAAGAGTATGATCGGAGAGTTTTTGTGTTCTTCTGCGGCGGGTCTTGGAGAACTTAGCTCCGTCCGCATGGACAGTTTCCACGAGCTTGTCATTCATATCGTCCACTTCATTGCAGTATTCTAGGCTCTGAAAACGGTTTTGTAACTCGTGCTGATAGGTTTCGGGACTTTTGATTAGAGTACGAGGGGGACGGAGCGTTGACTTCATCAGACGAGACCTCTACAACTTAACGTTTAGGTTCAGCGTGCCTCTAACCATTCGGTGATCGGTACCAGTTTTCATCCTCGCGTTCACATCACTGAACAGTTGTCGTCTGGTCATTTTACGCAGATGGCTAGACTGCATTAAGACTACATGCCTTGACCTAATTCGTCGATTTCCAGACCACTTTTGAACGCGGCCATTTTGTCGGTCATTTTGTCATAAAGTCCTCCAGGACATTGTAACAAAAAATAATGTGCCAACTGAGTTTATTATATACTATATAGTTTCTTGCCGGTTCACTCCGAGAACGTTTTTCCGATCGGCTGCATATTTTGACATTCATAGGAGCATTAATCAAGTCTTAATTGAATAATAATTTTAAAATTGGAATTTAATTTGTAATTGTGTGTCGACGAGGGTTGCGTCTCTATCACCGGAAGGACGACCATCTGTCCCAAGGAGGTGTTGAATTTATCGTCCACAAGTCTCTCGTTAACAACGTTGTAAAGATTGAGAGTGTGTCGACGAGGGTTGCGTACCTTATACTCAGAATCACCAAACGGTATTCGCTAAAGGTCGTACAGGTTTAAGCACCAACCTCAGCACATCCCGATGAGGAGGTGGAGGAAATATATGAGGATATCTCTAGAACCATGCATTCCTCCAAAATCCACTATACGGTGTTAATGGGAGACTTCAATGCAAAACTAGGCACAAGAGAGAACGGTGAGCTGAAAGTAGGGAAATTTGGAATAGGGCAACGGAACCCAAGGGGCCGGCAGCTGGCCGACTTCATGGAGAAAGAGGGACTCTTTATGATGAACTTTTTCTTCTAGAAGTGGCCCCACAGAAAGTGGACCTAGTCGAGCCTCGACGGTTCGACAAAAAATGAGATTGAGTTCATTTTGCCGAACAGACGACAACCGTTTAGTGATGTCTCTGTGAACGCGAGGATAAAAACTGGTACCGATCACCGAATGGTTAGAGGCACGCTGAACCTAAACGTTAAGTTGTAGAGGTCTCGTCTGATGAAGTCAACGCTCCGTCCCCCTCGTACTCTAATCAAAAGTCCCGAAACCTATCAGCACGAGTTACAAAACCGTTTTCAGTGCCTAGAAGACTGCAATGAAGTGGACGATATGAATGACAAGCTCGTGGAAACTGACCATGCGGTCAGAGCTAAGTTCTGCAAGACCCGCCGCAGAAGAACACAAAAACTCTCCAATCACACTCTTAATCTCAAGGCTGTTAGACGGAAGATAAAGCTACATTCTTCAACAGATTTGACAGCATACAGGCAACTGAACAGACAGATCTCCAAATGCATGCGGCGGGACTTACGCAACTTCGATACAGCTTGTATTGAAGAAGCGATCGAGCGGAACCAAGGCTCCGAAGTCTTTGCCAGATATCTGTCTGCCAGAAAGATCCAACTGCAAATTTGCTTTCTAAACTTTGCTGAGTTGTGTTCACTTAAATCTCTACGACTAATTTTAATACTTTCATTCATGTTACGATTCATTTGATTTTCCAATTTTATTGTACAAAATAAACCAGCGTGACCATCTGATAGGCCATTATGCTCTACCCTACTGTCAATATTTGCAGTATCCATATTGGTAATTACATTGTCAAGACAAGATGTTACATCATTGCGCAAAAAGGTTGCTGAGTCAAATAAATATTTAAAATTATAACAAGTCAACAGGTTCAAAAATTCATTTTTTTATTTATCATTGTTCAATAAATTAATGTTGAAGTCACCGCACAAAATGCATTTCATACTAAAAAATGTTCGGAAAAACGCTCCAATCGTTCCATAAAAAATTAAAAATTTCTGTATAGAATTTCGATAGCAACAACAAACATAAATATGTGAGTTCAAGTCTTTAATACCACAAACTTCAAAATGTTCGGACTTATATAGTTTTTTTGTCTTCACATATTATATCATTTAAAGCCAATATCATTGAACCACCTCGTTTTTTATTAGCTCGGAAATTGTAAGCTATTAATTTGTAATGAAGCCGAAACCTCATTTAAGAAATATTCACAAAAACAAACATATTATAACTTATATTTTACAGAAACACTTTCACTGTCCGGTTTCGAGACACTATAATAAGACAATAGCAGTGCCCTATATATAGTGCACGGGTCAGCGAAAGGGTTCATATACAGTTCTACCTCACATTTTTTGTTAGTTACACCACAGACCTTTTGATAAAATATATTCATAAAAAATTTTTTGGACTCCTTATTTAGTTTATTATTATTGACGAATAAGCGAAATGCAACTTTGTGGAGGTATATATCCTCAGTTTGAGTGCCTGTTGTGCACTTCATATTATCAGCTGTTAAACTTATATGGCCAGTAACATCGCCCCTCACATTATTTTTACTATTATTCGAGTTACGTAATTTAGTTATAAAGTTAATATAATTTATTTTATATGTCACTCTCAGTATTTCACGAAAAATTAGTTTTGCAACAATATTTACATTTTTAAGCATTCGTTCATCATTATGACATCAAGGGCACATAAGACGTATAACTGAACCTTTTACAAATCGATTGAACTAAGTTATTTAACTTCGTTTCATTAAAATTATAATTTTTTGAATTTCGCATACCACAGTATTTGTACATTTAATTAGGTGTAAAGTAAAATATAAAAATGATTGAAATTCCATTTAGATCATTAAAGAAACTTTTGAGAAAGTACTTTTAAGCTACAACTTCTGGCGATTTCGGGAGCTAGTCAACTGGGAAGTTGTCAAGCCTCCTAAAGTTTTATTTACTGAATTTATTTTTCTATATTGTGGTGAGTAAAATATTGTTGCCAATCCAGTTGAATTTCTTCTGAGGTCTTCTATCCCAATAGTTTTGTATAGTTGTAATTTATTATCATAATTCTGCATTTTTTAACGAATTATTTTCTAGATTTAAGTTATCAATCTCATTGTTTGCTGTTATTAACTCCTGTGTCAATTTTTCTATTTATTATTTAGTAGATTTTAAATGGCCAACTTCCGTAGAATCCAATGTACCAATATAAGGCAGGCTTTGGTATGTATTATCGAGAAAGTATTCATCACTTATTTCATTATGCAATCTATTTTTATTTTTTGGTTTATATTGTCGCAGTCTCCCTCTTCCATTTTCGTGCAGTTATTTGATTTTTATTGTTATTAATTTGCGCCCTCTAGTGTAAAAGTCCTAAATCTTATTTATCTATTCGTGATATTGATTGTGGTTTAAGTAGAAGTAGGTTACGTAAGTTTGTTTCTAGTTGTTTTATAACAGATGATGTTTGTATTTGTATTTACTTACTTACTTATCTTCACGCACAATCCCTGACGGGGTAGCCAGAGAGAACAGATCGCCAAGTGTCACGAGCCTTACATACCTCTTTCGCTTCTTTCAGATTCATTATCTTCTTCATACATGCACGTCTAGGTATCCGAGTACTTTTGACCCTCCCCTCTTCGAGCAGTTTGCTCACATGGTCTTCGAAGGTTAGTCTCGGTCTACCTCGACACCTTTTAATATTAACTTTCGCGCTATATATTTTCTTCACCATTCGGTCTTCACTCATTCGCTCAACGTGCCCAAACCATCAAAGCACGCACTTATCAATTTTTGTGATAAGGTCATCTTTCAAACCTGCCATATTGCGAATCTCTTCGTTTCGCTTTCGGTCGGACATGGTAACGCCGCACATTTTACGAAGAGATCGCATCTCCACTGCATTCAACTGGCTTTTATGCTTCTTCTGGCATACCCAGGTTTCGCTGCCATATAACAAAGTCGGTACCAACACTGCGTTATGTATTGCAAGGCGTGCTCTCTTCACTACGCCTTGCGTTCTGACTAACGCAGTCAGGGCACCATTGACTTTGTTCCCGGCAGCGACACGCCTATCCACATCTAAATCATATCTTCCATCCCGGCTAAAAGCACTCCCCAAGTATTTGTATTTGTAATAATTATAATTTTTTTATTTCAAAAAATTCAACAAATTTTGGATTTGGTTTTTTTGGTTTGATTTAGGATTGAACTTACGAGTACATTACTATCTGACTGCGCGATCCCTTATTGCGCTAACGCAGATAATAGCTTAAAGCCGAATTTTTGACTACCAATGATTTGCTTTTTGTTAATATGACCTTGAGCGCGAGTTTTCTGTCATGAATGATCAATTCAAACTGTAGTCATTTCACAAACACATACTTTTCGAAAATTTTTATATTTATTGTTATTTATGGATTTAAAACTATGAGGACTATATTTATTTCGTCCGCCGGTTTTTTTTCCCTTTCCCCTTAACCCTCGGCCGTTTGGTCTCCCCTGCCGAGGGCTTCCATCTGGTTGGTTTTTTATTTATTTATGTATTATTGTATGTATTTATTTTGTTTTATTGATATTTATGTATGTTTGTCATTTTCATTTACAATTATATATTTATACAGCCTAACTAGGTGAGAAAACTATACAAATACCCATAAGTTTAAAAAATTAAGGATAACTCAAAAAGTACTGGTCAGATCTTAATCATATTTATATGGGACCACATAAGAAGCACCAGCTTTTAAACAAAGGAAAATCATCAAAAAGATCTGAGATAACACACATAAAAAATTCAGTCGAATTGAGAACCTCTTCCTTTTCTTGAAGTTGTTCGGATAACAAAGAGAGACAAACGTAACTTATGCGATTTAATATGAATAAGGCGCTTAGCAAAACATTTACTTGCCTTCACTTTTAAGGACGTGATGGACTTAAAAAAAACTAGCGTAAAAAAATTAATATAAAAAATTTAATAAAAGCTTCGAATAACTCAGGTTGCACTCTTCATTTTAGCGACGTGATCCGCTACTAATTGACTCGATCGCGACTGTAGTGGGGAAGGTTGTAATCATTTAAATCTACTGTGGAAGTTCAGAAATGTTTTCTTCGCTTCATGTCCTATAATAATAAATTTGAAAACAATAGACTCGTCAATCATTGACATTTATTTTGCATTTTAAATTTGCGTTATTGAAAATTTTATTGACAACAAGATATGCTAAACGAGAGTAAATGTAAGTATATCTACACATATATGCGACGTCATCTTCTTACTATCAGACGAATAGTGTGCTCGTTTGTCATTTTAACTAATATTAAAAATATAATTAATCAATCACTAAACAGATACATAGTAGCGGATCTATGCGATTAATTCACAGTCGCATCAGGGTTCATTAAACCAGATTTCCCGGAGCATACGATTCATACCTAACATCTGTCAAAATTTATTAAACAAAGTCAGTAATTTCGTGTTAGGGGACTAACTTTACGTATTAAAAGTAATGTCGATTTATACATTATTGCTTTTTTTATACAAAGTCTTTAATTTGGTAGTTCATGTAATTTGGTAGTTGGTTTCCATGTGATACACAGTGTAGTGCCACTCTAATTAGTTAACGTATATATAAAATTGTTAAAACTATTTAGGTATATTTTGTATCCATATCCACAATTTGATTTATAAAACACACACAGAGACGCACAAGCACATGCATAAACACAAACACGCGTGTGCACACGCGCGTTTTCATCCATGTATACATTCTCATCTACGTAAACATTCTCATATTTCGTCACCGACAGATTTAGGGTATTTGAAATAACGTACTACATTACTCCTTTGTTTACGTACCACTAGGAATTAATAACTTAAGTTTCTGCTTAAAATTAAGTTAAATAACAGCATAGTTTTTCAATTTGTGTCCCCATCTTTGTCAGTTTGGCTGTGTTCTGGCAACTAAAGCGGCTGTATTATAGACACACACAAAATTTAATGAAAAATAGTTCGCCAATAAGAGACATTGGCCAGTTATAGTTTATTTTTAAAATATATTTATATATGCAAAAATACGAATCTTCCAATTTCAAATTTTCCTCCACATTTTTAAGAGCTTATTTGAAATATCATATTTCTAAAAAATAGATCTGCGTCGAGAACAATTTCGCGCAATAATTTTATACGATTTCAAATGTCGCCTTAAGACGAATGAATTATTTAATATATTGTGTTTCAAACTGAAGAAGAAAAGAATTTATTTTAAGAGAATGGGCAAATCAACTAAGAAGAACTACATAATAGAGCCATGCTGCAGCTAAATTAATTGTATAATTGTAGCACGAATAGGTCGGCTCGACCAGAAAGGACCACGCTCTCACAGAATACCAGCGTAAAATAGCAGCCTAACACTGCTGTGTTTCGTGTGGTGAGTGTAGAGAACCGAAGACCCTTTTTATTGGAAAAGAGGCATTCTATCTTAGTCCTCACAGCTGACAACGCATCTGTATTTTAATTCACAAACGAAGATAGATGTAGATGTCTATGGGCCACTGCTACCACTTACCATCAGGTGGACTGTGTGCTCGTTTGTCACCCTTATTCTATAAAAAAAGAGATTCAGCATATATTGTAGACTAGCGCCCCACTCCAACGTTGCCTGTGTATTTCGTCTTTATATGGCGTTATTTAAAATAATCTAAAAGACTATGATCAATTTAAGTATTAAAAGACAATTTCTCAAATAAGAATCTCCAAGATTTTCAAATATGTTTTATAGTCTTGATCGCTTCTGTATTCCTCTCCATCTGTTCGATAATCATCATTACATCCCATCACAAGTCCACTGCTGAGCATATGCCTCCCTCAAGGAATGCCACAAGCATGATCCCGAGCCACCTGCATGAATTTACTTCGTGCATGTCTTACTAGGTCATCACTCCATCTAGTGGGGGAAGACCTACACTTCGCCTGCCGGTATGAGAACCGTTCTTCCCCATCGGTTGTCGGTTCTTCGAGCTATATGGCCGGCCAATTGCTACTTCAGTTTACTAATCCATTGAGCTATGTCGGTTACTCTGGTTGTAATTTGGATATCCTCGTTTTTTAGTTTATCACGCAGAGAAACCCAATCATAGTCCTCTCAATAGCTCACTGAGCGACCTTGAGCTTCTGCATACGGCCAGCAGTGAAGGACCACGTCTCAGATCCATAGGTCTTCACTGGCAACACGCACTGGTTGAACAATCTTGTTTTGAGATATGCCTGACGAGAAGATGTGTCGCAATCTCCCGAACACTGCCCATCGGAGTTCAAGCCGTTGATTGACCTCTCGGTCGAAGTTAGACTTATCTAGTGGGACTATTTGTCCTAGGTAAATATACTCGTCAACAACTTCGAGGTTATTGCTCCCAACAACTACCGGCATAGGTGTAACATGGATGTTACACATGACTTTTGTTTTGTCCTTTTTTATAAAACCTATCACTTGCGAGACACTGTTGAGGTCATTGAGCAAAGTGCTTAGGTCCTCCAGCGATTCTGCCATAAGGTTTATATCATCGGCAAATCGAAGGTGAGTGATGTACTCACCATTGTCGTTAACACCGTAGCCTGAGCAGTACATTAGCTTGGAAACGTCTTCCAATACAGCAGTGAAGAGTTTCGGGGATATAACGTCACCCTGTCTTACACCTATGTGAAGTCAAATAGGCTTCATACTCTGGTTTTGTAATCGTATAGCTATCGTAGCTCTACTGAACAAACACTTCAGAATGACGTCACTTCAAAATGAGAGTTTGAACAAGAGAGATTTTAGTTGATAATGGTAAAAAACTTTGAAGTCGTTTTAACGAGTGAAAAGCATAATGAACTTTTCTGCTTAAGTCTGTTATATGAGCACCCCATGATAACCTATTGTCAATAATTAGGCCCAAGTTCTTCGCAGATTCCGAATAAGCAATTGATGTGCCATTGATAACCACATTTGGCAAGGTGCAGTTATCAATAATGCTACTATTATATCTGCTACTTACTATTAACGCTTGTGACTTACTTGGATTTATAGTTAAGCCATGGGATCTGGACCAACGACTAATTCTATCCAAATCGTCATTCAGTGCATCTATCGCCAATTTAGCTTCAGATGCCTCAAAGTGACGGTAAAGCTGCAAATCGTCTGCATAAAGATGGAAGTTGGAGGATATTATTTTCGTTATAGAATTAATAAAAACGGTGAAGAGTAAAGGAGACAAACCGCCACCTTGGGGTACACCTGCAATAAGATCACACCACTTGGAATAAGTGTCATTGGAGCGGATACATTGCGAGCGTCCCCGAAGATAGGAATCAAACCAAAGAATGGCCGAAGATGAAACATTGATAGCCTGAAGAATTTTAAGGAGGATATCAAAGTCAACAGAATTGAAGGCACTACTAAAATCTAATAAAACGAGGACTGTTGATTGTTTTTGATCTATGGCTCGACGGATATCATCAGTTACCTGAAGAAGAGCAGTTGTTGTTCTATGACTGGGCCGGAATCCAGATTGAAATGTACTTAAAATATTGTTGGAGTTAAGATAAGAAGAAAATTGATTGTGAACAATATGTTCCAGTACTTTAGAGAGGAATGGTAATATAGATATAGGTCGAAATTCAGAAGGTAATGTAGGGTTAGCAACCTTGGCTACAGGAATAATGTGTGCTAACTTCCACGAATATGGAAAGCAGGAGAAAGACAATGAAAAATTAAATATGTAAGTAAGAACAGGGAGAATACAAGGTAAAATCATAGTAATCATTGTGGAAGAAATTTTATCGTTTCCCGACGCAGTAGAAGATATAGATAGCACTGATCGCTTTACTTCATCTTCTGACACTGATACAAATTCAAACTGGGAGAAATGTTGTAAAGGGCATCTGGATAATTCTAACAAGGTCTTAGCCTTTATAAATGAAGATAAGGAAACAGGTGGGAGAGAAAAATGTTGATTGAGAGTATCTATATCAAGATTTCCAATCGCAGGCGCAGGATGTTTGCCAATGCCGACTGTTTTGAGAAAACTCCAGGCTTTTCCTGAATCGCAATTTGAAAGTGAGTCATGAAAGTAGACGTCCATGATTCGCAATGTTATTTAAAGATGAAACTATTATAAGGTCAAGTAAAGACGGAGCACAGTTTGGAAAATGATGGGTAGCAGAGAGAGGTAAAATATGTAGATTATGTGAGGACACAATAGACTTCAGCTTATATGCACGTGAATCGTTTTTGAGTAAGCAAGTGTTGAAATCTCCCATCACGATCACATGACTATATATGGGACAGAAGTCTGTAAGCAGATTTTCAAATACTTCAAAATAATCAATTTGCATATTAGGGCTGTATATCACACCAAGAAGGATTTTTGTGTGGCGAAGTGTAACCTCGAGAAAAAGGTACTCTGCAGATTCAGAATAAGTTGACGGGGAAGCAGAGATTTGTTTGTAAGGGATTTCAGAACGCAGGTAAATAGCTACACCACTTCCACCCTTACCGATCCTGTCATTACGTATCAAAACGTAACCAGGAAGTGAAAACTGAAAAGAAGGAAGAGAAGACTTTAAAAAAGTTTCAGATATAAGAAGTGCGTCGATTAGATTACTGCTAATGGATGCAAGAAGGTCAGGATAGTGGGCAGGAACACTTTGTGCGTTGATATGGGCAACATTAAAATTATTGGGGTAAGGAGAAAATATGGCAGAAATATGATCATGCAGTCCAAGAGGTTCGGATGACTCAGTATCCGCGCTTAAGAAACTGGTAGAAGATGCACGAGAAAAAACTACCATTAAAATCAGTTGGAGTTTCCATAATTATGACAATAGAAATTTAAAATATATTATATATATATATATATTTTAAATTTAATATTATAATTATATACTATAAAATAAAAAAAATTATAACTTAATAATAAAAAGCAATATCCTATTAGAAAAATATACAAATGTTAAAAGAAAAAATACTATCTAACTTATAATAAACAAAAAAAACTAAATTAAATAAGAATAAAAACAACTCAACTCAGTGCAACTCACTAGCGTAACGGTTTTTTTTAAATTAATCTATGAACACATATTATATTAATACTAGAAGAAGAAAACCAAAAATACTAATTGCAATACAAAATTAACAAGGTGAAAACGGAACGTTATTTTAAACCTTAGAGTATACAATAAGACAAAGTAATGTAAACATTAGAAATAAGCTTAAAAAGTAGGTAGGTGGTAAAAACTTAATAAGTTTAATTTTTTTGCGTTCATTGCATTCACAGCAATCTTTATTAGCCTTGAAATTAAAAGTGAGAAAATTTAAAGAAATTATTTGTGGCGTATATGCGTTCCGCCTATGCTAGTTAACTTCATTATTATGTAACATTAATTAGTTAAAAAGTTGCATGCTGCTATTATAGTAATACAATTTTTAAAGCAAACAATACTACTGTGTTTTAGTTATTTATGCGTCGGCGTGATTTCTTCGGGGCATTAACGGTTTTCGATGTTATATTAGCGGACTGTGATGCGTTGTCGTTAGTAGCGGAGCTAGAAGGATATTTCACGATGAGTAGTTCCAATTCAGCCAGCGTTTCAATTTTTTGTCGAGTTTTATCGGGGAGCATTATAACAATTTTTCCTTCAGATGACCAACAGTGCTTAATTCCAAAGTGTTTACGTGCTGTAGTAAATATGTGATGCCTGGTTTTCGTTAAAAACTCTGAGATGGTGATACCGGAGCCTTTGAGAGTGGCTTTGTTATCCCAAATAAACCGCCTATGCTCAGTATCAAAAAATCGAACCAAAACTGGTCGTGTCTTACTTTGAGATGATCCAAGTCGGTGGCAAACCTTAACACAATCCTTTTCCAAATCTGTTAGCTTTAGTTGATTAGATATTATATTAAAAATAACGTCACGGAGGTTTTCATTTTGCTTTTCGACAATTCCATGGAACAACAGAACTTTATTTCGCATCGCCGTTTCATGTCTATCAAGGCCAAGACATAGTAAATTTATTTGTGTTTTAATTGTAGAAAGAGTTTGCCAAACAAATGATTTAAACTCAGAGAACTCACGAGACAATGAAGATATGTCAGGATTTGATGAACTACTCTCAGTATTGACTTTTAGTAGCTTCTCTTCATAATCCCGCATTCGGGACTCGAACATCTTTTCAAGTTCACTAAGATTATTAGCCAGCTGGAGATCCATATTAGGTGGTATAAAAATATTTTCAAATATTGAGTATAATTATAGGATAAGTTGTGAGAAAGTGAGCGCAGACGAGTTTAGTAACAAATTAATTCATTTAATATACGCTTAATACACACTGTTAAATTTATAATAAATATAAATAGGCGCACACCAAAATTTATGTGTTGACGATACAACTACCCGACGTATATTTATATATATAAAATTTCTTATATATTATTATATATAAGAAAGTTTTTATTTCCATATTAATACAGTGTGATTGTGTATATATTATTTTTTAAGCAAAAAACATTGTTTTGCTTAGTTGTTGTCCTTACGGCAGGGCTATGTTCAGTAATGGACGAAAGCTGTTTCTGTAACAGTATTTCATGAAGTTATAGTAGCTATTCGATTACTAGTTAATGCTGGTTTTTACTACATTCAAATAAAAATTAAGCTTATTGGCGCACTGGTTGAACAATCTTGTTTTGAGATATGCCTGACGAGAAGATGTGTCGCAATCTCCCGAACACTGCCCATGGGAGTTAAAGCCGTTGATTGACCTCTCGGTCGAAATTAGACTTACCTAGTGGGACTATTTGACCTAGGTAAATATACTCGTCAACAACTTCGAGGTTATTGCTCCCAACAACTACCGGCATAGGTGTAACATGGACAACCTATCACTTGCGAGACACTGTTGAGGTCATTGAGCAAAGTGCTTAGGTCCTCCAGCGATTCTGCCATAAGGTTTATATCATCGGCAAATCGAAGGTGAGTGATGTACTCACCATTGTCGTTAACACCGTAGCCTGAGCAGTACATTAGCTTGGAAACGTCTTCCAATACAGCAGTGAAGAGTTTCGGGGATATAACGTCACCCTGTCTTACACCTATGTGAAGTCAAATAGGCTTCATACTCTGGTTTTGTAATCGTATAGCTATCGTAGCTCTACTGAACAAACACTTCAGCACTTCGATATGCCGTCAATCAACTTGGTACCGCTGAAAGGACTGTAGCACCGCCCAAATTTCGACGGAATCAAAGGCTTTCTCACAGTCCACTTCCACACGGAAAAGTGGCAGATTGTACTCTTCTGTTTTTTGTGCAATTTGCCGAAGGGTATTTATATGGTCTATGGTACTAAAGCCTTTTCGAAAACCGGCTTTTTTGGTGATATTACTATCAAATCTAAATAGTTGAATTACTAAAATTTTTGAACATATAAGTTGATTTTGTTTTGTGTTATTATTATTTTCAAGAACCAATACCATACCAAGAACCATAGAGTAATCTTAGGCTATGGATGGCGGGCATAATTTTATATTCTGTTTGATATCCTCTTAAACGCTTGATAATGAACCGGAGCTGTATTTGTGAGCCTGCTTTGCCCTCTATGAAGGAGTTTCAAAACATAGTATATAATATTGAAAATATTTTTTTAATTCGCTTTGTAACCTAATTTTAGAGAGTGAAGTACATGAATCTACGATTACGTTTTAAATTGCCCGACGAGATCGAATTTCAGTTGCTTGTGACCTCTTGAATATTTAGAGTAGAATGGAACAATTTTTATTCGACCATAGGTTGCAAGTAATACAATATTGAAAGTCATTTATATAGTTGTACCCCTTGCTTTGAAAAACACCTCTGCCCTGGTAAGAACCAGCAGGAATCCTAGCGGGACTCCTTTTTTTAATTATAATTTATATAAAATGTAATGATCATGTCCACTGCTGAACATATGCCTCCCCCGAAGGATGTCACAAAGTACGGTCCTGAGCCAACTGTATCCATCGACTTCCTGCACGTCTTAACAGGTCATCACTCCATCTAGTTGGGGGCCGCCCCAAAACTTCGCCAGTAGGTTGTCGGTTCCTCGAGCTATATGACTAGCCTATTGCCACTTAATCTTACTAATCCATTGGGATATGTCGGTTACTCTGGTTCTACCGCGGATAACCTAATTTATAAGTTTATCACGCAGCAAAACCCCGAGAATAGTCCTCTCTATATTTCTCTGAGCGACCTTGAGCTTCCTCATACGGCCAGCAGTGAAAAACCACGTCTGAGATCCATAAATCATCACTGGCAACACGCACTGGTTGTACAATTTCGTTTTTATGTTTTGAGGTATGAGGTCTGACGAGTATATGTGTCGTGATCTTCCGAACGCTGGCCAACCGAGTTGAATCCGTCGATTAACCTTTCGGTTAAAGTTCCTGTCGGACTATTTGTCCCAGGTAAACATATTCGGCAACAACTTCGAGTTTAATGCTCTCAACAACTACCGGTACAGGTGTGACATGGACGTTACACATGATCTTTGTTTTGTCTTTGTTTTTGAAACCTGTGTGTGTACACACGTATAAAGTTATATTTCTTTAGCATAGCATACCAAAAATAACTAAAATTAAAACATGTTTTTAGATTCATATATATTTGAATAACTATTATAGCTAGCTATTTCGAGTCAGCCATATTTTTACATAATATTAAATAAATAATATGCATATTTTAAGTTAAAAATATTCGTATTAGTTTATTTTTTCATAATAAAATACTTTGAATTTTTTATATTTTTACACATTTTTTAAAGAACCGTGAAAAGCTTGGCTATGTTCATTAATTATTATTAAATATTAATTTTAGAGTCAATATAAAAAAATTGTATAAACAGAGAAAGTGCTGCAGTTGAGTTATCAAATATAATTCGCATTTGTTGCGAGTCTCGCTGGTTAATTTGGCTCAAAGGACTAGCGAGGTCAACGCTGAAAGTGCTTTTAAATGTAAATTATCTTCAACTTAATTGGTGCCTACTACGAATCCTAATTTGTGATCGTAAGAATTAGTAAATTACATTTCCTAGCTGTTTTGACCAATAACTCTCCGTTTTAATGTTTCATGAGTTATTATGTTATTAAAGATAATTTATTTTATCTTAACCTTTTTACATTTATATTTGTACCTTTGTGCTTTGACTGAATAGTGTATTTTATAGAAGAGGGGTAAAACGAGCATGCGGCCCACCTGATGGTAAGTATCTATCGCTGTAAAGCAACTGCAAAACCTGATTAAGCTGGTTTCCCAGTCTTTTAATGTTTTGTCTGTTTGTGTTTGTCTGCCTGTTTTATTATCATTTTACATTCAGATATATACCATAACCTAAAATGAAGTTGACGAGCATATTAAATCTTGGTTTTAAATCACAGCTGGTCGAAATAAACGTGCAAAATACAAATAGATTTTTATATAAAACTGAAGTGCCATAAACTTACAGTCTAAAAGGTAACAAAAGGTAAGTGGCTACTTCAGTGTACCACCTTTTCTTTCATGGGAAAATGCCTACGCATACCTGCCACGCGGGGCAAGGACGGGTTCTGTCGGACTCACACCGACTAAAACCCCATGGTGTTCCACCTTCGCCACATATTGGCAGGGCCACGGGAACGCATTCGCACACATCAGCCGCCCCACCAGCGCCGGCCGCCCCATAGCAGCCCCATCTCGGGGGAAGAATTCAACTCCCCGTTAGAGATCAAGCGTTTGGTAGCAGCGGCTTTCCCGACCCCAGCGGTGGGTCTGGCCTCTGGCTTCACCGCCAACCAAGTTTCGGCCACGGAGGGTAGAGAGACCGGTGCCTCGCAATACCGACATTCTTCTCCCTCCGTAGCCCCACCACCACCACATCAACGGTGTGGCATGTCAGAGTCGCGGAGGATAAGGCGAGTAGACGCATCGCCTTACAAACACTCCTTTTCCTCTGCAACTCCACATAGGTTGCAGCGGTAGGGGGAGACGACACCCCTCTCACCGCAGCTCACCGACACAAATCTAAAGTGAGCTCAGCAAGCCCACTAGGGCCACCTCGGGCCGGCCCTACACCCTTGGCCAGCCAAAGGGATCCTCTTTATTCACCGCGGGTGACCAAGCCACGGCTGCTCAGCCCCCCCCCCCCCCTCGCCACGACAAGGCAGGAATGAGTGCATAGACACCTGCAGCCAACTTCAAACAAAGAAGGCACAGCCTGTAATACTATGATGCTAGCTCTCTATACCCTTCAGACCGAAACACACACGAGCAAGCAATGCTCCATAGCTGAGCAACCTTGAGCTTCCTCATACGGCCAGCAGTGAAGGACCACGTCTCAGATCCATAAGTCATCACTGGCAACACGCACTGGTTGTTTAATTTCGTTTTCAGGTTTTGAGGTATGTCTAACGAGAAGATGTGTCGTAGTTTCCCGAACGCTGCCCAGCCGAGTTGAATCCGTCGATTGACCTCTCGGTTGAAGTTGGACTTACCTAGTCGGACTATTTGTCCCAGGTAAACATACTCATCAACAACTTCGAGCTTAGTGCTCCCAACAACTGCCGGCATAGGTGTGACATGGACGTTAAACATGATCTTTGTTTTGTCCATGTTCATCTTAAGACTAATCCGTTAGGAGACACTATTGAGGTCATTGAGCATAATGCTAAGGTCCTCCAGCAATTCTGCCATAAGGACTATACCGTCGGCAAATTGAAGGTAAGTGATGTACTCGCGATTGATGTTGATATGATCCTTTCCGGTCCAGTAGCTTGAAAACGTCTTCCAATGCAGTGGTAAAGAGTTTCGGGGATATAACGTCACCCTGTCTTACACCTCTCTGCAGTTGGATAGGTTTCGTATTCTGATTAGTACTCGGATAGCCATCGTAGCTCTACTGTACAAACACTTCAGTACTTCGATATACCGACAGTCAACTTGGCACCGCTGAAGGGACTAATCCACCGCCCAAATTTCGACGGAATCAAAAGATTTCGCATAGTCCACATACGTAAGGCAAAGTGGTAGATTATACTCCTCTGTCTTCTATACAATCTGCCGCAGGGTATGTATGTGGTCTATGGTACTAAAGTCTTTTCGGAAACCGGCTTGTTTGGGAGGCTGGAAGTCGTCAAGTATGCGTGCGAGACGATTCGTAATGACTCTCAAAAACAGCACGTAGACGCGGCTCAGAAGGGAAGTCGGTCTGTAGTACTTCAAAAGAGCGTTGTCGCCTTTCTTGAAGAACAAGAACACCGCACTTCTGCTTCACGCCTCCGGAGTAGTGCCACCATAGAGAACGGAATTAAAAAGTTTCTGAAAGACTTCAAGTAGCGGTTTTCCACCCGCTTTAAGAAGTTCCGCTGTAATTCCATACTCGCCCGGGGACTTGCCGTTTTTAAGGTTTTGGAGAGCCATTCTAATCTCGTTCAGACTGACGTTCGACATATCTTCGGAATAGTGTCGGATAAGACTCGTTCATGGATCGTTACTCACAATTGCGTGTGGCTCCATCGATGACATGTACAGCTGCCCATAGAACCTCTTAATATCACTAAAAATCTCAGGTGCCCCGGAAACGATGCTGCCACACTCGGTCTTCAGTTTTGATAGTTGGATCTTTCTGGCAGACAGATCTCTGGCAAAGACTTTGGAGCCTTGGTTCCGCTCGATCGCTTCTTCAATACAAGCTGTATTGAAGTTGCGTAAGTCCCGCCGCATGCATTTGGAGATCTGTCTGTTCAGATGCCTGTATGCTGTCAAATCTGTTGGAGAATGTAGCTTCATCTCCCGTCTAACAGCCATGAGATTAAAAGTGTGATCGGAGAGTTTTTGTGTTCTTCTGCGGCGGGTCTTGCAGAACTTAGCTCCGTCCGCATGGACAGTTTCCACGAGCTTGTCATTTACATCGTCCACTGCATTGCAGTCTTCTAGGCACTGAAAACGGTTTTGTAACTCGTGCTGATAGGTTTCGGGACTTTTGATTAGAGTACGAGGGGGACGGAGCGTTGACTTCATCAGACGAGACCTCTACAACTTAACGTTTAGGTTCAGTGTGCCACTAAACATTCGGTGTTCGGTACCAGTTTTCACCCTCGCGTTCACAGAGACATCACTGAACATTTGTCGTTTGGTCGTCATAATGAACTCAATCTTATTTTTTGTCGAACCGTCAAGGCTCGACTAGGTCCACTTCCTGTGGGGCCACTTCTGGAAGAAAAAGATCATCATAAAGAGTCCCTCTTTCTCCATGAAGTCGGCCAGCTGCCGGCCCCTTGGGTTCCGTTGCCCTATTCCAAATTTCCCTACTTTCCAGAGAAATCCATTTCTTGTGAATTAATTTGAAAAAATCTGCAATGGAAAGGCGCGTAGTCTCTGTTCCTAATGAATTTTATCTTAATGAATTTTAACGGTGGTAGAGCCATGCAGCAGTTTTTGCTGTTGCACGTATGGGCCGGCTCGAGCCGGGTTGGTACCACGACCTCACAGAAAACCGGCGTGAAGTAGAAGCTCTGCTTCTGCGTTTCGTCTGGTGAGTGCAGGTGGCCGGAGGCCCAATCCCCCACCTCCCATCAACATGGTAGCGGAATTACACAAAAGACTACCCCAGGAGGGTACCAGTACCCCTGGAGAATCCCTCGCTGAGCATCCACGACCATGTTATTCCAATCCTGAGCGTGGGTGCTCAGGCTGCCCCGCGTATTCTGGGGGGGGGGGGGGGCAAAATTCCGCTCAAAAACATAACTGCTCGGGGCAAACTGAGCAACAATACCAAGGCGACCCCTGCCACGCTATCCGTGAATTTCTGCAACATCAGGGGACTTCACTCTAACCTAAACGCCGTCCACTACCATCTCGAGACGGCGAAGCCGGCCTTGCTCTTCCTGACCGAGACGCAGGTTTCCTCTCCGGCTGATATTTCGTATCTCTCCTGCCCGGGGTACAAACTGGAGCACTCCTTTGTGCCTCGGGCTGGAGTTTACGTGTATGTCAGAGAGGACATCTGTTCTCGACGCCTCGGCAGTCTTGAAGGTTCGGACCTGTCCATCCTTTGGCTACGCGTAGACAGCGACGACCATCCGCGCGTCTACGGGTGCCTCTATAGGTCCCATAGCGGTAATGCCGAAACAGACCGACTCATCGACCACGTCCAAATGGCTACAGATTCCTTGCTACAACAGGTCCCATCTGCAGAGATCGTGATCCTTGGCGATTTTAACGCCCACCATGCCGAATGGCTCGGTTCACGTTTAACCGATCATGCGGGGAGATCTGTTTATGACTTTGCCTTGGCATATGGTCTGACACAACTGGTTACTTCGCCTACGCGGATTCCAGATGTGGAGGATCATACACCTTCCCTGTTGGACCTTCTGCTGACCTCTCATCCGGACGGATATCAGGTTTCCGTCGAAGCCCCTCTCGGCTCTTCGGATCACTGTCTGATCCGGAGTATGGTGCCACTCACGCTCCCCTTGCGGTTGCGTTCTGCAGGTTGCCGCCGTGTTTGGCATTACAGGTCGGCGGATTGGGACGGAATGCGGTCTTTCTTTGCATCCTACCCATGGGGGCGGGTTTGCTTCTAGCCGGATGATCCCAGCACTGTTGCTGACTCTGTCACTGATGTGGTGCTACAGGGAATGGAACTATTTATTCCATCATCTGTGGTACCCATCGGAGGCAGATCTCAGCCTTGGTTTGGTCGCTCCTGTAAGATTGCATTACGCAGTAAGCAGGAGTGTTATCAAGCCTGGGCTGCAGCTTCGGCGACTCGGGATGTAAACACCAGCATACTAAAAAAGAAGTATAACTTTGCCTCCAGGTCCTTCAAAAGAGTTATTGCCAAGGCAAAGTCAGAGCACATAGGCAGAATTGTTGAGAAACTAGTTCGCCTTCCTTCGGGAACCCGTGCATTCTGGTCTCTCGCCAAGGCTGTCCAAGGGAATTTCTGTAAGCCATCACTACCATCTCTGCACAGGGAGGACGACTCACTGGCCCATGACGCAAAGGACAAAGCCGACCTTTTAGGCTCCCTTTTTGCGTCCAACTCGACTCTTGATGACGGGGGGAAAACACCGCCGACCATCCCGCGGTGTGAGTGCTCCATGCCGGATGTGCTGTTCTCACAGCGCTCGGTTCGCAAAGCACTTCTCTCCCTGGACATCCAGAAGTCGAGTGGGCCTGACGGAATCCCCCCAATTGTGCTGAGGACGTGTGCTCCGGAGTTGGCACCGGTCCTAACGCGTCTTTTCCGGTACTCCTACTCCCAAGGCGTAGTCCCGAATTCATGGAAGACAGCTTTTGTCCACCCGATCCCTAAAAAAGGCGACCGCTCAGACCCGTCCAACTATAGGCCTATCGCGATCACCTCCTTGTTCTCCAAAATAATGGAATCCATTATCAACTGCCAGCTCATCCGGTACCTTGAGGATCACCAGCTGATTAGTGACCGCCAATACGGTTTTCGTCGGGGTCGATCAGCTGGTGATCTTCTGGTCTACCTGACCCATAGATGGGCGGAGGCAGTAGAGTCCAAGGGGGAGGCGTTGGCCGTTAGTCTGGACATTGCGAAGGCCTTCGATCGGGTTTGGCACAAAGCGCTTCTTTCGAAGCTCCCTTCCTATGGGCTTCCCGAGAAATTGTGCAATTGGATCACCAGCTTCCTTGCAGATCGGAGCATCAAGGTCGTTGTAGACGGTGCATGTTCTGACTACAAGCCTATTAACGCTGGTGTTCCACAAGGCTGTGTGCTATCACCAACGCTGTTTCTTCTGCATATCAATGATATGTTGCTAAATGGTAACATTCATTGCTATGCGGATGACAGCACTGGTGATGCTTTATACACCGGCCGTGCTAATATTTCTCGGGAAAACGTCTCCGAGTACCGGAACAAACTTGTGTCTGAAGTCGAGTCTTTGCTGGACAAAGTCTCGAACTGGGGGCGACTAAATTTAGTCCAGTTTAATCCTCAGAAGACACAAGTTTGCGCGTTTACCGCTAAAAAGAACCCCTTTGTCGTGTCTCCTCAGTTTCAAGGCACTCCCCTGGTTGCCGCAGCCAGTATCGGAATCCTCGGCGTCGACATATCGAGTGACGTGCAGTTTCGTGGTCACTTGGAAGAGAAGGCCAAATTGGCCTCTAAAAAGCTTGGCGTGCTCAGCAGAGCGGGACAGTATTTCATGCCGGCACACCGCCTGCAACTTTACAAGGTGCAGGTTCGGCCTCACATGGAATACTGTTCCCATCTCTGGGCAGGGGCTCCCCAGTGCCAGCTCCTTCCACTTGACCGCATCCAGCGCAGAGCGGCTCGAATCGTCGACGACCGAGTCCTTTCCGATCGGCTCGACTCATTGGCGCTGCGAAGAGATGTTGCATCTCTTTGCATTTTCTTTCGCATCTACCATGGGGAGTGCTCTGAGGAATTGTTCGGATTAATCCCAGCCGCCAAATTTCACGAACGCACATCGCGGCAGAACTCCCGATACCATCCACACCATCTGGATGATTGGCGGTCCACCACTGTGCGATTTAGAAGATGTTTTCCTCATCTCCTCGCACGACTCCTTGTGGAATCGATTACCATCAGCGATTTTTCCGGACCGATACGACTTAGGGACCTTCAAGAAAAGAGCGTACTCCTTTTTAAAAGGTCGGCAACGCATCTGCAATTCCCTCCCTGGTGTTGCAGTTGTTCATGGGCGGCGGTAGTCACTTACCATCAAGTGAGCCGCATGCTCGTTTGCCCCCTCTCCTATAAAAAAAAAAGAAAAAAAAAAAGAATTTCGGTAACGGAGAAAAAAAATCGCTTCACTAATTTATTCTATAAATTTGTACCGTTTGATCTGTTTCCGTATAATTAAATATTTTCATTGCAATAACTATGTCATATCATGAAATAATGAGTAATATTTAAGATTTGTAATACATAGCATCGCGACTGTATCCTGGAATTCGTAGGCAAAGTCAAAAGAGCTGCGAGATACTCGGACCAAGTTTAGCCAAAAAATATGGCTTATCATAACTCAAAGCTTAGAAATTGTAATTGTAAGAAGCCATAGGTGTCTAGCATCACGTTTTCACAATCAAAACGGGGTACACAATTTTTTACGTGGTAGAGCCATACTGCAGCTATATTAGTATTATAGTTGTAGCACGAATAGGTCGGCTCGGCCGGGGAAGGACCACGCTCTCACAGAATACCAGCGTAAAATAGCAGCTTAAAACTGCTGTGTTTCGTATAGTGAGTGTAGAGAACCGGATACCCCGTTTTCTGGTAAAGAGGCATTCTATCTTATTCCTCACGGGTGACAACGCACCTGCATTTTGATTCGCAAACGAGGATAGATGTAGATGTCTATGGGCCACGGCAACCATTTACCATCAGCTGGACTATGTGCTCATTTGTCACCCTATACTATAAAAAAATATTCATATTCATATCAATATATTCAAATTAAAACATTTTCATTTAATTTAGGCTTCCATAAATCCGTTGTTAATGTCAAAAGCTGCACCGGTTAGCAAAAACAAGACCATCTGCGAGAAGAACCTCACAGAGGAAATAAGGGCATATAATATTCCATTAGTCGTCTTATATAACATGCTAGACAAGTAACACAGTTAGCTCGATTGATATCTCGGACTTCAGTCTGAGCGAGATTCGAACGGCTCTCCAGCACTTTAAAAAACGGCAAGTCCCCGGGCGAGGATGGAATTACAGCGGAGCTTCTGAAAGCGGGTGGAAGACCGGTACTTAAAGTCCTTTTGAAGCTCTTTAATTCCGGCCTCCATGATGGCACTACTCCAGAGGCCTGTAGCAGAAGTGCGGTGGTCGTGTTCTTCAAGAAAGGCGACAATGCCGTCTTAAAGAACTACAAACGATTTCCCTTCTGAGCCGCGTCTACGTGCTGTTTTCGAGAGTCATTACGAATCGTTTCACAGGCAGACTCGATGACTTCCAACCTCTAAATAAGCCGGTTTTCGAAAAGGCTTTAGTACCATTGACCATATAAATACCCTTCGGCAAATTGCACAGAAAACAGAACAGTACAATCTGCCACTTTGCCGTGCGTACGTGGACTATGAGGAAGCTTTTGATTTCGTCGAAATTTGGGCGGTCCTTTCAGCGGTGCCAAGTTGATTGTAGGTATATCGAAGTGCTGAAGTGTTTGTTCAGTAGAGCTACGATAGCTATACGATTACAAAACCAGAGTACGAAGCCTATTGGATTGCACAGAGGTGTAAGACAGGGTGACGTTATATCCCCGAAACTCTTCACTGCTGTATTGGAAGACGTTTCCAAGCTACTGTACTGCACTTGATACGGTGTTAACGACAATGATGAGTAAATCACTTATCTTCGATTTGCCGATGATATAAACATGATGGCAGAATCGCTGGAGGACCTAAGCACTATGCTCAATGACTTTAACAGTGTCTCGCAAGTGATAGGTTGTCCATGTTACACCTATGCCGGTAGTTGTTGGGAGCAATAACCTCGAAGTTGTTGACGAGTATATTTACCTAGGTCAAATAGTCCCACTAGGTAAGTCTAATTTCGACCGAGAGGTCAATCAACGGCTTTAACTCCCATGGGCAGTGTTCGGGAGATTACGACACATCTTCTCGTTAGGCATATCTCAAAACAAGATTGTTCAACCAGTGCGTGTTGCCAGTGAAGACCTATGGATCTGAGACGTGGTCCTTCACTGCTGGCCGTATGCAGAAGCTCCAGGTTGCTCAGCGAGCTATGGAGAGGACTATGATTGGGTTTCTCTGCGTGATAGACTCAAAATGAGGATATCCGCAGTAGAACCAGAGTAACCCACATAGCCTAACGGATTAGTAAACTGAAGTGGCAATGGGCCGGCCATATAGCTTGAAGAACCGACAACTGGTGGGGAAGAAAGGTTCTCATACCGGCAGGCGAAGTGTAGGTCTTCCCCCACTAGATGGAGTGATAATGAGTGAGTAAGACATGCAGGAAGTAAATTCATGCAGGTGGCTCGGGACCATGCTTGTGGCATTCCTTGAGGGAGGCCTATGTTCAGCAGTGGACTTGTGATGGGCTGTAATGATGATTCACGAACAGATAGAGAGGAATACAGAAGCGATCAAGACTATAAAACATATTTGAAAATCTTGGAGATTCTTATTTGAGAAATTGTCTTTTATTTCTTAAATTGATCATAGTCTTTTAGATTATTTTAAATAACGCCATATAAAGACGAAATACACAGGCAAAGTTGGAGCGGGTCGCTAGTCTACAATATATGCTGAATCTCTTTTTTTGTAGAATAAGGGTGACAAACGAGCATACAGTCCACCTGATGGTAAGTGATTGTTGTGGCCTGTAGACATCTACATCTATCTTCGTTTGTGAATTAAAATACAGATGCGTTGTCAGCTGTGAGGACTAAGATAGAATGCCTCTTTTCCAATAAAAAGGGTCTTCGGTTCTCTACACACACCACACGAAACACAGCAGTGCTAGGCTGCTATTTAACGCTGGTATTCTGTGAGAACGTGGTGTTTTCTGGTCGACCCGACCCATTCGTGCTACAATTATATAGCTGCAGCATGGCTCTACCACGTAGTTCTTCTAAGTTGATTTGCCTATTCTCTTAAATTAAATTCTTTTCTTCTTCAGTTTGAAACCCAATATATCAAACAATTCATTCGTCTTGAGGCGACATTTGAAATCGTACAAAATTATTGCGCAAAATTGTTCTCGACGCAGATCCATTTTTTTAATGAAATATGATATTTCAAATAAGCTCTTAAAAATGTGGAGAAAAATTTGAAATTGTAAGATTCGTATTTTTGCTTTTATGTATAAATATATTTTATAAATAAACTATAACTGGCCAGTGTCTCGTATTGGCGAACTATTTTTTCATTAAATTTCGTGTGTGTCTATAACACAGCCGCTTTAGTTGCCAGCACACAGCCAAACTGACAAAGATGGGGACACAAATTGAAAAATTATGCTGTTATGTAACTTAAGCTTAAGCAGAAACTTAAGTTATTAATTCCGAGTGGTACGTAAACAAAGAAGTAATGTAGTACGTTATTTCAACCCTAAATCTGTCGGTGACGAAGTATGAGAATGTTTACGTAGATGAGAATGTATACATGGATGAAAACGCGCGTGTGCACACGCGTGTTTGTGTTTATGCATGTGTTTGTGCATCTCTGTGTATGTGTGGGTATTTAACAAAGGAAAATTGTAAATTGTTGTTATATATCGTACACAAATCGATATTACTTAGAATAACACATTGGTGGCGGCTTATCCTTGTCATGTGCTGAGGTGTATAACACCCAACAGTTCTCGGGCCTAAAGTAGTCTCAAAAAGTTTCGATAATCTTCAAAGCTGTTGTTACAAACCGATTGAAGGATTGGCGTCTATCTTGAATACACAAAACAGCACACCAATTAAGAACACTAGTTCGAGTATAAACGACTCATATTGCGTGAGTTCAGATAACGCTGGAGTAATTTCTCTCAACAAAACCTGAATTTTACACACTCAAAAAAATATCAAACATCGAGTCTTGATTTTTTCAGATCAAGCAGGTCGCGGTTTAAGAGGAAAATTACAAAGTTTATTAGGAATGGATTACCAGGTTACTTGTTTTTTAAAGCCAAATGCAAAACTAGCTGAATTATTAAAATCATGTAATACACTTTGTATGGGCTTTACTAAGGAGGATTATGTAATTATTCAAGGTGGTTCAAATGATAATGATCTAATGGAATTTTAATCATTTTTATATTTTACTTTACACCAAATTAAATGTACAAATACTGTGGTATGCGAAATTCAAAAAATTATAATTTAAATGAATTAAAGCTAAATAATTTAGTTCAATCGATTTGTAAAAGGTTCATTCATACGTCTTATGGGCCCTTGATGTCATAATGATGAAGGAATATTTAAAAATGTAAATATTGTTGCAAAACTAATTTTTCGTGAAATGCTGAGAGTGACATATAAAATAAATTATATTAACTTTAAAACTAAATTACGTAACTCGAATAATAGTAAAAATAATGTGAGGGGCGATGTTTCTGGCCATGTAAGTTTAATAGCTGATAATATGAAGTGCACAACAGGCACTCAAACTGAGGATATACCTCCACAAAGTTGCATTTCACTTTGTCGTCAATAATAATAAACTAAATAAGGAGTCTAAAATTTTTTTATGAATATATTTTATCAAAATGTCTGTGGTGTAACTAACAAAAAATGTGAGGTATAACTGTATATTAATTCAGTAAAATCTAAGTTACAATATGTTTGTTTTTGTGAACATTTCTTAAATGAGGTTTCGGTTTCTTTACAAATTAGTAGCTTACAAATTCCGAGCTAATAACAAACGAGGTGGTTCAATGATATTGGCTTTAAATGATATAATATGTGAAGAAGATGCTTTCTGCAAAAAACTATATAAGTCCGAACATTTTGAAGTTTGTGGTATTAAAGACTTGAACTCACATATTTATGTTTGTTGTTGCTATCGAAATTCTATACAGAAATTTTTAATTTTTTATGGAACGATTGGAGCGTTTTTCCGAACATTTTTTAGTAAGAAATGCATTTTGAGCAGTGACTTCAACATTAATTTATTGAAAAATGGTAAATAAAAAATGAATTTTTGAACCTGTTGACTTGTTATAATTTTAAATATTTATTTGACTCAGCAACCTTTTTGCGCAATGATGTAATATCTTGTCTTGACAATGTAATTACCAATATGGATACTACAAATATCTACAGTAGGGTAGAGCATGATGGCCTAGCAGATGGTCACGCTGGTTTATTTTGTACAGTAAAATTTGAAAATCAAACGAGTCGTAACATGAATGAAAGTATTAAAATTAGTCGTAGAGCTTTAAGTGACCACAACTCAGCAAAGTTTAGAAGCAAATTTGCAGATTAAATTGATACAATCTAGGAATAAATTCTTTTCTAAATAAAGTGATTTAATAACTGTTATAAGAAAAAAGCAAGAAAAATAGGACCAAAAAAATACATTACAGGGGATCACAAAAGGTATTAGAGTATATAGTAAGATGAAGAGGTTTCTGTCATTTAACGTTAAAGTATGTAATGGAGTATTTGTTGATAAATATAAAAGATCATATATACAGATATATAGAAGAATATTGAGAAAAGCAAAACAAATAGCTATACAAAGAAAAATAGAGTTGGCGATAAATTCTAATAAAAGAAATCTGGAATATTGTAAATGATAGTAGTAAGAAATCGTTTAGTAAAAAAGGACATAATATAGTACTAAGGGTAAACAATAACCTCGTAAGTCATCAACAGGATGTAGTAAATGTTTTCTTGAGCCATTTTAGTGAAACTATTTCATTAAGTAACAATGCTAGTGATTCCATCTCCGCACAATTAATTCTGGAACAAATTGTGAAGAGAGTTGTGACAGATATGCGTTTAACCGTTGTTACTAGTCATGAAATTTTAAATATCGTTAAGCAAATGGAAAATAAAAGATCACATGGCAATGATGAAATACCCAGCATGATTATTAAGAATAATATTATATAATAATATTGATATGTTGGCTGAACCTTTAACTTATCTTTTCAATAAATGTGTGGAACAAACTTTGTTCCCTGATCAGCTTGAAATTGCGCGAGTACTTCTGGTACATAAAATGGGAAGTAAAATGGAAACCAAAAACTATAGGCCGATTTCCTTGCTACCTATATTATCAAAAAATTATGAAAAGCTGATTAAGGTAAGATTAGTAGCACATTTACGACAAAACTCCATATTAAATGAGAGACATTTTGGGTATCAACCATATGTGGGTACTATAGATGCTATACATACGCTAGTCTATGATGTAGTATATAGAATCAATGATAAATATAAGGTAGGAAGTTTATTTTTGGACTTAATTTCGGCATTTGACACGATCAAACATGATATTCTGCTACTGAAATTGGAACATTACGGAATTAGAGGCTCAATTTTAAAGTTATTGGAATCCTACTTATCAAATAGGAAACAATTTGTTGAGATTAAAACGGTTAGACGGTGAAGAAACGGTATACAAAACTAAATTGACAACCATAAAGAAGGGTGTCCACAAGGCTCCATTTTGGGGCTCATATTATTTATAATATTCATTAATGATTTAACTGCTTACACTCATACCAAACAGCGTGATGTAAAACTAACTATTTATGCGGATGATACCAACGCGATTGTATCTGCTAGCTCGGTAGACGAATTAAATCTTACTAAAATGAAAAACACACTGTGCGACTTTAAAAGTTGAGTTACTTCAAACGATCTTTTATTAAATACAAATAAAACACACGCAATGCTGTTTAAATCTACAGCAAGACAAAAATAATCAATAAACGTTAACATTGACGGTATAAATATTGACTCTGTTGAATCAGTCAAATTTCTAGGAATCCACATCGACATGTATTTGAATTGGAAAAAGTAAATAAAGCATAGAATCCCCTATCAGTTCAGCATGCTATGCCTTAAGAAGTTTACGAGAAGAAGTTACGTTAGAACAGCTAAAAATGGTTTATTTTGCTCTAGTAGAATCTAAATTACGTTATAACAATATTCTGGGGCAATAGTTATAAGTATAATATTAAGGCAGCGTTTGTACTACAAAAAAGGGCGATCCGTATCATGTTACGTATTCCACAAATTGAGTCGTGTAAGGAACATTTCCGAAATCTTGGCATATTAACGGTCCCCTCTCTTTATATCTAGAACTTCTTATTTATTACACTTACTTATTTAGAAAAGAACTTTCACGAAGAAAGGATAAAGAGAGAAATGACCCGTCGAAAAGATTTAAAAATTTCTATCACACCAATATTGATTGTTGTACGCGACAGCACAAGATATCAAGTCATTGGACTATTTAATTCTTTGCCTACCTTATTTAAAACTATTTATTGCCACCACAAATTTCAAAATAAATTAAAATTATTATTAATTAAAAAAAGCTACTACTCATTTGAAGATTACCTAAATGATAAAAATAAACTTAATGAATGTTAATTTTTATTGTTTATATACTGGGTAATTTATAATATATTATGACATGAAAAGTATTTAATTAATTTGTTAAATGATGTTTAAATTTTATCGATTCTAATTTTAATTAAAATAATTGCATGAAAATGTTGGTCTTTATCCATGTAATAAATTGCCAATACAATGTAATATTGTTCTGTGGAATAAATGACTATGACTATGACGATGCGGGCGGTATCTAGGAGCACCGCCTTCTGCATTTGAGCTTGGAGCGATCCGTCACGGAATGCCAGTCGCCTCAGATGACCTGAAAGGCTAACTGGGATTAACGCGTTCACAGAAACGACTACAGGTATAATTTCGGTCGGTAGTACACCCCACATGTCGGTCACCTCGTAAGCCAGGTCCAGATATTTTGTTCGCTTATCTGTTTCGACTTTCGCGAGTTTCTCGTCATACGGAATGGTAATGTCGACCAAAAATATCCTCGACTGTGCCCGGTCCATCAGCACAATATCAGGCTTATTCGCAAGAATGATCCTATCTGTGATGATGGCCCGATCCCAGTAGAGCCCGGTGAGGTCATTTTCGAGCGCGGTTTCCGGCATGTATTTATAATTAGGAAGTTTCGATCCACGAGACTGTATTTCAGAGCGAGCTCCTGGTGTAGGATCCTGACTACTAGGTTGTGCCTATGCAAGTACTCAGTTAGAAAGTGCCGAACAACCAGAGACGATATGCCTAAGTTTTTAAGTTTTTTTAAGATTCACCGGGATGGCGACAAGCTCGACAAATGTCGACGGTGCCATCCCTTAGGATGTATCTCCGATAGTTGTTGGTCTTAATAACCTGATCCTGTATTGCACAGACAAAACCTTCGGTTTCTCGGAAGAGGTAACCAAAGCATAGCCAGTGGAGGGGGAAGCGATTTTTCCGGATCGATACGACTTAGGAACCTTTAAGAAAAGAGCTTACACCTTTCTAAAAGGTCGGCAACGCATCCGCAATTCCGCTGGTGTTGCGGTTGTTCATGGGCGGCGGTAGTCACTTACCATCAGGTGAACCGCATGCTTGTTTGCCCCCTCTTATATAAAAAAAGGATAGATTAATTTTTATTCAATATAGATCACATGGGTAATTCTTATTGAAAGTCATTTTTTACTTTATCATTGGTTCGGAAAAACCCTCTGTCCTGTAAAGAACCAGCAAGAAACCCAGCGGGACTTTTTTTTAAAAGTAAATTTTACATTAATGGTTGTACAAACTACTTACAAAATTTATTTTAGAAACTGCTTGGGAGCGACCACTTCATTCCCAGCGGTTATTATCACTCATGTATTCATTTATATTATAATAACCCTTTTTATAGAGTTTCAGCTTAACACAACATTTAAGCTTTGTAATAGTGAGAGCCTGTACCCTTTTCGGGACCTTGTTGTAATAGCGTATACATTGTCCCAAGAATAAATTACTGAGTCTGTGGAGTCGAGAAACTGGTATCACTAGCTTGTGTTTGTTACTAGTGCTTACAGAATGTATATCACTTTTTTTTACTAAAACTATCTTTATTTTTGTGAACATACATTAAATTTTCGTAAATATACCAAGATACCATATTTAATATATTTATTTCTTTAAATTTATCTCTAAGATACTCTCTCGGTTATAGGTTGTAAATAGCTCTAATGGCCCTCTTCTATAGAACAAAAATAGGTTCTGAATTACTCGCATTTCCCCATAGCAAAATCCCGTAAAACATTATGCTATGGAAATAACTGAAATAAATTAATCTAGCTGTCAAACATGGGCAAACATGGGTTGTCGCCTCTTACGACAAACATGGGTTGATAACCTTACATCGCCAATACGCGACTCAAATTAGTTACTTTAGTTTTATTAATATTCACGTAAATATAAAAATTCTTATTTAATTATGTTGATCCTTATTTCTTTAAGAGGTTTTACTAAAATAAGTATTTGAAATCTATACCTTCAAGCCCTTGAAACTTCTAAAACATCGTCCTTTTGTTGGATATAATATTCAAGGAATATTTGTCACGGCAGCATTATTATCATTCAGCGGAGACAAATCATTCTTCAGACTTTGCGAGTACTTTTGAAATTCTGTAATAAAACTTTGGGGTTAACATAAGTTTCTTAAAGTTTAAGGTACTTTTCTTAACGCAAATAGAAGTCAACTCCATCAGACTCGTAACTTTTAGCATTATTCATGCAGCAAAATGTAACTTGACGTGATGTCCCATTTTAATATATTTTCAATTTGTCTGTCTGCTTTATATCTATATATAAAAATCAATTACTATCCGTTAGTTTCGCTAAAACTCGAAAACAGTTCGAACGATTTTGATAAAAAAAAATTTGTTCGTTTGAGTGGGTCCCTGAATGGTTTAGACCACACATTTAGGCAACAATTGGACCCGGTAGGTGGCACTGTTGTCAAGATGTTATCCAGAAGTTTCGCACCTTTGACTCTGCTACTCGTCGTTGGTCTGGATATTTCACGCTCGGCGTTAACGAGATGGATACAACGCCATCTATCGGAAGGCATACTATTTTTAACTACCGTATTTACACTTCAACCGTACCGTAGCACGTGCAGGTCACAATCAACAAGCCAAATGGTTAATACGGTAGTCACCATCAGAAGAGCCGCATGCTCGTTTGCCTCCTCTTCTATAAAAAAAAACAATTTAAAATAAACCGACTGACTGAAAATTAAAAAAAAAATAATGATAGCCACAGCCATGTCAGAACGATACCTCAAATGCTACATCTGTCAAGCCATTTAGGCTACAGATATTACCAAAGAAATAGATATACATACATACATACTTGTGGAATCGATTATCACCAGCGATATTTCCGGACCGATATGACTTAGGAACCTTCAAGAAAAGAGCTTACACCTTTCTTAAAGGCCGGCAACACATCTGCAATTCCCCTGGTGTTGCGGTTGTTCATGGGCGGCGGTAGTCAATTACCATCAGGTGAGCCGCATGCGTGTTTGCCTCCTCTTCTATAAAAAAATACATACATACTAAATAATAAAAACATTACCGTCCTTTTGTGGCAGTTGGGTAAAAATACTATTAAGTAGGTGCGTAAACAAAACTTTTGTATCGCTATGTAACACTGGTGCGTTTGCACCGCAGACTGGACTCGGTTGTGAGTCGTACATACGCGGAACTGTAGTTTTACTTGTTAATGGTAAATAGGTTATGAAATCATCTTTCCATAATATAACAAAGCACTAGATCGTACAAGTCCTTTTCCTAGGTGTCCGTCCGGGTAGGCACCACCATCTGACTATTTCTGCCGCCAAAAAGCAGCGCTCGCACAGCTGTGTTCCACTCTGATAGGTATAGAGAGCCGGTATAATAACAGGCGGTGAGACATTCTATATTAGCCCCTACAGGTGATGACAACGCATTTGTAGTCTTCTTTGCTTGAAGTTAGCTGCAGGCGTCTATGGACTACACTGTAGCCGCTTACAGTCAGGTGGCATGTCAGTTCGTTTGTCATTTCAGTTCCATAAAGAAAGAAAAATATCAATTGAAATTATTTTAAAAAATATATATAACGCGATTAAAAATTAAAACTTAACTCAAGTCATATTATAATCTTACATACTTATCGTCAAAACATCATTCAGATTTTTTTTAAATCATCAAAATTTCTAATTAAAAAAATTTGAGTGATTTTTTCACAGGCATTTTGTTTTTGCATTTTCATTTTATTTTTAACCAGTATTAATTGTTTGCTATAATTTGCTAAAAAGCTAAGACTGTTGCCAAATTCTCCACAGATTAAAATTCTAATTAAAAGTTCTACAAAAGGACCAAAAGTAATTTATTGTCCTACTTTAAAAGGGCTAAATCCGTAATTTTAATCGTTTCAAATCTTTTGGAGATTATTATTCAAGGAATTAGAAAAAAGTTTTATTTTATACTAGCTTTTACCTGCGATTTCTTCCGCGTAGAACTTAAACAGATAAACCTATCTAGATAGATAGATCTATGTAGTCTATATGTAGTGGTCTTTGTCCAAGTAGTTAATCTATCAAAAACTCGCTTAGTACCCAGTTTTTCTGTTATCTCGAAGCTTTTGGATATACGGGAAATTGCTTAAAATTAAAATTGAAGATCGGTTAGTTTAACGTAAAATAGATGCAACCTATTTACGTGAAATTAAACGACCTATCCTTTGTCATTCATAGTTTCGTTGTAAAATAGTGTTGATGCAAAATAATTTAAAATCGATTTCACATCAAAGCTATATGAAGTAGATTTTTTTTTATAAAGAATAAGGGTGACAAACGAGCACATAGTCCACCTGATGGTAAGTGGATGCTGTGGCTCATAGACATCTACATTTATCCTCAATTAAGAATCAACGCAAAGGAGAATGGGATTTTTGGGCCTGGAGTTAACTAATTGGTATATACTTTAAAAAATTGGTCATATTTTTCTTAAGTAATATACAAAAAAGTAGCTCTTTTTACAATCTAAATATCGAAAAAACAATAAAATAAGACATAAGTTAGAAAATCGATTGTAGTATATTATTTATGGCAATAAATTGATTACCATAAAGAATACACTAGTGAAATTCTCGTTTTTGAACGTTATCTTCCAATAGAGGACTTCTCCTTTTGAAACTTGACAGTTCAAACTTCAAATTATTTACTTAAAAGAAAAAGACAGATTATCGATTCGTTTTGAAACGGACGCAATATAATCGATTCTCGATTAAATTGAGCATTTTAATATCTATTTTCGATTATTTTTCTGTGTTAACTAGGGAGATAAAAATTGCGTACATATCTACAAAATAATAATAAAAAATACAAAATATCAAAATTCCAGCAAGTAACAGTTACAACAACAATTCAAGGAATCGATCACAGATCAATATCCCTAATATTCACTTCACTTAGTTGTTGTTGTTTTAACTTTCGTTAATAGTTTCACCATTTCGTTTCATTATTAACCACAGCTTTTTTGGTGATTTTATACTGATCCCGCTTTTATATCTTTAAGTCATTATAGTGAAAAATAGCCTGTTACAGTGTAGGTAATAGATAATCCCACTTTTACTTATTGTACAATAACTCAGCTCCTAGATTGCCAAATCTTGCCAGATTTTCAGCTACGAATTGTTAAAAACGCTTTTAAATGGAATGAAACTTTCATCTTGTTAACACTTGGGCCCAAGAATGTATGGAGACGTCTCCTTCTCCTTTGCGTTGTCACACCTGAGGACTGAGATGTAATGCCCCATTTCCAGTAAAAAAAAAGTCTCCGGTTCTTTACACTCACCATGCAAAATACAGCAGCATTAAGCTGGTAAAAAATAAATAAAAATAAAATGAAATAAACTTTAAAAGACTATAATTTTTTTTTATATCTATTACAATTTATGGTTTTGCCCATACTTTTATACTCTTATTTTATACGTGGTAGAGCCATGATGCAGCTATATTAGTAGTATAGTTGTAGCACGAATGGGTCGGCTCGACCGGGTAAGGACCACACTCTCACAGAATGCCAGCGTCAATTAGCAGCTTAACGCTGCTGTGTTTCGTATGGTGAGTGTAGAGAACCGGAGAGCTATTTTACTGGAAAAGAGGCATTCCATCGTAGTCCTCACGGATGACGACGCATCTGCATTTTGATTCTTTATTGAGGATAAATGTAGATGTCTATGGGTCACAGCAACCACGTACCATCAGGTGGACTTTGTGCTGGTTTGTCACCCAATCCTATAAAAAAGAAAAAACTTATGAACAAGTACTGCTTGTAACTTGTTTGCTCGGGTTCGCTATGCACTGATAAGCTCCAAACTTTATTTCTATTTAGGGGTTGATAAAATACAATATTATTCAATTAAAAACAATACTAAAAACTATAATAAAAATAAAAAATAAATTCTAAAAATTTCTATTTTGAGAACATCATAGAAATTTAGTTACCGACGGGTCTTATATTATTTTCCATTTTATATATACTTTCGCTCATTCATTACAGCCTCTCGAAGTCCACTCCTGAGCATTGACTTCCCGACATACTACCTCATATTTTCCATAGTTGCCACCCTTTGCAGGTGGGTTGACAATTTGCACTATGTTATTGTAATACAGTAAAACCCGCTTAAGACGATTTTGCAGGGACCCAGCCAAAATCGCGACTTAAGCCGGAAAGCGTATTATGCGGGGTATGGAAAATAAAAGAACACCATTAAATTTTTTTGTAGGTATTTAATTATAGGTATATTTATAAATTTGATTAAACCGATACAAAATTTAAAATATAATATATTTTAGGGAAGTAATAAATTACACGCAACAAAATAAACAAGATTCACTACAGTGTAGCCTTATAATCGGATGAAACTCCACAGCCCCGACTAGTGACAACCACATAAGTCCCATCTAGTCACCGTTTTGACATTTAAACGGAAGGGAAATTGAATTGTAAATTTCCCGCGCTCAACCGATATTTACTATGTATTTGAATAATTTATATTTGAACCATTGACGTTGACTACATTGATTATTTGTGGCTTCGAGGCCAATACCGTTATCGTAGTTTAATTTACGTGACAAGTTGTTGTAGGCAACTTAAAAGGATTAGAAAAATCGTAAGTACCTACTTAAATGAGCTTAAGACTTTCGTTACAAAGGATTTAAAACTTGCATTAAGACTTACTAAAGACTGAAAATTTGTCCCAGAAAGACTAGACTGGAAGTTCTTCAAAAGAGGTTTGCCTTACTTTCTAACGCAAGTGTTAGTAAAATTTTTGTTTTTTTACATAATAAGGGAGACAAACTAGCACACAATCCATCGTATGGTAAGCGGATACATTGGACCATGCCCATCTACATCTTTCCTCGATCAAGAATTAAAAAGCAGGTGCCTTAACAACCTTGAGGACTACGATGGAATATGATGAAATACCATATGATGAGGTATCCACTTTAAGTGGAACGAGGTATTTCATCTGCGCGAATAGAACCGTGTCCCTTATAAAGTGATTCGGTTCTCTACACGCACTATGTGAAACACAGCAGGGCTAACCTGCTATTTTACATTTGTATACCGTGAGAGCGTGGTCGTTCCTCGGATGCGCCATACCATTCTTGCTACAACAATAGTATAGTTGTTGTCTAGCTATACCATGACTTACATGAAAATAATAGGCTTATGCCAGCTCAAGATTTTTTTTTTATAGGATAAGGGTGAAAAACGAGCACACAGTCCACCTGATGGTCAGTGGTTGCTGCGGCCCATAGACATCTACATCTATCCTCTGGTACAGATCAAAATGCAGATGCGGTTTCACCCGTGAGGACTAGGATGTAATGCCTCATTTCCAGTAAAAAGGGCCTCCGGCCACCTGCACTCACCAAGCGAAACGCAGAGGTAAATATCTACTTCACGCTGGTATTCAAGATTATCACTAAATTATATCTATTAGTTTATTTATGTTTTCATGGATACAAATAATGCCGAGAAGTGACGATGTATTTACCCCAAATCCTCCAGAAAGTTAGAGAACGTAAGAGGCGACAGAGGTAAACTGAAAAATAAACTGCGGTTGTCAATCCGCTAGCAAAGCGTTGCAACTATATCCCCCCTATAAGACAATTTATTGCGAAGACCTATGTTCAGCAGCATGTAATAACAATGTTTCTGATGAAACATTTCCAGAATACAGTAGAAAAATTCTTAATGTTTTTCATTACAAAAATACGTATAAAATTTCTCTACACTGCGAATCGTGTTTGTTTATCTCCGACCTATTTCAAATCCCTATAGAATATGATTGAATGAGCCGCGAGATGTGCGGATTTGCACTTGGATTATCGTCTCGCCTTCATTGTGTGCAGGCGTGAATAATCAATAAGTCGATAGTCGTTTACACAAGAAACTATCTAACTAAATATGTAATAGCTTAAATTGAACATTTAAAAAACCCTCGAAAGTGAACGAGCTGATGATCTTCATACGGCTGAATCGATTTTATAAATCATATCTAAGAACTACTGTTAGAAAACCTGATTTTAAATAAAAGAAACCGCACTCAAAATGGTTCACCCGTTTAAGATTTACGGTGTTACAGACCGACACACATAGCGGTTAAATTTATAACACCCTTTTTTACGTCGGAGGTTAAAAAAGGAGGATGATGGTTTTAATGTTACAATTTGGACAATATTTTTTTGTAATTCGAAGCATGTGTTATCCCTTAAATCAGGGTACACTTAATAACCTTAAATATTTATGAAAAAGTAAAAGCGGAGTCGATATACCTAAAAATAAATTAAATAATTTCAAATTCAGAGATCGGGGCTTTAATACTTAAATGTATTTTATTTCTACTGTCTCAGCACTGCTGTTCTGTTTTCAAATTATTTTTATTTTAAGACAGAACTGAGGTTTTGCGACTGCTCGTGACTTCTAGATAATAACTCCGGCAGAATATCAGCGTTGTGGCGCGGTTATTTTGGAGTATATATATGTATGGGGTAAATAAATGTATAAGTTAGTGGGAATTCTTACACCGCCACTATACGACTAACGTTACACTGTTAGGAAGGCATTTTATATAAATAAGTTGCACATAAAGAAAGTACTAGTCCCGGCACAGATATATATATTTATAATATTTATTGTATTCTCGGGTCATAAATGATGATGGAATTGAGGAATACGCGCAAAGAGCCGTTGCCAGGAGGTCACTAGGGCACGTCTGGAGCTGGCACTACACGCGACATCATGCAGGCCGCTAGCCGAGTGCGAGGTGCTGCACGACCATCCAGCAGCAAAGAAGCGGTGCATCCGAGCCCGATACGCTAACCCTCCAGTTTTTTCCCCTTTCGTCCTAAAGTACGCCCGCAATGCGTTTGTGTTTATATTGATTGTCCATTACATCATCCATGCAGGGTCTTCTCGGACCAAAGAAAACGGCACCCATCACTGATAGAGTACGCCGCATGCGATGGATAATCAATTTAAATACAAACGCATTGCAGGCGTACTTTGGGACGAAAGGGGTAGATACTGGAGTGTTAGCGGGGTCGGATACACAGCTTCTTATCTGAGCTGGAGCCATCTGTTAACGTCACGAAGCAAAATCTGGCAGACCGAGTTTGATACATCATACGCTCAAAAACATTTTATGATACCGAACTCGAACAACTTCAACGTGAGGTCATTCCTTCATCGAAGTAACCAATTATGACTGGAGATGCGGCTTCACAAGCTATTACAGTGGATGCTACCGTAGATCCCCCAGTTGTGGTTGATTCAGACGAGGATGGAATGGTCACCCAGGAATTAAGAGCTCATGAGGAGAATATTGGAAGTGATGATTAGAGAAACGCGCACTACGCCTCTCGAGAATCGACCGCGACTTCCCCGCATACCCCTAAGCAAGCTGAATCGGGTTGTGGTGAGGGCTAAATTCAATGCTGGAACCCTATTTGGAAGCCAGCCGGAAACTTCGCGAGAAGGATTCAATTCTTTTTGGCGCCGTACTAGCAGAATAAATTATTGGCGCCAAGCTCCCCACGGCTGGACGTGCTACTAAACAAAGTAGCGTCCTCCCAGCTTGGGGAATAAGAATGGAGGATTGTATTGCAGAGGCTAGGGTCTCCATCGGCAGACTGATAAGCTTCAGGTTGAGCAAAAATAGGCCAAGAATTGTGCGCACCGTCAGGATGGCGTTTGCTGGGACAAATCCCAGTTTGTCCCAGTCAGATATAATGCATAACCTAACGGAGTGTATAGACGAACTAAAGCAGAAAATCGCTGCTTAAGGGAAGCAGATTTGATGATGTATCGAGCGGTTTACACCAGAATCGTCGAAAATTTCTACGTTGACTATTTAGTCCGAGTTCGGTGAAACAATGTAAAAATGTCAAACCAAAACTATTTTAATATCGTAGCAACTTAGTACTAGCTTACAGATGTATTAATTTTTGCTGTTAAAATTATTGATCAAAGTACAGACTAAGAAGGTTAGTAAGAAATGCGGACATCTGGCATCCCGATCAAGGGTGAATCGAGACGTGTCACCAGACCCTTGAAAATCGGGACGTCCCGCGTAAATGGCATCTGGCAACACTAATCGTAGATGATAACCATGCAGTGTCTTGAGAGGCGAAAGAGAGAAACTAAAACAGGAGATGTGCAGCAGCATCTTCCCGATAACAACTCAAAATTATAAAAAACTGCAACTGAAAACCTGCCTGTGAAGCATGGAAGTTACGGCATATGTCTCTCTAATCATGCAATCTCTAGGAAGGCCTATGTTCAGCTGTGAGTGTTGTGTAGACTTTGATAGGTTGTAATGAATGAGCGGCTTATAATATACGTAATGGTCGTGCCCAACTGTGGTACGTATTAAGTATGCCTGCTCTCATTTCTGAGAGATTTTAGGGCAAGGAAGTGTTTGTTGTGCACTCCCAGTGCCTGCTGGCATACTCACTTTTCAGATATTAATATTATAAGTATGTGTATATACATATGCGTAAATACACACGTACCACACACACACACACACACACACACACACACACACACACGCACGCACGCACGCACGCACGCACGCACGCACGCACGCACGCACACACGCACGCACGAACGCTCGCATGCACGCACGCACGCACGCACGCACGCACGCACGCACGCACACACGCACGCACGCACGCACTCACGCACGAACGCACGCACGCACGCACGCACGGTTCCACGCACGCACGCACGCATGCTCGCACGCACGCACGCACGCACGCTCGCACGCACGCACGCACGCACGCACGCACGCACGCATGCACGCACGCACGCACGAACGCACGCACGCACGCTAGCACGCACGCACGCACGAACGCACGCACGCACGCACGCACGCACGCACGCACTTAAGGAAGTGTCTGTTGTGCACTCCCAGTTGCCATCCCAGTATGCCTGCTGGCATACTCACTTTTCAGACATTAATATTATAAGTATGTGTATATGAATGCGTAAATACACATGCACCACACAATATACGTAATGGTCGTGCCCAACTGTGGTACGTATTAAGTATGCCTGCTCTCATTTCTGAGAGATTTTAGGGCAAGGAAGTGTTTGTTGTGCACTCCCAGTGCCTGCTGGCATACTCACTTTTCAGATATTAATATTATAAGTATGTGTATATACATATGCGTAAATACACACGTACCACACACACACACACACACACACACACACACACACACACACACACACGCACGCACGCACGCACGCACGCACGCACGCACTCACGCACACACGCACGCACGCACGCTCGCATGCACGCACGCACGCACGCACGCACGCACGCACGCACACACGCACGCACGCACGCACTCACGCACGAACGCACGCACGCACGCACGCACGGTTCCACGCACGCACGCACGCACGCTCGCACGCACGCACGCACGCACGCTCGCACGCACGCACGCACGCACGCACGCATGCACGCACGCACGCACGAACGCACGCACGCACGCTAGCACGCACGCACGCACGAACGCACGCACGCACGCACGCACGCACGCACGCACTTAAGGAAGTGTCTGTTGTGCACTCCCAGTTGCCATCCCAGTATGCCTGCTGGCATACTCACTTTTCAGACATTAATATTATAAGTATGTGTATATGAATGCGTAAATACACATGCACCACACACACACACACACACACACACACACACACACACACACACACACACACACACACACACACACACACACACACAAATACACTTACAAATACACATACAAATACACACATATATACAAGTAGTGTATTGGTCAAGCTTTTAGCCTACGGCATATCCCCTGGCCTGATTGCCTAGGTGAAGGACGTTTTCGAGAGGAACGGTCTCTCCGGGTCGTCGTCGATGGCTGTTTATCCGGTACTGTGACGACTAACGCCGGTGTTACTTAGGGGTCCGCTTTCTCCGCAACTCTCTTCCTGCTGCATATAAATGATCTGCTTATTCCCGGTATCCATGGCTATGCAGACGAAAGCACAGTAGTGGAGATATACCAACCAAGTGCCCGGGCCAGTTGGGATCAAACCCAGTCAGAAAGAGAGGCTATGGTTGAGCGTGTGAGTCTCACACTACAGGCAGTCTACAAATGGGGCGATGCAAATCTCGTGAGATTTAACGCCTCCAAAACACAAGCGTGTCTTTTTACCGCTAAAAGGAGCCCGCTCACCTTGGCTCCTACTTTCCGGAATGTATCCTTGGAGTACACTGACCGCTTTCAGTTGTCCGGGATTGAATTTTCTACGAACCAAAACTAGGGGCAATTCATTGAGACCAGAGTCAAAGCAGCCGCTAGGAAACTTGGTGTCCTTGCAAGGTTGCGGCGGTACTTCACGCCGGGGTAGCTTCTTACCTTATATAAAGCGCAAGTCCGGTCGTGCATGGAGTACTGCTGTCATATATGGGCTGGTGCTGCAAAATGCCACCTGGAAGCATTGGACTCAGTAGAGAAACGTGCTAAGAGGGTCATTGGTGACCTTGATTTGGTTGAAACCGACCTTGTCAACCTCGAGCACAGGCGCAGAGTAGCTATTCTCTCGGTATTCTATAGGATGCATTTCGGTGAGTGTGCGCAGGAATTACACGCCTTAATTCCTCCTTCTACTTTCCACCATCGGACAACCAGACGGTCGGCGGGTCTTCATCCCTTATTGTCGATATTCAACGCATTGGAACCAAACGGTTTGCTTCGTCTTTTGTAATGCATACAGCAAAGGAGTGGAATAATTTGCCGGCGTCCATCTTTCCATCCGAATACAATCAAGGCGTCTTCAAGAATAGAATAGAATAGAATAGAATAGAATGATTTTTATTCAATATTGATTATTACATAATACTTATTGAAAGTCACTTTTTTATTTACCACTGGTTCGGAAAATATCTCTGTCTTGGGAAGAACCAGCAAGAAACCCAGCGGAACTTTAATTTAAACATAATTTCATTTAACAATAATTTTGTTTATACAATTTTAAATGAATTTTCATAGAACCAGCATGGTGGCGATCACCTTATTCCCAGGGGTTATTTTCATTCATTTTTTTATTTAGTAGGATCAACAAACAGTTTACACAATATTTCTTAAGCTAGAATACATTTACTACAAAAAATATAATATAATAGTGCAACCAAGAACGTTGACCATCAATTACATTGCATTCATGTATTCCTTGATATTATAATAACCCTTTTTGTACAGTTTTTCTTAAATAAAACTTTTAAACTTGTTTATTGACAAACTTTGAACATGTTCTGGGATTTTGTTGTAAATTCGTATACATTGCCCATAAATGAATTACTAATTCTGTGGAGTCTAGTAACTGGTATTACAAGCTTATGTTTGTTCCTAGTGTTTAAGGTATGAACATCCTTATTCTTATTAAAGCTAATTTTTTATTACAAGGCAAGAGTGAATAGGCTTTTGTTACGATAAGACAGTGCAATTTACCATCTAAGGCTACATCACCACTTACCACCAGGTGGGATTCTGGTCAAGCACTGGCTTATAATAAATAAAAAAAGTAAGTTTAGGCATGTATGCATAGATATACAGGGTTATTTTTCAAATTTTGAACTCAAGGTCAAATATATGAAGAATGATTATTGCAGTATTTGAAAATACGTGTAAATAACACTTTTATTTGAAATTATTCCAAATTGATTGTGATTTATGGGCAACAACTACGGGTGCGTTTTTCTATGTGCAATTGAATTCGAGATTTGTGCGATAGTGCGAATAAAATAGATATTTATGAATGACAATAAGTTAAGATAATGCATCAGCACTCATTTTGAATTCAAAAGTTTTTTTCTAATTAAATTTTCTTCACCATTTGCCTACATGCCTATATATAAAGTAGGCGAGAGAAGTGTGTCAGGATCGTACCTTATGGTAGTCCGTAGTCTCTACCTACCTCTGGGTGACAGGCGTGAGTGTTATTGTTATGTTATGTTAAGTAAGTTCAAGCATAAATACGCAAAAGTAGAAAAGGTTTTATTTTATCAAATATTAGCATTAATGTAATATTGCCATAGTTGCCACGCCTGGTTGCAACTGTGGGTTGGCAACCGCAGTTTTTTTATTATTATTCTTCTGCCTTAGTTTCCCTCTGTCTTCTCTTACGACACCCGCGGTAAGATATGGGTAGTGGGTATTCTTACCCGCCACTACACTTGGTACATAACCTTGATTACTAAACATTATATGAGGGTAATACTCGTATAACGGATTTTATCGCGTTTCATTTTACATTAACTTTTATTATCCGACGTTTGACTACCCCTGTGCACATGGTCACATTAAAACACTCGTAACGTAAACTTCAAATTAAGGTAAATTTAAATGAGATAAAATCTGTATTTTTTAAACATTAAGCTAGGATTTTCTTTATTTCGGCGGCATTTTTAATTACACTAATTGCTTATGTTTAAGCAACCAGGCTCACAAAAATAATTTGCAGGTTTTACAGTTACAAACACTTAATGTCTACTACTGGCTACGCTTTCACAATGCTATGTTTGGTATATGAAGAACCGGAAACCCTTTTTACTGGTAAAAAGACATTTCATCTTAGTCCTCAGGTATCACAACGCATCTGCGTTTTAATTCTTAGTCGAGATAGATGTATAGATGTATGTCTATGGCTCGCAGTACCCACATAACATAGGTGGACTGTGTGCTTGCTTGTCACCTTTCAACTAATGTGATATTTGGCTTTTGATTGTGTAGACGAAAGACTAGCCACCTTAATTTCCCTAGCCCTATAATTTATTTATCGATTTTGGTTTTGTTTTAAAACGTAAATCCCTTACCACGACTTTCTCTTGTAAATTTTACAAGGATAAACATCCTGACCTCAAAAAATACTCTCGTTTCGCACGGGATTCAAACCTACGACCCTCGGCGCAACAACTCATTGCTAAGCCGCTACGCCTCGGAGCCGTCTACACCATTCTCCATCCACACCCATATTTTTAAAACACAACAAAATCTAAAGAAAAATTCATACAATGTTTTGTGATAAAACTTTATTAAAGATACCCTTTTTACTGGAAAAAGGCATTCCAGCTTAGTCCTCACGGGTAAAAACTCATCCACATTTTAGATTCGCAAACGAGGATAGATGTAGATGTCTATGGGCCACAGCAACCACTTACCATCAGGTGAACTGTGTAATGCAACACAATGCATAATAATGCACAACAATGCATAACAATAACTATTTTTGTTTGATTCACATTCTGTTTAAATTACGTTAAACACCACCATTATAATTTATTATAAATGATAATTACGAATACAAACAAAGTATTAGATCAACATCAAATCGTCATACTAACTTATCAAATCCAATACCACACGTAAACAATCTTGTTTCTGATTTAATTGGGCGTCTTTCTCCTGTTGTTTTTCTTCAATTTACGAAATCTTGCGTAACAACATCTCCCGCCTCGTTTTATCCTATAATAAAAAAGGCTAAGAGATATTCGATCGTAATATTCAGAGGTTTCAATGCATCTGTAGCATTCTTTGTTTGAATGTAACTGCAGTTGTTCATGAACTGGAGTAGCCACTTCACATTAAGGGACTAAAGGTACGTTCACCACATCAGTTTTATAAAAAAATTGATCATTAACCTTCTAATAATTGAACGGAACATTTCCAACGATAAAGGTTGCCTCTGTTGCATCTGTTGCCGCCAAAGATATTTTCTATACGAAGTATATTATAATATCATTGCTTGCCGCCTGTAGCAATTATAATCAACACGCTAGCACAGCGAAAAAAATCTGTTTCAGACGTCGGTTCTAGCTTTAACACATGGGTCAGTAATAAAATGTATTTTTAGGAAGAAACAGTGTAGATTTTACTCCGACAATACAAACGGAAAATAAAAATATTTCATTGTGATGAAAGTCAATCTGAGTTTTCTTGTTGGTTCTATTCACGACAGAAGCTTTTTTTTTATAGAATATGGGAGACAAACGTGCACACAGTCCACCTATTGGTAAGTGGATGCTGTGACCCATCGGCATCTACATTTATCCTCGATTGAGAATAAAAATGTATGATAGATTTTTTTTATATTCTACTAAGCCAGCGCTTATCTACGATCCCACCTGATGGTAAGTGGTGATGTAGTCTAAGATGGTGAAGCGCACTGACTTAACAAAAGCCTATTCACTCTACTCTTGCATTGAAGACACCCACACTGTAATCGGATGGAAAGACAGATGCTGGCAACTTATTCCACTCCTTTGCTGTACGCATGATGAACGACGTGTCGAACCGTTTGGTTCGAATGCGTGGTAAGTCAACAACGAAAGGGTGGAGACTGGTCGAACGTTTGGTTGTCCGATGGTGGAAGGGAGAGGGGGGGAATTAAATTATGTAATTCCTGCTCACTCTCTCCGAAATGCATCCTGTAGAAAACCGAAAGGCTGGCTACTTTACGTCTGTGTTCGAGGGTGGTAAGATTGGTTTGACCAAATTCGGGTCACCAATAAGCCTCTTAGCACGCCTTTCCATTGAGTCCAAAGCTGCTAGGTGGCATTTTGCAGCACCATCCCATATATGGCAGCAATATTCCATGCACGACCGGACTTGCGCTTTATATAAAGTAAGCAGCTGTCCCGGCGTGAAGTATCGCCACACCCTTGCAAGGACTCCCAGCTTCCTTGCAGCTGCTTTGGCCTTTTTACTAAATGCACCACCAGAAGTTCAAATTTGAGGATATTTCAAACCCTAACAACTGAAGGTGGTTGGTATATTTCAGTGATACATTTCGGAAAGAAGGAGCCAAGGTGAGCTGACTCCTTTTTGCAGTGAAGAGACACGCTTGTATTTTGGAGACGTTGAACTTCACAAGATTGGCATCGTCCCATTCGGAGACTGCCTGTAGTGTGAGATTCACACGCCCTGCCATAGCTTCTCTTTCGGACTGTATTTGATCCCGACTGGCCTGAGGACTTGGTTGGTATCTCTCAACAACTGTGCTATCGTATGCATATACACAAATACCGGGCATAAGCAGATCATTAATATTAAGGAAGAGAGTTGCGGAACGGACCCCTGAGAAACACCGGCGTTAGTCGCCATAGGATCGGATGAGCAGCCATCGACGGCGACCTGGAGAGACCGTTCACTCAGAAAGTTCTTTACCCATTCAATCAGATCAGGGGATAAGCCATACGCTGGAAGCTTACCCAAAAGGCTAGTCTGCCAAACTCTGTCAAAGTCTTTCGAGACATCAAGGGAAACAGCAAGTGCTTCACACTGTTTTCGAGTGCCTTGCCCCATACGTGTGTGGCATACGCTAGAAAGTCCCCATCTGACCGGTTTCGGCGAAACCCATATTGGTGGTCACTAAGGAGGTCATTCTGTTCTAGGTATGCCATTAAGCGGGCGTTCAATATACGCTCCATAATCTTGCAGAGTATGGAGGTAATTGAGATTGGCCAATAATTGGCAGGGTCGGCACGGCTGCCTTTTTTTGGAACAGGCTGCACGTTGGCCAGCTTCCAGGATTTTGGCACTATTCCATTACTAAATGAGAGGCGCAACAAACGTGTCAACACAGGAGACAACTCAAGTGCACAAGCCTTTAGGACTTATAGCTGGTATACCATCTGGTCCACTAGCTTTATTCACGTCTAGACACCGCAAGGTTTAAAGAACCTCCTTATTTGTTATACGAATCTCCGACATAGAGGTCCCGCAGTGAGGTAGTTTTGGTGGAACGTTGTTGCCACTGTCCAGACGTGAATTGTAGGCAAAGAGAGACGCGAACAAGTCCGCTTTCTCCTTAGCCGTATGCGCCAGTGTGCCATCCGGTTTTACCAACGGAGGCAGTGTAGGTCGACAGAAGTTTGTCTCGACCGCTTTGGCGAGAGACCAAAAAGCTCTAGTGCTGGATGGTCTGGCAGAGGGTTTTGTGCCAATATGTTTAATGCGATCGAGATTAGCTTTCCGTAATGCTTTTTGTAGGACTTGGCGGTCTGGTTGAAAATTCACTTCTTGGAGCTAATATCCGGAACTTTGCGGTTTCGAGCGTCAACCTTGGATAAGTAAGCTAAATGTTTGCGCTTTTCAGCTTGGGCGCATTCCTCGAATGGGAGAATGCCTCGTTTCCAGTAAAAAGGGGTCTCTGGTTCTTTATACTCACCATACAAAACACAGCAGCATTAAGCTTCTATTTCACGCTGGTACTTTGTGAGAGCGTCGTCCTCACCCAGTTAAGGTAAACCATCCGTGGTATAATCATATTATAGCTGTTGCGTGGCTCTATCACGTAAAATGTATGGTTTTTTCAAAACCGTTTCAAATACGAAATAGCGACTTTGTATAATACAAATAATGACGAAATAAAGTCGGAAAAAGTCGTGCCTCTTGAGAGCTTGCACGGCATCCGCTGCGTGACTTGAAAAGTTTAAAAAAAAGACAGCTAATACGTTTATCTTGTAAGGATAACTTACAGTAACTAGTTTTATTTGAAAACTTTTGTGCGACAAAATAATTCTGGTAGTGTACGGCGCGACGGTATCATGTTGGTCTCTTTAGGTCAGGAAATGCAGAGAATCGATTCAACATCAAAAAAATGTATACATATAACTATTTAAGATTATATATTTGTTCAATCCGGGAAAAGCGTGGGTGGGTCACTAATATTGAATAATATCAAAGGAAAACATGTTGCTATTTGTTATTCCATCTTATTCCTCAGTGATAAAAATTTATCTGTATTTAGATTCTCAGTCGAAGCTACACTACTTCAACAGAAATTTCTGTTAAGCATGAATTTTACATAACGTTACCACTAACTTCCATAATCCAGCGGCTTAAGTTATTGAGTAGTTAAGTATTAAAATATCTTTTTAAATTGAAGAGACAAAGGAACTTACCACTGATGGTAAGTGTCTACTGCACAACATGAACACCTACAATTAACTAAAAAAGGCTTTAAGTGAGTTGTCACCTTTAAGAACTAAGATGGAATGCCTCACAGCTTTAAATTAAAAATATTTTCTACATCCTTGAGACCAGTACACAGGAGTGAACCCACTTCCATTTAGCGGCAGAAATACCTAAATGAGTGGTACCTGCCCAAACGAACTTATAGGCAGAATAGGTAGGGAAATCTTTCAAATGGAAACTCAGCTGCCCTAGGAGAAGCACGTGTTACGTCGGACTCTTAACAACTAAAATCCCAGTGTGGTCGACCTCAATTTCAACGGGTGGTCACACTCTATATGGAATGCGACTGTGACCCCTCTGCTATAAATTAATCCCATATTTGAGATTCTTACAAGTCCACAAGCCACCTCAAAGCTGTAAGGATAATTTTAGACAACCGTAAAATCATTGTCCACTCGGGTTCATTGCTTTGGCTGTCAAGTTCGCTGGGCACTTCATTATTATAAAAAAAAAAACTGGTGCCGACCGCATAATTGAATCCCCGAGGAACAAGAGTTTGGATAGCCTAAAAATAATTGTTCTATATGAATGTTTGTAATGTGAAATTTATGTATGTAAAAAGTCTTCAAGATACAGAATAAAGTCCAAGCATGGTGTATTGTTATAAATATAAGGTAAATCCTATTTTTAATATTATTGTGTATACCGTGAAAGTAACTGAATTTAATTTATAAGGATTTATTTATCTCATACTTGCTAAATCTTCTACGGAAATATTTCTGAATTTTCTAAGTCATTCGAGATTTTAGCAAGTTTGATCACGTTCAGTTCTGAAAATGGAAATTTTCTCGCGCGCAAAAATATGATATTTCTAGAATGTGTCCTTTTGTCAGAAAAATCTCATACCTACGGCGTATTTCTTTTCATTTAGAATATCAAGTACTTTTTGTATATATTTGTATACTGCAAGTGTCGTTGACCGTTTCTTCCTAAAACCATTTTGTGAATTATCAAATAGGTAAAATTTTTCACAGAATGTGTACACTCTATTTGACATTGCCTTTTCAAAGATTTTCGAAGATGTAGGTAACATTGCAATTGGTCTGTTTTTGATTCCTTTTTATGTATAGGTTTTACTATAGCAGTTTTTAATATATCTGGGAACGTTCCTTCCGTAAAAGATTGGTTGACTAATACACTAAATGGAGAAGATAATGAATCAACACATTTTTTTATTAATTTCGGTGGTAATTCATCTATTCCATAACTATTTAAATTTTTTAATTTTTTGATAATGTTACTAATTTCTTCGGGTTTAACAGGACATAAAAACATAGTACTTAATGTACTTGTATTTTTAAAGGATTGTATTTGTTGAGATGGTATGTTTGCTTTTGAGACGTGGCCAAATGATATAAAGAAATTATTAAATAAATTAGCTACCCTTTTTGGTTCTGATACATATTGGTTATCCACTAAAATTTCAATATTTTCTTTTATTTTATTTGTTGTTTTATTAGTACGTTCCTTTATAATGGCCCACATACATTTTACTTTATTATCGGATTGTTTTAATCTATTTGCATAATCTATTCTTTTGGCCTTATTTACTGCTTTTTTCAGTAGGACGAAGTTAGGACTTTTAAAACTCTTTTATTTTGGCATGAAATTTTGAAGCCTTTTGTTAACCAATGAGCTTTTTGTCTTGCTCTTATAATAACGGATTTTTAGGAATGCATTTATTTAGCAAGTTTTGTAGTATGTCATGAAATATCTTATAGTTTTCATTAAGACTTCTTTCGACATTTAGAATAGTACCCCAGTCTATAAGTGAAAGTGGAGATTTAAATTCATTTATGTTTTTCTCGTTATAAAATCGTTTTGTTATTACACTAGGAATTGTTTTTATTTTGATATTATCGGTATTCAATTTAATCATAGTTCCTTTTGTGATCTGAGAATCCTAAATCTGCAACATAAGCTTTTAACTCCGCTAAGGAGAATTTAATGAAGATAAGGTCTAGGCATGTGGCAGAATTACAAGTGACTCGAGTTGGCTCCTTTATAATTTGAATAAAACTATATTTTAACATAAAGTTTAACAGAAAGTTTGATTGTTGTGATTCCTTTAAAATATTCACGTTAAAGTCACCTCCAAATATAATTCGTTTTTTGTCATGTTTTCTATTTAAATATTGTAATAACATTTTCATTTGTGTGTAGAAAACTTCGCTCTCTCTATTATTCCAGTATAGACTAACAATAATAATATTTAATTTGGTGATTTCCACAGTACAAAGTTCTATTACACACTCTATTGAGAAGCTGCTCACATCTTTTATTTCTATGTATTCTAAATCATTTTTAGTATGATGCAAACCCCACCTCTTGTGTAGTTTTCTTGGCAAAAAGAGGTTGCTATATGATAGTTTTGAAATACTACTAATTCTAGTTTATAATAAGACAGCCAAAATTCCGAAATACAAACTAAGTGTGGTAGATTTTGTTCTAAATAAGTTTCCAGGAGATGAGTTTTATTAAATATACTTTGCATATTTTGGAACAGAATATTTACATTATTAATCCCGAAAAATAGATTTTGGTGTTGAGTTTATGGTATGGTTTGTTCCAGATACATTACAGGGCATTGTGTTTTTGGATGGATGCTGTGGCCCATACACATTAACATTTATCCTCGATTAAGAATTAAAATTAGATGTTTTGTCACCTCTGAAATAAAGACGAATGATCCGTTTGCAGTAAAAAGGGTCTCCGGTTTTCTACATTCCACCATACGAAACACGGCAGCATTAAGTTGCTATTTTATACTGATATTCTGTGAGAGCGTGGTAGTCCACAGTCAAGCCAAACCATTCATGTTACAACCATTACATAGCTGCAGCATGGGTCTAATATTTAATCACCACGAATCTTTAACCTATAGAGACCGCGGCAGAACTAAATCAATTGACAAAGTCATGCAGTTCAGTACACTAAAGTGGCAATGGACTGGCCATATTAATCGTAAAACCGAGTTATCTTCTATCTTCCATATATATATTTGTCTATATACATTTTTGCCGATTGGCCAAAAACCCTTACGAATGTGTGCGTAATGTATTACCACGCATTTTGAATTTAAAAGATAAACATGAGAAAATATTTGAGATTTTTTAATTATTTACATTTATTTGTATTTATATAAACACTAGCATACCGTCCCGGTAAGTAAATAAATAGATAAGTGGATGTATAAAATACAAATGAAACTCCGGGCATGATAAGAATATATATAACAAACAAGGTTTCATAATAAGCGTTTAAAACATCACGCAAAAATGTGCCGGATCGTCTACGTGTTTTGTTCCTTTATTTCATAGAACAGACTTTAGTAAACACATTTAAACACCTCTTACTCACTGACTGCCTCGTTGGTCTGGTAGTCGTAAGCACGACTGCTAATCATGAGGTCTGGGTTTCGAATCTCGGTTCGGACCAAAAAATTAGTTATTGAGTTTTTCTGTCAAAAATTCTCAGTAAAAGTATCCAATCTCGGCATACCGAGATCTCGTAATACCAAGATCCCACATCATTTACTATTCTAGCAGTGAACGGAATTACGTATGTGGATTTGCGGGATTTTTCGGAGTATGAACTAGATACATTTTTAAAATTGGAACAAACACCTATTAAACCGGTAAGGACCGCTGACGCTGTCCTTTATCGACAAGATGCAAATAATATTACAGCAGAAACTACCTTAAAATTAATGATCAATAAATAAGAAGAAGTTAGTTCAACTTCGACTGTTGGGACAGCGAATGATACAACACTAAAATTATGACGATAAAAATGTCCTGTCTCTGCAAGAAGAATTAGAACTCACTCTGGTTTCAGTTTCAAACATAAGTCGTTCTGTAGTGTCCCTAGTCAATTCCGTCGAATACATAATTAAAAATTATCCATCGAATCAATTATCAATCGCCCATCGAACATCCCGATTCAAACGGTCATTTCTTGACCGTTTGGATCGGATGGGTTAAGTATTTGACATCCATATAATATATTGTCCTTAAATCTATTGCACCTACAAGTTGGGATGCCGAAAGGGTTTTCTCTGCTGCAGGCTATCTAGCGTCGCACATTCAAAGCAGTCTTCAGTCAGTGTCTGGCAGACAAGCCTGAAATTATTTTTTTAATGTTTCAGTTATATATTATCATCATCATTATCATCATCATCATTACAGCTCTTCACAAGTCCACTGCTGAACATAGGTCTCCCCCAAGAAATGCCACAAGCCACGGTCCTGAGCCACCTGAAGTCGATGGATGCAGGTGGCTCAGTTCAATAAGTTCATTATAATTAAAAGTAATAATAATAATAAATAAGTACAGAGCATTTCCGACCGGGAGACCGTATGTAAGGAGAAGGAGCTCCACGCGAGGTTCTACAAGGCTCTACATGAGCCTTGCGTAGACACAGTCGCCTCCCTCCACTGGCTACATTTCGGTGACCTCTTTGGGGAAACCGTTGGTTTTGTCTGTGCGATACAGGATCAGGCTATTAAGACCAACAAATATCGGAGATACATCCTAAAGGATGGCGCCGTCGACATCTGTCGAGCTTGTCGCCATTCCGGTGAGTCACTTCGGCATGTCATCTCCGGCTGTTCGGCGCTTTATAACTCTGAGTATTTGCACAGACACAACCTAGTAGCCAGGATTCTACACCAGGAGCTCGCTCTGAAATACGGTCTCGTGGATCGGAAACTGCCATATTATAATTACTTGCCGGAAGCCGTGCACGAAAATGACCGTGCCAGGCTCTACTGGGACCCGGCCATCATCACAGACAGGACTATTCTTGCGAATAAGCGTGATATTGTGCTGATGAACCGGGCACAGTCAAGGATATTTTTGGTCGACATTACCATTCCTTATGACGAGAACCTCGTGAAAGCCGAAACAGATAAGTTGACAAATATCTGGACCTGGCTCACGAGGTGACCGACATGTGGGATGGTCTGTCGGCCGAAATTATTCCTGTGGTCGTTTCTGCGAATGGGTTAAGCTGAGCCTCTCGGGTCATCTGAGGCGACTGGGACTCCGTGACGGATCGCTTCAAGCTCAAATGCAAAAGGCGGTGCTCTTCGATACCGCCCGCATCGTCCGCCGGTTTCTTTCCCTTTCCCCCTAACCCTCGGTCGTTTGTTCTCCCCTGCAGAGGGCTTCCATCTGGTTGGGTTTTTTATATATTTATGTAATTTTTATGTATTTATTTTATTTTATTAATATTTATGTAAGTTTATCATTTTGATTTTCAATTATATATTTATACAGCCCAACCAGATGAGAAAACTATACAAATACCCCATAATAATAAATAATGCATACTTACAGATTTATATTTATACATATAAATACCTCTTCTCTTTACGCAATACTCAATAGACAGCTCAGCTCAAGTAGGATTTACCTAAGCTTGCGGAATCCCGAATCCGGTATGAATTAAATTAATCACTTTAACACAAAGTTTAAAAAAAAGTTCATATTCCGTTACAAATAGATATTTGAATGTCAAAAGGGATCGGCCAAAAGATAAGTGGAAACGTTTGATAAGATAGCTCAGTTGATTAATTGCTTGAGTAATTTGTAATCGTTTTTTGATGAAGCTTTTATTTTTTCCTTTTTTTTTATTCAAACATTGGAAATTTGTAAATGTAAATAAATACATTATAATACTTTTTGTTTAAATATCCCCAATAAAATTATATAAATAAAGATTTTTTATAGGATAAGGATGACAAGTTAGTACACAATGCGCCTAATGGTTAAGAGGTTGCTGTGGCCAAAAATCTACATCTACCCTCGATTACGAATCCAAATGCAGGTACGTTGTCATTCGTGAGGACTAAGATGGAATGCTTCGTTTCTAATAAAAAGACTGCTATTTAACACTGGTATTCTGTGAGAGCGTAGTCCTTATCCGGTCGGCTCGACCCATTGGTGCTACAATACCACTAACATGGCTCTATCACGTAAAACATATTTAATGAAATATTTAAATTTAAAATAACAATAATCATTTTCGTTACTGTCAACAGGAATGAAAGCCGGGTTGTCACGTAATGTGAAATTGACGGTGAACACTTCAACCAGCTAACGCGGCCCGTAATTATTTATAACTAAATAGCTATATTTAATTTTCGGATCGGATTTAAAGATGGGCTCGAAAGGAAAAGTATCAGCGTAAAATAGCCATGTCGTGCTTCGTATGGTGAGTGTAGAGAGCTGGAGGCCTCTTCTACGCGTAAAGAGGTATTTCTATAATGATTTCTTATATTTACGCGAACACTACACATTTAAATAAAACTAATTTGATACGGATTTTATTGCGTATATTAACTTATTTTATATTCCCGACGTTTCGAGCACTTTTCAGCACCCATGGTCACGGGAGGGCCTGAGGTGTATGACTTCCCAATGTCATAGTTAACCACGGCTATACCTTCAGATTAAAAATTATTAATTTTTATTCCGATCTACACAGTATGAACTTACAGACATTATCTTCTCTATTGAAATTAGGATGTTTTTTGATTTCTCTCACAATAGCCTCGCGAATCATCCTTGGAAGGAATCGGTGTTTTAGCGAGGATTTGTGGTCTATCAAATCTAATGTAGTGACGGGGGCGATCCTGTACGTGTTCACAGACTGCAGACTTCCCGGAACGTCGATTCTTCACATCAGCTATGTGTGAAACGTCGGGAATATAAAATAAGTTAACATACGCGATAAAATCCGTAAAATTAGTTTTATTTAAATGTAGAGGTATTTCTATCTTAGACCTCACTGGTGACAATGCAGCTATCTTTTAATTCTGAATAAATGATAAATCTGGAATAGATGTAAGGAATCTGGAATAGATGTAAGGACGAGGAGTGCGTTTTTTTGTTAGTATGCTCTTAATGATATTAAGTGCTGTTATGCGAGGAAATTTATATATTTTTTGAACGTTTATTGTTCAGACCCTTCTGCCTCTTATGACATCCACGGGGCGATATGGGGTAGTGTATTCTGTTACGCCGCTACACGATCATCATAGACAGTTAATTACTACTACAGCCTATCACAAGTCCACTGCTAAACCTAGGTCGCGTCCATAGATTAATTACCACAAAGTAAGAGTACGTTCGCCAGTCATCTGCATCCATTGACACCCATCCATAATGCCGGGTCTCCCGAACACTGCGCTTTTTTATAGGATAGCATGACAAACGAGCACACAGTCCACTTGATGGTAAGTGGTTGCTGTGGCCCATAGACATCTACATCTATCCTCGTTTGCGAATCAAAATGCAGATGCGTTGTCACCCGTGAGGAATAAGATGGAATGCCTCTTTTCCAATAAAAAGGGTCTCCGGTTCCCTACACTCACCATACTTAACACAGCAGTTTTAAGCTGCTATTTTTTTTTATAGAATAGGGGGCAAACGAGCATGCGGCTCAACTGATGGTAAGTGACTACCGCCGCCCATGAACAACCGCAACACCAGGGGAATTGCAGATGCGTTGCCGACCTTTTAGAAAGGTGTAAGCTCTTTTCTTGAAGGTTCCTAAGTCGTATCGGTCCGGAAAATTCGCTGGTGGTAATTGATTCCACAAGGAAGTCGTGCGAGGGAGAAAACTTCTTCTAAATCGCACAGTGGTGGACCGCCAATCATCCAGATGGTATGGATGGTAACGCGAGTTTTGTCGCGATGTGCGATGGTGAAATTGAGCGGCTGGAATTAGTCCGAACAATTCCTCAGAGCACTCTCCGTGATAAATGCGATAAAATACGCAAAGAGATGCAACATCTCTACGCAGTGCCAGTGTATCGAGCCGATCAGAAAGAACTCGGTCGTCGACGATTCGAACCGCTCTGCGCTGGATGCGGTCAAGTGGAAGGAGCTGGCACTGGGGTGCCCCGGCCCAGAGATGAGAACAGTATTCCATGTGAGGCCGAACTTGCGCTTTGTAAAGTTGCAAGCGATGTGCCGGCATGAAATACTGTCTCGCTCTGCTGAGCACGCCAAGCTTTTTAGAGCCCAATTTGGCCTTCCCTTCCAAGTGACCACGAAACTGCACACTATTCGATATGTCGACGCCAAGGATTCCGATACTGGCTGAGGCAGTAATGGGAGTGCCTTGAAACTGAGGAGATAAGACAAAGGGGTTCTTTTTAGCGGTAAACGCGCAAACTTGTGTCTTCTGGGGATTGAACTGGACTTGATTTAGTCGGCCCCAATCCGAGACTTTGTTAAGCAAAGACTCGACTTCAGACACAAGTTTGTCCCGGTACTCGGCGACGTTTTCCCGAGAAATATTGGCACGGCCGGTATATAAGGCATCACCAGTGCTGTCGTCCGCATAGCAATGAATGCTACCAGTTAGCAACATATCATTGATATGCAGGAGAAACAGCGTTGGTGATAGCACGCAGCCTTGTGGAACACCAGCGTTGATAGGCTTGAAATCAGAGCATTCACCGTCTACTACGACCTTGATGCTCCGATCAGCAAGGAAACTGGTGATCCATTTGCACAATTTTTGGGAAGCCCATAGGAAGGAAGCTTCGAAAGAAGCGCTTTGTGCCAGACCCGATCAAAGGCCTTCGCTACGTCCAAACTAACGGCTAATGCCTCCCCCTTGGACTCTACTGCCTCCGCCCATCTATGAGTTAAGTAGACTAGAAGATCACCAGCTGATCGACCCCGACGAAAACCGTACTGGCGGTCACTAATCAGCTGGTGATCCTCAAGGTACCTCATGAGCTGGCAGTTTATAATGGCTTCCATTATTTTGGAGAACAATAAATTTGCTATTTTACGCTGGTATTCTGTGTGATGGTCCTTTCCCGTGCAAGCCGATCCATTCGTGCTACAACTATACTACTAATATAGCTGCAGCATGGCTCTACCACGAATGAGGTATATATGGCAGCCTTGTACTTTCCCGGTCCAAAGCTGCTATTCGAGTAACTTTCTTTTCTATCAGTTGCAGTTTCTTCGAGTTATATGACCAGCTCATTGCCGCTTCAGCTTACTGATGTGAGAAACTCCGAGCACAGCCATTTACATCGCACGATGCGTGATCTTGAGCTCCCTCATATGACCTGCCGTGAAATAGACTTTTTACATGTATTTACCTTGTAATGATACCGTGTAGTGGCGATGTAAGAATATCCACTACTCCGTATCATCCCTTGGGTGATAGAACGAAAAAAATCAGGAGATGTGTAGCAGCGTCTTCCTAATTACGATTAAAAATAAAAATAACTGAGGTTGCCAACCCGTTTGCCAAGCATGGCAACTATGACAAATATATACAGCAGTGGACTTAAATATGCTGTAACGGTAACAGTATATTGTAATGATATCCTAATTATTTTCATTTAGTATTTTTTTAATTTTTTTAATATTGTATAAATTTCAATATTATTATAGTATCAAATTTAAATTATAGTTACATATTAAATGTTTATTATAATGTTTTAAATATACGAGTATCTTGACAACTAGTTTAATGTTGAATACGAATTTATAAATGGTTGAAATTCTTTGCCATGTTTAAGTAACGAGGCTACAGAAGAGTAGAAATGAATAATGTACATTTAATTCACAAAAGCGAATGCTGAAATACAAAATAGATTAACATTTTGTAACAAAAAATTGCAACGACCAAAGCACGATCGTTCTTAAAAAGGATGAGATTTTTATTCTGTAGGGAATAAATTATGTCAGAGAATGAAATCTTTATTTTCTTTCTGTTAGGGTGGATAATTTAAATAAATGTTATGTAAATTATCCATTCTATGCTCCTATTCTATGCTAAGCTATGTCTTTCCTTTTGTATTTTTAAGGGTAAAAAGAGATGGTACAATTACAGGTTGAGAGGTATCACATTTTAGTCTTCAGAGGTAATAACGCATCTGTAGCTTTGTTCAAAATCGGCCGCGCGAGTTCGTGGATTACTGAAGCGATTTATCAACGTGTGGACTTGTTGAATTGACAGTTCGCTTGTCACTTCATGTTTCGGCGCATCATTAGTGCGTTGGCCACGTGACATGTGTCACCTCACTCGGGCTGTTATAAGTGTGGGTCGTTGCACCGCCATTGAGTTTCAGGAAAAGGCGATGTCAAGATGCGTGTGCGCGTTTACATACTATCATGTGATTACACTCTGCGCTTGATCTCTGTAGACTCCGGACGTGTCTGTTGAGTTCACTCCCGTCACTCCACTTTCGTAGCTTATGCGTACGAGTCATAATATTCCTTTTTACCTAAAATAAACTTATTGCACTTTATTTAGTTGCAGTCTTGTTGCAACCAGGCTGCTCACACGCCTTCCACACCACAACCCAACGCTTTGGTAAATTTCGGCACTAGTCGCCTCTCGACCAATTCCGCCTCCCCAGGCACTTCCCACAAGGCTCTTATTTCTTCGCCACCGACTTCTCATTAGCTTGCGGTTTTATCAGCAACATTCACGATACTGAATTGTCTTGTCTGTCCCGCAAGCTCCGCGAAACCACAACCTCTCAGGACAAGCTCAATACTACCATTGAGCACATAGAACTTACCCAGTGCGTTGTATCACCTAACTTAAATATAATAACGCCAGTATTAGAACTCTAGTACTGACATCAAACAGCGAGGTTTAGTTCTTCCTAACTAGGAAGAACTAAACCTCGCAGTCTGATTGTCGTGTTCTTTAACGCAAGCGGCCTCAGAGACCAAAAAGACGAGATCACGCTCTTCCTGCGCAATTACGATGAATACCTTATGCTATTGCATGAGACCTTCTTGAAGCTTAGCTATGATAGGTTGACCAGTCGTACAGGTGGCACTTTGATCTATTACAAAAGGTCCTTGCACTGTGTACCGATCGATGCCGCCCCCGTTAACTAACAGAGACCTTTCTATATGTAATGTACTTTGCTCTGGCTATCCGTCACTTCCATCGTGTCGGCATATCAACCGCCGCTCAAACGCATAGTTTAATTAGATATATTAGAATTGCTCATTCTAGGCCCCAGTCATAATAGCTGGAGACTTCAACAATAAGCATTCATCCTGGAACTCGCTTAAAAGCAATCTCAATGGAGCGACTAAACTTAATGTTATCGCGCCTGAGACGCCAACCCACTACCCATTTCTTACCACTCAGCGACCGGACGTCCTTGAGATAGCTATACTAAAAGATGTCCGTTTGTAACGAAACGATTTCAGAATTCAACTCGGACCATAGGCCAGTCCAGATGCATCTGGGCCAGTCCACAGGTGAGGTCCTTTAGACCAAAACCACCGTGGTAATTATATGAAACCCAATCCATCGCTATCACATCAATTAAAAAAATACTTATACCTACTTATCTGAAAAAAACATTATATTTCAAAAGCCTTTTCGCGTTATATTATATGTAATAATAAAAATATGCCATTCCCCGCAGATTATACTGAAGTCCATTGAAAATTTGGAAAAGTGCCAAAACTGATAAAACGATGACGAGTGATAACATAAAGAGGGAACTTCTAAAGCGTTGCGGTGATTTTAACAATCCAATACCTCAAAAGAGTAAAGTGCAGCCAATTTTTAAGAACCAATGTTATCTAATAATGAAAATATTTTAATGAAAATTAAATGGCAAGGTAAAATGAAATGAAACGGCAGTTGCTTTTTTATAGGATAAGGTGACAAACGAGCACACAGTCCATGCACATGTCCAGGTAAGTGGTTGCTGTGGCCCATAGGCCTATCTATATCTATCCTCAACTACGAATCAAAATGCAGATGCGCCGTCACCCGTGAGGACTAAAAAGGAATGCCTCTTTTCCAGTAAAATGGGTCTCCGGTTCTCTACCTTCATCATACGATACACAGCAGTGTTAAGCTGCCATTTTACGCTGGTATTCTCTGAGAGCGTGGTCCTTCCCCGGTCGAGACTACCCATTCGTGCTACAACTATACTACTATAATAGCTGCGGCATGGCTCCACCACGTATATTTCAGTGGGTACTGAAGCAAATTGTAAAGAAGATTTAAAATCCCCTTATTAATTTGTTTTGATTTGTTGAAATAAAGTTGCGTGATGTTATTCTCATAATTTTATATCAATTTTACGTGGTAAAGGTATGCCGCAGCTACATTATAGTTGGAGCACGAATGGGTCGGCTCGATCGGGAAAGGACCACACTTTTACAGGATAACAGTTTAAAATAGCAGCTTAATGCCGAGAATTTTCGTATGTTGAGTGTAGAGAACAGGCAACTTTATACTTGAAACAAGGCGTTCCATCTTAGTCCTCGGGGGTGACAACTCAATTCTAAATCTGCTCAATTCTAAATCGAGATGTAGATGTCTATGGGTCACGTCACCCACTTACTATTGAGTGGACTGTGTGCTCGTTTGTCAACATTATTCTGTTAAAAAAATATCACATTTATTTAATAACACATCTTAGAATAGTTCATTATTTTCTACTTTCAACATCTCTGAATATCTCGTTCCTCCCAAGACAGCGATAAATTTTTAAAAACTGTGCCGAACTATTCTTTTCGCGTTTATAACAAATAGCAAAATAAAAATATGGCCGCACCTGTTTCATTAATACAAGAAATGAAGATAATCCCAAGAAAGTATACCCGATAATAATTACTTCATTATTATTAATATTAATGATCGCTTATGTGTACGCCAACACTTTAGATTTAAATTAAACCAGTTATTACGGATTTTATTAAGTTTTATAACTTTCTTTTTTTTATATTATTTCTGATTTTTGGCACCCATTGTCACCGGGGGGAGAGAACTGAGGTGTTCGACGACTCAATATCCGTAATTCGATTTGTAGCTTATAATTTTGTGTTTTTCTTTTCTTGACGACATGTGTACGCAAATCACCCTTGCGGGGGCACTCTACAACTCGCTGCCATTCCTCGAGTGAAAATACTCATTTATACAGTTAAAAATAAAGTTTATAACAAAATTAAAAATATAGTCGCAAACAATATGAAAAAAGTTTTCATGCAAAATTATGACCGCGATAATCCTAGCATGTGTTACCCGTTACTAACCTCTTTAAACAAAACCTCTGAATACAGTGTACACCTTATTTATTTTGCAATGGTCTAAATCCAAATGCAGCGCTCTTTGATTGTTTGTAGAGGTCATAATGGCTGTGAAACCTCATTATAAGAACATACCCATTTGAAACTGCTTAATAAATAAAAATGCAAATTCTGGGTTTACTTCTTTTGCCTTGAGGTGCAGTTATTTTATTGAAGTGATAACTTTATAATATTTAGTAATTTAACTATCGGTAAAAGTCCACTGCTGAACAAAGGCCTCCTTCATATATTGTCTCATTTGGGGATTTTACCGTAGTTGCCACGCTTGGCAGGCGGGTTGGCAATCGCGGTTTTTTATTATTTTGAGCTGTTATCAAGAAGATGCTACTTTCCATCTTCTGTTTCATTTTCCCTCTGTCGCCTCTTACATATTACTCTTAGTAAAAAAATAGCTTCGTGAAATAATTAGCATGTTTTTTTAATGGAAGTTTGGGAAACTGAGCGTGCGTATCACCTGATAGGGAGTGTCTTCCACCGCTCTAGGAATTGGCACTGCGGAGTCCCAGAGTTGAGAATAGTATTCCATGTGAGGCCGAACCTGTAGCTTGTAAAGTTGCAGGCGGTGTGCCAGCATGAAATACTGTCCCGCACTGCTGAGCTGCTGTTTTGACGTCTGAGCAATAAAATATTTATGGAGTGAAGTCCATCAATATGCACTGGAGCAGCGACATGGACTAATTGCTCCATATTATACTAATATTTTTTTTTATAGGATAAGGGTGAAAAACGAGCACACAGTCCACCTGATGATAAGTGGTTGCTGCGGCCCATAGACATCTACATCTATCCTCTGTTACAGATCAAAATGCAGATGCGTTTTCACCCGTGAGGACTAGGATGGAATGCCTCATTTCCAGTAAAAAGGGCCTCCGGCCACCTGCACTCACCAAGCGAAACGCAGAGGTAAACCTCTACTTCACGCTGGTATTCTGTGAGGTCGTGGTACCACCCCGGTTCGAGCCAGCCCATCCATGCGACAGCAAAAGCTGCCGCCTGGCTCTACCACTGTTAAAAATAAAATAATAGTGACAGTTGTATAACCCTGTCAAAAATTAAAGTAGGCCTGTGTACGTTAATGGAACGTAGTATAGGCTATAACTTTTCCTTTTTCAAGCACAATATGTAAAAGCATTCTGATGGTTTTTTTTGAAGCCTTGTTTTATAGTTCGAAATTACGAAACCCATATTCACATCGCTAGGCATGGTCTAGTAGATTGATGAGCTTAAGCCTATACCCGCCACATTGATAATGCTGAATTTAACCCATTCTATGGGATTTGGGTTTTGGGTTCCTACTGTCTTATTCTTATTGCTTTATAAAACATTACCCACACATTGTCCCACTTCATCATACGACTATTTTCTATTTACAGTTAAAATTTATTTAAAACTTATTAAGATAAACCACTGCTAGAACTACAAGAAAGTGACGAATCAGGCTACACTACTAAACAGCGGCTGTGGTTTGCCACGCCAAATGCTGTGTGCGAACATTTTGTCACGTTCGACAACGTCAATTTTTTTTATAGAATAAGGGTGATAAACGAGCACACAGCCCACCTGATGGTAAGTGGTTGCTGTGGCCAATAGACATCTACATCTATCTTCGTTTGCGAATTAAAATGCAGATGCGTTGTCAGCCGTGAGGACTAAGATGGAATGCCTCTTTTCCAGTAAAAAAGGATGACCGGTTTTCTACACTCACCATACGAATCACAGCAGTACTAAGCTGCTATTTTACACTGGTATTCTGTGAGAGCGTGGTCCTTCCCCGGTCGAGCCGACCCATTCGTGCTACAACCATACTATTAGTATAACTGCAGCAAGGCTCTACCACGTATAATACTTTATTTATAATAACGTTCAAAGTGAGGAAATATTATGTACTATATGGCGTTGTGATTATGTGGCGAAATAAACATTTTATTTCTTTCATTAGGAATTTCCCTGTTTCGTAGCGGCAGCTCACCAACATCAATTACACAAATATAGACCTGCAACAATATTTTGTACGCCATTCATAATATTTCTTTCATCATCATCATCATCATTACAGCCCCTCACAAGTCCACTGCTGAACATAGGCCTCCCCCAAGGAATGCCACAAAGCACGGTCCCGAGCCACCTGCATGTCTTACCAGGTCGTCACTCCATCTTGTGGGGGGACGCCCTACATTTCGCCTACCGGTACGAGGCTGCCACTCGAGAACCTTTCTTCCCCATCGGTTGTCGGTTCTTCGAGCTATATGGCCGGCCCACTGCCACTTCAGCTTACTAATTCGTTGGGCTATGTCGGTTACTCTGGTTCTACTGCGGATATCTTCATTCCTAAGTTTATCACGCAGAGAAACTCCGAGCATAGCCCTCTCCATAGCTCGCTGAGCGACCTTGAGCTTCCTCATACGGCCAGCAGTGAAGGAATATTTAATTCGTGCAAAATTCGAACCCGGGGTCTACAGCGCCGCAACTCAATAAAGTGCCCTGTGTAAGTTCAAAGCCGCAACGTTATTAATTGTCTAATACAGACTATAGATTATCATTATCATTACATCCCTTCACAAGTCCACTGCTGGTCATGGGCCTCCCCCAAGGAATGCCACAAAGCACATTCCTGAGCCACCTGCATCCATCGACTTCCTGCATGTCTTGTCAGGTCGTCACTCCATCTAGTGGGGGGCCCTACACTTTCGGTCCGCCGGTACGAGCCTGCCACTGGAGAACCTTTTATACAACTATAGATGCGAAAGCTATATCATTAAATTCCCTTTTATACGTGGTAGAGCCATGTTGCTTTATTATACTTCTGACACGAATGCGTTGGCTCGACTGAGGAATGACCACGTTCTCACTGAATCCCAGCGTAAAAACAACAGCTTGCTTTATTAAGGACATGGGACATGATGAATAGGAGATCCTTTTCCCCTAGAAAGAAACGAGGTATTCCATCTTAGCCCTCAGGGGTGACAGCGCATCTGAGTTTTATTTATAAATCGACGTTAGATGTAAAGTGTCTATGGGATACAACATCCAGTTACCATCAGGTGGAACCGTAAATTCCTTTGTCACGTCAGTTTTTAAAAAAAGCAAAAGAAGGATTAATATGCCAGTAACATTTCTTAAATTATGCCGCAATTTAGTTTTGGACAGTTATAAATGAAATACGTCTTATCAAAGTCATTAGTAATATGCCAAAACTGAGCAACAATTCAAAGTTCAGCGAGTGTTTCTTAATTGTTATTTGGAATGACTTTGAATAAGCTTTGAATATTTTCCTTGATAGTTTAACTTCTAACTAAATAATTGTTTAGAGTTAACAATAATTGTTTCTAAGACAGGTAATATTAAAAACTATAATAATAAAAACTAAAACTAGAAACTTAATTATCATATAGTCCTACTACGTAATTGTGTGTATAATTTGTGACTTCTTACAACCACACACACACACACACACACACATACACAACCACACACAGCTGTAGCATGGCTCTACCACGTATAGTACACTATGTATACAATGTAAAGGGTGAGAATCCGTTTTTATGTCGTAGAGCCACGCTGTAGCATTATGAAAAATATACTTATAAATAGTACTTATAGAAAGTCACTCTTTTGTTTAATTGCCACTGATTCGAGAAAACCTTTGTCCTGGGAAGAACCAGCAAGAAACTCAGCGGGAATTTATCTTTAAACAACAGATTACAATTATGTATGTTGCACATTTAATAATATAAAACAAATTAGAAATAGCTTCGTAGCGATCACCTCATTCCAATTCTTTATTATTATCCATAAATTACTGTAAATATATATAACCCTTTTTATAAAAATTAGTTTATAATGTTTTTGAACATTGAGCAGGGCAAATTTTGTATATTTTCTGGGATTTTGTTGTAAAAGCATATAGATCGCCCCAAGAATCGATTACTGAATCAGTGGAGTAGAGTAACTCTCACTACTAGCTTGTTTTTTTTTATAGAAAAGGGGGCAAACGAGCATTCGGCTCACCTGATGGTAAGTGACTACCGCCGCCCATGAACAACCGCAACACCAGGGAAATTTCAGATGCGTTGCTTGCCTTTTAGAAAGGTGTAAGCTCTATTCATGAAGGTCGCTAAACTGTTCCGGTCCGGAAAAATACCTGGTGGTAAAGAATTCCACAGAGAAGTTGTACGAGGAAGAAAACTCCTAGTAAAACGCACAGTCGTGGACCACCAAGTATCCAGATGATGAGGATGGTATCGTCAATTTTGACGCGATGTGCGTTCGTGAAATTTGGCGGCTAGAATTAATCCGAACAATTCCTCAGAGCACTTCACGTGGTAGATTCGATAGAAAATTCATTGACCAATTTGGCCTTTCCTTCCAAATGACCACGAAACTGCACCTTGTTCGATATATCGACGCAGAGGATTCCGATACTAGCTGAGGCAGCAAGGGGAGTACCCTGAAACTGAGGAGATACGACAAAGGCGTTCTTTTTAGCAGTAAGCGCGCAAACTTGTATCTTCTGGGGATTGAACTGAACTAGATTTAGCCGCCCCCAGTCCGAGACTTTGGTCAGCAAAGACTAGACTTCAGGCACAAGTTTGAAGTGTTGAAGATTCCTGATTAATGTTTCATGGGGAATACAATCGAAGGCCCTGGATAGGTCACATAATATACCTAAAGCAGCCTGTGAATTCTCCCATGCATTAAAGATATATTTAATCACCTCAACACTGCATCAGTTGTCGAATGACCCCTTGGTGAAAACAAATAGATTTTTATGAAGTAAATTATATATTAAAAAATTCAACATTATTTGATCAAGAACAAATTTCTAATAATATTATTGTGTTGGTAGTACAGAAATAGTTCTAAAATTGGCAGAGTCTAATATACTACCAGATTTAAATAAAGTTATTATTTTATTATGCTTCATTAAACCAGGAAACACACCAGATTCGGTACTAGTATTAAGTATTAAAAATAATAGCTAGTTGAGCCGAGATTGTATCTGTTATAGAAGCAATAACTTTAACGGAAATCCCCCACAGATCTGCAGTTTTATTAATATCAATATTTTTATAATATTTTACAATATCTTTTGATGATACTTCAAATGTAAAATTTTTTGTACACGCATTCACATTTTGTTTAAGCAACGATTCCGCGACGGCAGGAGAAGAATTCAGTGACCTAGTGGTCAAGATTGGAATAGCAGTAAAATATTTCTCGAAAACCATTGCAACGTGCTGATCTGATATAGTTAATTTATTGTTGAAAGTTAACTGGTAGTTGAATTGCGAGAGTTAATCTTACCAGTTTCGCTATTAGTTATCCTCTATGTCATTTTAAATTTATTAGAAGCCGTCTTAATTTTGTTGCTCAAATGCAAAAAACTTGACTGTGGAGCACATTCCTTTAAATATATATGAATATTTTAAAAAGTGAAAGGCGAAAAGAATGAATATTTTAAGAAGTAAAAGGCGAAAAGTGGATTGCGGAAGCCCGTCTGACTACATTGAATGTATGTGGAGGAATGAATGATAAGATGGATGAAGTATGCGATATGATGCATGATAGAGGAATAGACGTGTTATGTGTAAATGAGACGAAACGGAAGAGAAAGGATGCCACTACACATGGCATGTATACCGCGTACTGGTCTGGTGTAGACGAGACCGAGCGGGCATGCCAGGGAGTCGGTATCATCCTTTCAGAAAGAATGGGTCATTGTGTGAAAGAGTATGAATGTGTAAGCCCGAGACTGCTATGGATACGAATGAAAGTGGGCTTAAAGAAGTTGTTTGTTTTAGGGGTCTACGCCCCAGACATGCCTAAGCCCACTTATATCCGAGAGCAGTTTTGGGAGTTGGTAAGGATGGTGCTAATGAAATGCAAGGTTAATGAAAATATTGTGATATTAGGCGATTTTAATGGAAGGGTTGGGATGAGGAGGCTTGGTTATGAAAGGATTTTGGGAAAGTTTGGTGATGAAAGTATAAATGAGAATGGTGAAAGCCTTCTCGCCGTATGCGTGGAAAAGAGTATTTTTGTGACGAACACTTTCTATCGTCATAAGAAGATTCACACGTATACATGGGAAAGAGGTGATGATAGAAGTATGTGTGAAGACTGTGTGGTATAATATCAAGAAAGGTTTAGTGGATGCAGCTACCGAAGTATGTGGTGTAAGTAAGAGAAAGAATGAAAGGAAAAATAACACGTTATGGTGGGATGATGAGGTACGGATGGAAGTTGAAGCAAAGAAGAAAGCATGACTAGATTTACTAGCAGCCAAGGCTAGTAATTCTAGCAGTATGAATGGTGATATTGAAAGGAAAAAGGCAGTCTTTAGACACCTAAATAAGAGAGTAAAAGAAGTAGTTGAAAGGAAAAAGCAAGAAAGAACGGATAAGAATGATAGAAGAATATGGGATAACTTCCAGGCAAACATTAAAATGTTCTGGAAACTCGTAAGAACTACCAGGGGACATTCAGAACAGCCTAGAATTAATGCTATACGAGACCAGAATGGCTGTATTCTGAATGACGAAGTTTTGAGTTTAAGGAGATGGAAGGAATACTTTGAAAGCGTGTTTATGAGTGATGAGACGTTTGAATTAAATGAAATAGAAATTCCGGAAGAAGAGGAAATAGATAGAGATATAAGTATAGATGAAATAATGAAAGCAATGAAAAGTATGAAAGCAGGTAAGGCAGCCGGTTATGATAGAGTATCTCTCGAAATGCTAAGGGCTGGAGAAGGAGTGGTGGCAGACCTGCTGTACACCTTGTTTAACTTATGTTGGGAACTTAAGCGTGTACCGGGAGACTGGTGCAAAGCCGTGATAGTCCCAATATGTAAAGGAAAAGGATCACAGCAGGACTGTAAAAACTACCGTGGTATCAGCCTTCTTAGCATTGTGGGAAAACTGTATGCTAAGGTACTAATTGAAAGAGTTATGAAAGAAACTGATGGAAAAATTTGGGATGTGCAAGCGGGATTTAGAAAGGGAATGGGATGTACGGATCAGGTCTTTTCCATGCGAATGATCGCGAAGAAGTTTTTGGCCAAAAACCAAAGAGTTTTTTGTGCGTTCATGGACTTCAAGAAGGCTTATGACAGAGTGGACAGGGATGTGTTATGGCAAACACTGAACTCATTTGGGTTGAGCGCTGGCTTGATACAGGCATTGAAGTCTCTATATAGAGACTCTAGTGCTTGTGTCAGGATCAACGGGGCCTACTCGGACTGGTTTGGCATCCATAAAGGTGTCAAACAGGGCTGTGTGGCTTCCCCGTGGCTGTTTAACCTATTTATGGACAGTTGTTTGGAAAAATTGAAAGCAGAAGAATGCGGGTTAAGAATGGGTGAGTTAACCGTCAAATGCCTTTTGTACGCCGATGATCAAGTCATACTTGTGTCGTCGGCGGCCGAGTTGCAAATGATGGTTACATTAATGAACAGGACATTAAAAGAAAAGGGAATGAAAGTGAACGCAAGTAAGACGAAAGTTATGGTTTTTGAAAGAGAAGAAAGTAAAACGATATGTGAAATAAGAATAGAAGGGGAGTTGGTAGAGCAAGTAAATGAGTTTGTGTATTTGGGAAAAGTCAGAATGTGTCTAAAAAGGCACGTTTGGCAATTCACTATTCTGTGTTAGTGCCTACTTTAATATATGGTAGTGAAAGTTGGGTGTGGCAGAAGAAGCACGAGAGTAGAATAAATGCTGTAGAAATGCGGTCATTACGTAGTATGCTAGGGCTGAATCTGAATGACAGGATGAGAAATAGTGTGATAAGAGAAATGTGTGGTTTGCAAGATGATGTTGTGACTAGAATTAAGAAAGGAATGCTTCGGTGGTTTGGTCATGTAGAAAGAATGAATGAGGAAAGAGTGACAAAGCAAATTAATGTTGCAGAGGTGAATGGCAGAGTCGGGAAGGGTCGCCCTAGGCGAAAGTTTATCGACCAAATTGGCGAAATATTGAAAATAGGCCAAATTAAGAGTACCTTTAACCGACGAGCGTGTATGCGTAGGTATATGGACGTGGAGGAAGCGAAAGAGGTGTGTCAGGATCGTGCCAAATGGAATTCCATAGTCTCTGCCTTCCCCTCTGGGTGACAGGCGTGAGTGTTTATGTATGTTTATGTTTTATGTTTTTTTACATATTCCCTTAATTTGACGCTAGGATTATATGACCTTTCATGGTAAAGATCATATAACTTTTGTCTGCTCTTATGGACTCCTACTGTCGCCCATTCATTGAATTGCTTCCGACTATTCAAGGAGAATGTATTAGAAATAAAAGTATTGTCAAATTCATTTCAAATAAGCTTAAACAATGTTCCATACAAAAAATTTGGATTATTTTAGTATGAAAGTAATGGATTTTTTTCACTATGTTACTTTGAAACTTCGACAAGCGACGTGCATTTACTGGAAAAAACACAACTTTCCCATAGACTTACCTTTTGTGAACATAAGGTAACGAAACTAATTGTGCACAGTTATCAGAACTGCATTTTTGGAATTATACATTTATGCAACGGCTAATCATTTGTAAAACTGTTATCTATACATGTTGCCCTAGATTGAGCAATACGTGTTGGCTCTTAAAAAAATTAAAAAGACAATCATATGGTATTTATAAACAATGATACTTTAATATTGGCAAAGGAATTCTAGAGATTGATATTAAAGTCTCCACATATTGCAACAGATTTATTTTAAGCTTAACAGAAATTTTCTCCATATTTTTTTAAAGTATCATATTTAGAACATGGGGGTTTGTAGACGCTCACAACAATGAGGTGCTCAAAATCAATACATGCCATTTCTACAGTTCACTCAACAGAGAGGCTCACAATATCTTTACGTTCTTTACATGGTAATAATTTACTAGTTAATATTAAGGACCATATCTTAAAACCGTTTTTTTATTGAAAAAATTGACCACCTGGTGATTAAGGAAGTTAAATATTAAATCATAAGCTTTTTACCAATGTTCAGTAATACACAAAATATAAATATTGTTGATATTTAAGAACAATTCAATTTCTAGCTCTTTGCCTATCATGCCTTGTATATTTTAATGCACCAGGTGTAAACAATTTTTATTATCACTCTGTGGAGTCATACAATTAAGATGATGATGATCATACTCATTATCAACCCGTAAAACTCCATTGCTGGACATGAGCCTCTCCCCTTATAGTGTTTATCTTTAGTAGTATTCACAATAAATGATATAAGTTTAAAATAATAATCGTTCATAAAGCGCTTCATTTATCATGTAGATGTCATACACAATATTACAAGCTTGAACGTTCATAAAAGTACTTCTTGACTCAGTTTATAACTTTCTGTTAAGTTCGCAAAGAACATTATTTTCTTATATGGACGTTACTTTGTTTACCGTATGGTGGTGACGTCCGACATTTATTTAGATTTACTAAATATTTATATAGATTTATTTATTTATTTATTCGTTGTACCAACAAATGAACAACATATCATTCTTTACAGTAATAAAAGTTAAATAATTTGAAATTTTGTACAAACCGACTTCAATATAAATTATTAAGAATAACTCAATAACTATTAGCCAGACCTTGATCAAATTTAAATGGAACCAAATGAGAAGCAACAGCTTTCAAATAAAAAAGAATCATCAAAAGAGGTTCACTCAGAAAGAAGTTAAAAAAAGTAACACTCATAAAAACATACAGTCGAATCGAGTACCGTCTCCTTTTTGAAGTCGGTAGAAAAATAACTGATTAGCATCATGTCCATTACAGGTGTAAACAACAATGCAATATCACAGCACCACTACATACTATGAAAAAATAACAGAAACAAAATAATAACAGGTATATAAAATTATTTGGAACGGGTTGATAATTGAAATGTTACATTAAATATAACATAACATAACATAAAACATAACATAAACACTCACGCCTGTCACCCAGAGGGGTAGGCAGAGACTACGGACTTCCATTTGGCACGATCCTGACACACCTCTCTCGCTTCCTCCACATCCATATGCCTACGCATACACGCTCGTCGGTTAAGGGTACTCCTAATCTGGCCCATTTTTAATGTATCGCCGATTTGGTCGATAAATTTTCGTCTAGGGCGTCCCTTCCCGACCCTGCCGTTCACTTCTGCAACGTAAATTTGCTTTGTCACTCTTTCCTCTTTCATTCTTTCTACATGACCAAACCACCGAAGCATTCCTTTTTTAATCCTGGTCACAACGTCATCTTGTAAACCACACTTTTCTCTTATCACACTATTTCTCACCCTGTCATCTAGATTCAGTCCTAGCATACTCCTTAAGGACCGCATTTCTACAGCATTTATTCTACTCTCATGCTTCTTCTGCCAGACCCAACTTTCACTACCATACATTATAGTAGGGACTAACACAGCACTATGAATTGCCATACGTGCCTTATTTGACACATTCTGACTCCTCATAATAGCGTGTAGAGCCCCATTCACTCTATTTCCTGCATTCACTCGTCGTTCTATATCCTTATCATATCTACCATCCCTGCTAAATAAACATCCCAAATATACAAACTCATCCACTTGCTCAATCAACTCCCCTTCTATTCTTATTTCGCATAACGTTTTACTCTCTTCTCTTTCAAAAACCATCACTTTCGTCTTACTTGCGTTCACCTTCATACCCCTTTCTTTCAATGACAAGTTCATTAGAGTAACCATCATTTGCAATTCGACTAAATATGACTTGATCATCGGCGTACAAAAGGCATTTGACGGTTAACTCACCCATTCTCATCCCACATTCTTCAACTTTCAAAGTTTGCAAAGAACTGTCCATATATAGGTTTAACAGCCACGGGGAAGCTACACATCCCTGTCTGACACCTTTATGTATGCCAAACCAGTCCGAGTAGACCCCGTTGATCCTGATACAAGCACTAGAGTCCCTATAAAGGGACCTCAATGCCTGTATCAAACCAGCGCTCAACCCAAATGAGTTCAGTGTTTGCCATAACACATTCCTGTCCACTCTGTCATAAGCCTTTTCCAAGTCCATGAACGCACAAAAAATTTTCTGGTTTTTGGCCAAAAACTTCACCGCAATCATGCGCATGGAAAAGACTTGGTCCGTACACCCCATCCCCTTTCTAAATCCAGCTTGCACATTCCAAATTTTTCCATCAGTTTCTTCCATAACTCTTTCAATTAACACCTTAGTATACAGTTTACCCACAATGCTAAGCAAGCTGATACCACGGTAGTTTTTACAGTCCTGCCGTGAGCCCCTTCCCTTATATATTGGGACTATAACGGCTTTACACCAGTCTTCCGGTACTTGCTTCAATTCCCAACATAAATTAAATAAGGCGCACAGCAGGCCTGTAACCACACCCTCTCCAGCCCTTAGCATCTCGAGTGATATTCTATCATATCCGGCTGCCTTACCTGCTTTAATGCTTTTCATTGCTTTCATAATTTCATCTACACTTATCTCCCTACCTCTCTTCACTTCTTCCGGAATTTCTATTACACTTACTTCAGACGACTCTTCACTCTTAAACACGCTTTCAAAGTATTCCTTCCATCTCTTTAGATTCGAAACTTCATCATTCAGCATGCAGCCATTCTCGTCTGGTATAGCATTCATTCTAGGCTGTTTTGAATTTCCCCTGGCAGTTCTTACGAGTTTCCAGAACATTTTAATATTTGCCTGGAAATTATCAGATATCCTTCTATCATTCTTATCCATCCTTTCTTGCTTTTTCCTTTCAACAACTTCTTTTACTCTTTTATTTATACGTTTAAAATCTGCCTCTTTTCTTTCAATCTCATCATTCATACCGCTAGAATTACCAGCTTTGGTTGCTAGTAAATCTAGCATGCGCTCTTCTTTGCTTCAACTTCCATCCGTACCTCATCATCCCACCACAACGTATTACTTTTCCTTTCATTCTTTCTCTTACTTACACCACATACCTCGGTGGCTGCATCCACCAAAACTTTCTTAACATTATTCCATACAGTCTTCAAGTCTAAACCACTCATACATAATTCATTCACATCACTTATATTTTCCCTCGGTCTACATTTATACTTCTCTTTCACACCTTCATCTTGTAGCCTCTCTATTCCTATACGCTCTAACGCAGTGGTAGACACAGATGTCCGATGCCGCCAACGCGTGAATAGACCATTAATTCGGCATACGACCAAGTAATGATCCGTTCCTACGTTGGACCCCCGGTAAACCCTTGTATCTAACACTGCGCTCCTCATTCTTTCATCTACAATTATGAAATCTATCATGCTTCTATCATCCCCTCTTTCCCATGTATACATGTGAATCCTCTTATGACGAAAGAAAGTGTTCGTCACAAAAAGATTCTTTTTTCACACATACGGTGAGGTGGTCTTCACCATTCTAATTTATACTTTCATCACCAAACGTTCCTAATATCCTTTCATAACCACACCTTCTCACCCCAACCCTTCCATTAAAATCTCCTAACATAATAATATTTTCATTTTCCTTGCATTTCATTAGCACCAACCTTACCATGTCCCAAAACTGCTCTCGGATATAAGTGGGCTTAGACATATTTGGGGCGTACACCCCTATCACAAACAATTTAACAATTATAATTATATTATTATAACAATTTTCGGAGTGGAAGAGCCAAGTGGCGGCATTTGCTGTCGCACGGATGGGCCGGCTCGAACCGGGGTGGTACCACGACCTCACAGAATACCAGCGTGAAGTAGAGGTTTACCTCTGCGTTTCGCTTGGTGAGTGCAGGTGGCCGGAGGCCCTTTTTACTGGAAATGAGGCATTCCATCTTAGTCCTCACGGGTGATAACGCATCTGCATTTTGATTCGCAAACGAGGATAGATGTAGATGTCTATGGGCCGCAGCGGCCACTTACCAACGACTAAAAATAAAAAACTGCAGTTTCCAACCCGCTCGCCAAGCGTGGTAACAGTAGCAAATATTCCCCCTATGAGGCAATCTATGAAGCAGGCCCTCCGTGGGCAAGCCTATGTTCAGCGGTGGATTTTATTAGGCTGTAACGGTAACGGATCCAATATGGTGTGTTTCCTATTAATCAATTTCTCTGTACCAACATTGTAAACAAGTAAAATTAAAAAAAAATTTAACATAAGATGTTAAGTTTTTTTATTAACATTTTTTTGTAGGATAGGGTGACTTATCCTATAAAAAAGTCCGTTTTATTATAGAGTAAGGGTGACAAGCGAGCATTCAGTTCACCTGATGGTAAGTGGTTGCCGTGCCCAATAGACATCTAAATCTATTCTCGTTTGCGAATAAAATGCAGATGCGTTGTCAGAAGTGAGAACTAAGATGGAATGCCTCTTTTCCAGTAAAAAAAAGTTCTCCGGTTCTCTACACTCACCAAACGAAACACAGCAGTGTTAAGCTGCTATTTTACGCTGGTTTTATGTGAGAGCGTGGTCCTTCCCCGGTCAAGCCGACCCATTCGTGCTACAACTATACTACTAATATAGCTACAGCATGACTCTACCACGTATGAAAATAACTTTTCTTTATAAAATCAGTTTGGTTTTACAAGGAGTAACTTGGCAAGTTGACAGCGAGCGCTAACGATCGACGATCTAAGCTGGCGTTTTTAGTTCGATCGTGTTTCGACAACAAAGGGGTGGCCCAAGAACAGAATGGAGATGGAGGAATCAAGTCATGCAATACTTGCGCATACTCGACGGTTTCGTGACACAAATGCTGAGATGATTAATGATGATTAGATGATTTTCAGCGTTAAGGGCCGAGAGTTCGAATACCATACAAGTATTTGTATAGCCTTCAAATTATTGTTACGGGTCCAGATGTTTGTCCTTGTTAATTTTTTGTATGACAACTAGCCTCATAATACAAGATGTAGTTAGTGGAGATGTAGAGTATGAAGATAACATTTTCTTTTTAAAAAACACCGAAATATTGGCTAATGTGCTTCTGTACTCGAAACTGGTAAGATTGATTCTAACCATATTATTGTAACCAATTAGCCTAATAACGAGGCATTATAATAAATCCAACTTCGCTAGGTAACTGTTGCTTCGACCGCGTGGTTTTATCCTGAAATTTAGTCTGTTCCTTTGATACAACAAACGCTTTGTATCCAAACTTTTAACACACGTCGTTTACATATATTACACAGAGCACATAAACGTGCACGAAACGTGTTATAATCATTTTGACAGAACAACAAACAATTATGAATTCCTTTTAATATGGTTTTTGAACACAAGGTACGCAGCTATAAAAACTTTGGAATATAAAAAAATGGCAGCTCATTTTACAAATTTTTTGTTTTTGTTATTTAATCAACAATCATATTTCTTAATATTATTTAATACAGTTTTGAAATATTGTGTGACTTAAATCATCATCATCATCATCATCATTACAGCCCTTCACAAGTCCACTGCTGAACATAGGCCTCCCCCAAAGAATGCCACAAAGCACGATCCTGAGCCACCTGCATCCATCGACTTCCTGCATGTCTTACCAGGTCGTCACTCCATCTCGTGGGGGGACGCCCTACACTTCGCCTACCGGTACGAGGCTGCCACTCGAGAACCTTTCTTCCCCATCGGTTCTCGGTTCTTCCAGCTATATGGCCGGCCCACTGCCACTTCAGCTTACTAATCCGTTGGGCTATGTCGGTTACTCTGGTTCTACTGCGGATATCCTTATTCCTAAGTTTATCACGCAGAGAAACTCCGAGCATAGCCCTCTCCATAGCTCACTTAAATGTTTCCATAATTTATTACTATAATCATTTTCTCATAGTGTATTTTTTTTAAATTTGTTTTTGCATTTATTTTATAGGATAGGGCGACAAACGAGCACACAATCCACATGATGGTAAGTGGTTGGTGTCACCCATAGACCTCTACATTTATTCTCAATAAAGAATCAAAATGCAGATGCGTCGTCACCCGTGAGGACTAAGATGGAATGCCTATTTTCCAGTAAAATGGATCTCCGATTCTCTACACTCACCATACGAAATACAGCAGTACCAAGCTGCAATTTTACGCTGGTATTCTGTGAGAGCGTGGTCTTTTCCCGGTCGAGTTGACCCATTTGTTATACAACTATAACTAATATAGCTACTAACTACTAACTGGGAAATGATTTAATTGATTACTTGTTTATTTTTTAATTATATTTAATACATAGGGGATGAGTCGCTCGCGTCCGTAGGCTTCGACCACCTAATCCTAGACCCACCCTACACGTGTCCCCCGGGTGGTGCTAAACGAGCGACAAAGCCGAAACGACAGACTCGGCTCCTCGCCGTGTGGTAGCGGCGTAAAATCTACCAGCCTTTATGTCGCACCATGAGCCAACAAGTTAAAGAAATGGCCCCGAGTTCCCGGCGCCCCTTTAATGGGGCAGGGGTGCGAAGAATCTCCGGGAGGAAAACCGGGGACGAGGTTCGCCACCCGTCACGTCCTGTCTCCCGGAGGGGCGAAAAGTGGATTGCGGAGGCCCGTACACCCCTATCACAAACAGTTTAACAATTATAATTATATTATTATAACAATTTTCGGAGTGGTAGAGCCAAGTGGCGGCATTTGCTGTCGCACGGATGGGCCGGCTCGAAACGGGGTGGTACCACGACCTCACAGAATACCAGCGTGAAGTAGAGGTTTACCTCTGCGTTTCGCTTGGTGAGTGCAGGTGGCCGGAGGCCCTTTTTACTGGAAATAAGGCATTCCATCTTAGTCCTCACGGGTGATAACGCATCTGCATTTTGATTCGCAAACGAGGATAGATGTAGATGTCTATGGGCCGCAGCGGCCACTTACCATCAGGTGGACTGTGTGCTCGTTTGTCACCCTTGTCCTATAAAAAAAAAACTTCTTTAAGCCCACTTTCATTCGTATCCACAGCAGCCTTGGGCTTACACATTCATACTCTTTCACACATTGACCCATTCTTTCTGAAAGGATGACACCGACTCCCTGGCATGCCCGCTCGGTCTCGTCTACTCCAGACCAGTAAGCGGTATACATGCCATGTGAAGTGACATCCCTTCCCTTTCGTTTTGTCTCGTTTACACATAACACATCTATTCCTCTATCATTCATCATTTCGCATACTTCATCCATCTTATCATTCATTGCTCCACATACATTCAGCGTTGCCAGACGGGCCTCCGCAATCCACTTTTCGCCCCTCCGGGAGACAGGACGTGACGGGTGGCGAACCTCGTCCCCGGTTTTCCTCCCGGAGATTCTTCGCACCCCTGCCCCATTAAAGGGGCGCCGGGAACTCGGGGCCATTTCTTTAACTTGTTGGCTCATGGTGCGACATAAAGGCTGGTAGATTTTACGCCGCTACCACACGGCGAGGAGCCGAGTCTGTCGTTTCGGCTTTGTCGCTCGTTTAGCACCACCCGGGGGACACGTGTAGGGTGGGTCTAGGATTAGGTGCTCGAAGCCTACGGACGCGAGCGACTCATCCCCTATGTATTAAATATAATTAAAAAATAAACAAGTAATAAATTAAATCATTTCCCAGTTAGTAGTTAGTAGCTATATTAGTTATAGTTGTATAACAAATGGGTCAACTCGACCGGGAAAAGACCACGCTCTCACAGAATACCAGCGTAAAATTGCAGCTTGGTACTGCTGTGTTTCGTATGGTGAGTGTAGAGAATCGGAGACCCATTTTACTGGAAAATAGGCATTCCATCTTAGTCCTCACGGGTGACGACGCATCTGTATTTTGATTCTTTATTGAGAATAAATGTAGAGGTCTATGGGTGACACCAACCACTTACCATCATGTGGATTGTGTGCTCGTTTGTCGCCCTATCCTACAAAATAAATGCAAAAACAAATTAAAAAAAAATACACTATGAGAAAATGATTATAGTAATAAATTATGGAAACATTTAAGTGAGCTATGGAGAGGGCTATGCTCGGAGTTTCTCTGCGTGATAAACTTAGGAATAAGGATATCCGCAGTAGAACCAGAGTAACCGACATAGCCCAACGGATTAGTAAGCTGAAGTGGCAGTGGGCCGGCCATATAGCTGGAAGAACCGAGAACCGATGGGGAAGAAAGGTTCTCGAGTGGCAGCCTCGTACCGGTAGGCGAAGTGTAGGGCGTCCCCCCACGAGATGGAGTACGACCTGGTAAGACATGCAGGAAGTCGATGGATGCAGGTGGCTCAGGATCGTGCTTTGTGGCATTCTTTGGGGGAGGCCTATGTTCAACAGTGGACTTGTGAAGGGCTGTAATGATGATGATGATGATGATGATTTAAGTCACACAATATTTCAAAACTGTATTAAATAATATTAAGAAATATGATTGTTGATTAAATAACAAAAACAAAAAATTTGTAAAATGAGCTGCCATTTTTTTATATTCCAAAGTTTTTATAGCTGCGTACCTTGTGTTCAAAAACCATATTAAAAGGAATTCATAATTGTTTGTTGTTCTGTCAAAATGATTATAACACGTTTCGTGCACGTTTATGTGCTCTGTGTAATATGTGTAAACGACGTGTGTTAAAAGTTTGGATATAAAGCGTTTGTTGTATCAAAGGAACAGACTGAATTTCAGGATAAAACCACGCGGTCGAAGCAACAGTTACCTAGCGAAGTTGGATTTAATATAATGCCTAGTTATTAGGCTAATTGGTTACAACAATATGGTTAGAATCAATCTTACCAGTTTCGAGTACAGAAGCACATTAGCCAATATTTAGGTGTTTTTTAAAAAGAAAATGTTATCTTCATACTCTACATCTACACTAACTACATCTTGTATTATGAGGCTAGTTGTCATACAAAAAATTAACAAGGACAAACATCTGGACCCGTAACAATAATTTGAAGGCTATACAAATACTTGTATGGTATTCGAACTCTCGGCCCTTAACGCTGAAAATCATCTAATCATCATTAATCATCTCAGCATTTATGCCACGAAACCGTCGAGTATGCGCAAGTATTGCATGACTTGATTCCTCCATCTCCATTCTGTTATTGGGCCACCCCTTTGTTGTCGAAACACGATTGAACTAAAAACGCCAGCTTAGATCTTCGATCGTTAGCGCTCGCTGTCAACTTGCCAAGTTACTCCTTGTAAAACCAAATTGATTTTATAAAGAAAAGTTATTTTCATACGTGGTAGAGTCATGCTGTAGCTATATTAGTAGTATAGTTGTAGCACGAACGGGTCGGCTCGACCGGGGAAGGACCACGCTCTCACATAATACCAGCGTAAAATAGCAGCTTAACACTGCTGTGTTTCGTTTGGTGAGTGTAGAGAACCGGAGAACTTTTTTACTTTCTCCGCTGAACATAGGCTTGCCCACGGAGGGCCTGCTCCATAGATTGCCTCATAGGGGAATATTTGCTACTGTTACTACGCTTGGCGAGCGGGTTGGCAACTGCAGTTTTTTATTTTTAGTCATTGTTAGAAGACGCTGCCCATCTTTTAATTTGTTTCCGTCAGTCACCTCTTACCACACCCTCCCGATGATATGAGTTAGTGGATATTTTTACACTGCCTTTACTCGGTTTACATCGCCACGATTAGATTGAACGTTTTTGTTAAGTGGTGGCTAAATAATGTTACATTGTATCTCTCGCATAACTTACCCGTACACCGAAATCCCATTTAATCACAATCATATTTATCTGAATCGTAAATGTTCATATCTTGCACAACACATGAATATGAAAATGTATTACAGAAACGGTATACGTGGTAGAGCCATGCTGCAGCTATATTAGTAGTATACTTGTAGCATGAAATGGGTCGGCTCGACCGGGGAAGGACCACGCTCTCGCAGAATACCAGCGTCAAATAGCAGTTTAACACTGTTGTGTTTCGTATGGTGAGTGTAGACAACCGGAGACCCTTTTTACTGAAAAAGAGGTATTCCATCTTAGGCCTCACGGGTCACAACGCATCAACATTTTGATTCGCAAATGAGAATATATATATATATATATATATATATATATATATATATATATAGATAGATATATAGATATATAGATATATACCTATATATTGGAGATATATGGGCTGTGCTCGCCTGTCACCCTATCCTATAAAAACCGTTTTTTTATATTTCCACTAAGAGAGAAATGCTCAACCAATACTAACAAGAACCAAGTATTGGAACGTACTTACAAGGTTAACATGCGATGATAACAAAAGTCTGACTCAAATGTTATAGTGAACACAAAACTAGATGTCACATTATGAACCCATTTCATGGGTTGGCAAGATGTTACTACCATATGTATTGTAAATAAAATTCATCATTATGCAGAACCAATATTTAGTTTCTATACATGCACGCTTGTATAACCGTATAATAGCGGCGTAAGTGAATCATTTTTCTACCCGATTTCAACCCGTGGGTGTCGTGAAAAGTTATTGTTTCAAATATCAGAGTAATGTTATGGGTTGCAAAAGATGGGTTACAACCATCTTGTTTATGCTAGAAGTTAAATATCCAGGTTGTCGACGGGCAGCTGCATCTCTCCAAATCTCTCTCTAAGACTCCACTTAAGGCCATAGAATAGAATATAATTTTTATTCAATATAGATTACAGGAATACTTATTAAAAGTCATATAAGCTTTATCAATGATGGGGAAACCTCTGTTCTGGGAAGAATTTACATGAAACATTACATTTGCAATAAAATATGAAAACATTTAGAATCAGCATGGTAGCGATCACATCATCTCAGTGTTATAACTAATCATGTATTATTCTATTAAAGATGGTAGAATAATAACCCTCATTAAAAAAACTTTTTTTAATAAAGTATTTGAAGTTTGTGATAGATAAATAAGTCCTGCATATTTTCTGCGAATTTGTTATAAAAGCGTATACATTACCTCATGAAGGAAATACTGTATCTTTGGAGTCGAGTAACTGGATGGTATAATGTATAAGTTATAGAAAATTAGGTCATTTATAAAAGAAATTTCGAACAAAAACGGTACCACTTTTTCGGTAATTCGAGTAAAGTTAATAAATTTACCTGAAAAGGGATGATACTTTATGAACCTCAAAGGTCGAGGCGAGCAGTCGGGAACGTTTCCCGAAAGATATATTATCTAAATGATAAATGTCTATCACACGCGCGAAATCTTTTCTTGATTTGTAGCGAAGAAAATTAAGAAGTTGATAGCCGACAACTTTTAGTATTTGTGATGTATGATATTTTCAATTCAAAATACAATATTTCAAGGAAAAGTCTTGGCCATTAGATATTATCTATCAAACTGCCAAGGCGGTGGTGGTGTAGCTGCGGGTGGAGAGGGGTGTCGATATTGCAAGGCGCCGCTCTCCCTACCCTCCGCAACCGAATCTTGATTGGCAGCGGAGCCATAGACCAGATCCGTCGCTAGGCTCAGGAAGGCTAGTTCTTTTGAATGCTATTCCTGGCCCCATGGCATTTGCGCATCGGACACAGGGTTGTCCGTTGCACAGGTGAAGATGGAGATCGCGTTGAAAGGCGCGCCATGTGTTCTGGTGTACCTTACCTGAGGAGGAGATGGGGAGGATTACGTTCCGTATTATGTATCGAGTTCTAAACTTCGCTTTTAGATTCCACTTTGTAGCTAATATTAAAGAAACTTTATCACTGCACATAAAAGTTATTTAGTTGAAAGTTTGTAATAAGTGCACGGTTCGGTACATTTCCAGAGACTGACTACATTGACACCTCAGGTAAGTGTATTGTCCAAACAAATCTGAATAAATTTAATTTCTATGGTATTTTCGATATACCATTTTTAACTTTCTTATAATAAAGACTCCGATCATCTTTTCCACGTAACAACACACTTGTAGAAACAGTACTTAGTGTTTTATTTTGTCACTTACAATCAGAAACAACATTGTTCTTGTAAGCTTCTATTTCCAACCGACTTCAAAAAAGTAGGACGTTCTAAATTCGACTGTACTTTTTTATGTGCACACCTCATAACTTATTTCTAGGTGAACCGAATTGATGATTCTCTTTTTACTTGAAAGCTGGCTTCTCATGTGGTCCCATATAAATTTAATCAAGATCTGACCGGTAGTTTTTGAGTTATCTTTATTATTAAATATAACTGGTCAATTAAAGCGCATTTAATTGACTTCGACTACATTGGTGTTCATTTTATATATATCGAAGTCGGTTGCACAAAATCTTTAATTTTACCATTTCTTTCTTTTACTTTCTGATACTACTGATTACGTTATTCTTGAAGACAAAAACGTTTACCTTGTTATTAATTTGAATGACTGAATCTGAGCAGGACAGCTCAATGACAACTCCGAGCATAGCCTTTATTTTAGCAGGCTGATCCACCTTCAACTTCCTTATGGGACTAGTAGTGAAAGATCACGTTTAAAATTTGCGTTGTGTCTAATCTCACTGGTAACACGCACTGGTTGTACTCTCTCCACGTTTCCTAGTTTTGAGGTTTACGTTATCTGCCAAACGCCGAGTGATCAATATGTCGGTTGATCACTCGGTCGAAGTTTAACTTACTTAGTCAGACTTGCTTGACACTAACAACTTAGGCAATATAATAATATATAAAAAGCATGTACTAGTAGTTGTATTTGACTTGCCTGGCGTGCCCAAGAACAGCTTAAGTGTGATACGGCTTTTACAAATGGTCTATGTTAATTACAGATAACTAACTGGTTTTACCTGTAAACCATCGATATTTTAGTACATTTAAGACAATTTATTTTATTGTTATTATGAAATATTTTTTCCTCATAAAATAGTTTGCATCCCACACGGAACAACTATTTCTATAGTCTATATTAGTTGTTTGTTTGTTGAGGCAGTTTAGTTTGAAGTTGGTGGATGCAGGTGGCTCAGGATCGTGCTTTGTGACATTCCCTGCTTGTGGCCATTGTTCAACAGTGGAGTTGTGATAGGCTGTAATTATGATGATCCGGGTATTTGTTTGGAGAGTACGGAAGTAAGAAATATGTAGGTCCAAAAACGGGATTAAATAAGGTAGGTATTACCTTCTTATCTATTCCTGACGACACCCTTACCCCTTTTACTGGAAACAAGGCATTCCCTTTTTGTAATCCGGGGTGACAACGCATCTGAATTTTGAGTCTTAATCAAGGATAGATGTAGAAGAAATATGTAGTATGGTAATTGCCTTTACCAGCAAGTGGACTGTGTGCTCGTTTGTTACCCTTAGAATATAAAAATTCATCTTAGCCTTCACACTTCAGAGGTCGCACCGCACTTGTAGCCTTTTTGTTTGAAGTTGGTTGCAGGTGCCCTTAGAGTAGCCATTTACCTTCAGGTGGACTTTAAGTTCGTTTATCCCTTATAATTCATAAAATACCTAAAACCACCACACAACGCTGACATTACAATCTGAAATGTCAGCGTTGAATGAAATAAGCCAAACAAATGAACACTGGGAGACCTATTAAATTTTCTTGTTGACTTTTATATATATTTTATATATACTTTTATATAACTCTGTTGAAATATACATAGGTTAATGTGAATAAACGGAGTACACAAAACTATAATTTTTTTGTAGGATAAATGTTATTTCTTGTTTTCTAATATTCTTAAGCCTGTCAAGTTACTTCATTAAACTCATTTGTCCAAATTTGGATGGGTGATATAACGAAATATTTTTTTTCAACATAGATTATAAGTAATATAATAGAATAGAATTTTTATTCAATATAGATTATTACATCATTCATTTTTTTATTTACCACTGGTTTGGAAAATACCTCTGTTCCGGGAAGAACCAGCATGAAACCCAGCGGAACTTTCTTTTTAAAAGATATTTTACTTTACAATAATATTGTTTTTTGGTTTGTACAAATTTTAAATGAGTTTTAATAGCACCAGCATGGTGGAATTATTCTTTGATATTATAATAACCCTTTTGCACAATTTTCCTTTATTAAAATATTTAAACTTATTTATTGACAAATTTCGTACATTTTCTGGAATTTTGTTGTAAAAGCGAATACACGAACAAACGACCCATAAACGAATTACTAATTCTATGGAGTCTAGTAGCTGTTATTACAAGCTTATGTTTGTTCCTAGTGTTAAAAGTAGCAACATCTTTATTCTTATCAAAGCTATTCATGTTCTTATGTACGTACATTAAATTTTCATAAATATATTGCGATGCCAAAGTTAATATGTTTATTTCTTTAATTTTTACTCTAAGGGACTCATTACAATTTAAGTTATAAATCGCCTGTACGGATCTCTCTTGCAAAACTAATTTATCTTCGATATCAGTCGTATTACCCCCTAGCAAAATTCCATAATACATCAAGCTATGAAAGTAACAAATAAACGAATCAAGCTGTATCAACATTAGTGAGACTTCTAATCTTTCTTACAGCATATGCTGCAAAACTAAGTCTGCCTGCTAATTAAGATATATTGGGGGCACCATAGAAGCTTTCGTTTCAATAATAACACCAAGAAAAACAGTGGTACCCACAAGATTCAACTCCTCCCCATTTAAGAGCACATTTGTATTTAAATTTTTAACATTAGGTATTGTAAATTTAATACATTTTGTCTTAATGCCGTTTAAGAGCAAATTATTTGCATTAAACCAATGTTTTAATTTCGATTGAGCATTATTTACTTTGTCAATATTAATTGACTGTCATTTGAGTTTGAAAACTAAACAGGTGTCATCAGAAAATAATACTATATCGTGTTTGCTCTTTATAAGATAAGGTAAGTCATTAATATAGACTAAGAACAGGAATGGCCCAAGAATCGTGCCCTGAGGAGCGCCCATTGATACTACTATTCCGGATGAACCTTTACCATTGATCACGACTTTTTGAGTTCTTTTATTTAAATATGAAATAATAAGTATATTTATATTTATTAATTAGTATATACGCAATATTTTTGACAGCGTAATGTTGCAGTTGACGAGGATAAGGCGCCAAAATGTCAGAAATAAAGAAACTCCTAAAGGAATTGAGAGTTGACCTAAAAAAATACTGAAGAGTCGCTACAAAAGTTGAAAAATAGAATTAAGAATAAAAGTAATAAAAAAATTGATAAAAAATTCCATTTCATACACGAAGAACTAGGGAAAATAAAAGAAACTAGCACAGAACAAGAAAAAGGATTTCTTATTTAGAAAAATATTCTAGACAAAGAAATATTATATTTTTTGGTGTAAAAGATGAACAAAAATACTACGAAGAGTTAGAACGGAAAATTCTGCAATAAAAGATGAATTAAATATAGAATGCGACAGAGAGGAATTAGAGTTGATTCGTCGGATGGGCAAGTACAATGAAAACAAAGAAAGACCTATTGTTGTATCTTTTACTACCTATGGCCGAAAAATCACAATACTGAAAAATAAAAAACTTATGAAGACAGAAGGAAATTATCTTAAAGAAGATTTTTCACCACAAATCGTGAATACAATAAAAACATTGATGGTACAACTTAAAAAAGATAAAGAAGCCGGGAAAAAAGCCTACTTACGTTACGACAAACTAATAGTTCGAGAAACATCAATAAAGAAGAAGAGTGAAACAGATGAAGAAGAACAAAAGGGCAATAGAAACAAAAAAAAGGATATTAGAAATAACACCACCTACCCAAAAAGAAAATCTGAATAGACAACCAGGTACACACCAACAAGCACTAAAGAAAAATAAGATACAAGCGAAGAAAACCGGGGATAACCAAAGTTCCATAGAGAAATTCACCAGCAAACAAAGCATAACTAAAGCTTCAGAATCCAGAAGGACTTCCTTGTCCTCTGAATATTCAAATTTAGATGAATTGCAACTAGGAAAGCGCCTTCAAAATCTGAAATGCGTCACGACCACAAACACAACAAAAAACATAATATAACCTCCCCCAGAACGGCTCGTCACCACGGGGGTTGTAGACGACCACCCTCCAAACCTCTAAACATATTATATTGCAACATATAATGTCAGATAAATAAAAAAAGAAGTAGACGAAGTAGGTCATCAAAAAGGTGGGATGATGACATCGACGAAGTATGTGCTAGATATATAGCATAGTGCACTATGGCCAAGATTAGTGCAAGATAGAACCACTAGAAGTAATTTGGAGGAAGCTTTCACCGCAAGAGGACACAAACCAAGATATAGGCAGCAGTGTCTTGCTAATAACAATTTTAAAAAATGTGTATTCCAGCCCAATGAGACAATCTATGGGAAGGCCAATGTTCAGCAGTAGACTTTAGGCTGTGAAAGTCAAATTCAAGTCTGCCATACTACAAGTATCTTCTCCTTAGTTGGAATGGTTAACAAGAACACTAAAGAAAGAGTAAATAAGGGAAAAGGCGTTTATTTGAAACAAACAATAAAAGAAAGAAAGAATAACAATAAAAAAAATGTTTTCCTTGTTTGCAAAATAATAGATTTACGTAAAATGGTCCTCACTTTGCTAAGAAGTTAAACAACAATTCGTGATATTGTTGTTCGGTGGATCTAGGAGAAAATAATAATTGAACAAAATTTGGCGTTGCTTGTAGTTGAAAATTATATTGAAAATATTTATTTATCGATACGCAATGTCCCTAATCATTTCAATATTTATCCCCGTCAATTTATGGTCGTTCCAACTAACCGCAAGTTCCTCTGACTGGCACACAATATGTCCAAAAATACACACTAATGTGCATTTACAAAAAAATTGCAAAAGTTAAAAGTAAAATTTACCAAGGGAACACTGGCCAAGATACTACATCTAATTAAGGTTTTTTACAAGGATGATAAAAAAGCAGCTTAATCAGATGGTCTTCTTGAACTCTATACTTAGATGGTTAGAATTCCTTTTTCTGCCTAGGGTTTCATCTGGGTAGATACCACCCACTCACCTATTTCTGCTGAAAAGCAATTGATATATATTATCTCCATAGCTTGTGACCTTTAGCTTACTGATACTAAAGCCTTAAACGGAGTCTTAAGCTTTTCAAGTATTTTAAAATACGGTATATTTAAGAATCCACCATGTTTCTCCACTCGAATTTCACTTGCAATCGAAATTTTATTTCCCAATATTGCAGTTTTCTCATGGTGTTTTAGACAAGCTCGTGGTAGTAAATCAGCATCTTAACGCTTAATTTTTTAATTTATAATCCTGCATCAGGGATCAAATTATAGCAGCTTGTATTATTCGAGTTACAATAGCAACTATAACTATATCAAGCGCTGTAATTTAAAGTAGTAGAGCTGTATATATTATGGGTGCGGGACGAATAAGAAGACTCGTTTAGAGTGGAATACTATCATGCAGAATATCTACCTTAATTAGCAGTGTAAGCCTCTGTGTTCCTTGGGGCCACTGACATCTATATTTATCAATGATTAATGGTCAAAATGCGAATACATTGATACCTTTGCGGACTTAGAATATCTCCTTTCGAATATCTATTAAAAGCCAGTGCTTAACTGCCACCCCTTCTGCTTGTATGTGATGATGTAAACAAAAATGGCAAAGCGAATTATTTTAGTTAATGCCTCTCATTTTAGCCCTGAAGCACATAATTGTAATCGAATGGAAAACAGTCCCTGGTAAATTATTCTTCTTTAAATGTAATAAGTGCCTCTGGTTTTCGTCACTTGCTATATGAAGCAGCCGTATTGTGTAATATAATTTCTGAGGTATTATTGTTGCTCAACACGCATAATATTGTTAAAGAAATCTTTAATTGTTAATTTTCAATACACAAGTTACAGTTTTTAACAGTGAAATTTAACTTGATAGAATGCGAGCGTTTTCATTCAAAACTAGTTATGCCGTTGTGCTGCTAGCTATGAGTTGCAGTGTTTCGTTTTTTGTCAGAAACATTCGTAGGCGTGCGCACAACTCACCAAAGTTTCATTGTAATCGGATGAATGCATGCATGCATAGAAAACGAACAAACACATAAACAATTTTTCAATTTTTATCAGAAACTTTCGCGTGCGCGCACACATAATTTACCAACAAACAACTAAACATACGTTTTAATATAGGTAAATAAAAATCAGAAGCAACATATGTTTCTTATGCCGTCTTGTGGTATTTGATATATTAAGTTCCAATTAAACAAAACTGCTACCTAAGAAAATTAGTATGATGAATAATTTGACCATTAATTCAAATCCCAGTGGACACACACCTCCGTAGTAATTAAGGTGCACTACTAAATTTATGAGCAGATCTGCTGCCAGCGCTCTAAGTTACTTTAATGTTTAAAATCTGAATACATTAATGAGGGCATTTCTCATTAAATATCTAAAAATAAACCAGAAAGATTCATTAGTCTTCTCTAACTTGACATACTTTTTAATCGTGGGTATAAATAATTTTAATATATTTTCCACGGTAAAATATAGTAATATTTTTCCTATTTCCCAATGAAATTTAATAGTTTAGAAATAAGGATCCTCTGACCGGAAAGGATACGGGGAAAGAAATTCCGTGGGTATTCTCTCTTTTGTCATTTTTATTTAAAGTTAATATTGCATAGCTTACTCAAAGCACAATGATAGTTTTGCGCTCCTGGCAGCTTATAAATGTCTGAATTTAAAACGTTATATTTTTAAACATAAAATACCCATAATAATATTGATAACTATAATAAAGCGGAAAGTCGCGTGTCTTTTGTTTTTCATCACAAGTTGAAGTTAGTTTTACGTAGCAAAAATGAAAATAATGCGAAAAGATTTACGGACGAAAATTTCTTATGGTTTTCAAAGTTCACTCTCTCCGCAAGATTGCACTGCTCGTTTTCAAGAGGATTTTAGGAAGGAAGCACTAAAGTAAATGCTGAATTTATAAGAAATGTGAATAATATTTTATAATATATGCTGTTTTTAGCGATTGAGCCTATTAAATAGTTTATTAAATAATGTCGGCCTATCCTCGACGGTTCGACAAAAAATTATATTGACTTCTAATCGTCAAGTCATCAATTATGATGGTAACTGTTATGTGATGCCTCAGCGATCACCAAATGTCTCACCATAGATATTGTGGTTAACTATGACATTGGGACGTCAAACACATCAGTCCCTCTCGTGACAATGGGTGCTGTAAACTGATCGAAATATCGGGAATATAAAATAGGTAAATATACGCGATAAAATCCGTAAAAATTTGTTTTATTTAAATTTGGCTACTGTTTCAGAAACAACCCTGTATTATTTGGGGTATAAATGTATTTTTGTCATCTGTTTGAACTGCATAGATATATAAAATAAATTAATAAATATACATTAAATGTGGTAAAACATATAAATGAAAAATACATAAATAAATAAAAGTTCAACCAGATGGAAGCCCTCGGCAGGGGAGACCGAAAGGCCGAGTGCTAGGGTGAAAAGGAAAGAAACCAGCGGATGATGCGGGGGTATTGGAGAGCTCCGCACATGAGCCCGCCCAGTCTGTCACGGAGTCCCAGGACTTGGAAAGTTACACATAAGAATTAAAACTATAAACTAACAGTTTCATACACGCATAGATTATAACAGTATCGGTCGGTGACAGCCACAAATCAGTCACTCGACCAATCTTCATATTTTATGAGGGCGAGCGGCCTGTGTTTGTAAACAAATCCGAAACAATACGACCAATCGATCACTTCGAAAGTTCTCTAAAACTGTCGCCAATTGTTTTGATGTAATTTTAGTTGAAATAAATATATATTAATGTAAATTCAACATTAAATGCTAAATCTAAAAAGTGAATTCACAAAGCTACGTGCAAAAAGAAAAATTTTTATGACCGATATTCGCTGATCATTCTATATCAAAACAAATTCAACCTTACACGCATGTTTTAAAGTCAAAATTACCGAATTACAAAGTGTCAATAAAAAACAATAATATTTTACGACCGAGGCTCGTTGCTTGGACAAGGAATACTACTTACTAGATCTCGTTGAAATCAATTTTCGGTAGAAGTTTACGTGGTAATGTACAGCATATATTTTTTTAGTTTTATCATTCTCTTATTTTAGAAGTTATAGGGGGGAGAGGCACATTTTACTATTTTGGAAGTGTCTCTCGCGCAAACTATTCAGTTTTGAAAAAAATGATATAAGAAAACTCAATATAATTTTTGAAGACCTATCCATTGATACCCCACACGTATGTATGGGTTTGACGAAAAAAATTTTTGAGTTTCAGTTCTAAGTATGGGGAAACCCCAAAATTTATTGTTCTTTTTTTCTATATTTGTATGAAAATCTTAATGCGGTACACAGAATACGTCTATTTACCAAGTTTCAACATCATAGTTCTTATAGTTTCGGAAAAAATGGCTGTGACATACGGACGGACAGACAGACAGACATGACGAATCTATAAGGGTTACGGTTTTTGCCATTTGGCTACGGAACCCTAAAAAACCTATTTAGCCGAAAACGACGTTATAACATTCTCTTCTAGCCCAGGCGTATTTATATGAATAACGCGTTTATTTTCGGAAAATTGCTATCTTTATTGCTTCTGTTGTGCTCTTCACGGTACTTTGTGCCTGACGCTGCATATTCTATTTAGAAACTACATACACACCGTATGTCTTGGTAAATTGGAATGGCTTTATATTTACACAATAAACAAAATATATTTTTTGTATATTTTGAATAGATAAAAGCTTAGAGTATTTAATACTCTAAGGATAAAAGTTAATGGCTGGTAAATCACGGTCGCGGAAGAGGAATTTTCTATTGCTTTGCATTTTTGAACTTAATTCCCATGACAAAAAGTTATATTTCTATTGCATATAAGATAGTTTTAGGACCTTTTGAATAGAATTTGTGATTCGGAAACCGAGTTTATTCTCAAGTTATTAAAGTTCACATTTATTTGGTATGAATTGCAATAATTTGAAATTCTTCCTGTTTCACGATAACGCTATAGTAAAGACAAACACTATAAAATTAACATAATATATTCATAAACTGCTTCATTTTTATATTGTTCTATATTACATAACTGCAGGTCGGCTCGATAGGAATTCGCTCTCAGTGTACCAGCGTGAAACAGCAGAACTATGCTGTTGTGTTGCGTATGGTGAGAGAAGCGGAGACCCTATTACCACGTTCTTAATACCTCGCTTTCTAGTCTGTTCGGTACAAACTATACAATTGCAACTTACAAACAGCAAACTAACTTCCCGCTAGCTAGCGCCTCTAAACTAAATTCAGAGATAGATGATAATACAATATAAACTTACATTCTTGTCTGTCTATTTGTTTATTTGTCTATTCGGTTCAAATTCAGCAATCGATTTTGAAGTTAGTAAAAAAAAATATTTCGCGTACATCCGCTCGATAAAATAAAATTATGTGTCTTACCTAGTTCGAAGAGCACTTCCCGCCCTCCCTCAATTGCGGGCACTATCACCGTCACCACTAATCCCAGTACCACTACTCCCAACACCACGACACTAGGAAAGACACACCACTGACGACAATACGACATGCGTTTCGCCTCTATGAGGCATCTTCAGTTAATCTAGATTCTGAGGTGGCTGACCGCTAATTGAGCGGTGATCCAAAACAAAAGGAAATACACAAGCGCAAGTGAGGGTAGAGCTGTAATCTCCCACCCGTTCTAGCATAAAGTATCGTGCAGGCGACTAAGAGAGAAAAGTCGATAGTTCTACAAGTCTCTCTGTCGTTTCTATGCCCGTTGGGGTATTCTACTAGTGTCGGCAAAGAAGATCTTGACGCAACCGTATGGAGCGGTTGCTTCAGCTATCTGTATAAATAGGAGTTGTTTTGGCTCGCCGCTCACTTAGCGGTCAGCCACCGCAGAGTCTAGATTACCTGAAGATGCCTCGTGTAGAGGCGGAACATATGTCGCATTGACGTTAGTGGTGTGGTTTTTCCTAGTGTAATGGTTTTGGGATTAGTGGTGGCGGCGACAGTGCACGCAATTGAGGGAGGGCGGGTGGTGCTCTTCAAACTAGGTAAGACACATCATTTTATTTAATCGCGAAGTAATTTTTTTTACCAACTTTAGTATAAATGGACTTCCGCAAAGTAACGCCTGATTTTATTAATAATCGATTTTGATCTTATTTTCCGATGATTTAAAGATTTGAAATATTGAAATTTTTGAAAAAAACTCAGGACTGTTGCCATTTTGAATTATTATTATTACTGGTAACGGGGCATTCCATATTAGTCTTCATAGGTGACAATGTGTCGGCATTTTAAATCTTAATCGATGAAAGATGTAGATTTCTATGGGCCATATGGTCCACTTAATATCATAAGATGGACTATGTTGTGCTCATTTAATACATTTATTCTATAAAATGTGATTTATCCATTCATTTATTGCATCTTATTAAAATCCACTGCTGAAGATAGACTTTATATTACATCAAATAAAGCTTTCTTTCTTTTAATAGTCTCTGAATCGTTATCCCATCTAAGATACTTAAGTTTGTTTGCGTTTTGAAGCCGAGAAGTAAAATAAAAGAAAAGAAAAATTTTCATACAGGGATTAGCGAGTGGTGAAGGGTACTTTAGTGTGAGGTCGTATCGTACATTTAACTTGAGCGCGTAACGGGATCAACATTCGACATCGATTTCCGACCCGTGAAGTTCAAACACAAACATAATCTGATACCAACTTCAGTCGAACAAAAAATATAGAACACTACGTATATTTCAAGTAACGCCGGAATGGAAAATAATAATTTTATTCAATATAGATTATAACATAATACTTCACAATCATCATTAAAACCGTTCACAAGTCCACTGCTGAACATAGGCCACCCCCAAGGAATGCCATAAACACGGTCCTGAACCACTTAAATTCATCGACTTCCTGCATGTCTTACCAGGTCGTTACTCCATCTTTCGGGGATGTATAGTAGGGCTACGATGGCTATCCGAGTACAGAACCAGAGTACGAAACCTATCTAACTCCAGAAAGGTGTAAGACAGTAACGTACTAACCCCGAAAACCCTTCAACACTGCATTGGAAGGCGTTTTCAAGCTACTGAACAGGAAAGGATATGGTGTTAACGTCAATGGCGACTACATCACTTACCTTTGATATGCCGACGATTTAATCCTTATGGCAGAATCGCTGGAGAACCTTAGCACTTTGCTCAATGATCTCAATGGTGACTGCGAACGCAATAGGTCTTAAGATGAATATGGACAAAACAAGTCACGTGTAAAGTCCATGTTACACATATGACGGTTGTTGTTGGTAGCACTAAGCTTGGAGTTGTTGACGAGTATGTTTGCCTGGGATAAAAACTCCGAATATGTAAGTCCAACATCGACCGAGAGGTCAATCGACGGATTCAATTTGGCTGGGCAGTGATGACCTATGGATCTGAGACGTGGTTCTTCACTGCTGGCCGTGTGAGGAAGCTCAAGGTCGCTCAGCGAGCTATGGAGAGGTCTATGCTCGAAGTTTCTCTGCGTGATAATCTTAAAAATAAGGATATCCGCAGTAGAACCAGAGTGACCGACATAGCCCAAAGGATTAGTAAGCTGAAGTGGCATTGTGCCGGCCATATAGCTCGAAGAATCCACAACCGATGAGGAAAAAAAGTTCTGGAGTGGCAGCCTTGTACCGACAGGCGAAATTTAGGGCATCCCCTCACTAGATGGACCGACGACCTGGTAAGACATGCAGGAAGTCAATAAATGCAGGTGGCTCAGGATCGTGCTTTGTGACATTCCTTGGGGGAGGCCTATGTTCAGCAGTGGATTTGTGAAGGGCTATAATGCTTATTTGTATATTGCGATGCCCAAATGGCTATTATGACATTCTACCGTAAATTCTTAAACCACCCTACTCGTAAATGAAATAAATTACTATAACTATGACTATGAATTCTAAAATAATATTTGACCCCCTCTTAACTTGGGGCAAATCACTCAAAAAATGGGTTTAATATGCGATATTCGTGTTAGTATTAGATAGAAATCAATAAAATACTTATTCTGTTTATTAACGGTAATGAAATACTGAGTTTTTTTTATAGAATACTAGTTCACCCGTTTGTTAATGAATGTTGTAGCCCACAGACATCCACATCTAATCTCGATTAAGAATCAAAATGCCGATGCTAAAGGTCTGAGACTCATAAGGAATTAACATAAATATACTCACCATACCAAACACAGCAATATTAAGCTGCTATTTTATGCTGGTATTCTGTGAGAGCGTAGTACTTACTTACGTACGTAGCACAACTATGATATAGCTGCAGCATAGCCTACCACGTATACAATGTGGTATGCGATATATGCAGAAAAACAAAAAAAAACATATATTAATACAATTTGTTATGTTGAGACTTAAGAATAAATACAGAATAACCTGTTCTATTATAGCAAGGAGGTGGGGAATAAGTTGTTAAAAATTTTTCTGCCTAAAATCGCTGTGGAAAATATGTTATTGCTAAACTCTATTATCCGTAATAAGGTACCGGGATCTAGCAGGTAATTTGTAACAGATATATTTTTATTAAACTGGCTCTGTAATATTTCGTTATTTTTTTATTGCCATAGTTGCCACGTTTGGAAGGCAATTTGTAAACAGCAGTTTTTCATTATTTTGATTTGTTATCAGGAAGATGCTCCTAATACCCTGTTTCAGTATGCCCTCTGTTGACTCTTACGACACCCACGGGACAATATGAGGTAGTGGATATATTTACACGCCACTCCATGATACGTAAGATAGTGATAAAGAAAGAACAAGGAGAAGATGGAATAACATTATAATACAACTAAATAATTTTTTAAATTCGTTACTGTTAAACAGCAAAAAATTAGACACTCTGAGATAAAAGCGTAGAGGTCTGTAATAGGTTGCGATTTATTCAGCTTAAAATATCTCCACCACATTTTTAAATACCGACGCAAACAGAGGGGTGTTATATGTTTAACGTATGTATCTGTGTGCCTGGTTGTGATATCGTAGCTTCCTAACCGATTTATATTTAGTTTTTTTTTAAAGTGACTTGGCTATGATTCAAGAAAATCTTTTCAACTGTTGAAAGATTTTTTTGTTTCGGGGGTTTTTCAAATCTTCAATTTATTATTAAAGCACCGTTGAGGGTATTTTTTACTCTACCGCATCGAAATTGGTGAAGCCGTATCGGAGAAATGCGATAAAACTGGCTCACTGACAAGTTAATACCACAACTCTTATCTAAGAACCATCGCAGATGAATCAAAACCTCTATAGAAAAATGCGAATCTAAATCAGTCAAACATTTTTGGAGATACATGGGAACATTCGTTTGCACACACAAACAATCCGTTCCGTCGTGGATAAAAAGACATTCATTTTAAGAGAACATTTGAAGTAACAGTTCTTATATTAAAATTACTTAGATTAAACATAATTACAATGATATTAACATCTGGACATAATTAAATATACGTTGCATTTCCTAAAGGAACTGTATCCGCAACTGGTTATCGCTGCTGGTGATAATATAGCTATATATATAGAGTTCTTGGCAGGATACCACGTGAAGGAGGAATGTATAATAATAAAAAAAATAAGGCATTTTATTAGACACGAAATGAATGAACACACAATTCACAAGACAAAGTCACTTTTATGCGTCTATCAGTGTATTTGCGTAATTACTGAAGAGATGTGTCAATCCTACTTCAATGATGCATACTTATTTATTTTTCTATTTAATTCAAGGCTCTTAATTATGTATGTTACAGCGAAGTAAAAATTGACGAAACCAGCGCGTCTAAAAACTAGCTCTTTTTACAAAAAAAGATGGGGCAAACGAGCATGCGGCTCGTTTAATGATGGTAATTGTTGACTGCCGCCTATGAACAACCGCGACGCTATGGGAATTGCAGGTGCGTTGCCAGCCTTTTAAGAAATAGTAAGCTTTTGATACATAACCCTCAAACTTATCTGAAGAGGTCATACGTCAACAGTAAAATGTATGTAAGCCTATTATTAACAGAGGTAGAGCCACGCGGCTTTTGCTGTCGCACGGATGGGCCGGCTCGAACCGGGGTGGTACCACGGCCTCACAGAATACCAGCGTGAAGTAGAGGTTTACCTCCGCGTTTCGCTTGGTGAGTGCAGGTGGCCGGAGGCCCTTTTTACTGGAAATGAGGCATTCCATCTTAGTCCTCACGGGTGACAACGCATCTGCATTTTGATACGCAAACGAGGATAGATGTAGATGTCTATGGGCCGCAGCAACCACTTACCATCAGGTGGACTGTGTGCTCGTTTGTCACCCCTATCCTATAAAAAAAAAATCTATATTATAGTTATTGTACGAGTGGGTCGGCTCGACCAGGAAAGGACCAAGCTTTCACAGAATTCGAGCGTAAAATATCAGCATAATTAGAATGTAATTTATGTTGTGTATTTAATTATACAGATAATTGAAATTTTATTTAATAAAATTTTAATATTTGGTAAATTGGAACGAAAAGTGTACACTAAAAGATAAGAATTGCTAGCATTTAAACTAGGCCAAGCCTGTGCCTTAAATGCTAGTTTCTTCCTTAAAGTAAATTAACATAGGATATACACTTAAATACTTTACAAATTACTACTCTTTGATATCGTGCTAATATGGTGCTTATAATTATTTAAAAGTGTTTTATTTTAATTTAAGTTTTAGTTTTAGAACTCAGCTCATTTTATTATTGTAAATATATCTTCAATGTCATCATAGGTTTGTGATTTAAGCCAAACTGTCAATTTTTTTTGCAATTGTACTTATTAAAGGAATGTATATTAATCATTCGGTTAATTTTATTATATAGAAAAGGACCAATAAAACATTGAAACTTTTTAATAAAGTAAGTCCTAAAGGGAATATTAGGACACACTCTGTCCTTTCTTCGAGTTTGGGGTTGCTTTGGGTCATAAGAGACTTTCTTAACTACGAACAGTTGTCTTACCGTCAGCACATCACACATAGCACACAATTCAACAGTAGGAAATCGGTAGGGTTTAAAAGTGATAACCTTAAGTAACGCGCGTTGGGCCCTTTCAACTCTTATTATATGAGATTTTTTAGCACTTCCCCACGCTCTTATGCAATATGATATTACGGATTGGGCCATGGCATGGTAGACTGATTTTAGAAGTTCAATGTCAGCATCATGCCGCAACGTTTTGAAAATATAAATTAGTTTACGAATTTTTTGTGATATCATTTTCATTTGTGGTATCCTCGTTAAGGTTTGATCCAAAATTACACCAAGGTACTTTATTGTGGTTGTACGTTCTAATAATATACACTGACATGGTGTTATATGTGGATGAAGTTTATTGCAAGTATTGGCTTGAATGTGTGTTTTACTAGGAATGTTATTTTGTGCTATACCAAAAGTAAGGAACTTAGTTTTTGACGCGTTTAGTGTCAGCATGTTTTTCTGAAGCCATTGTGTTGCCTGTTGCAATCCTATTTCTGCCTTGATTCTAGTTTCCTCCCAAGTTTTACCATGAAAAACTAGCACTGTATCGTCGGCAAATGTAAAGATCTTACAATTATTCAAATTAAGATTACATAATTCATTTAACTTAATATATATTAAGAAGAGACTAGGGCCGAGCACGCTGCCTTGTGGCACGCCATAAGTGATGGGAGAATCTAGACTAGTCAGATCTCCAACCTTTACCCTTTGCCTTCTGCGAGAAATATAACTTTCAAACAGGCTTAATGATTTTCCGCGTATACCAACTTCATGCATTTTGTCTAGAAGTATAGGAGTAGAGACCGTATCAAATGCTTTCGCATTATCTAAGAATACACCTATACATTTGTTTTTCTTATCAATTTGCTGAGCAATATAATCTGTTAACCCAGTAACTGCATCAGAAGTACACTTGCCAGCTCTAAAACCATATTGATTGCTTGATAGAAGAGCATTATTTTCCAAAAAAACATATCAATCTTTTATTTATTACCTTTTTTATAACTTTTAATAGGGCTGGCAATACCAAGATTGGGCGATAATTGTTGATGCAGTTTCTTGGTCCAGATTTATGAATAGGATAGATAATAGATATTTTAAATATTTGTGGAAATACACCTGAGGTTATACATAGGTTAACAATATGTGTCAAGACGGGTACTATATGATTGTTACAAATTTTTAAAAGTTTATTGGGTATTCCATCCCAACCAGTAGCGCTGTCATTTTTAAGCCCTATAATAATGGCTTTAATTTCTTCACTAGTAGCTTCAAGCATGGTCATGAAATTTAGAGGAGAGGGTACATTCAAGTTAGATGTGGTTCTTTGGTCATCTGTACGATCATTAACTAATTTATTTGCTTTGTTTTTCCCAATATTAGCGAAAAAGTTGTTAATATGCTCGACAGAACTTTGAGGGGTGTCACAAATACGCATTAAGTCTTTGGGTATAGTTTTCTGTTTATTTATATGAACAATACTTTTAATGGTATCTCAGGTCTTTTTACGATTATTAGAATACTTTTTCAGCTCATTTTGTTCATATGTTCTTTTTAATCTCTTAAGCAGATCGTTGTAAAAAAATTTGTACCTTTTATATATTGTTTGCATCATCTCATTTTTGGGATCTGCTTTACATTTAGAGTGCATCCTGTCTCGGCTTCTGATGCAACGTAACAGCCCTGGTGTGATCCTGGGATTAAGACAACAAAATCTACGGGGTACTAAGATTCTAGTTGAATGGCTAGTTAGGTAATTTGAAAGAATATTTACGAGTCTCTCAGCAGCCCAATTTGCATCCATGGACATAAAAATTTCTTCATAACTGGTTGCATCCAAATCTTTGAGAATCACTTCGTAATTGACTTTATTCATTACAAAGTCCTTTTTTGGTAGTTTTTAGATGTTAAATCCAAACATGAGATGACTGCTGTATGATCTGTGAGCGGTGTATTTAAAACCAAAGTAGTTACTGATCTATTAGTACTGGCCATAGAATGGTCCAGACAGTTTGCTCCTCTAGTTGGGTAAGTATGACCAATGAGAAATGCATGGCTAGCAAGTAAGTTTAAATAATCATGAGAATTTTGATCCTCATTGTTAGGCTTTATATCTATATTTATATCCCCCGTTATAATTATATTTTTATAAGACTTGTGTAAGGACAAGAGCTTATCCAATGATTCGATAAATGGAGCAATATTTCTATAAAATGGAGATCTATATAGGGCAATTATGAGTGTATCAACATTTATTTTTATTATTAGACAACTAGCACCATCGAAGCCTGGTTCCTCAACAGTACAAGTAAGTCCATGTTTAGTATATTTTATTTATTTTTTATTTATTTATTTAGGTACACAAAACAGAATAACATGAAAACATGAACAATTGAACATAATAAATGCAAAATAACAATCTGGATGGTATTCCAAAACATGTGCACACAACATGATATTAGGTAACAGTAACGAGTTTACAGCGCAAATACTTATAATCTTACTTATAAACTTAAGTTGTGGAAAATTTAGAAAAATTTTCTTTATTATAAATATTGCCTTATTTACAAAGTATATCTAATACAGATTTTTTGAAATTGTTTACTTTGCTATTAAATATGTCGATATTTTTACTATTATTAATCAATAAGTCATTGTATAGGCGACACATTCTTACTAGAGGATTATAATAGGACGTATTATTTCTGTAAACTTGCAAAACAAAAGTGTTTAAGAAAGTATAGCAATGATGGGGCTTAGTATTAATCTTGACAAATGAAAGGAAAGTGGGGGAATTAATAAGGGAATGAATAATTTTGAAAAGGTAAGTCATATCCTGATATTTACACCGGGTTTGTAGTGACATAATGTTAAACTTTTTAAGTTTGTCTTCATACGAGGGCAGACTTCTATTTAAACCATACCTATAGCACAAGATTGATAGAATTTTTTTTTGAACACGTTCAATACGATCTATGTGGACAGCGTAGTATGGAAACCAAATAATTATGTTGTACTCTAAAATACTGCGTACTAGAGAACAGTACAAAATGAGAACGCTTCGCGAATTTTTAAAAGCCTTGGCAGTTCTGAACATAAAACCAAAAAGTTTTGTACTTTTAGATACCACATGATCGTAATGATCGCGGAACGTAAGCTTTTCATCAAACAGTATTCCAAGATCCTTAACTACGGATTTTCTATCAAGTACTTGTCCATTTATTTTGTTATCAAAATTAAGCCTGTGTTTCTTATTGCTAAATGATATGACAAAGCATTTTCTTGTATTCAGATGCATGTAGTTTTTTTTACACCAATTATGAATGGAGTCTAAATTCGACTGAAGATAGAACGAATCGCTGAGTGTATCGATAACAGAAAAGAGCTTCAAATCATCTGCATATAACAGGCATGGACATGTTAATTTATCAATAAGATCGTTAATAAATGTTATAAAAAATAAAGGACCTAAATGGGACCCTTGTGGTGGCACACCCGAAATCACAGGGGCGGGTAAGGATTTTAAAACCAAAAAGATGGATTAGTATATACAACTAATCCATCATTTTGGTTTATATTATTTTTAGTATAAAACGAGTCATAGTTTGGGATCGTTGGAAAATAGGAAGTAAATGTATTCCAAGATTCAGTTAATATATATATATATATATATATATATATATATATATATATACATATATATATATATATATATATATATATATATATATATATTTCACAATTTAAATTAATCCTGGCAAGTAAAACTTTAAATTCATTAAAACTGCGATTTATACTTCTAATATTTTGGGTCAATACTTTAAAGGTTTGGTTACTAGAGGTAGAAGTTAATATTGGTTTGCAAGACTCTGCGTCACATAAATAAAATTTTCTGGCTATAATATTATCCATGTCGTTTGTTATGTACAATGGTATTAACGGTGGTAGAGCCACGCGACAGCTTTTGCTGTCGCACGGATGGGCCGGCTCGAACCGGGGTGGTACCACGACCTCACAGAATACCAGCGTGAAGTAGAGGTTTACCTCTGCGTTTCGCTTGGTGAGTGCAGGTGGCCGGAGGCCCTTTTTACTGGAAATGAGGCATTCCATCTTAGTCCTCACGGGTGACAACGCATCTGCATTTTGATTCGCAAACGAAGATAGATGTAGATGTCTATGGGCCGCAGCAACCACTTACCATCAGGTGGACTGTGTGCTCGCTTGTCACCCTTATACTATAAAAAAAATGTACAAATTATTTATCCCTTCGAATTTTATTGTTTATTTGCAATTACACAAATATCGGCATTTTGGTGAAAATCAGTGAGTTAACTTTATTAGACTTTCTAGTATTTAAGTTATTTTTAGACAATAAATTAGCTGAGTGTACAAACATTACTATAAATATGGTATTATAATATTTTCTGATTAAGTATGAACTAAAACTTAAACTAAGGAGCATGCAAGTATGTAAAACAAATATAAGTAAAGATAAAATATAACAAAATTTAAAGAATGTGTAGCAGAATAATAAAAATAATTGTCATTCCGTGTTTTCAAGTTTTACCAGATCAGCTTCACAACTTTATTTCAATGTGCAGCGATTCGTCGGTTTTGCGGAGAAAAACTTTCCCGTTGCTGGTCCAAGAATATTTAAATTTGTCAGTTGAAGCAAAATCCCGCGCCAGGTACAGCAGTTTGCGACCTTTATGTGTAAGACCTTCGGATAAATATAAAGGTACAGGTGGTCCACTTAGACCTATAAGAGTTGAATTAAGCCTTTCATTTGGGTGTGTTTTGTTATACAGCTTAGCATTTTTAATTAATTCCTGTTTGGTTTTTGTTCGCAAGAAATCCACTACAAGGGTAGATGTTCCCGATTTTCCCTTAATGCGGAAAACGTCGTTAACAGCACTCGGTTGGAAATCAACAGCTAGGACCTTACAGGTATTTTGTATTATATTAGTAAGTTCCAACTTGTTATCACTTTTAGTAGAAGATGTTACGTTCCTAATTTCTACAGTAGTTGATTTCAGCAATCTTTGCATGTCCTCGACTTTTGATTCAAGTGAAGAGATATACAATAGCTGTTCTTTGCGTTCTCGTTCTAGAGTATCCACTCTTATCAACAAACCGTCAAACTGATCGGATAGAAACTGTAGAGACTTTTCAATCTCCTGATTAGACTGTTAAATTTTGGAATTCTAAACTTTTATTTCGGCTACATCTTTAATAAGATTATTGAGAATTTGATTTTGGTTTTCACGCATTTTTTTGAACATAGATTTCAATTCTTCTTTGAATTTCGAAAATAAATCTTTGCAACATGGCTCTCTTAATCTTTTAGTTCGTTGGGTTACATATGGTTTGTGCTCTTGGGCATGCCCAACCAAGGAGACGTCAGAATCCGACACTGTGTGTGGTATTAGCCCACTTGATGAAGGGCTTCTTGTTAATCGGCTCATTATTAAAAAGAATTTTCTTAGGTTCAAAGTTTAAGTGATGCAGTTTTCGACGTTATGTTGCACAATGACCGGTCTTACTCTGATATTCTATCTCACTCATTCAACAGGCCGCAATTAACACTGCACTACTGCCCCCACACTTGCACAGCATTTAAGCGTTTATAAGCGCCTGGTACTCGTAGTAATTTAATATCGCGAATTAATATTTCGGAAATTTATTTTTACAACGAAAAATGTGTGTGTGTGTAATCACGTTCGACATCAGGGCGGAAGAGAAAAATAGACATCTATGGGCCACAGCATCCACTTAACCTCAGGTGAACTGTTTGTTCGTTCGTCGTCCTTATTCTATAAAAAATGTCAAGTAATACTTCAACGATACGTACCCATTTATTAGCCTATTAAATTAAAGTCTTTGATGATTATAATGATTATAATTCTGTAAATACATACTCGTCACGGTCGCGAATCATATGTTATTAAACATACAACCTGACAGTGACCTACAAATTGCAAAAAAACGTAAGAAAATTTGAATTTCGCGGGCCACCCTGGAGCTTTCACCTTAACGAAACCCGGACGTCTAAAAACAAGTTCTTGCTACAAAGGCCTCTCAGCTATAAAAAGAGGCCATAAGCAGTGAAATGTATGTTAGCTCTTTATTTACTTTCTTTTAAATATATTTAGAAATGATTGTTTTATTATCTGTGGCCTCGACAAATGAGTGAGCAATTATTGAGTAATAGAGAAAAGAGACAAATGGTAAGAAGAAGTTGGAATGATTATTTAAAACTGATAACGTCTTTGATTGTTACGCTTTTATTTAGACACAAAAATCTTTTTTCTTTTCTACCGTTACGTTCGCCAAATAACGTATAATAATTTGTCATCGTAATCAACGATAGATAGTAATTCAACGGAAATAATATGTACTAGACCGAAGCTTGTGCTGTTGAACTATGGATTGCCATGATGGTGTGTGTTGTTTGTAGTGCAAAGTTATCGTGAAATTTTTATAGTAATATGTTAACTAAGCGGACTGATATTTGGCGTTAGCGATTAATTGTGACAAAGTAATACTGTAGCCATATCATTATAGAAGTAAAAAAGTTAGGTTACAAAATCATAAGTATCATTGAATAAGGATGAGAACAAGCACACAGTCTACCTGTTGCTATCCATAGACATCTACGAGTATTTCTTTCTGCGATTATGAGTCAAATGCAAAAATGCGCTGTCACCCCTGAGGAACCGCAGGGTTGCCTTTTTTCAGTAAAAAAGTTTTCCGGTTCTCTACACTCACCACACAAAACATAGTACCATAAGACTGCTATTTTATTTGGTATTCTGTAGGTGGGCAACATTAATGATTATGACTACATATCGTAAATTATATTTGAACTGCCAATAAATTCGTATAACGCTCAAGAAAGCACGTTACGCTTTCACGTTTTGTAAAGTGTGATGATAACAGTGTATGTTCGGAAAATACTAAACATGTCTCCCTAATTTTTATGACCTTCTTAATGACCGACAATATGGGTTTGGGGACCTTCTAGCGTATGCCACTCACGTATGGGGCGAGGCACTCGAGAACAGAGGGGAAACAATTGCTGTTTCCCTTGATGTTTCGAAGGCCTTTGACAGAGTTTGGCACGCTAGCCTTTTGGATAAGCTTCCAGCGTACGGCTTATCCCCTGGTCTGATTGGCTGGGTAACGGACTTTCTGCGTGAATGGTCTCTCCATGTCGTCATCGAAGGCTACTCATCAGATCCTGTTGCGAATAACGCCGGTGTTCCTCAGGGGTCCGTTCTCTTCGCAACTATCTTCCTGCTGCATATTAATCATCTGCTTATGCCCGGTATCTTTGGGTATGTAGACGAAAGCATAGTCGTGAAGAGATACGAACCAAGTCCTCAGCCAAGTCAGGATGAAATCCAGTCCGAAAGAGAAACTATGGTAGAGCGTATGAATCTCACACTACATACAGTCTCCAAATGAGGCGATGCCAATCTTGTGAAATTCAACGCCTCTAAAATACAAGCGTGTCTGTTCACTGCAAAAAGGAGCCAGCTCATCATGGTTTTTTCTCTCCGAAATGTATCACTATAGTACACCGGCCGCCTTCATTTGTTGGGTGCTGAGATATCCTCTAATATGAACTACGGGCGGTTCATTGAGTCCAAGGCCAAAGCAGCTGCAAGGAAGCTAGGAGTCCTTGCAAAGTTGCGGCAATACTACACGCCAGGACAGCTGCTTACTCTATATAAAGCGCCAGTCCGATCGTGTATGGAGTATTGCTGTCATATATGGTCTGGTGCTGCAAAATGCTGCCTAACAGCTTTGGACTCAATGGAAAGGCATGCTGAGAGGCTTATTGGTGATCCGAATTCGGTATAAACCAATCCTACCAGCCTCGTGCACAGACGCAAAATGGCCAGCCTTTCGATTTTCTAAAGCATCCACTGCGGAGAGTGTGCACAGGAATTGTATAATTTAATTACTCCCTCTCCCTTTCACCATCGGACAACCAGACTTTCAGTCATTCTCCAACCCTTCGTTGTTGGCTTACCAAGCATAAGAACCAAACGGTTTGCGTACAGCAAAGGAGTAAAATAAGTTGCCAGCATCTGTGTTTACATCCGATTACAGTGTGGGTGTCTTCAAGGCAAAAGTGAATAGGCTTTTGTTAAGTCAGTTTGCTTTACCATCTTAGGCTACATCACCGCTTACCATCAGGTGGGATTGTAGTTAAGCGCTGGCTTAGATAATATATAAAAAAAGTATTATACACTTTTCACGACACACGCTCATCGTAAAAATTCATATTACACGAACTTTAAACAAAATTGATACTTAAAGTAAATGACGTAGGTAATTTCCCTTGCACTTAAGAATGCTTGTAAAATGTATAGAACAAAATTTGCGTTTTTTGTAAAGAACTTCGATACTAGACGAATATATTATAATCGGTGTAGTTTTGGCGGGAACTTGAAGCCGGCGTATCGGTGTTCCTGTGAAAATTGGTTGATAATAAGCTTTCTATTTAAAATATAATTATGTTCGTATGGTAAGTATACTTAAAATGTGTTTATTATATATTATTTAAAAATGCGTATGCTGTTTATCAGATATATAGTATAATATGAAGGTTATTTGTAATCCATACTAATATTATAAATGTGACGGGACCAGCACCATTGCACATGCGGCGCGGTAGCCGTCGGTGCAGTTAGACAGAATTCTTGTAAATAACACGTGTTCCGCACACCTGCACCATTGCACCTGCAGTGGCGCTCGTTTTGCTTGTATAAAACGGACGGCGCAGCCGCCGTTAGGACAGTCTTGGCTCTGACGTGGAACGGTGCGCTTGTCGTATTCCGTTACTAGTTTATCCTTGACTCGTTGAATAATTAATTCGTGTAAACGAATTAATTATTATTCCTAACTACAAAATTAGTCTTTGTACTATAATCAATTATCCTTTTTACAAATGCGAAAGTGTGTTTGTTTGTTTGTTTGTCCTTCTTGCACGTCGCAACAGAGCGTCGGCATGTCATGATTTTTTTGTATGGGGATAGCTCGGTGGCTGTAGAGTGACATAGGTTACATTTTTCCGCGGAAAAACATCTCATTCCCGTTCCCGTGGGAAATATTCTATTTTCCCACGGGAATGAGATGTCTTTCCGCGGAAAAAAGTAGCCTATGTCACTCTACAGCCTCATTCCCGTGAGAAAATAGAATATGTTGCAAAAGTTTGTCCTTTCACGTCGCAACATAGCATCGGCATGGCATGAATTTGGGTATGGGGTTAGTTCGGTGGCTGTAGAGTGACATAGGCTACTTTTTACGCGAAAAAACATCTCATTCCCGTGGGAAAATTGAATATGTTGCAAAATTAAATTCAGCTAGGTGGCGCCACCGTGATTCTACAAGACGGACGATGGTACGATGGACGAACACAGAAGGTCAGAATATCTGGATTATTATGTCTTTTTACCAAAATTAAGATAAAAAATGTATGGATCTGTTTTTCCACGCAGGACCGGGAAGAGAGCGATAAAAAACATAAAATTCACCAGCTGATTTTCTTCAAACATTTTGGTGCATTGTAATTCACAGAATAGGCGATAACCTCGCAGACGATATTAAGTAATCCGTTGATGCTCTGCCTACCCCACAAGGGTTACAGGCGTGATTATAAGTATGGATCAGAAATACTATCACCATCTGTCACGCTTTCACCCTTAACTATTACTTAACTGTGGTAGAAACAGTTCTTAGTAAGCCTCATTAATAAGCCTTAGTAATATTTATTGAACGCAAATGAATACAGTTCTTATATGTGGTTATGAATGAATCGGTATTACAATAAGAAAAATTGTGCAAAATTATAAGAAAAATATTTTTGAGAGTTCTTATTTACTAACGTATACATAGTTTAAATTGATTCCGCTAGATGTCATTACTAGGTTTTTAAAACGCGGTAACGAAATGTTTCCTGACATGTACTTAACTCCCGCCGTTGAGCCGCGCGCAACTTACAGTGCAACGGTACCTATACGCTTAAATTGTTTCTATTTCGTAGCTTATTCGACTACCTGCTTTCGATTTCGGTTGTTTGTTATTTGATTTGTGATTTGGTTAAAGTTAAATATTGGCTTTCATTTTCGGATTTGTGTATTTTCTTGGATCGGTTTTGTTGATTTGGTTGGTATTCCTTTATACATATTTAGATTCTGGCTTTGATTTTGGATTTTGTTTATTTAGAATCGTGAATTGGTTTTCATTCTTTTAGGTTGTTTAACAATATTTCAAAGGAATATTAATAGTATAGATAGTGTATACGGTACCTATACACTTAATTCTTATTTCGTTGGTTATATTTATATTGACTACTGCTTTCGATTTCGGTTTTCTGCTATTTATTTTGTGATTTGGTTTAAATTGATTCGATTTTTTTGGCTATCGTTTTCGGATTCGTGTTGTGTCTTGAATTGGTTTTGTTGTTTTGCTTTTAAAAAAAATTTACAAGGAAATTTAATTCCTTTTAGGTATTTTAACTTTTTTTTATAAATAGGTTTTTCGTTACTTCATAATGCCTCGCAAACGTAAGTCCAGCTTTTCAAGAGTATCTTCTCAAAGACAAACGAAAAGATTAGCTCGACCGCTAGAATCTTTAGAAGATGCTGAACTGAGAAGGCAAGAACAAGCAGAGCGTCAGGCTGCTTTTAGAGCATCTGACGCTTTGTTATTTTGAGAAAACTTCTCAACATCAGCAAAGGCGTCTTGAACAGACATAGCGTCAGGCTGCTTTATGAGCTTCCGATACATCCTCTCAAAGTCAGAAAAGGCGTCTTGAACAAGCAGAGCGTCAAGCTACTTTAAGAGCTTCTGAAACACCTGCTCAAAGTCAGCAATGGCGTCTTGAACAGGCAGAGCGTCAAACTACTTTAAGAGCTACTGAAACACCTGATCAAAGTCAGCAAAGGCGTCTTGAACAGGCAGAGCGTCAATCTACTTTAAAAGCTACTGAAACACCTGCTCAAAGTGAGCTAAGGCAATTCGAACAAGCGGGACGTCAGGCCGCCTTAAGAGCCGCAGAAACACCTGTAAAAAATCAACACAGACTCATTGAGCGAGATGAAAGTCAATCTACTATAAGGGCATCTGGAACACCAGAACAGACACAGGCGCGAAGAGATGCAAATGCACAGCTCCAAGCTGAACGTCGACAAAATTTTCAAAGAAACGATTGGTCAGTTTTAATGACGCAGCATTCAATTATGATCCGTTGATTGATTATAAAAATCACAGGTTAGTTGTTATCGGACTGATGGACAAGGCGTGTCGATTTTACAGCGCTTTAAAATGGAAAGATGAGACCGAAGGCATGTGCTGTTCCAATGGCAAAGTGTCTCTTCCGTTACTTGGAGAACCAGAAGAACCTTTGAAAACTCTCTTTTTATATGATGCTGCTGATGAGTCACGGCGCTTTTTAAACAGGATCCGGAAATATAACTCATGCTTTCAAATGACGTCCTTCGGAGTTGACCGGGAAATAATAATGCCGGGACTTTCGCCTACATTTACGGTGCAAGGGCAAATTTATCATAGAATAGGTTCTCTTTTTCCAGCTGAAAACGAACAGCATACATTTTTACAAGCATATTTTATGGGTGACGAAGAAATTGAGGTAGACCGTCGCTGCCAATTTATCCAGGGAGTTGAGAGAGACACAGTGTTCAAAATTCAAAGATTCTTGCATGAACGTAAAATTTTAGTCAAATCATTTAAAACTGCTTTAGAAAACCTACCTGAAAAGGATTATGAAGTCGTCATTCACGCAGATCGGACCCCTCGAGGAGAGCATGAAAGGCACTACAATGCACCTTTGATAATCGAAATAGCAGCCGTAATTAGTGTTGATTAATTTTCTTCACGAGACATTGTCTGGCGAGCACGTGATGACACGTTGCAACGTGTAGCCGATACACACAAGTTTTACGACGCTCTGCAATACCCATTGATTTATTGCAAAGGACAAGAGGGTTATCATTTTCAAATTCCACTCATTAAAACGGTCACAAAGGAGCCTACTCCGAACAAAAAAGTATCATGTATGGATTTTTATGCTTATCATATGATGTTGCGAGAAAATGATTTTAACCTCTTAGCCCGGTGTAGACAATTATTTCATCAATTTTTGGTAGATATGTATGTGAAGGTAGAAAGTGAACGTCTTCGTTATATATCTTTAAATCAAAAAAAGCTGCGCGTTGAGAATTATATACATTTACAAGATGCAGTTTCTAGCGACGCCAATGTATATTTCACCGAAAGCAATTTCCAAGAAAGAATTGCATCACCGCCAAAAACTACACTAACAGCCTTCTTTCAACTTTGTCAAACCGACCCCTTTGCAAAAACGTAGTTATATTCTGAAGTCCCCCGCTATTATACTTGGAACACATCTAGGAAGGAGTGGAAACGTCGTATTCAAGGCGCGCCTGTTGCAAATTGGCCTGGTGTAAAGTCATCACATGCCCTTGGTCGTGTGTATACCGTCCATGTAACTAATTTTGAATGTTTCTGTTTACGATTGCTGCTGCACCATGTTCGGGGTCCTACAGGATATAAAGACCTTAAAACTGTCAACGGTCAGGAATGCGCAACTTATAGAGGAGCGTGTGAAGCTCTGCATCTTTTAGAAAACGATAATCACTGGGATGAAACCATGGAGGAAGCTGTGCAGCGCCAGTCACCAGCCAAAATTAGGGATACTTTATGCAACTCTCATATCATCTTACGGGCTATCTAATGCACATAAATTGTGGGACAAATATAAAGAGTACATGGCGGAAGATATTTTGTGAAGGTTACAGCAGACACACGTGAACATGACATACAATTAACACATTTATAATGATGTACTTGGAAAAATTGAAGATAAAGTAATGGCAACGGTAGGCAAAAAATTAAGCGACTTTGGAATGATAAGCCCGCAGCGGACAACCAAAAATGAACTAAGTGATGAAATTTTACGTGAAACAAACTACGATATACCAGCTTTGCAGCAGCAAGTAGCCGAATTTATACCCCCCTTGCTTCCCGAACAAAAACGAGTTTTTGAAAAAGTATTAGGACAAATTGAATCTGGAAATGGTGCACTTTTCTTTTTAGATGCCCCTGGAGGAACTGGGAAGACATTTTTGTTAAATTTATTATTAGTTCAAGTACGGAAAGATAAAAACATTGCTGTGGCCGTAGCTTTCTCCGGTATAGCCGCCACGCTGCTAAGCGGGGACCGCACTGCACATTCTGTTTTAAAACTCCCTCTAAATCTAGCCCAGGAAGAATCGCCGATCTGCAACTTTAGCAAAAATAGTGCACGAGGTATAATGCTACGACAATGCAAACTTTTAGTGTGGGACGAAAGTACAATGTCGCATAAAAAAGCTGTAGAAGCACTAAATCGAACGCTCTAGGATTTGCGCAGCAATACCGATGTAATGGGAAGAATGGTGGCTTTACTGGCTGGTGGTTTTCGCCAAACTTTACCTGTCATTCAAAAGGGCACACCTGCAGATGAAATTAAATCATGCCTCAAGTCGTCTATTTTATGGAACAAAGTGACAAAATTCAGTTTAACTACGAATATGAGAGTGCATTTGTATAATTATATCAATGCTGGAAACTATGCTGACACACTATTAAAAATTGGGGATGGGCGGTTGGAAACTGATGCTGAGGGCTGCGTTAAATTGACGAGAGATTTTTGTAATTTAGTACAGAGTCATTCCGAATTAATTGCGAGCGTTTATTAATATTTAACAAACAACATGCATGAAGACAAATGGTTATGTGAAAGGGCGATTCTTGCACCAAAAAATGAAAATGTTAACAAAATAAATTTAGATATATTAAGCGAAGTAGCAGGAGAAATAACAGAGTATATGTCAGTAGACACAGTTATGGACACAGAACAGAGCACTTCATATCCCGTAGAGTTTCTAAATTCTCTAGAGTTGTCAGGTGTGCCCTCACATAAGCTTCAATTAAAATTAGGCGTCACAGTCATGCTAATGCGAAATTTAGATGCTCTTCGGTTATGTAACGGGACAAGGCTGCGTGTGACACGTCTTGGACGGAACATAATCGGTGCTACAATTTTGACAGCATAGGAAAAGGTGAAAATGTTATTATACCACGGATCCCTATAATTCCCACAGATCTTCATTTTCAATTCAAAAGGTTGCAGTTCCCTATTAAGCTCAGTTTTGCAATGACAATTAATAAAGCGCAAGGGCAAACGTTACACGTAGCGGGGGTCAATTTAGAAAAACCGTGCTTCTCTCATGGTCAGCTGTATGTAGCATGTTTGCGTGTGTCAAATGCCCAGAATCTCCACATTCTTTCCCCGAATGGAAAAACATATAACATTGTGTACAGTAGCGTCCTAAAATAGTGTTCAGTTAGTTTTTTTTTTCCAAAATTCCCACAATCACTTAATCAGAACTCCCACAGATCTTCCCTTTCAATTCAAAATTTCCTATTTAGCTCAGTTTCTTTTCAATTCAAAATGCTGCAACTCTGACGCACCTATTAAGCTCAGTTTCCTTTCAACTCAAAAGGCTGCATCTCTGACGGATCTTTTATTTGGCTTAGTTTCCTTTCAATTCAGAAAACTGCATCTCTGACGATTCAATTTAGCTCAGTTTCTTTTCAAAAGTCTGCATCCCTGACGGAAAATTATGCTCAGTTTCCTTTAATTAAAAAAATATCCAATTTCCATTTGGAATAAACAGGCTATTTTCATGCTTTCCTATACGCTGGGTTTCAAAACATTTAAATAGGCTGACTTTAGGACTTATTAGGCTTATGCTCAATTTCCTTTTAATGGCTGCATCTCTGACAAATCTATAAAACTCAGTTTTCTTTCAATTCAAAAAGCAATGGGTAGTTCATTTCCCAGTGACCATGCGGGCGAAGCCGCGGGTAACAGCTAGTAATATATATTTACTAGCGACTTCGCTCCGCCTCGCACGGGTGATATCATGCCTGGAGCATCTTTTAGTGACATCCTAAATAAAATTATTGTTACTAAATTTTGCCCAAATAGTACAATAATAATTATTGTTGGTAGAAGAGGCAGTGTAAACAACAAACAGTTATTAAGATATATTGAACAACTTAATAACTTAAATGTACACAAAATTGTCTTGTTTACACTGCCTTATATACAGGGATTGCCACAGGAAAATAATTTAAGACATAATTTAAATATAAAAATGCATAATTTAATATTTAATAATAATTTAAATTTGACATATAATTGTAATGATAATAATCATAAATTTCATGTTATTGACATAAATTAATAAAAAAGTTTTGGACAAAAGATAGGTATACCTATCCAAATATAATTTAAGACTGATAGCAAATGTGCTATCTTATTTTTTACTTTTTAACTCAGCCAAGTTTTTGGCTACCAAGACTGCTTTTATTGAGCATAATCATTTGACATTTAATTTGGAATCAGTTCCAAATAATTTAAATTAGTGAATGAGACAATAGAGGCAATCTCTAGCAATAATAAGAGTTTAATTAATTTTGAATACAGCCCACAAATAAGTAATAACAATTGTTTACACCTGGTGCATCAAAATATACAAGGCATGTTGGGCAAAGAATTGGAAGTTGAATTGTTTTTAAATAGTAACAATATACACATCCTTTGTATTACGGAACATTGGCTAAAATATTATAATTTCATGTTTAATTTCAGAAATCACCAGGTGGTCAGTTCCTTCAATAGAGAAAAAAGTTTACGTGGTGGCTCCTTAATATTAGCAAATAAGTCATTACTATATAAAGAACGTAAGGATATTGTGAGCCTCTCTGTTGAACGAATTGTAGAAATGGCTTGTGTCGAGCTCGAGCACCTCATTGTTGTAGGTGTTTACAGACGGGGGTCTGTAAACACCTACAACAATGAGGTGCTAGTTATGACCATTTTGAAAGGACTGTGGAAGAAGTTTTACTCAAACTTAGTAAACAGAACAAGTCTGTTGTAATATGTGGAGACTTTAATATCAATCTCCTTGAAACTTCTTCCATTAGTATAAAGTTTGGCTCATTGTTTAAATCGTATAATCCCGTAAATTTATTCTTAGAACCAACACGTATTGCTGGGCCGAGTGCGACCTGTATAGATAACATTTTTACAGATGTTAAGCCCTTGCATAAATCAATTATTCACAATTTAAGTTCAGATCACTGTGGACAGTTGGTATCACTACATTACATACACAAAAAACAGAAAAATAAGAAAGTTGTGTTTGTTCCAATAAATGAACATCGCTTGGAAAGGTTTAGAAGTAATATAATAAAAAGACTTCCATCACTTTCGTTTAAAAATAGTGCTAATCGTATGTATGCTACATTATTTAAAATTATAAGTTGTGAATTTAGTAGAATATTTACTTCTAAAACTTTCTCTTTTAACAGTCGCAAATCATTTAATGAATGGGCGACAGTAGGAATTTATAAAAGTAGGCGAAGGTTATACGAGCTTTATGATGAAAGATCATATAATAGTAGTGTTATATTTAGAGATTATGTAAAAACATATTCTAAAATATTTAAAAAAGTGTGCTCCACTGCTAAGGGTTTACATTTAAGCAACAAAATTAAAACTGCATGCGACAAAATTAAAATGACCTGGAGAATAATAAATAGTGAAACGGGCAAGGTCAAACCGCGCAACTCGGATTTTCAATTGAAGATTAACAATAATTTAACGCGATCTGATCAAGAAGTTGCTATGGCTTTTGAGAAACATTTTACTGATGTTCCTTTTTTGACAACAAAATCATTAAATTCTTCTCCTACTGTCGCCGAATCATTGCTCAAACAAAATGTAAAGGCTTGTTTTAATACTTTTAAATTCCATAGAGTACTGCCAAAAGATATCGTTAAATATTTTAAAGCTATTGATGTTAAGAAAACGGCAGATTTATGGGGGATTTCCGTTAAAGTTATTTTATCTATAATAGATATATTAGCACCTTATCTAGCCACTATATTTAATATAAGCGTCGAATATGGTGTGTTTCCTGATTTAATGAAACATAGTAAAGTCATACCTATATTTAAATCTGGTAGTACAATAGACCCCGCCAATTTTAGACCAATTTCTGTACTACCAACATTAAGTAAAATTTTTGAAAAAATTATTTTAGATCAGATGTTAAGTTTCTTTAATATTAATAAATTGCTACATAAAAATCAATCCGGTTTTACAAGGGGTCGCTCGACAACTGACGCTGGAGTTGAGCTTATTAAACATATTTTTTGTGCATGGAAGAATTCAGAGGATGCTTTGGGTATATTTTGTGACCTTTCCAAGGCCTTCGACTGTGTTCACCATGAGACATTAATCAGGAAGCTACAGTACTATGGTGTCAAGAACACAGCGCTTAAACTTATTATTTCATATTTAAGTAATAGAAAGCAGAAGGTTATTATCAATGGTAAAAGTTCTTCCGGGTCACCTGTACTAATGGGTGTTCCTCAGGGCTCGATTCTCGGCCCATTCCTGTTTCTGGTGTATATTAATGACTTACCTCACCTTGTAGGGGATAGTCATGATATAGTATTATTTGCTGATGATACTTCCTTAATTTTTAAACTTAAACGTAAATCATTTAAATGTGACGAAGTGAATAATGCTATATCAAAATTAGTGCATTGGTTTAACGTTAATAATCTGCATTTGAACGGAAATAAAACTAATTGTGTTAAATTTACAACAACGAATGTTAAAAATCTGAATAACAATGTGTTTTTAAATGGGGAGGAATTGAGCCCTGTTGTATCCACTGTTTTTCTTGGCATCACTTTTGACGCAAAGCTTCAGTGGGGCTCCCATATATCCAAATTAGCAAGCCGACTAAGTTCTGCAGCCTATGCTGTAAAAAAGATTAGAGGTCTCACTAGTGTCGAGACATCTAGATTAGTTTATTTTAGTTATTTCCATAGCATAATGTCTTATGGGATTTTGCTATGGGGAAATGCGGATGATTCAGAAACTATTTTTGTTTTACAGAAGAGGGCCATTAGAGCTATTTACAATCTAAAACCGAGAGAGTCTCTTAGAGATAAATTTAAAGAAATTAATATATTAACTTTGGCCTCTCAGTATATTTACGAAAATTTGATGTATGTTTACAAAAACAAAGATAGTTCTAGTAAAAAAAGTGATATACATTCTGTAAACACTAGGAACAAACACAAGCTAGTGATGCCAGTTTCTCGACTCCACAGAGTCAGTAATTCATTCTTGTAGCAATGTATACGCTATTACAACAAGATCCCGGAAAGTGTACAGGTTCTCTCTATTACCAAGTTTAAATGTTTTATTAAGCTGAAACTGTATAAAAAGGGTTATTATAGTATAAATGAATTAATGGTTGATAATAACCCCTGGGAATTAGGTGGTCGCTTCCAAGCAGTTTCTAAAATAAATTTTGTAAATAGTTCGTAATCATTTATGTTGTAAAATTTATTTTAAAAAAATGACCCACTGGGTTTCTTGCTGGTTCTTCCCAGGACAGAGGGTATTTTTTCGAACCAGTGGTAAAGTAAAAAAGACTTTCAATAAGAATTACACATGTGTTGTATATTGAATAAAAATTATTCTATTCTATTCTATTCTAAAAAAAACACTCACGCCTGTCACCCAGAGGGGTAGGCAGAGACTATGGACTTCCATTTTGCATGATCCTGAGACAACTCTCTCGCCTCCTCCACATCCATATACCTACGCATACACGCTCGTCGGTTAAATTTACTCTTGATTTGGCCAATTTTTAATATATCGCCAATCTGGTCGATAAACTTTCGCTTAGGGCGACCCTTCCCGACTCTGCCGTTCACCTCTGCAACATAAATTTGCTTTGTCACTCTTTCCTCATTCATTCTTTCTACATGACTAAACCACCGAAGCATTCCTTTCTTAATCCTGGTCACAACATCATTTTACAAACCACACTCTTCTCTTATTAAACAATTTCTCATTCTGTCATTCAGATTCATCCCTAACATACTCCTTAATGACCGCATTTCCACAGCAGTTATTCTACACTTGTGCTTTTTCTGCCACACCTAACTTTTACTACCATACATTAAAGTAGGTACTAACACACCATTGTGAATTGCCATACGTGCCTTTTTGGACACATTCTGACTTTTCACAATAGGGTGTAGAGCCCCATTCATTCTATTTACTGCATTCACTCGTCGTTCTATATCCTTATCATATCTACCATCCCTGCTAAACACACATCCCAAATACACAAACTCATCTACTTGCTCGACCATTTTATTTCTATTCTTATTTTACATATCGTTTTACTTTCTTCTCTTTCAAAAACCATAACTTTCGTCTTACTTGCGTTCACTTTCATTCCCTTTTCTTTTAATGTCCTGTTCATTAATGTAACCATCATTTGCAACTCGGCTGCCGACGACGCAAGTATGACTTGATCATCGGCGTACAAAAGGCATTTGACGGTTAACTCACCCATTCTTAACCCGCATTCTTCTGCTTTCAAATTTTCCAAACAACTGTCCATAAATAGGTTGAACAGCCACGGGGAAGCCACACAGCCCTGTCTGACACCTTTATGGATGCCAAACCAGTCCGAGTAGGCCCCGTTGATCCTGACACAAGCACTAGAGTCCCTATATAGAGACTTCAATGCCTGTATCAAGCCAGCGCTCAACCCAAATGAGTTCAGTGTTTGCCATAACACATCCCTGTCCTCTCTGTCATAAGCCTTCTCCAAGTCCCTGAACGCACAAAAATCTTTTTGGTTTTTGGCCAAAAACTTCTCCGCAACCATGCGCATGGAAAAGACCTGATCCGTACATCCCATTCCCTTTCTAAATCCCGCTTGCACATCCCAAATTTTTTCATCAGTTTCTTTCATAACTCTTTCAATTAATACCTTAGCATACTGTATTCCCACAATGCTAAGAAGGCTGATACCAAGGTAGTTTTTACAGTCCTGCTGTGATCCTTTTCCTTTATATATTGGGACTATCACGGCTTTGCACCAGTCTCCCGGTACCCGCTTAAGTTCCCAACATAAATTAAACAAGGTGTACAGCAGGTCTGCGACCACTATAGCCCTTAGCATATCGAGAGATACTCTATCATATCCGGCTGCCTTACCTGCTTTCATACTTTTCATTGCTTTCATTATTTCATTTATACTTATATCTCTATCTATTTCCTCTTCTTTCGGAATTTCTATTTCATTTCATTTATATTTATGTAGCTATATATTTTAATGTTTTTACTGCACCTTGCTCTTAACTAGTTAAGTATGCTTGTAAAATGTATAGAACAAAAATATGTGTTATTGTAAATAACGTTGACACTAGCCGAGTGAATTATATCCGATGGAGTTTTAACATGGAGTTGAAGGCGGCGAATTTCTGCTCCTGTATTGTTTAATTAATAGTCTTAAGTGGATTTTTATAAGTAAAAGTGGTGTGATTTATGTATTAAATGTATACGCTTGTGAACGATTAGTGGACAGGATGAAACATGTACTCCGATGGTGATATGAATCTCAACTTTGTCTGCTAGGTGCCATACGATAGCGTCATTGACTGTCTGCTGCTGCTGTAAAAATCTCCCAAAAACTTTGCAATACGACGCATCAACATATTTTCATGAAGTTTTCAAACAAATTATATGAAAAAAAAGACCTAAATCGGTTTTATTACAAAAACTGGTTTATTGATGGGGTCGGGTTAAAAGAAGTCTTTGTCATTAAAGAAGTCCTTTAGCCGCGGCGACAGTATTCGTGAAATTGACATTTTCTGGCAATTTTCATACTTTACATTTTAGTGAGAAAGCTAATCTATGTTGCAGAAGTGAACAGCAGAGTTGGGAAGGGACGCCCTAGGTGAATATATCGCGAATTTGTCCGATAAACTCTAGTATTCTTAATCTAGCCCATTTTCAATAGAAAATAGGTTATAAGAGTACCCTTAACCAGCGAGCATGTATGCGTAAGTATAAGGACGTAAAGGAGGCGAGGGAGGTGTGTCAGGATCGTGCCAAATGGAAGTCTTTAATCTCTGCCTAACCATATGTGTGATAGGCGTGAGTGTTTAATGTTTATGTATATATGTTTGTATTTAAGTTCGCAAATTTTTCTTGCGACTTCTTTGTCAAAAGTTGTACAATTTTGCGAACGCTAAAAAGATTTTCTGTAGGGTCATTGCAGACGACTAGTATTTCCATGGATATGTCTGGTTTCACATAATTCTTGGGAACTGTGTTTGCGCACTTATAATGTGCATAATCATCATTATCATCATCATCAACAGCACAACTCCTAACAACTCCACTGCTGAAGAAATGCTTCTGTCCAAAGACTTTTTTTATAGGATAGGGTGACAAACGAGCACACAGTCCACCTGATGGTAAGTGGTTGCTGTGGCCCATAGACATCTACATCTATCATCGTTTGAGAAGCAAAATGCAGGTTCGTTGTCACCCGTGAGGACTAAGATGGAATGCCTCCTTTCAAGTAAAAAAGGGTATCCGGTTCTCTACACTCACTATACGAAACACAGCTGTGTTAAACTGCTATTTTACGCTGGTATTCTGTGAAAGCGTGGTCTTTCCCTACTACTAATATAGCTGCAGTATGGCTCTACCACCTATAAAACTTCCCCACAAAAACAGCCCTGAACCACCTGCGTTATTATTACCGGATATTGATGTCTGTGGCGCAGTGACTTAGCAATGATTTGCAGCGCTGAGAGCCGCGTGTTTGAATCCCGCACGAAACAAGTATGTGTATCACCTACAAATATTCCGAAATATTTATTATTATGAAAATTATGTATATACACTGCCTCCAATATACAGGATAAAACCATTGTGCGGGGTTATATTTAAAACAATATCATTATATCTTATGTAAATACACTTTTAAGCTAGAAGTGATTTCTAACAAATATGTGTTCTGTTTAGCAAGAATACAGGCGTAGGAATCCAATCGCTATCTTTATGGGCTCCGTTGAGGCCTGCGTAAATGTATTTTTATATATACTCGTAATCGCTGAAAAGGAAAGCACATTTGAAACGAAACAGGGTAGGAGAGGAGTTTACATAAAAAAATGCTTGTTCACAATTTACTTTTATCACATTTTTTTTGTTTATAATTAAATATTGCAATGAAACATACGACATGATTTAAATACTAACATTGGTTGAAATATTATTAATATTATGGCGTTTTTTTTTACTTAAATTATTGATATATTATATAAGAAAGTGACAAAAAATAAACGATCACGCTTCACTAACAACAAATCGCAACTTCAACAACTCAATAACAACAAGGCGCAAAGATAAGCAATTTCCTGATAATTGCTCGCTATAGTACTAGCCCTAGTAGCTACAGTACTAGTAAAAACAGATGGGATGATATTGTAGTTTCAATAATGGCCAACTGTATATTGTTGACTACTGCTATAAATATTTCTACTGTAAATAAAATGAACTGAAATTATAATTTAGAATGGAATTGACTATTTTTTTATTCAATATAGATTAGATTACAAGTGGTTCGGAAAAAATACCTCTGTCCTGGAATGAACCAGCAAAAAACCGAGCGAGACCTTTTTTCTTCAAGGAAAATTATACAATAAGAAAGGCTGTACAAACTATTTACAAAACTAAAGTGTTTTACTTTATTAATTACTTTCCTTTGAAAGTAGCTGTAACAGATCCGAAATTTGAAAGTACACAAGTCACCTGTGTGTGTGTGTGTGCGTGTGCGTGTGCGTGTGCGTGTGCGTGTGCGTGTGCGTGTGCGTGTGCGTGGGCGTGGGCGTTGGCGTGGGCATGTGCGTGTGCGTGTGCGTGTGCATTTTCGTGTGCGTGTGCGTGTGCGTGCGCGTGTGCGTGTGCGTGTGCGTGTGCATGTGCGTGTGCGTGTGCGAGTGCGTGTGCGAGTGCGGTGTGCGTGTGCGTGTGCGTGTGCGAGTGCGTGTGTGTGTGTGTTGTGTGTGTGTGTGTGTGTGTGTGTGTGTGTTTTTGTGTGTATGTCTGTGTGTATGTGTGTGTGTGTGTGTTTGTGTGTGTATGTCTGTGTGTATGTGTGTGCGAGTGCGTGTGCGCGAGTCTGAACGCGATATCTGAACCTGTCGTTGCCGCTAGTGACGAGAGCAGTTTTCTCTCGCTCAAAGGTTATGTATAGTCATTTAGCGTAGTCAGGATTCTTAGCACTAAAACGCTATATACGACTGTATGATGATTTTAGTTTATTGTGCTAAATTTCTTCAAAAAAAAAATCTTATTACAACTAATATTGAATATTGTTATGTGATTTAAAAATATTTCACCATAATCATCATTATAGTGCTGTTTTGGAGAGTCATTACGAATCGTCTCGCGCGCAGACTTGACGACTTCCAGCCTCCCAAACAAGCCGGTCTTCGAAAAGGCTTTAGCACCATAGACCACATACATACCCTTCGGCAAATTGTACAGAAGTCCGAGGAGTACAATTTGCCACTATGTCTGGCGTATGTGGACTATGAGAAAGCCTTTGATTCCGTCGAAATTTGGGCGGTGCTGCAGTCCCATCAGCGGTGTCAAGTTGACTGTCGGTATATCGAAGTGTTGAAGTGCTTGTACAGTAGGGCTACGATGGCTATCCGAGTACAGAACCAGAGTACCAAACCTTTCCAATTGCAGAGAAGTGTAAGACAGGGTGACGTCCTATCCCCGAAACTCTTCACCGCTGCATTGGAAGACGTTTTCAAGCTTCTGGACTGGAAAGGATACGGAATTAACATCAATGGCGAGTACATCACTCACTTTCAATATGCCGACGATATAGTCCTTATGGCAGAATCGCTGGAGGACCTAAGCACTATGCTCAATGACCTCAATAGTGTTTCTGAACGAGATGAACATGGACAAAACAAAGATCATGTTTAATGTCCATGTCAAACCTATGCCGGTAGTTGTTGGGAACACTAAGCTCGAAGTTGTTGACGAGTATGTTTACCTGGGACAAATAGTCCAAATAGGTAAGTCCAACTTCGACCGAGGGGTCAATCGACGAATTCAACTCGGTTGGGTAGCGTTCGGGAAAATACGGCACATCTTCTCGTCAGGTATACCTCAAAACTTGAAAACGAGACTGTAGACCCAGTGCGTGTTGCCAGTGATGACATACGGAACTGAGACGTGGTCCTTCACTGCTGGCCGGATGAGGAAGCTCAAGGTCGCTCAGCGAGCTATGGAGAGGGCTATGCTCGGAGTTTCTCTGCGTGATAAACTCAGAAATGAGTATATCCGCAGTAAAACCAGAGTGACCGACATAGCCCAACGGATTAGTAAGCTGAAGTGGCAATGGGCCGGCCATATAGCTCGAAGAACCGACAACCGATGGGGAAGAAAGGTTCTCGAGTGGCAGCCTCGTACCGGCAGATGAAGTGTAGGGCATCCCCCACTAGATAGAGTGACGAACTGGTAAGATATGCAGGAAGTCGATGGATGCAGGTGGCCTAGGACCGTGCTTTGTGGCACTCTTTGGGGGAGGCCTATGTTCAGCAGTGGACTTGTGAAGGGCTGTAATGATGATGATGATGATGAATCATCATTATAGCCCAGTAACAAGTCAAGTGTTGAACATAGGCCTCCCCCAATGCCACAAGTTCTGAGCCACCTTTATCCATTGACTTCCTGAATCTCTCTAGAGATTACAACATATATTCTTGTCACGTATACCTAAAAACTTGAAAATGTACTGAGACGTTGTTATTTACCGTTGGTCCTAAGAGGAAGCTCAAGGTTGTTTAATAACCTATGGAGACTACTATACACGTAGTATTTTATATGTGGTAGAGCCATGCTACAGCTATATTAATAGTATAGTTGTGGCACGAATGGTTCGACTCGACCGAGGAAGGACCACGCTCTCACAGAATACCAGCGTAAAATAGCAGCTTAATGGTGCTGTGTTTCGTTTGGTGAGTATAGAGAACCGCAGAACTTTTTTTACTGGAAAAGAGGCATTCCATCTTAGTTCTTACGGCTGATAACGCATCTACATTTTATTCCCAACGAGGATAAATGTAGATGTCTATTGGACACAGCAACCACTTACCATCAGGTGAACTGAATGCTCGTTTGTCACCCTTACTCTATAAAAAACGGATTTTTTATAGGATAAGTCACACGAGCGAAAATACACCGAAGCCTTAATCGCGCTATCAAAGTTCCGAAGTAAGCAGAAGCTATTCTATATATAGAATAGCTCCAAACTACTAGCCACAGCGTTGGCCGCTCCCCGGGCCGAACACCTTTCCCGGTGGGAGATCTCCACTTTTCCATCTACAACCAAAATGGTGACCCCGACGTGACAAGAAAACGCAACCAACAACTTTCGGAAACTACAGCTTCAAATCTTCGTCATCGTACTCAAGTACCCCATTCATTCGTTCCCGAGCAATTTTGTCAGCAGTCTTCACATTCTGCAAGCCATTTAGCTTTACAAAGTTCATCGCAGCACTGGAGTAATAATGATTCCTGTTCCTTAAATATTTTACATTGCTTAAAAAAGAAGAAATTTAAAAGGAAAATCACAATTATTGTTTTTTAAATATTTACAATCCCTTACCAGACATTTTTCTGCCTTCTCATTGTCAATTTTTATTTCTAAATAAGTACAATGGGCACTTTAAGTTAGATGCCCAAACGCGTGAGGTCAGACAACGTTGTACAGTTGTGGTTTTATATTGAATATTTGTTTGCTTGTTTTTAATTATTTGCTTTGGGTAGTTTTTATTTTAATCGATTCAGGGGTGAAATTTTTCTTCAAAATTTAATGAGTGCCCTAAAATTAAAGCCTGTCTATATAAGATAAAAAGGAATCATTAAAATCGATTCACAATCCGAAAAGCTATCATGTAACATAAATACAAAAAAGGAAGAAAAAAAAACGCACTCGATTTGAGAACCTCCTCCATTTAGGAGTCGGTAAAATATAGATAGATGCATATTCTTAATTCCTATTAATACCCATTAACAATTTTGCGGTATTCAAACACAAATAATGAATTAATTTCCATTGGGATACGGATAAGGTATTAGGTGTTTATTAGAAGTGGTTTGATTCTATTTACAGCCTCTTGGAGATCGTGCCGGCTGTCTCTACGGATTTCTATTAAAGTGAGCAATTACCGGCAAATTGCGTGTTAGCTCGGCGCGTTGTTTCTTGCTTAAGCCGTAAAAGTTTATTGTTATTGTATTGCATGTTTTATAACAAATTAATCGGTAGTTTTAGAAACGTAAGGTGAAAAGTGTACTTGTAGTCAGGGCATTTACACAAAATTATTGACTTTAGGTAGTTATTTTTGTATGTAGAAGAGAATTTATAAAAAAAGGAATTTTACGGTTTTAAATGTATCTTTAATTTTTTTTATATACAAATTAAAAGTCCATCTGATGTTATATGGTTACAGCAGTCCATGGACACCTGCAGTAAATTTCAAACGGAGAAGGGTTTTAATGCGTTGTCAAATGCGTCGTGAAATACTTCACAGCGTATAATGATAATCTCTACACCATTTCATTCGGAACAGAACACAGCTACGCAAGTACAAAAAAATATTTAAGCCAGAAATAAGAACGAGTAAGATCATTAAGATCCAGGCGGACTCCTAGGCAGAAAGAAGTCCTACCATTTGATAAAATGCTTCAAAATTGTTGTTCTCCACCAAAATTATGCGAAAGTTAGTGACACTTTTTTTTATAAATACTTTTTTGTAATTAAATTTATCATAGAATTAGAGTGACAAACGAGTGCACTGTCCACCTAATGGTAAGTGGATGGAATGGCCCAAAGACATTTACAACTATCCTCGATTAAAAATCAAAATGCAGATGCATTGTCACCCTTGCGAACTAAGTTGAATGCCTCGTTTCTATTAAACAGTGTCTTCGGTTCTCCGCACTCACCATACGAAACACAGCACCATTAAGCTGCTATTTCACGCTGTATTCTGTGAGAGCGTAGTCCTCTCCTTTTTTTTTCGTGGTACAACCATAAAATAACTGCAGCGCAGCGCTTTCAATATTTAAAAGGATAAATTGATAAAAAATATATGAAAACTGTGTTAATATTTACGAACTAAATTATACATACATACATACATATAATCACGCCTCTTTCCCGTAGGGGTAGGCAGAGACCACTTCTTTCCACTTGCTACGATCCTTACATACTTGTTTCGCTTCGTCCACTTTCATTATTCCCTTCATACATGCTCTACGGTTTAGGGTACTCTTAACCTGGCCTTTTTTCAAGACGTCCCTAATTTGGTCTAGAAATGTCCGCCTAGGTCTACCCCTTCCAACACTTTCATTCACACTCGCCTTATAAATTTTTTTCGTCAATCGTTCTTCATTCATTCTCTCGACGTGGCCAAACCATCTCAGCATACCTTTCTCAATTTTTGTCACTACATCTTCTTTCAGACTAAATTACTAACTAAACTAAATTATATACTCGACAATTTTTTTATTAGTGTTTTTTTTTAACTTAAAGTTTGGTTATGTAGGAGATCTGTCATAAGAGGCGACAGAAGGATGTGAAACAGGATATGGACAGCAGCGTCTTTCTGATAGTGATTCAATATAAAAAATAAAAAACTGCGGTTGCCTACTCTTCTACCAAGCGTGGCATCTAAGGCAAATATCGCCTCTAGTAGCAATTTATGGGGGAGGCCTATGTTCAGCAGTGTTCTTTTGACATTCTGTAATTAATGAAAAGATGCAGGATGCTCTCTGCAATACATTTTCTCATAGACCATAGACTAATATGCATATTTTGTGCCCTAGAAACAAGTGAGCAAGCTACGTAGAGTAGACTATAGGAAAACATGCCGTATGTAAATGTAATTCTGCTTCCTTCTGGGATAATGTGATTGTTCGTTGTAAATACTACTTTTAATAAAAATTTAACGGTAGGTTAGTTGGTACTTTCTGGGGCGCGGAAAGAAAGAGATGTTATGCTCACCCGGGAGGGGTAGGGAGAGTGGATAAATATTAACTTACCTACATATACCGATCAGGATTAATATGCCATACCTAATAATAACGCTCATAAATCATTTTTAAATTTTTAATTTTTTTTTGTCACTTAATATCTTATTGTGGCCTATGTATCAGAAATAGCCATATGGTATCACGGACTACTTTTTAAGTGGAGTAAAGATCTAAATTTTTGTAGAACATTGTATTTACGTATAACAAATGATTACGCCAGCTCACGTGGATCATTCCGAGAGCGTTTTTTCTACTAAAATATTTAAGACTAGCTGCTAACATAATTTTTAAAAACGGACTGGTAGTTCCAATTATTAGCGTGTTTATACAAACAAAAAAAACTCTTCCGATTTATTATATTAGTATACATAGAAATGCTTGGTATGAGCATAGTCTGTCCTTTGACTTCTTCTAATAAAAGTGTGACCTTCACAATATTGAATATTGAATGAAGTACAGTCTCCTTTTTGAAGTCCGTAGAAAAAGATATGTCACTGCCAGCCTTTGTAATACAGGCGGTGTATCAATAAAAATGTTTTTTTTCCCACATCTTATTCTGCTGGGTCTTAGTCTATTGAAATCGTAATAAGTTTAAAAGATAAACAAAAGCCCACATAATGGTGAAAATAAAAAAATACTTTGACAATCTTACACACGCGCGCACACACGACGCACGCACGTACGATTGCACGCACGCACACATGTATTTACGCACAAGCAAACACAAACACACACACACACATGTGAGGATTGGTAGCGTGAGTGATATTTGTACTTTCAAATATCGAATCTATTGTAGCAACATTTAAATGGAAATAAATTAATAACGCAAAAATAACTTGTTGTAATTTAATTTTAACCCATTTTATTTACAGTAGAAATAGTTATAGCAATAGTAAACAAAACATCAATAATTGAAACAATAATATCGTTTCTCCCGACTATTCTACAATCTGTTTGTACGAGCTTGTACTATAGCGAGCAATAATCAGGAAATTGCTTGTTAGCTCTGCGCCTTGTAGTGTTGCGTGATTATTTATTTTTTGCAACCTATTTCTTGTATGATACTTGTCGGAGAATACAACTGGAGATCCCACTTCTGATGTCGGAGATTACAACAGAGGATTCCAATTTTGATCTTGGAAATACATCAGGATAGCGTTAATCGTTGAAAATAATAAGTGTGAGAGCGGATGTTCAACTTGCTCTCTTGCTTACGCAATCAATCATTATCAGTAATAAGACAACGTAACGCACTATACATTCAGTATAGTGAAATTACAGTTCGACCACACCATAACACGTCTCCGCCACAATCACACACCAGTGTAACGTGAGGTACGTAATTACATGATAACACCAAAATATGTAAACCAACAGCAACACTACTTATCTCAATGTAACACAGAGCAACCTCTCAGCTACACCAATCCTCCTTGCCTGCACTAGAAGAATTACAACAACGAACAGAACCACGACACTATCTTAGCACTAGTAGAATGACCACACTCGTTGAATGACTTAAGCGGAATCTCTCGCGCACGGCACTTACAGTGAACTTTATACTGCACAAACAAGTGGGAGTTTCTCGATATACCCTCATACTCACCTCTTTTTTTTTGCGCCCGAAGCAATTGGAAAAGGGCTACGCTTTATGTAGGGAGGCGGAAAATGCATTACGCATACCACGACAGCTGCTCTATCGTGGTTATGAGGGACTCACTGCCTACCAAGGGAACCTAAGTGATACCCTCTAAAAACCGCCTTTGGGGACTGGCAACCAGCTGTTTAAAGCTTCTTATGCCGTATCGGAAGCAACCCTCTTTTGAAAAAAGAGGGCGCAGGCAATATCCACCTAGATCCAAGAGATATTTTATAGACGCTCCGACACGGCCATCCTGAAGTACGACCGTCCTCGGGCGTGTATCTTTATGCATTCCTGTAACAAATACCAATTCGTCCGCTCATCCATCCTGACATGAGTGGGTACATATTATTAGTTCGCAAAACTACACAATTGCTACAACTGTTAGATGGCGCTGCTTGTTGCACTATGGCGCCATCAATTCACGACACGGCCATTCCTGACTAGCATCCGTCCTCGGTTGCAGTGCCTGGAGACAAAATATGCTCAGAGATTAATCTAGCTCGGCTATTCTGCCAATAGAAACAAGGTCGATTCAAAATGGTACTTTACTTCTCCTAAGTCTAAGTACAATAGTCCACTGTCATAATTAACAATGCCTTGTTATTAAGGCTTCGTAAACAGTGCTTCCTGCACAACATGATTTATTGTGAAAGGTCCGATCACCAAGTTCCAACACAGCAATTTTAACAATTTCGTTACTCTTTACCATAATTCATAAGCAATGCATATTCAACCTGTGAACTTTTCATTGAAATCTATGCAACCAACCCAGACCACAATCGCACCAACGATTCTTTTCAATCTGCCGTCACATATACCAGAATCGCACCAACGATTCTCTACATATCTACAGCCACATATGCTACAACACATGAAGGGCTCTGTGCACCAACACAGGCCAGAATCGCACCAACGATTCTTTACAAATCTGCCGTCACATATGCCAGAATCGCACCAACGATTCTCTACATAATATCTGCGGCCAAATATGCTACAATACATTAGGGGCTCAGTGCACTAACACAGGCTTGAATAGCACCAACGTTTCTTTACACATCTGCCGCCACATATGCCAGAATCGCACCAACGATTCTCTACATATCTGCCGCCAAACATGCTACAACATATGAGGGGCGCTGTGCACCAACACAGACAGAAATCGCACCAACGATTCCCTACAGACCAATCGCCACATGTTACTCATGAGGTGCGGTCTAAAGTTTTGAGTACGAGTGTGCAAGACATTTTTAACTAGATTTGGTTTCACTACCGCTGTCATCAACAATGACATCTAATTCTCGTGTAACTTGGTGATTGGCGATCTTCCTCACATGATCATGGGGATATTTGCAGGGTACTTTGCACACTAACATGACTGATTTCAGTTAAATTTACAATATTATTTACACTTGTGCCACTAAATTTTGGCGCAACACAATCTTTGATAAGGGCCTCTCATTCGCCACCAGAATCTTAATAAAATGGGTACGACTCACCAGTATTCATCAGCACACCGCTGTGATTGCTTACATAGCAGACGTAAACACATCGCTCACTGCTCACCGCTGCGGCAGGCATAGGGCTAGTGCACATGGCTACTAAAACAACAGCTCACACCATAATTAGCTGCCATGAGGCAAGCTCAAGTGGATAAAAGAACACAGCACACGCCATAGGTAGCTGTCATGAGGCAAGCGCAAGGTAGCCGTCGCGCCGCACCACACACTCAAAGCGTCAACGTGAGCAGCAGGAGCACCTGAGGGTTCACAGGCATCGTCGGGGTTGTCGTCATCGTAATATCATACGCGCTCCGGGATGGCGCCTGCGTATACGCGCATACGCGTCTGCCGAAAGCAGGCGATGCTACAGCTAGACCCGGCAGTCCGTTACGACTAGCAAGGCACACGCTCGCCTCCTCCCGCTCGCGCGCATGTAATCACATCATACGTGCTACTGTAACACAAAAGAAAACATTAAAAAGAATCAGTCTGAACTTAATTTAAAAAAATGCAGCATAGCTCTCGGGTTACCATTCGCCTTTCTAGGGCACCATATACTGAGCTGCGGCTACACGACAACCTCTGGTACGGTCCGATACTCATGTAAACTTAAATACTCTCTTCAATGTCAGAACTAATTTGATCTACTTCAATTTCGTCAGTTATGCTTTGGTTTTCCGGCATATTTCGCAACCATTTTAAAGTAAGCACTTATTCTTACAAAATATTTTTTTAAGACAATGTTTAGGATAAATTTACTTTCCTCGTGTATCAAATGGTGATCGAAAGCAGCGGCAATTAATGTGTCTGCGGCGTCATACGTTGACAGTTTCTTTTTCTTTCTTTCACTTCCATTCAAGAGCGAGCGCCACAGCACCAAGTCTTCCACTAAACCGTCAACATTAAATCCCAATTTTGTCGACTACTTAATACTCGGAGTAAAACTGTAACACTTATCAACACATTAGAACACAAAAATACTACTTAGTGTTTTTAATTCATAGCACGTTAAAGTTAAACATTTTTGTTTTCGGTACATTGTTTAAACATTTTTAACTTTAAAATTTGCCCATGTAAATCACACCTCGTGTATCAAATTATAACATAACTTGAGCAAGTTAAACTGCCACTGAATGCAAACTATAACTCATTTAGAATGCCTCCAACATTTCTTTCGACATTTGTTATAATATTTGTGTACGTTAAGAAATAATGGAAGTACTTGCGGGTACTTTTTATTATAAATCGAACAAACAGATTTAACTTTTGGTTTAAAACATTTCACTTTAAACTTTTACTCTACACTTTAATGATTCGTCAGCGTCGTAAATACGACAGCAAACTTGATTTAAGAAATTGAACATTAAACAAAACGCGAGGCGCAGCATAGTATTTCACCAACGTTATAACTCTCACACTATTCAAAGATTATATGTGGACAGTAACAGGGACTTTATCCCACTTCTGATATCGGAGAATACAACTGGAGATCCCACTTCTGATGTCGGAGATTACAGCAGAGGATTCCAATTTTGATCTTGGAAATATACGAGTATCAGGATAGCGTTAATTGTTGAAAATAATAAAAGTGTAAGAGCGGATGTTCAACTTGCTCTTTTGCTTACGCAATCAATCATTATCAGTAATAAGACAACGTAACGCGCTACACATTCAGTATAGTGAAATTACAGTTCCACCACACCGTAACACGTCTCCGCCACAATCACACACCAGTGTAACGTGAGGTACGTAATTACATGATAACACTAAAATATGTAAACAAACAGCAACACTACTGATCTCAATGTAACATAGAGCAACCTCTCAGCTACACCAATCCTCCTTGCCTGCACTAGAAGAATTACAACAACGAACAGAACCACGACACTATCTTAGCACTAGTAGAATGACCACACTCGTTGAATGACTTAAGCGGAATCTCTCGCGCACGGCACCTACAGTGAACTTTATACTGCACATACAAGTGGGAGTTTCTCGATTATACCCTCATATCCACCTCGATCCAAGAGATATTTTATAGACGCTCCGACATACTAAAATAATAAAAATAATAAGTAACACATATTGAGCACCTAGGCTAGGTTTATTAAGACCTGAGTTATGTTGATGTATAAAAATCAAGACCGTGTATTAGGACAGTGGTTTTTTCTGTATTTATCCATTGCACATGATAAAGGCCCTTAGGATAAGGATGGTGAATAAGGAAAGTAAAAGTTAACATCAATTTTCTCTCATTTCTGTGACGAAGACGCTTTTTACTGGTAATGAGGCATTCTATCTTAGTTCTCCGTGGTTAAAACGCACTTACATTTTAAATTCATCAAGAATAAATACATACATACATATAATCACGCCTCTTTCCCGTAAGGGTAGGCAGAGACCACTTCTTTCCACTTGCTACGTTCCTTACATACTTGTTTCGCTTCGTCCACTTTCATTATTCCCTTCATACATGCTCTACGGTTTAGGGTACTCTTGACCTGGCCTTTTTTCAAGACGTCCCTGATTTGATCTAGAAACGTCCGCCTAGGTCTACCTCTTCCAACACTTTCATTCACACTCGCCTTATACACCCTTTTCGTCAACCGTTCTTCATTCATTCTCTCGACATGGCCAAACCACCACAGCATACCTTTCTCAATTTTTGTCACTACATCTTCTTTCAGACCACAACGTTTCCTTATTTTACTATTTCTTATCATGTCACTCAGTTTAACTCCTATCATACTTCTTAATGCTCTCATCTCAACTGCATTTATTCTGCTTTCATGTTTCTTCTGCCATACCCAACTTTCACTTCCGTACATGAGTGTCGGAACCAACACCCCCTCATGCACAGCCAAACGAGCCTTGTTAGACACCTTCCGACTGCTCATAAAGGAGTGCAAAGCTCCATTCACTATGTTTCCTGCATTCACTCTTCTTTCGATATCACTCTCACACTTTCCATCTCTTGTAAACTTTGACCCCAGATACACAAACTCTTTCACCTGTTCAATTTGTTCATCTTCAATCACGATATTGCAGTCTGTCACTGCCTCGTCTTTTTCAAACACCATCAATTTCGTCTTCCTTACATTCATCTTCATTCCCTTTCTAACAAAAGCTCCACTCATAGCAGTTACCATCTCCTGCAACTCCTCGGCCGAAGACGCAAGTAATACTTGGTTATCAGCATAGAGAAAACATTTGACGAGTAACTCATTCATTCTCAACCCACTTTCATTCTCTTTTAAATCTGTCAAACAATTGTCCATGAACAGATTAAACAGCCACGGTGACGCTACACATCCCTGTTTAACACCTTTTTCGATATTAAACCATTCAGTGTATGCCCCGTTTATCCTTACACAAGCACTAGAATCCCTATAAAGAGATTGCAATGCTCGTATGAGGATACTGCTCACACCGTTCACGGACAGTGCTGACCACAATTCATTCCTCACCACTCTATCATAGGCGCAGTAGATTTTCTTGTTTTTAGCCAAACACTTTTCGGCTATGCACCGCAAGGAAAAGACCTGATCCGTACATCCCATTCCCTTTCTAAATCCCGCTTGTGCATCCCATACTTTCTCGTCTGTTTCATTCACAACCCTTTCAATCAACACTTTCGCATACAATTTACCGACGACGCTGAGAAGGCTTATACCACGGTAATTTATGCAGTCCTGCCGTGACCCTTTTCCCTTATACAATGGCACGATTACGGCTTTGCACCAGTCTCCCGGTACTTGCCCATTTCGCCAGCACAGATTGAAAAGGCGGTACAGCTGACTAGCCACCAGGCCCTGTCCAGCCCTCAGCATCTCGGCGGTAATCCTGCGGTACCCTGCAGCCTTACCTAATCTCATACTTTTCAACGCTTTCACTACTTCATCCATGCTTATCTCATTTTCATCAACATTTATATTATTTTCCGTGGAAGGTGGCAGATGCTGTACCTGCACTTCCTCTCTTTCAAACAAACTTTCAAAATACTCTTTCCATCTCTTTAACACACATTCTTCTCCTTTTATAATGCTTCCATCTTGACTCCTGATTGTACTCAGCTCCGAGGTAGAAGTTTTTCCTCTGGCTGTTTTGATGGTTTTCCAGAAAAACTTAATGTTTGACTGGAAATCTTCAGTCAGCCTCCTATCGAAATCATCCTTTCGTTCTCCTTTCTTTCTAGACACAATTTCTTTCGCTGCTGTTTTCAATCTTTTATACTTCGTTCTTGCTTCCTTTATCTCGTCATCCGTTGCCTTTTGAACTTTTTGGTTAGCTTTTGTTGCTAACCAATCCAACCACGCTTTCTTCTTTTCTTGCACAACCCTTTGTACATCTTTATCCATCCACGCGTTATCATTCTTTCTTCCTTTCCTTCTTTTAGCTACCCCGCATACCTCAATAGCAACATTTACGACCCCTTTCTTAAATGTCTCCTACAAATCTTCAATCACTCCTATCTCTCCTATCCCTTTAAAACTTTCTTTTAGTTTCTCTAAAAGTGATGTGCATTCTGTAAACACTAGGAACAAACACAAGCTTGTGATACCAGTTTCTCGACTCCACAGAGTCAGTAATTCATTCTTGGGGCAATGTATACGCTATTACAACAAGGTCCCGGAAAGTGTACAGGCTCTCTCTATTAACAAGTTTAAATGTTTTGTTAAGTTGAAACTGTATAAAAAGGGTTATTATAGTATAAATGAATACATGGTTGATAATAACCCCTGGGAATGAGGTGATCGCTTCCAAGCTGTTTCTAAAATAAATTTTGTACTTATATAGTTGTATAACCATTATTGTAAAATTTGCTTTAAAAAAAAAGTCCCGCTGGGTTTCTTGCTGGTTCTTCCCAGGACGGAGGTTTTTTTTTTTGAACCAGTGGTAAAGTAAAAAATGACTTTCAATAAGAATTACACATGTGATCTATATTCAATAAAAATTATTCTATTCTATTCTATTCTATTCTATTCTATTCTACATACTCGTCTTTCTTTTCTTTTCCATGTAGATTTTCCACTTTTACTCTGTCCAAAACACTCGTAGGCTCGGCACCTCAGTGTCGCCACCGTTTAAAGAGGCCACGCATTCGGGCTATGACCAGGAAGTGGTCTGTGTCGAGGCCTACACCGCGGTATGCCCGAGTGTCTAGCACTTTCTTCCTCAGTCTTTCATCCACAATTACAAAATCAATCATACTTCTAGACTCACCCTCATCTCTTGTATACAAATGGATCTTTTTGTGGTCAAACATTGTGTTGGCCACGCACAGATTCCATTCCAAGCATACTTCAAGCAGGCTTCTCCCATTTTCATTCACTCTCTCGTCTCCAAACGTACCCAGAACTCCTTCATACCCATCACGCTTTACTCCAACCCATCCATTAAAGTCCCCTAACATCACGATCCGTTCATTTTCTCCGAATTTATTCAAGACCTCTCTCATGCTATCCCAAAATTCCTCTCTCTCTTGTTGTGATCTTAATGACCCACCTCCATGCAGATTCGTCGGTGCATAGACCCCAAGGATAAACAAGCGAGTGAGTCCGACTTTTAACCTAATCCAGAGGAGTCTTGGGCTTATACATTCATGCTACATCACACATTCAACCATTCGAGATGAAAGAATCACACCAACTCGCTGACAGCCTCGGCTGGTTTGGGGGACTCCCGACCAGTATGCCGTGTAGGGGCCATGAACCGTGGTGTCACATCCTTTCCTCTTGGTTTCGTTCACGCACAGAATATCAATGCATCGTTCATCCATCATCTGACATACTTCATCTATCTTACCATCCATTCCTCCTCTTACATTCAACGTAGCGAAGCGGCTCTCCGTGGGCCGCTTTTCGCCCCCGCGAGAAACGAGACGTGATGGGTGGCGAACCACATCGCCGCCATTTTGGTTAATTAAATTGTTTTTATCATTATCCATTGCGTTCCCACGAATAGCGAAGGAAAGGCTTGTCCCCCCCCCAGCAGAGCCCCGCATGCCAGGGTAAGGCTAGCCTAATTCTGGGCTCGCCCGGTCCCAGGGCAGTGTGGCACGCTAACGACTAGGCTCGCCCCTAGCCATGCATCCATCCACGCGGCCGACGTTGGATTGGCGGAGGGTAGGAATAGGAAAAGGGGAAGGATAGGTGTGAAAAGGAAGAGTAAGGTAGGTTAGGGTGGGAAATAGGAAATGTAGGATATTACCGTCCAGGAGGGCAAGGGATAGGACAGTAATAGCTAGGGAAGCCGGGGTCGCATACCCGTATACCATACCACAACTACCGGACAGGTAATTTGGGATGAGTATCCCTTGACCAAATAATGGATAATATAGAAACCATCAAAAAAAATCCTTTATTGTGATAATATTGAAACGTAACAACCATTGGACGATATTTTTAACTAAAATGCTGCAGCTAAGCAATGCGTACCTTACACGAGACAATAATGACGTCTTTTAAGTTTATTTCAATGGAGAGGCAATAAAACATAAAAGCTTTTATCTCATAACGCTGACGTCCGTATTGTAAGCGTTTCATAATATATTACAATGGTTACGCTCATATTTCTTGTTAATTAATTTTATCCGAGATTTTATTTCCTGTACTACTAAATAAAAGTGACGCCGCTGCGAGTTATTGTATTGATTAGGTGTCTTTAGATTATAAAATGCAAACAGAGGTGCATTCGTTGGGTAGACTTTAAGCTGATCAGTTGTGATCTGGTAATACACAAATTACATCATCATAAGTTGTTTTATTTTGTTACACCTTTACTTCCACTTAATTAGCAAAGAGAATGTTATAGTTTTCAATTAAAATTTACGTTAAGGAAGATACCAAATTGGTTGTTGCGAGAAGAACGTTTAATAGTATGTATTTTGTTGAACTTTTAGTGAAGTGATGCTTGAATAAATAAATAAATTGAAACCGATTCTAATATAGCTATATTCCCTAGACTGAATTCCGGTCAATTCGGCTAGTCTGAACGGAGATTAGCTATCTGAGCAGGACAAGATTACAATGCTTGAGTGTGTTTGTAAACACAGATGCACTTTCTATTCCATTATTATCAAAGTCCGATGGGACGGTAATCCGACACGACCGGAGAGAGATCAGGTGCAGGACTAATGGCTTTACGTGCTTTACGAGGCACGAGTGAGAACACCAATTTTTGACTCCGGGCTGCTAGTAAAAATTTCGTGACAGAAAACCCAATAACTGATTTTCTTGATTGATTTTTGACTTTGATTTTTTCAATAACTGATTTTTCTGTGATTCTTATATCCTGACCAGCAGTCGCGGTTACGATCGATACGACCAACGAGGCAGTTAAACAGGGCATAATGCTGTCTGCGAGGGTTTATAAAGCAATAATTGACTCATTTAAAGATTTTTACAGTTAGAGAATACAGAGGGACAAAGAGAAAGAAAATTAAACAAATACACGCGGTAGAGCCATGCTGCAGCTATATTAATAGTATAGTTGCAGCACAAATGGGTCTGCTCCACCGGGGAAGGACCACGCTCTCACAGAATACCAGCGTGAAATAGCAGCTTAATGCTGCTGTGTTTCGTATGGTGAGTGTAGAGAACCGGAGACCCATTTTACTGGAAAAGGGGCATTCTATCTTAGTTCTCACGGCTGACAACGCATCAGCATTTTAATTCGCAAACGAATACAGATGTTGATGTCTAGGGGCCACAGCAATAACTTACCATCAGGTGGACTGTGTGCTCGTTTGTCACCCTTAATCTATAAAAGTACGCTTATAATGCACGCACGCACACGTTCATGTGATCTTTTTTTATAGAATAAGGGTGACAGACGAGCACAGAGTCTAACTGATATTATTATCATGCTGTGGCTTATAGACATTTACATCCATCCCCGATTAAGGATCAAAATGAAAATCCGTTGTTATCTCTGTGACATAAAATGCCTCGTATCCAGTAAAAAGGGTCTCTGTATCATTACACTCAGCATACGAAACAAAGCAGCATTGAGCTGCTATTTTACGCTTTTTATAGAAGTGGAGGCAAACAAGCATGCAGCTCACCTGATGGTAAGTGACTACCGCCAGCCATGAACAACCGCAATACCAGGAGAATTGAAGATGCGTTGCCGGCCTTTTAGAAAGGTGTAAGCTCTCTTCTTGAAGCTCCCCATGTCGTATCGGTCCGGAAAAATTGCCGGTAGTAAACAATTCCACAGAGAATTTGTACGAGGAACAGAAATCCTAGTGAAACGCACAGTTGTGGACCGCCAAGCATCCAGATGGCGAGGATGGTATCGTGAATTTTGACGCGATGTGCATTTGTGAAATTCGGCGGCTGGAATTTATCCGAACTATTCCTCAGAGCACTCCCCGTGGTAGATTCGATAGAAAATGCAAAGAGATTCAACATGCCTACGCAATGCCAGTGAATCGAGCCGATCAGAAAGAACTCAGTCGTCGACGATTCGAACCGCTGTGCACTGGATGCGGTCAAGTGGAAGGAGCTGGCACTGGGGTGCCCTGGCCCAGAGATGAAAACAGTATTGTACGTGAGGGCGAACTTGCGCTTTATAAAGTTACAAGCGATGTGTCCGCATAAAATACTGTCTCATTCTGCTGAGCACGCCAAGCTTTTTGAGGCCAATTTGGCCTTCCCTTCCAAATGACCACAAAACTGCACACTATTCGATATGTCGACGCCAAAGATTCCGATGCTAGCTGAGGCAGCAAGGGGAGTGCCTTGAAACTGAGCAGATACGACAAAGGGGTTCTTTTTAGCGGTAAACGCGCCAAGTTGTATCTTCTGGGGATCGAACTGGACTAGATTTAGTCGTCCCCAATCCAAGACTTTGTTCAGTAAAGACTCGACTTCAGACACAAGTTTGTCCCGATACTTAGCGACGTTTTCCCGAGAAATATTGGCACGGACCGTATATAAGGCATCACCAGTGCTGTCGTCTGCATAGCAATGAATGTTACCAGTTTGCAACATATCATTGATATGCAGGAGAAACAGCGTTGGTGATAGCACGCAGCCTTGTGGAACACCAGCGTTAAAAGGCTTGAAATCAGAGCATACACCGTCTACTACGACCTTGATGTTCCGATCAGCAAGGAAACTGGTTATCCATTTGCGCAATTTTTCGGAAAGCCCATACGAAGGAAGGCCTTCGCTATGTCCATATAAACGGCCAATGCCTCCTCCTTGGACTCTACCGCCTCCGCCCATTTATAAGTCAGGTAGACCAGAAGATTGCCAGCTGATCGACCCCGACAAAAACCGTACTGATGGTCAATAATCAGCTGGTGATACTCTAGGTTCCTCATGAGCTGGCAGTTTTTAATGGATTCCATTATTTTGGAGAACAAGGAGATGATGGCCATAAGCCCTTTAGTTGGATGGGCCTAAGCGGTCGCGTTTTTTAGGGATCGGGTGGACCAAAGCTGTCTTCCATGAATTCGGTACTACGCCTTGGGAGTAGGAGTACCCGAAAAGACGCGTTAAAATCGGTGCCAACTTCGGAGCACACGTCTTCAGCACAATGGGAAGGACTGCATCAGGCCCACTCGACTTGCTGAGGTCCAGGGAGAAGAGTGCTTTGCAAACCGAGCGCTGTGTAAACCACAAATCCGGCATGGAACACCGCGGGATAGTCGGAGGTGTGTTTTCTCCGTCATCTAGAGTCAAGTTGGATGCAAAGAAAGAGCTTAACAGATTGGCTTTCTTCTTTGCGGCATGGACCAGTGAGTCATCCTCTTTGTGCAGAGGTGGAAAAGATGGCTGACAGAAGTTGCCTTGGAAAGCCTTGGCGACAGACCAGAATGCACGGCTTCCCGAATGAAGGCGAACTAGCTTCTCGCCAATTCTGCTGATGTGCTCAGACCTTGCCATGGAAATGACACTTTTGAAGGACCTGGAGGCGGAATTATACTTCTTTTACGATGGTGTTTACATCCCGAGACGTTGATGCGTTAGCCCAGGCCTAGTAGTACGCCTGATAATAGCGTAATGCTATTTTACAGGAGCGAACAAACCATGGCTGGGATTTGCCTCCGATGTGCACGACAGAGTATGGAAGAAAAAGTTCCATACCCTGAAGTACCACATCAGCAACAGAATCGGCAACAACGCTGGGATCTTCCGGCGAGAAGCAAACCCACACCCAAAGCTAGGATGCAAAAAAAGACTATCCCAATCGGCCGAACTATAGTACCAGACACGACGGCATCCTGCAGAATGCAACTGCGACGTTGGTGTGAGTGGCATCACACTCCGGACAAGACAATGGTCCGACGAGACTAAAGCAGCGTCGCCGGAAACCTGATATCCGTCGTGATGAGAAGTCAGCAGAAGGTTCAACAGGGAAGTTGCATAATCCCCCACGTCTGGAATCCGCGTAGGCGAAGTAACCTGCTTTGTAAGACCATATGCCAAAGCAAAATAATAAACAGATCTCCCCGCATGATCGGTTGAACGTGAACAGAGCCATTCGGCGTGGTGGGCGTTAAAATCGTCAAGGATCACGATCTCTGCAGATGGGATTTGCTGTAGCAAGGAATATTTAGCCATTTGGACGTGGTCGATGAGTCGGTCTGTTTCGGCATTACCGCTATGGGACTTATAGAGGATGGACAGGACTTTCAAGACTGCCGCGGCGTCGAAAACAGATGTCCTCTCTAACGTATACGTAAACTCCAACCCGGGGCACAAAGGAGTGTTCTAATTTGTACCCCGAGTAGGAGAGATATGAAGTATCAGCCGCAGAGGGCACCTGAGTCTCGGTTAAAAAGAGCAAGGCCGGCTTTGCCGTCTCTAGATGGTAATGGATAGCTTTAAGGTTGGAATGATGTCCCCTGATATTGCCAAAATTCAAGGATAGCGTGACAGGGGTCGCCTTGGTCTTATTGCTCCGCTTGCCCTGAGCAGTATTAACCGCGACGCTGGTATTATGAGAGAGCGTGGTCCTTCCCCGGTCGAGCCGACAAATTCTTGTTGCAACCATAATATAGCTGCAGCGCGGCTCTACCACGTATATATCGAAGACTTATATATTATAACTATAGTACATATATATATACAGGCTGTCCCAGTAATGGTGGATAATCTGGTACGTACGTGTTCGGGCAGGGGGGAGGTGGCGTCGGTTCCCTAAAAGAAATCTATCCCGAACGGTTCGGGGTCTACGCCATGTTTTATAAAATTCTGAAAATTCGTACTTTTGCTCACATTTGTGGTTATCACGTCCGCAGTTTAATGGCTACATCAGATTTTTTTCTTTTAATGTGTTCCCTAATAATGGTGTTTCTAAATTACCCTTAAAAGTTTTCAACTACTATGGGTAGTATTTTACAAGACTGCACTAAACATAAGTTTAAATTGTTTACTTTATTTAACTGCTAAGTTTGAGTACCTGTGGTGAAAAAAAAACGTACGGGATCTGTGTGGCTAACCATTTAAAAAGTTTGCCTATATCATAAGGATTCTAAAACATTAGCATACTATGTACTTAATGTCATTACTTACTGAGCTATAGCCGTTAATGTGTAAAAGTAGGCATTTCATTACAAAATTACAAAATTATTGGCAGATAGTTCTTTTTAACAGTGCATGCATTAGGTAAGTACATTTGTCGCCCTTGAAAATTTTACTTTACTACCTGCTCGCCTTGTATGGACGAATTCTAAGCTGTGTGAGCGAGACAAACGGTGATTGTCTGATGACGGTCTGGTCTGGTCTGGTGACGGACGGACGGTGACGGATTAATGTGAGTTAAAATGATCGACAATTATATTATGTGTATATTAGTTTAACAAGTCAGGTTGGCCGAGTGGTCTAAGGCGCCAGATTTAAGCTCTGGTTCCCGAGAGGGAGCGTGGGTTCGAACCCCACACCTGACAAAATGTAAATTATGACTGACATTTTTTTTTCTTCTAAAAACTATCTTCTCTTACCGCATACTTGAAATACCGAAAACATAACCCTCGTTTTAGTCTATACAGGATAACAGGTTTAAGAACGTACCTTACGGCTTTGTGCAATAATGTGAATGTTTCTTTTTTGTTATCATTTCTTATCTATAGTTATTGTTGTTGAATTAGGACCAAATGTGAAACAAAATGTCATCAGATTTCTGCGTTCCACGAGTTTTTTTTTTATAAAGTAAACGTGACAAACAAACTGACAGTCCACTTGATGGTAAGTGGCTTCAGCAGGCCGTGGACACCTGTAGCCACTTCAAGTAAAATACTACAGATGCGTTGTTACTACATCAGTTACTTCTTCTTAGTTACCTCACAGAATACCAGCATGAAGTAGAGGTTTACCTCTGCGTTTCGCTTGGTGAGTGCTGGTGGCCGGAGGCCCTTTTTACTGGAAATGAGGCATTCGATCTTAGTCCTCACGGGTGACAGCGCATCTGCATTTTTATTTGTAATAGAGGACAGATGTAGATGTCTATGGGCCACAGCAACCACTTACCATCAGGTGGACTGTGTGCTCGTTTGTCACTCTTATCCTATAAATAAAAGTTACTCTGGTATTATTGCGGGATAATCCGAGAACAAAGTCTATCACGCAGAGAAAATCTAAGCACAGCCCTCTCTATAGCTTGAACTATGTGGCATTTTCGATCGTAGAAAGACAGGGGAAATCTCCCACCGGGCAAAGTGCTTAGCCACCAGAGCGGACAACGTTCTGTCTGAGATTTCAGAGCTTTCTATACATAGCGCAGTACTTCAAAACTTTGGTAGCGCGATTTAGCGCGCGCGCGAGCGCGTGTGTGTGTTTGTGTATTTGTGAGCGTGCGTGTGTGTGTGTGTGTGTGTGTGTGTGTGTGTGTGTGTGTGTGTGACCTGTAAAAAAGTATCAATAAAATCGATTTGCTATTGACGAAGATATCGCGTAACATATTATATACAAAAAGTTTTAAAGTTAAATTACAAATCTCGTCCTTTGTAGTGTTATGCTACTTACTTATCATTTTACATTAATTTAAATCCATTTTTCCATTCTGTTTCGATTTTCTGCATTCACTTCAAAACTGGATATTTTACATCACCTTTATTTCCATAGGATCCTGTAACGATTTTAAACCATAAGAACACAATCACAAATCATTTCTACTTCGTATTTTCACATTATCAGCACTTTTAAAATGGTGTCAATGAAGTCTACCTTTTTTCGATCTTTTAGTTAGTTTTCCTTAACTCTACAATTTCGGGCTTTGTGTGGGTAGTTGCGCTACCTTTTTTCCTATTTCAATAATATCTCCTTTTCCACTTAAATCTTGCCATTTTCTTATTACAAGCCTAAAACTAAAATTTGACATGTTTTGTTATTGCAATATCGTGATTGAAGATGAACAAATTGAACAGGTGAAAGAGTTTGTGTATCTGGGGTCAAAGTTTACAAGAGATGGAAAGTGTGAGAGTGATATCGAAAGAAGAGTGAATGCAGGAAACATGGTGAATGGAGCTTTGCACTCCTTTATGAGCAGTCAGAAGGTGTCTAACAAGGCTCGTTTGGCTGTGCATGAGGGGGTGTTGGTTCCAACACTCATGTACGGAACTGAAAGTTGGGTATGGCAGAAGAAACATGAAAGCAGAATAAATGCAGTTGAGATGAGAGCATTAAGAAGTATGATAGGAGTTAAACTGAGTGACAGGATAAGAAATAGTGAGATAAGGAAAAGTTGTGGTCTGAAAGAAGATGTAGTGACAAAAATTGAGAAAGGTATGCTGAGATGGTTTGGCCACGTCGAGAGAATGAATGAAGAACGATTGACGAAAAAAGTGTATAAGGCGAGTGTGAATGAAAGTGTTGGAAGGGGTAGACCTAGGCGGACATTTCTAGACCAAATTGGGGACGTCTTGAAAAAAGGCCAGGTTAAGAGTACCCTAAACCGTAGAGCATGTATGAAGGGAATAATGAAAGTGGACGAAGCGAAACAAGTATGTAAGGATCGTAGCAAGTGGAAAGAAGTGGTCTCTGCCTACCCCTACGGGAAAGAGGCGTGATTATATGTATGTATGTATGTATGTTATTGTTGTTTATTTGGTCTCCATGGAAATTATATTCAAATTTGCAACCGGTCTGTTGTTTCTATTTCGATAATTCCACATAAATACTCTTTCCTCTTGACCATTTACAAAAAAATTGCGTTTAATTTAAATAATTTTTCCGTTTTCTCTAGAAAGATATAAAAGCCGAACAATCGGTGAAGAAAGGCAGTCTTGCTTCAGTCCTCGAATTGGAAGCATCTTCTAAAGGCCTTATCCCGGGGCCGCTCTGCCCCGGGATCCTGCAAGCCTCTGTCCTGCCTGAAGCCACTGGACTCTACGAACCTCTACTCTATCTGAAGTCGCTGGACTCTACAAACCGTTGCTCTGCCTGAAGTCGCCGGGATCCTACAAGTCTCTGCTCTACCTGGAGTCGCCGGAACCTGCAAAACTCGGTTCCGCCTGAAGTCACCGGAACCTGCAAACCTCTGTCCCGCCTGCAGTCACCGGGTTCTTGCAGGTTTCTGTGATGTCTGAAGCCGCTGAGGATCCTGCAAGCCCCTGTCTGGCCTGAAATCGCCGGATCCTGCAATTACCACATTCACCGGAGGTCGTCGCCTAGAGACGCCCACGCCTTCTCACCTACGCCGTGCGTGCTCGTTCCAGGCGCTGAGAGCACACCTTGGATCTTCCGACTCAGCTTCGGCACTAATCTCTTTTTTTTATTATTTTTTTTAAAATAATCTGTAAATCGCATCATCCATCCTCATATTCATACTCCATTTTTGTTATATAAAATTGTAAATATTTTTGAATCTTAAATATATTATTTGTTTTGTTGTATTTTTGTTGTTTTGTTGCTCTTAGGTTAGATTCTTTTTGTTCTTAATTGTCGCTTTACGACAGTTTGGCGCCCAACGTAAAAGTCCTCTTTCTCTCTTAATTCTTCACCTTTACTGCGCCTTGTCTAGTCCCTTTTGATTTAATTGCTTTCCCTTTCGTTCTTAACTTATTATTCATCATTCATTTACACATCCTTTTCATATCTTCAAAATTCTAAAACAAAACTTCTTCTAGTTTTTCAACTTATCTGGATTGTATTTAGGCCTACATATAACACTTCATTTACATTCATCACTCTAAGTTACATTCATCACTATAATATTTTTTATTCTAGATAACTTAGAGGTACGATTTTTAATAATATTTTTATTTCTTAAACTTAACTTTACACGTAATTATAACAATGAAAAGGGTTATTAAGTACGAATTCCTTAACAAGGCCGAACTTGAATACGAAGTGAAGATTAGATGTGAGGAACCAGCTAATACTGTTTTGCTTCTAAAAAAACAAGTTTTACGTTTAGTTGCGAATTCTCACCCTAAAGATATTCTGACTTCTCCAATTCCGATCGAGGATGACTTGTCTCAAATTGATTCTACATTGACCTATCTGGACTGTAAAATTAAAAAATTTTTACAAGGTGAAACCAAATATTTACGACTAATAGAAACTTTTATTAACCATGTTTTTTACAGATTAGAGCGAATAGATACTGACTTATATCCAGACTATAAAGCTAATTTCGAGATTTTGAAGATGAAATATGACGCTATGGCTAAACAATTCGAATCCTTGACTCCACCTTCAACTGAAAATGACGTTCCATCACTTGACCCTCCTGTTGACCCGACTGTTACGGTTGACCCGACTGTCACGGAACTCCCTCTTGTTTCTCAAACTTCTATTCAGGTCCATACCCCGTATCCTCCACCACCACCTCAATCTTTTTCTCCAACCAACGTCTTCAAAGATCTGAAAAGACACACCTTCAATGGTAAAAGCTGTCCAAGATCCTTTCTTCAAAAACTGGAAGAATACTGTATAGCTCGTGGCTTGTCCAAAGACTTGTTGATTTCACAAGCGTTTGAAATTTTCACTGACAATGCTCTTCATTGGTTCAGATTTAAATATAATCAGAATCCAAACTTAACGTGGAACGAACTTTCTTCATTATTAATCAAAGACTTTGGTGGTTTTGATTATGATCACAAACTTTTAGAAGCGATTAGGAATCGAACTCAAGGTCGAGATGAACCTATTGTCATCTATATTTCCATCATGTCTGGAATGTTTTCTCGTCTTTCGAAGAAACTTTCTGAAACAGAACAATTGGAGATTATTTTGAGGAATATTCGCCCATGTTATTCTGTCTTCGTAGCTCTAAAAGACATTGACTCTATCGACTCTCTTTTGGCTACTTGCCAAAACTATGAAAAATTCCTAGACAGAGACAAACAATTTAAAGAGCCAAATGTACAACAAAGTCCTCTTATTTCTGAATTCAACTACAAGCATTCCACTTCAAGTTCAGTTGACTCTTCAAATTCTTCTAATAACTCACGACCTTCTCCTCCCCTCATGAATAAATTCACTTCATCCTACAAATACCCTTCTAGGCAAGTTAATAGTCTCTCTCAAACTAAAGCTCCTCAAGAAAGCTCCTTTTGTGTTCGCTGTCGTAAACAAGGTCATTCTTTGAACACCTGTACTCAACCACGATTCGTGATTTGTTTCAAATGTGGTCTTAAGGGTTTTAAAACTGCAGATTGCCCTACTTGTTCTCCCAAACCTAATACTAGTTCAAAAAACTAACTACTGACTTGAAAAGTAACTTAAACTTTGATAACGACGATTGGACTAATTGGATAAAAACAATTCAAAACTTCTTTTCTTGTTACAAAATCTCTTCTACACTCTACTCCAAAGAACAAGATCTTAATCGTCCATTCGTTAATGTCAAAATTTACGACTTAACTTTATCTGGTTTACTAGATTCTGGCAGCTCAGTAACTATTCTGGGTAATAATTCTCATTTGGAAATTCTGAAACTGGGCTGTAAACTTTTCAAGTCAGATCTTATTACTGTCTCTACTGCTAATAATCAAAAAGTTAATTCCTTGGGTTATTTTGACTTACCTATTCATTTCAATAATCAAACTCATTTAATTAAAGCTTACGTTTTCCCCGAAATATTTCCTTCGCTAATATTAGGTATTGACTTTTGGAGAAAATTTAATCTTTTACCTAGTGTTTTATCTTCTCTTAACTTTACAGAATCTAAATGTTCTGCTATCGAAACTAAAGATACTAAAGTTTTACCTTATGAGCATTTAACTCCTAGTCAAAAGAACATCGCTAATGACATCATCCAACGCTTCAAGACAATTTCTTTTGAAGAAAAAGGTATCCTGGGATGCACACACTTAATCACCCACAAGATTGACACTGGTGATTCTCTTCCAATCAAACAAAGATGTTACAGACTGTCTCCTGAAAAACAAAAAGCGTTAATTAATGAAGTTGACAAGATGCTGCGATGGAACGTCATTGAACAATGCGAAAGTCCTTTTCAGTTATCTCCAGTTCTCATCACTCCGAAGAAGAATGGTGAATGGCGTTTCTGTGTTGACAGCAGGAAGCTTAACTCAATTACACGTCGTGATGCTTATAAGTTACCACTAATAAGCGAAATTTTGGACAACCTGAAGAATGCCAAATACTTATCAAGCATTGACATTGCGAAAGCATTTTGGGAAATTCCCTTGAATCCTGCGGATAAAGATAAAACTGCCTTTTATGTACCTGGAAAAGGTATGTTTAGATTTAAAGTAATGCCTTTTGGCCTCACCAACTCACCTGCAACTCTACAAAGATTAATGGATATGCTGTTTACTCCTGAATTTGAGAACAAGGTATTTTGCTATCTGGACGACATTGTTATTATTAGTGAGACTTTTGATGAACACATATCGCTTCTCATGAAAGTTCATGAAAAACTATCATATGCCAATCTAACTATTAACTTTGAGAAGAGTCAATTCTTCAAGAAAGAACTGAAATACCTTGGTTTTCTTGTGGACGAGTATGGTCTACGTGCAGATCCAGATAAAATAAAAGCTATTTTAGAATATCCTGTACCTACTTACAGAAAAGAAGTACGAAGATTCATAGGCACATGCAGCTGGTTCAGAAGATTCATTCCAAACTTTAGCACTATTGCCTCTCCACTCAACCAACTAACCTGTTCCGGGAAGAACGCTCCTAAATTTTTATGGAATTCACAAGCTGCAGCTGCTTTCCAGAAACTTAAAGAAGCTTTGGTAACTGCTCCTGTCCTTGCTTGCCCTAACTTCGAACTACCCTTCTCTGTACATTGTGATGTATCAAATTATGGCATAGGAGCAATGCTTACTCAACAACAAGATGATAAAGAAGTCGTGATTGCTTACATGAGTAAAGCTTAAATAAAAATCAACAGAACTACTCAACTACTGAAAGAGAAACATTGGCTGTAATAACTGCATTAGAACATTGGCGATGTTACCTAGACAATGGTAAAGAATTTACAATATATACTGATCATGCTGCGCTTAAATGGTTTCAGAATTTATCAAACCCATCAGGAAGACTTGCTCGCTGGATTTTACGCTTATCATGCTTTAACTTTGTCATAAAACATAAAAAAGGAAAGGATAACGTTGTTCCAGATTTATTATCAAGACATAAAAATCAAGAACGTCCTGATACACGAGAAACTTCACCTCAAGGCGTACATCCCATTACGATTGAAGACCCACCTGATCGTAGACTTGAACACTACAACAAAATTTTTTTCGGATGTTCCAACAATCCAGACGCATATCCCAACTACACTATCAGGGATAACAAACTTTACCGCTGTATCCATTCTCCCGATCGTCTAAACGATGACTTTATTTGGAAAGAAGTTCCACTACCTCAAGATAGACAGGCACTTATTGAAGCTAACCATGGTTCCCCTTCAGAACTCCATCTTGGTATCTTCAAAACATTCAAGAAAATATCATTAAAATACTATTGGCCTGGTATGTTTAAGGACATTGCTGAATTAATCTCGACTTGTGAAACCTGCTTAACCTACAAACACCCTAATCATTCTCCCTATGGTCTTATGGGTAAACCCAAACTTTGCTCCAGACCTTTTCAAACTATATCCTTAGACCTTATGGGTCCATTGCCAATGACTCGAAGACGAAATCAGTATATTCTAGTAATTAACTGCAATTTTACTAAATATACTATGATTTTTCCCCTGAAACGTGCTACTTCAGCTAATATTATTAATGTTTTGGAAAATTCAGTTTTTCTAGTTCATGGCATTCCTCAAACTATTATAATGGACAACGCTGTTCAATTTCAGTCGCGAGAATTCCACTCATTTTTAAATTCTTATAATGTTCCTTGTATTTTTCACACAGCTTTATATTGTCCTCAGGTTAATCCTACGGAGAAGTTTAATAGTACAATTATTACAGCTCTAGCATCTCTAGTAGGAGACGATCATAGATCCTGGGACAATCATCTTGCTAAGATTCAGTACGCAATGAACAGCGCTACAAATGTAGCTACTGGTTTTACTCCAATTTTTTTAGTCTTTGGTAGGGAAACAATACCTTGTGGTTCCTTCTATACTCCAACTCAGAACCTCGAGGAATTGGTATTTATGACTCGTGATATTTACGCGTCTAATGCTGGTCTCCTCTCATCTATATTTCACAAAGTTCAAACTAAACTTCACTTAGCTCACGCTAAAAATAGCGCTCGCTATGATCTTCGTCGGTCTTTTAAAGAATTTAATGTGGGAGATACTGTTTGGCGTAAAAACCATGTTTTAAGCAATGCCGGCGCATACTTTAATGCTAAACTTGCCCCTAAGTTCATCAAGTGCAAGGTGATAGCTAAACTGTCACCACTAGTCTATGTGCTTGAAGACCCTAATGGAGTTAGAGGCAAGTGGCACATCAAAGATGTAAAATCATAAATTTTCTTAACTTTTATTAACCGTTAATTTGTATATATGTATAAATATCACCATCATTCTCACCTTATTATTTTATTTCTTTTAATTTGTTTGTTTGTTTGATGATCCAGTGTTCTTCAACACATCTTGCTTTAGGACCTCGAACTTTCGTTGGTTAATCGTCACTTTTTATTTTTATTTCAGACACATCTCGTTGGTGATGTTGCTGATCTCTGGCTTTGAGCCCTACCGCTCTGGCCGTTCTTAATCTTTACTTAAGTCATAGCGACTAAAGCTTACTTGAGGTATTTCTTTATCTTTATCTTCACTTGGGAGCGGCTCACTACTCCCTTAATTTTCTTTACCTTTATCTTCACCTGGGAGCAGCTGACTACTCCCTTAATTTTTTATCTTCACTTAGGAGCGGATGACAACTCCCTAAATAAGCCTGAATGTCCTTTCGAAAAACACACATTTAGAGTGGTGTCTCTTCGACTAATTTATTTTTTTTTCCCACGCAGGAGCGGATGACTACTCCTTAAATAAGCCTTAATGTCATTTTGAAAACACACTTTTAGAGTGGTAGTCATTGAATGTGAACTCCACCCTTACCTGAATGCAGATGATGAATGTAAGAGATAGTATATCTGATTTTGACTGGTGATGTCTGTTTCTGCAAAGCTGTGTTTTTATGGTTTATTTTAGAATGTATATATCAAAATTTTTGCTGAGTCAAAAATTTTCCAGGGTCGGGGGGAAAATGTAGTGTTATGCTACTTACTTATCATTTTACATTAATTTAAATCCATTTTTCCATTCTGTTTCGATTTTCTGCATTCACTTCAAAACTGAATATTTTACATCACCTTTATTTCCATAGGATCCTGTAACGATTTTAAACCATAAGAACACAATCACAAATCATTTCTACTTCGTATTTTCACATTATCAGCACTTTTAAAATGGTGTCAATGAAGTCTACCTTTTTTCGATCTTTTAGTTAGTTTTCCTTAACTCTACAATTTCGGGCTTTGTGTGGGTAGTTGCGCTACCTTTTTTCCTATTTCAATAATATCTCCTTTTCCACTTAAATCTTGCCATTTTCTTATTACAAGTCTAAAAGTAAAATTTGACATGTTTTGTTATTGTTGTTTATTTGGTCTCCATGGAAATTATATTCAAATTTGCTACCGGTCTGTTGTTTCTATTTCGATAATTCCACATAAATACTTTTTTCTCTTGACCATTTACAAAAAAATTGCGTTTAATTTAAATAATTTTTCTGTTCTCTCTAGAAAGATATAAAAGCCGAACAATCGGTGAAGAAAGGCAGTCTTGCTTCAGTCCTCGAATTGGAAGCATCTTCTAAAGGCCTTATCCCGGGGCCGCTCTGCCCCGTGATCCTGCAAGCCTCTGTCCTGCCTGAAGCCACTGGACTCTACGAACCTCTACTCTATCTGAAGTCGCTGGACTCTACAAACCGTTGCTCTGCCTGAAGTCGCCGGGATCCTACAAGTCTCTGCTCTACCTGGAGTCGCCGGAACCTGCAAACCTCGGTTCCGCCTGAAGTCACCGGAACCTGCAAACCTCTGTCCCGCCTGCAGTCACCGGATCCTGCAGGATTCTGTGATGTCTGAAGCCGCTGAGGATCCTGCAAGCCCCTGTCTGGCCTGAAATCGCCGGATCCTGCAATTACCACATTCACCGGAGGTCGTCGCCTAGAGACGCCCACGCCTTCTCACCTACGCCGTGCGTGCTCGTTCCAGGCGCTGTGAGCACACCTTGGATCTTCCGACTCAGCTTCGGCACTAATCTCTTTTTTTTATTATTTTTTTTAAAATAATCTGTAAATCGCATCATCCATCCTCATATTCATACTCCATTTTTGTTATATAAAATTGTAAATATTTTTGAATCTTAAATATATTATTTGTTTTGTTGTATTTTTGTTGTTTTGTTGCTCTTAGGTTAGATTTTTTTTGTTCTTAATTGTCGCTTTACGACACCTTTTCTTAAATTCGAATAAAAATATACATAAACTTGATTCAGTGAAGATGAGTTCTCGAATATTGACTGAAAAGCAGTTATCACCATGAAATTTTTACCCACTATTAAGACAGTGCCTGAGTACTATCCCACCTGATGGTAAGTGGTGATTCAGCCGCAGATGTTAAATCACGCTGATTTAGCTTTACAAAATTCTATTCTCTTTTGCCTTATTTATAACCAGTCCTTATTCCACAGCTGAACATTGGCCGCCCCCTTTGATTAATACCTAATTTTTTTTAAGCCATTCATGACATCGACGGTGTTGTTTCTTTCCTGGTGTAGTGGTAGTATTAATGGTGCTGGGATTTGTGTGATTGAAGGACGATGGGAGGTTTTTTTTTAAACGAGGCTAAAAGGGGATTTTTAATATAGTGGATTTCCGCAAACTAACGCTGACTCTATTAATGGCATAGAAACAATAAAAATAAATGATTATTAAAAATACTCTCCATCCAGCTATGCGAATATTTTCTACCAGTTGTATTTTATTTATTCAATTTTATAAATTTCACAAACGCGAATATTAATATTTTCATCGGTGAATTCACAAAAACCATTCTCTATTCAAATAAAAACAGAAAAAATGTGGTCGCTCTTAACGACTAAACCAACAATATGCAAACAGCAATCACGACAGTCGTGCTTGCATTTTTTTATTTTTTTTTATTTAGGAGAGGGGGCAAAAAAACATGCGGCTCACCTGATGGTAAGTGACTACCGCCGCCCATGAACAAGAGTGACGTTGCGGATGTCAGTGCTACTAGAAGTAAGCAAAGCTTGTCGCGAAATAAAAATTAATATCTACGTCTAAAGTTGTGATATCGATGTTTTGAAACATTTTTTTCTGGACTTTAAAAACTGGTGCATATGTTAATAAATTAATCATTTGTGTGTGCTTAAGGATTGCGGTGAAAGAAAATTGAAATAAAACATCTAAAAGTGAAATATAAGAGGTACCTTTATTAATAACTTTAATGTACATCGTCTATTTACCCTCGAACTACAAAGTGTCAATTACAATATATAGTAGGCGACACCTGGTGATAATTATCTGCATCATTACATTGCAATTAACTTAAACTAATGCGATGAAGTGCAGTGCGTGCGGAAAGTTTATGGCTACGGTAGAGGGCGTTACGTGTCCTAAATGCGATAGAAAATCACACAGGGCCTGCGTTAAAGTTCCTGAAGGTGTGCAGGTCCAACCTACTTGGTTGTGTCCGGACTGTAAAATACGGACGCCCCGAAAGTCAGATCAGAATACGCCTGTGCGAGGACTTAATTCCGAGTATATTATCAAGCAAGGCGAAGAGAAACCCAAAAGCCCTGTAGCGCAAGGTTTCAAAGAGTCGGAACTAGCTCTTGAACTACGTAGATTTAGAGAAGAACTGCGAGAAACCAGGGAAGAATTTAGATCTTTCCGACAGGAGATGTTTGATTTGCGTAATTCCCTAAAATCGTGTGAAGAACGCCTAGATACATTAGAAAACAAATACATCCGTCTTGAAGAACAACAAACCCTAATTGAGTCCAAAAATGTCTGCGGCAAAATTCAGGATCTCGAGACAATTATTGCGGACTTAAGAGCAGATTTAAATGATCGAGACCAAGAGCTTCTGTACAATGATATTGAAGTCGCAGGCATTCCAGAAGAGGGCGCAGAAAATGTTCTACACATTGTGACTGCGTGCGCTACTAAGCTGGGCGTAACCCTAGAAGAGCGCGATATAGTGAGTTGTGTGCGAGTCGGTCTTATGCGCGACGAGTAAAGTAGGCTAGCAAAGCCCCGTCCCATAGTCGTGCGGCTGGCGCGCAGGCACACGCGGAACACTCTGCTGCAGGCCGCGCGCGTGCGCCGCTCCTTAACTACCGAAGGTCTAGGTCTCCGCTCCGAAAATACACGAGCCTTCTATATAAACGAACGGCTTAATAAATTGAACCGCAATGTATTTTTTAGAACTAAGGAATTCGCTCGGCGATTTGATTGGCGCTACGTATGGTCAAAAGAGGGAAAAATTTATACTCGTCGAGAACGCGGAACAACGTCTTATCGCATAAAAAGTGAAGTAGATCTCGAGAGGGTTTTTGGAACAAATTCAGTTGGGGCTATCGGAAGCAATGGAAAAAAAATATAAAAGTAATAATTATCTGAATTTTTTAAATATTACCTTGTTCTGCTATTCCTCATTTTCATGTAAGTCGTTAATAATTGTGTTTGTATTTTTATTTAAGAACTATTTTAGGATTCTATTTCTGTCAAATGAAATATACTATGCCTATACTCGTATGTGGAATAATAATATATCCTGGTTAGTTCTGGCACAAATTTCTAATATCAATGTATTGAAAAGACTCACTAGCGTTTTGCCTTTAAGTTCTGCAATACATACATACAATAATTACTATACGAGTACATTAAGGTACAAGAAAATTTACTCAATGGATAACTATTTAAAAATTTGTGATATCCCCATAAATATTATTTATTCTATCAAATCACATAAAATTAATTTTGTCTGTACAAGAAGCAAACTAAAGTTAAATTTTGCGTCGGAACCTATTATGTCAAATAAATATGTATATCTAAAATTCGTTTATGGCTTCTAAAAGTAACGTAAAAGTTGGTGTTTTAAATGCAGGGTCCCTTGGAACGCGGCACGATGAATTTATTGTCGCAATGCAATGGCATAGTGTCGATATCATGGCCATCAATGAGACGTGGCTGCGGGAGGGCGAAGAGGGGCGCGCGGCCACGGTGCCCGGCTACCGGCTGCGGCACGCGCCGCGTCCCCCCGACGTGCGCTCACGCGGTGGCGGCGTCGGCTTCTATGTGAAGCGAGGCGTCGGCGTTCGCGTGCTGTCCCACCCCCCGGCCCCGCTACTAGAACAAATGTGGATCTCGACCTCTAGCGGCGGAAAGCAACTCGTTATCGGTACCGCGTATAGACCGCCGTGGCTGAATGTCGATACATTCATAGACGCGCTTACCGTTACTATGGGGACTTTTTCATGGAGCCAAAACTTACTTCTTCTCGGTGATTTTAATATTAATATGTTAAATATGACGCATAATACGACTATAAAGCTAAATAATTTTCTTACTTGTTTCAAATTAAAACAGCATGTAACTAAGCCAACCCACTTTACGGAATATAGCGAGACTTTAATTAACGTAATATGTACCGACATAAAAGTAAATGCAGTTACTGTAGAACTTATACGTGAATTAAGTAGTCATGCTTTTATTACATGTCAAATTGATATGAGTAAAAAAAAGCCGGCACCAGTAACAATAATGAGTAGGAGAATCTCTGACATAGACGAGGGAGACTTTCATAAGGACCTTACATCAATAAATTGGAAAGAAATTGAGAGTATCGCGGATGTAAATAATCAGGTAGTGCTTTTTAACACAGCCATACTTACACTATTCGAAATTCACGCGCCTCTTAGAAAAAAAAACGATTAAACATCAGCAATTCCCGTGGCTAACCTTTAATATAAAATTGATGATGAAAAAACGAGATGACGCATACATTAAAATGAGAAAAAGTAAAAACGACATACATATTAAATACTATAAAGATCTAAAAATCTGCGTCAATAAAGCAATATATAGAGAAAAACAAGCCTACTATAATTTTTATGTTAATCGTAATATAAATAATCCCATTTCAATGTGGAAACATATAAAGTCCAATGTTAAGATAAAACCAAAACACAATATCCCCATAGACTTGTTTAATGATCCAAATAAAATAAACGACTATTTTTTAAACGTGCCTGGAAATAGAAACGTCTCGTTGTCATATTTAACGTACTTTGAGTTCCACTGCTGCATTAATGACATATTTGAGATAAAGGAGGTAAATGAACTAGAGGTACTAAAATTCATTAAAAGTTTAAAATCTAAAGCCATAGGCATTGATGGGATTTCTCTCGATATGCTCCGTATGACCCTTCCGAAAACACTACCAACTATTACTGCTATGGTGAACAAATCCATTAACTCTAAAACCTATCCAACATTATGGCAATATGCGTTAGTCAAACCCATACCTAAGAACTCAAATCCTTTGTCTGAAAAAGACCTTCGGCCCATCAGTATTCTCCCCTGTGTCTCTAAAATTATTGAAAAAATTGTCGCAGAACAGCTAACCATGTATTTAGATAGAAAAAAAAATTCTACCGGAAATGCAGTCGGGATTTCGTAAGAACCATAGTACCACGACGGCCCTAGCCCAACTTACTGACGATGTACTAACCGCTCAAGATGAAGGAAAAGGCACAATACTAGTATTACTAGATTTTTCTCGTGCATTTGACTGTATAAATGTTTCCCTTCTCTTATCAAAGCTTCATTACTATGGATTCAGTAGCAGCGCAGTACAATGGTTCGATAGTTATTTTAAAAACCGACTACAAACTGTAGAACTGAGCGATGACCGAGGAACATTAATACGTTCTCAATCAAAAAAAATCAAAGCCGGTGCGCCCCAGGGATCGAACCTGGCTCCAATATTGTTTTCAGTTTACAGTGCCGACTTAGTAAAAAACATTAAGCACTGTAAATTTCATTTATACGCAGATGATCTGCAAGTCTACAATGTCATGTAATCCGCGTGATACTCAAGAAGTCGTTAATAAAATCAACGAAGACCTCGAAAGTATAGCCGCGTGGTGCGACTCAAACTGCCTTGTACTAAACGGAACTAAATCTAAACTTTTAATTATGGGTTCTAAAAATCAAATAAAAAATATATCAGAAAGAGGGGCATGCATCCAAATTCGAGGGGAAATCGTAGAACGTGTAAATGAGATTCGCAATCTGGGCTTACTAATGGATGACAAACTACAGTTTGAGAACCACATACTAAGTACTAGCAGAAACTGCTTTTATAGACTTAAGGTTCTTTATCAAATAAGGGAGTTTTTAAATTCGGATATTCGGGTAAAATTGTGTGACACTCTTGTCCTTTCGAAATTTAATTATATGGACATTGTATATGGCCCGAGACTTTTAGCGCGGTCGCGACGTCTAGTGCAACGTGTTCAAAATGCATGTGCAAGATTTAGTTTGACAATACCGCCCCGCACGCACGTCACCCCTTACATTAACAATGCCAAAATGTTAAAAATGGAATATCGCCGAAAACTGCACATGGCAACTCTCCTATTCGGGGTATTAAAAAATAAAACACCTCCTTATCTTGCTGACAAACTCATATGGTCACGTGATGTAAAAACTTACAATACGCGCACTAGAGGGAATACTCTCGTCGCGCCTCGTCACCGCACTCACGCTTTCCGAGGAAGTTTCAAATACGCCGCATCCAAGTGCTGGAACGATATACCGCCTCCTTTGCGAAATCTGAAAGCAGTACACACATTTAAAAATAAATATAGAACACAATTACTGCAAAGTCAGATTAACTTTGATCAAAGTTTATAACGCTTTGCACGATTACGTACCTAATCGTCATAGATTATTAACAACGGAGCATTAAAATCGTCCTCTTGAATGCGGCTTTTGTTTTCTTATATACTTTTATATTCTTCAATAATTACTTTTTTTTTTACAAATTATCTGGTCATTTTATTATATAGCACTTTATAGTATTTTAATAATTTCCCTTTTGTAGTATATAGCCCTTTATAGTATTTTAATAATCTCCCCCTTTTGTAGTGTTCGTATAGCCCTTCTAAGAGCGTTTGAAAGCAACATAAACGGGACGTGCTGTGTCGAAGTGGCATTCGACCTTGAACGCTACTCTCTCCCTCTCACTTAAGATAGTTACTGTCTCTTTCTCCCTTGTTGTGCATAATTCTGTCATGAGTATACATAATATAGCACTGATTTCGGTAAGTCACTGGTAGGACACACTGAAAATCAGCGCCATGGAGAAAAAAAAATTCATGGCATTATGCTGAGTGTGCTCCTGTTCCCAGATGACGCCTTGACACATATGAGTATTGGTATTGTATAGTTTGTAATATGTAGTATATTGTAATTTGTATTGTATAGCCAATATTATTTGTAAATTTTGTGTTTTTTTTTATGTTATCTGTGATGGCGTCATTTTGGAGAATAAACCTTTCTTTCTTTCTTTCTAATGTCTACAAATTAAAATAAAAATTAACTTGCTTAAAGCCGCAATTAAATTACTAAATAATACTGTTACTGAGTAATCCATCCACTCCTGTACCCAATCCACCACCTTCCTAGAGTTCATTAAATACTCGTTATCATCCAGTGGCTGTCATAAGAGGCGACAGAAGGAAACTGAAACAGGAGAGGGGCAGTAGCATATTGGCTTAACGAACATGACAAAAAAACGGTTTCCAACCCACCTGTAAAGTGTGGTAACTATGGCATAATCCCTTTGTAGGAGACTTCGATAGGCTGCAATGATTGAAAAAAATAAATATCAACTGATATTGTATTGGGCGTCGTGGTTTGTAGAGGAAAATATAAAATGAATGTTCCACTATTTTTCCTCATTATAAACTTAGTTATATATCATCAAAATAACCTAGATAATAATTAGCAGAATTGCTATCCTACCAGAATGTAAGTGGTAATGTAGCCCTAGATTTGATCTTTAAAGTTGGTTACTGACGTCAATGGGTCACAACAGCCACTTTTCATGAGGTGAACTCTCAGCTCGTTTGTAACTTCAATAACTATAACCAGAATCTATACAAATAAATACAACTGAAGTGTCTGTTTGTAATGTCGAAATAACAGCTTTTTACTATATGCATATGAAAGTATATACGGTACTTATAACAAAAACACGATTTTTAAAATTTTTGTCTGTCTGTCTTTCTGTCTGTCTGTCTATTTGTACCGACTAATCTCCAAACGGCTGGACTGATTTTGACCGGACTTTCACTGACAGATAGCTGATGTTACAAGAAGTAACATAGGCTACTTTTATTTTAGAAAAGAATAAGGGTTCCGCGCAAAAAATTAAAACCCACGAAATCCAATCGTAATAAATTACGCGCGGGCGAGGTCGCGGGGATCAGCTAGTATTAAAATAAATTGCAAGAGCCTCTTGATATATGAGCTAGACAGATAATTCTTCATGATAATGATAAAAAAGTAAGCTCCTAAACCTTCAGAAGGAAATCTGTTTTACAAATCTAGGTTCTTACATGAAAATCTCTCAGATATAATACATATAATTTTTGGAAACCTAAGTCTTTGGAACTTATCAATTTGTGCGTTTTAAATGTAACTATGAGTAAATTAGATTTCGAAAGGTCATGCTCTGGTAAGCGCGGGGTAAAACATTTTGTTTTTCATGTTCACTTTAGTATGGAAAGTATCTCTTAATTTCTTATTAGTGTTTTCGGGTAAATCTAGTAATTAAAAATTAAAAAATTTGTACAACCGAGTTCAATATAAATTATTAAAAATAAATCAAAAACTATTGGTCAGACCTTAATCAAATTTATAAGGGACAACATGAGAAGCATCAGCTTTCAAATAAAAAAAAATATCGGAATCGGTTCATCCAGAAAAAAGTTATGAGGTAAAACACTTAAAAAAAGAAAAAAATATATACATTTGAATTGAGTAGCGTCTTATTTTTGAAGTCGGTAGAAAAAAATGCATATGATATCAAATTAATGTTTGTCTGTCTGTCAATAAAGAAATCTCTGAGAATCTTTCAGTTATATGATTGAAATTTGGGATAGTTATAAACTTTATTAATCCATTAATCGGTCTAGTATGACTGCTACGTCACACCAAAATGGTCATTATTCTCGGCAAGTACCTTTTTATCATTGAGAAATGCGTACCTGCATTGCAGGGGTAACGGGTTATATCGGACTCGCACTGACAATGTAGCTTCACCAAAACCAGGCCACTGTGGCGGCCCTCCTCAGGACATGACAACTCCATGCCCTACGCGAGGACCATATTCAACCGGGCCTTTTAGATTTTTTGAAGTGAAAACTTAGTATACATGCACACAGTGATATCTGCATATACATGTGTATGTGTAGATGCATATATCATTGACTTTTCACTGCTGTGCAGTCCTTATAGTTGCCTATGTTTTTTTTTGTTTGAAAGGTAACTTCATAAAGTAGTTGTTTTTGCTTCTTCAGCTTTCAGTTCAGCTTTGATTCTTTTTGTTTCGGGGTTTTTTTTATTAAAGTTTTAAGTTTAACTTTTGGCTTGTTTATTTTAATAATTATACAAATATATTTTTGAATTCTTAATTAAATCAATTTTCTTATAAAATTGAAGTGACAAACAAATTTACAAACATTCTGACCCAACTTTTTACAAAGAAGGCTACGTAAGCGTTAATGACTAAAATGGAATGCTTTACAGTCTGTAACTATACTGACTTTCTATACACTTCAGACCGAAACTTAACAGCGCAGGCACTGCTGATGGAAGAAATAGATAAGAGCGTTGTACCTGTCTAGATGGCCCCTAAGCAGTAAAGGTAAATTCTACTTAGTTGGTAAATGTAGCATTTATCATTTAAATGATGATGATGATGAATATACTTTATTGTACACCACGAACAAATATACAAATGACATAACAAAAATCAGATTATATTATGTACAATTTGTCGGCCTTATCGCTACATGGCGATCTCTTATAGGCAACCAAAGGTGTAAAGGAACAAAACAATGAATAGGTAGGTGGTAGGTGGTGCAATATATATATATGTGCATTTATATAATATATAAATGCTTGCAGCTTGGACATGGTTCCTAAAAATACTACGATTTTATGTTGAAAGTTCTACTTCAACTTTAACATTTAACAAAAGGTTAAAGTTTAAACGATATACTTTCGTCATTATTCGTTTGAGATTCTGTTCTATATTAAAATGTCCATTTAATAAAATATAAATTCCGAGACATCATCATCCTTTATCATCATTACAGCCCTTCAAAAGTCCCCTGCTTCATCAACATCCTTTAAGGAATGCCTTAAAGCACGGTCCTGAGCCACCTGCATCCATCGACTTGCTGCATGTCTTACCAGGTCGTCACTCCATCTAGTGGGGGGACGCCCTACACTTCGTCCGCCGATATGAGGCTGCCACTCGAGAACCTTTTTTCCATATCGGTTGTCGGTTCTTCGAGCTATGTGGCCGGCCCATTGCCACTTTAGGTTACTAATCCGTTGGGCTATGTCGGTCACTCTGGTTCTACTGCGGATGTCCTCATTTCTAAGTTTATTTTTAGAAAACCCGAGAATAACCCTCTCCATAGCCCGCTGAGCGACCTTGAGCTTCCTCATACGGCGAGCAGTGAAGGACCACGTCTCAGTTCCATAGGTCATCACTGGCAACACGCACTGGTTGTACAATTCAGACAGATTTTATTTAAATATACATTCATTCATCTGTCATGGTTATTTCGGTAATCAAGTGAAAGCTATTAACATAAACCATTGAAAAACTAATTTATTATTACTTAACTACACCTCCATAGAATACCAACCTACCAACCTAAAATAGCAGCATCATTCAGCTGTTATCCCATGGTAAGTGACAAGAAGCGCATACCTTTTTTTTTTTTTTTTACTTATTATAAGCCAGTGCTTGACCACAATCCCACCTGGTGGTAAGTGGTGATGCAGCCTTAGATGGTAAATCGCACTGTCTTATCGTAACAAAAGCCTATTCACTCTTGCCTTGAAGACGCCTAGATTGTATTCGGACGGAAAGATAGACGCCGGCAAATTATTCCACTCCTTTGCTGTACGCATTACAAAAGACGAAGCAAACCGTTTGGTTCTAATGCGTGGAATATCGACAACAAAGGGATGAAGACCCGCCGACCGTCTGGTTGTCCGATGGTGGAAAGGAGAGGGAGGAATTAAGGCGTGTAATTCCTGCGCACACTTACCGAAATGCATCCTGGATGAAGACCCGCCGACCGTCTGGTTGTCCGATGGTGGAAAGGAGAGGGAGGAATTAAGGCGTGTAATTCCTGCGCACACTTACCGAAATGCATCCTATAGAATACCGAGAGACTGGCTACTCTGCGCCTGTGCTCAAGGCTGACAAGATTGGTTTCAACCAAATCAAGGTCACCAATGAGCCTCTTAGCACGTCTCTCCACTGAGTCCAATGCTGCCAGGTGGCATTTTGCAGCACCAGCCCATATGTGACAGCAGTACTCCATGCACGACCGGACTTGGGCTTTATATAAGGTAAGAAGCTGCCCCGGCGTGAAGTACCGCCGCACCCTTGCAAGGACACCAAGTTTCCTTGCGGCTGCTTTGGCTCTGGACTCAATGAACCGCCCAAAGTTTAGGTTCGGAGAAAATTCAATCCCTAACAACTGAAGGCGGTCAGTGTACTCCAAGGATACATTCCGGAAAGTAGGAGCCAAGGTGAGCGGGCTCCTTTTAGCGGTAAAAAGACACGCTTGTGTTTTGGAGGCGTTAAATCTCACGAGATTGGCATCGCCCCATTCGGTAGAGACTGCCTGTAGTGTGAGACTCACACGCTCAACCATAGCCTCTCTTTCTAACTGGATTTGATCCCGACTGGGCCGGGCGCTTGGTTGGTATCTCTCCACAACTGTGCTGTCGTCTGCATACCCATAGACACCGGGAATGAGCAGATCATTTATATGCAGCAGGAAGAGAGTTGCGGAGAGAACGGACCCCTGAGGAACACCGGCGTTAGTCGCCACAGTATTGGATGAGCAGCCATCAACGACGACCCGGAGAGACCGTTCACTCAGAAAGTCCTTCACCCAGACAATTAGGCCAGGGGATAAGCCGTACGCTGAAAGCTTGCCTAATAGACTAGCGTGCCAAACCCTGTCAAAAGCCTTCGAAACATCTAGGGAAACAGCAAGTGCTTCACCACTGTTCTCGAGGGCTTCGCCCCATATGTGAGTGGCATACGCTAGAAGGTCCCCAGTTGATCGATTTCGGCGAAACCCGTACTGGCGATCACTGAGGAGATCATTTTGCTCTAGGTATGCAATAAGGTGGGCGTTCAATATACGCTCCATAATCTTGCAGAGTATGGAGGTAATTGAAATTGGCCGATAGTTGGCAGGGTCGGTACGGCTACCTTTTTTAGGCACAGGCTGCACATTGGCCAGCTTCCAAGATTTAGGCACTATTCCAGTCCTGAATGAGAGGCGGAACAAGCGTGTCAACACAGGAGACAACTCAGGTGCACAGACCTTTAGAACTATAGCTGGTATACCATCAGGTCCACTAGCTTTATTCACGTCTAGACTTCGCAAGGTTTTAAGAACCTCCTTGTTGGTGATACGGACCTCAGTCATAGAGGTATCGCAGTGAGGTAATTGTGATGGTACGCTGTTGCTACTGTCCAGACGCGAATTGCAAGCAAAAAGAGAAGCAAATAAGTCCGCTTTCTCCTTAGGCGCATGCGCCAGTGAGCCATCTGGTTTTACCAGCGGAGGCAGTGTAGACCGACAAAAGTTTGTCTCGACCGCTTTGGCGAGAGACCAAAAAGCTCTACTGCCAGATGGTTTGACAGAGAGCTTTGTGCCGATGCGTTTAATGCGGTCGAAACTGGCTTGGCGTAATGCCTTTTTGCACGACTTGGCGGCTTAGTTAAAGGCTCTCTTCTTAAGGCTAACATCCGGAGCTTTACGGTCTCGAGCATCGACCCAGGATAAGTACGCCATATGCTTGTGCTTTTCAGCACGAGCGCACTCGGCGTTAAACCAAGGGCGAGCTTTACCACCAATGGGCACGTAAGCAAAGGGGATGAAATACTCCATCGCTTGACGTATCACATTGGTTATGGCATCCGCGCAGCTCGATGGGTCTCTAGAGGAGAAGCAGACCTGCCGCCAAGGATAAGATGCAAAGAAATGCCGCATCTCATCCCAATCTGCTGACTTGTATCGCCACATTCGTCGCATCCCGTGGAAATCGTAGTTAGGTGGGGAATATAACGATACAGATTTCACCAGACAGTGGTCCGAAGTTCCCAAGGGTGAGGTACCCTGAACATCATACCTGTCTGGATCGGTCGTCAGCAGAAGGTCGAGGCAGTTGGCTGTGTGCCCATCCACATCAGGTACCCTAGTCGCTTGTTGCACCAGCTGGGAGAGCCCCAGCGACAAGGCAAAATTCCACGCCTCTCTCCCAGCGTGGTCGGTCTTCTGGTATGGGAACAGCCAGTCCTGATGACAGGCATTAAAGTCCCCCAGAAAAACCAACTGTGCATTAGGGTACCGATTTAGAGCCACATCAGAGGCTTCACTGAGGTGTTCAAACAGCCTAGTTGTCTCCTGGTCGCCGCTGTGGGATCGATAGACACAAGAATAAATAATTTTATCCATTCCAGTGTCTATCAATACCCAGATCGTAGAGAAAGTGGGGTCTTCAAGGTGACGGAGACGCTTACAGCAGATGTCGTTGCGGACGTAAACACAGACTCCGGCGCGCTGATGGAAATTATGCTCCAATGTGTACCCAGGGTAGGCAAGGTACGCCGCACCTAGAGGACATCTGATCTGCGTCTCAGTCAAGAAGAGTAAGTGCGGCTTGTCAGTCTCAAGGTGGTAATGGACTGCATTGAGATTACAGTGCAGGCCTCGGATGTTTGTGAGGTGCACTTTAATGGAGAGGGAGTGCAACCGCTGTACAAACTTACTCTTATTTTTCCTTTTTTTCATATATGGTGGGAGTGAATAGGTTGAGAGAATGGCAGTTGGACGAGGCGTCACACATATAACCTAGGGACGCAAACAGAGTCATAGCATCGATGGAACCTAGCATGGAGATCGCGGGGACGCCCGAACCCCCCTGGAAATCGCCACCAGGCCCTCTCCTCCGGTCGCCAACCGGCATGGTGGAGCCATCCCAGGATTTTTCGTAAGATGGCGGGGCAGCCTTTCATGAGTGGCTGGCTCATTAATTGGGCCCCCAACTATCTACGGTCGGCCAGCGGTGCAACCGTGCTTCGGATCCCGCTAACCTCCATAACCAGGCACCTGACACTAAGAAACGGCCGCGTCGCAACCGGTCCGTATGCGTAACGCAACTGTCCAGACCCATTCTCCCTAAGATATGGGTTTCACCTAACATCATACCGGAACACGATTTGCATCATTTGGCGGTATGTCTTTGCCAGGTGGGTGGTAACTAACCCTCGGCCGGGCCTCTCACTAGTAGAGGACCAACCTACCACCAGTATGTAGTACTGCTCGTTTGGCACTACCCAGGGGATACGTGTAGGGAATCAGGGTTCAAGTAATTCCTACGGACGCGAGCAGCTTCATCCCCCAAAGTTGTGTGTTTTTAGTGGTAACGAGACATTCCGTTTTAGTTAGATAGATAGAAAATTCTTCATTGCACTCAAAACGATTTGGTACAAAGGTGAAGTTAATATCGAAAAAGCATTTTCTGACAGCTAAACGTTGGTAATTTGGTGAGAGCTATGGGTAGAGCAACAGACAAAATACTAGATTATTTAAACATATTATTTAAAATACGTTATACAATATAAATATGTTACCGCTTAAGACGATTTTGAAGGGACCCAGCCAAAATCGCGACTTAAGCGGGAAAGCGTATTATGCGGGATAGGGAAATAAAACATCATTTATAAATATTGTGTAGATAATGAATTTGTGCATATGTATATGTATTTAAATACATTACATCATAGTTAATTATTATTTATGATGACATTACTTAAAATAATCACTTATTTTGGTTTGACAAAAAGATTTTGATGCATTATTAATGACAAAGCTGTCAATATATTTTAACTTTTGCAGTGCGTCATCACTTTTCCTGAAAGAAGATACATAGCTCCTTACATCGTTTACTGCTGATAATGCCTCTGTGTTTGCAAAATCGGAATTGACTCTCCTTCATCTTAATCATCATCACTTAGGACCTCTTTCTAGATGTTATTCACATCTTGAATTAAATCTTCGATCGAACAGGTTTCGTAGGGTGCAACATTGTCATCAATGGAAGAATATCCAGAAAAACCCTGCAGTATCGCGGGTTCTTCTTATAACACGATTTCAGCTTCGTTATTTCGGAAACCTGCTTTCTTGAAACAATTTTGGATGGTTTCAGGGTTAATTGCTTGCCATGCCGCTGCAATGTTTAGGATCGTGTCATGCACAGTCAGGGGTCGTTTGCTATCAGGGTCTTCCATTTCCTTAAGATAGCGATGTATCAGTCGTATTCTGTAGTCATGTTTAAGGACTTTTATAATGCCCTGGGTGAGAGGGGCAGATATCAAGGAAGAGAATTATGCGTCTACATTTAATCTGGTAGTGATCATCTAAAGCTTTTAACCGGTTAATAAAACGAAGGACAGTCATCCAAGCTTGAGATTGTGCATCATATGTTAAGGGAGCGATTTCACGTTTTTGAAGCAACGTGAATTTTTCGCCTTACCAATCACTAGCAAACGTAAATTTTCCGACAAAGATGGCGTATAAGACGGGATGACAAATCGTATTAAGCGTGTTAAAAATGTATGAAAACATACCTCAAGTTGCAGGGACTGACATAAAATGGCGTATTAAACGGGAAATCGTATTAAACGTGATCGTATTAAGCGAGATCCATCCATTGCAACATGCTTGTCGCATTCAGTGGTAAGAAAACAAGCTTGATGTTCTACAGTTCAACATCTTTAGGGTGAGAGGGGCAGTTATCAAGGAAGAGAATTATGCGTCTACATTTAATCTCGGTAGTGATCATCTAAAGCTTTTAACTAGTTAATAAAACGAAGGACAGTCATCCAAGCTTGATATTGTGCATCATATGTTACAGGGAGCGATTTCACGTTTTTGAAGCAACGTGGATTTTTCGCCTTACCAATCACTAGCAAACGTTAATTTTCTGACGCAGATGGCGTATTAGACGCGATGACGAATCGTATTAAGCGTGTTAAAAATGTATGAAAACATGCCTCAAGTTGAAGGGACTGACATAAAATGGCGTGTTAAACGGGAAATCTTATTAAACGTGATCGTATTAAGCGAGTTTTACTGTATATATATATACATTTCTTAATTGAGGATAGATGTAAGTTTCTATGGACCACAGCATCCACTTACTATTAGGTGGAATGTATACACGTTTGTCACTCTTCTTATATCAGACATTTAGTCATTTGCTAGTAACTGACTCATTGTATACGGATATACGGATACATGACCCTGTGACACTAGGTTTCTTCTTAATCATTTTAGATCAAGGTTAAACTAATATAACCTTTTCCCATCATTTGCGATTATAATATAAATAAACATAAATTGTCTTTAACCAAATCCTGGCCCTATTTCCTAACTCCTATTCTTTACTTTCGCTTAAATGATAGTAGTAAATAATTGAAAAGGCTTGGTCTAACTAAATACTATATTCAAACTTTGCTCAGCCCTGGTCATGACAAACTGCCTTTATATCTAGGTAAAATAAATAATTAAACTTTAAAGAAAAATATAAACTGACTTTAAGAAACTAAAAATTATTAACTAACTTTCGCACAATCTAATACTTTTTATTTATCTAATACACGGACTTTTTATTAAAACAGTAACAGTGGTAGAGCCAGGCGGCAGCTTTTGCTGTCGCACGGATGGGCCGGCTCGAACCGGCGTGGTACCACGACTTCACAGAATACCAGCGTGAAGTAGAGGTTTACCTCTGCGTTTCGCTTGGTGAGTGCAAGTGGCCGGAGGCCCTTTTTACTGGAAAGGAGGCATTCCATCTTAGTCCTCAGGGGTGACAACGCATCTGCATTTTGATTCGCAAACGAAGATAGATGTAGATGTATATGGCTTTTTAGTTTATTGAAGTCGGTTTAATTATTTGGCCCTTTTAAATAAACTAAGCAATATTACAAAATCAAAATAAAAAAAACGATTTTCGTCTTTAATTTATATTAATAATTTCAAATTTTTATACCATATAGCTGCTTTTTTTTAAACATTAAATTGTGGTTTCATTCGTTTCCATCTTTTGATCTTTAGAATATTTCAATAAAAAATAGAGTTAATAAAATCGATTCACAATTTGTGAATATATCGATAATAATAAAAAAATGGCGACAATTTTTAATCACTTTTCCAGTTCTGAGCTCTGTTTAAATTTTAATGCTCTAACTCATCGGAAATTTAAAATAGGTTGAAACATTTGTAATGAATGAGCAAACGAACAAACGGGCAGACAAGGCAGTGATTTATGTTATTTTTAATGTTTTAAGTCTCTAGATAATCGGGAAATCAGTTTAAAATCAATTTCAATATTTTGTACCAAACAGACAAGAGAGCGAGTGAAAAAAATGTAAAATACAGTTGAATATTTCATCCTGGCTTTTTATAGAAGGCTAAAATTAAATAAATACGTCCAGGAAACGCAACAGTTTCAGGAAACGGAAATTCCGTCGTTTATTACCGAGTGTCCAACAATTCGACAGCTGCTAATTGGCGGTTGGTAATGTACTCGTATTCAAGCAAAAAGACAAGTGAAGCTTAAATCCTGAATCATGTGGTTTGCTGCCAAGCGTGCTATTCATTAAAACATCTTTATTATAACCCTGGTATTGAGATGATCGCTACCATGCTATTTCTAATTTGTTTGGTGTTGTCAATTTTTGTGTTACTATATTGATAGTATTTTTTTTAAATGTCCCGTTTGGTTTCATGGTAAATTAAGTATAATAGTTACTTTCGATATGTATTATTTATAATCTATATTAAAATACAGTTTGATTTCTATTTCTACACAATACCAACGGCCCATAAGCTAGGTAACAGTGCTGGTTTTTGTTTTTAAAATATAAAACCACATTAGTATAACGTCTATAAAACTGCATATGGTGATGATGAAAGTCATGCTGCAGCTATATTATTAGTACGGTCGTAGCATGAATGGGTCGGCTCGACCGGGGAAGGCCCACGCCCTCGCAGAGTAGCAGCGTAAAATATCATCTCAATGCTGCTGTGTTTCGTATGGTGAGTGTAGAGAACCAGAGACCCACCCTATTTACTGGAAGCGAGGCATTCCATCTTAGTATTCACGGGTGACGCATCCGCATTTTGATTCGTAGTTGAGGATAGATGTAGATGTATATGGGCCACACCAACCACTTAGCATGAGGTGGACTGTGTGCTTATTTGTTACCCTTATGTTATAAAAAAAATCATCAACATCATGTCTGCAGACACTCTCATGTCCACTAAACAAAGGCCTCTCCCAAGGAATGCCACAAAACAATGTTGACTTCCTGTATGTTTTACCAAATCATCACTCCATCTCCATCAGGCTACCACTGTAGAATCTTTCTTTCCCATCTGTTATTGGAGCTACGTGACCGGCTCATTCCCAATTTAGTTTACTGATCTTTTGGGTTGTGTCGATTACTCTGGTTCTTTTACAAATAACTATATTTGACAATGAAGACATTATGGCCATCTAAAGTATTCTGACAAATTATTTTAGAAAATATAAAAAAATATATATCTTATTTGATATTTATGTTACTTTATAATTAATGTGACTAAAGATTGTAAATATCAAAACTAATTGATTTATAATTTATTTCAATCTTTGTAAATAAACTAGTAGTACAATATAATTGGAGTATTCAGATATGATTAAAATATTAATAATATTATAATAAAATACTTACATTGAAAATTGCCTTAATGGAAATTTTAATTAAGTTGTGTAATATTTGATAAGGGTAAAATTCATCAAAATGAATTGGTTTATTTTTTAATTTATTTCGTTTTATTAACGATAGTCACAAATAAATATTTTTAATTTGAATTTTGAAAAAAGAATTCCCGCAAACGGACACTAACGTGTTTGAATGAGCTATTTGTTGAACTGAATAAATAATATGGAATATTAAATGTAAATAAATCTGCCACCAATACAAATACGAAGAATATAATCCGCAAATAATGCGAGTCCGATATCGGTCGGTACTGAGAAAACTAATCCTATCTTTCTACCCTATTTCAGAGCTTAGACCGTGTCTAAGCCGATTACATGAACGTTCGGACACATCTTCAATTATAAGACTCTTTTCAACGGTGTGATCATTGAGATTTGTGTCAGATAGAAATTTAATCTGAAAAGTATTTCGAATTTTACGGTTATTGAATTTTTAAGTCTTTTTGAACGTATTACGTACGTAGCCTGATGTTTTTTTTTTATATAAAAAGGGTGACAAACGAGCACACAGTCCACCTGATGGTAAGTGGTTACTGCGGCCCATAGACATCTACGTGTATCCTCTATTACAAATCAAAATGTAGATGCGTTGTCACCCGTGAGGACTAAGATGGAATGCCTCATTTCCAGTAAAAAGGGCCTTCGGCCACCTGCACTCACCAAGCGAAACGCAGAGGTAAACCTCTACTTCACGCTGGTATTCTGTAAGGTCGTTGTACTACCCCAGTTCGAGCCGGCCCATCCGTGCGACAGAAAAAGGTGCCGCGTGGCTCTACCACTGTTAAAAATGAATGATTTAGAATGCCTCCTGATGGTTTAATTTATGTACTTACATATTTAGCGGGGACTCATCATAATGAAAAGTTTGTACAAGAGCAATAATTATTTCATAATGCAATTTCTCCCAGTAGACCTCTAGAATCTAGATGGTAAATACCAAAAAAGAAAAATCGTAAATTTCATAATTTTCTCGTGTGTAGCAGAAAATCATTTTTTTAAAGGCATGGCATTTGACGGTTAACATAGAGGTGATGCTGATGGAATTTTATGGTATGATTTTTTGAAATGTGTGATGGTGAAAATTAGCATTTTATTAGTGGTTACGTATCGTTATTTTTGTAAAATCAATTAAAACTACTGTGAAAGTAAAATTCATATAGTCTCTAGAAACTGCTCGTGTAGAAACACTAGTGTGTATATCGACATAAGACGGACGTTCTACGCAATTTCTCAGTTACAAAGGGGCACATTTTCTAAACGTTCATTTTAATTTAGAAAATTGAATGAAGATTTTCCTTGTTTCTTTGGTATCGTCTTTACATAACCTGTTTCATCAAAAAAAGTTATATGAAAGGCTTTATGATTCACTGTTTTGTCTAGTGGCCGTATTATAACTGGTACTGGTAAAATATCCGAGTTTTAGCCCCACCCGAGTGTGGCTAAAAATCAGTTATTGAATTTTTCTGTCAAATAAATTTCAGTATCAGTTTGATGTCACAAAGACGGTGATTAACCCTCGTACTTCGAAAAGCTTGTAAATGCTGTGGTCCTGCATCTGATCTCTCTGCGGTCCTATGGGCTAAACCATTCCATCGGATTATGAAAGTGAGGTAATAGAAATTGCACTTGTGTTTGCTCACACATTCTTGTTACGCGCAAACGGCTAGTCATCGATGAGTCTGGCAACCGAGACCGAAATTCTGTTTGAAAGACATTATTATAAAAGTATTATTTAGCCGTGGTAGCCCAGGTGCCTCTCACCGTGAATTTTAATGAAGGTACTCAAGCCAGCAGGGTTTGATCCCCATCAGTAATAATGTAATTGGTATTTGAAATTTTAATTACTGAATTTACATGAACAGTGAAAACTAATACCGTGAGGAAACATTCATGTCTGAGGAATATATATTTCGAATATTAGTGAATTCTAGATACAAGCACATCTCCAGTAACCTTTCACCCGCACATCGTTATACTCTCTCTTACACTCATCTTACATTGTCATCGTATATTTCTCTCATTGTGTCATTTTCATCTACACATAACTTAATATTACCCACTACTAATGCCGCGTTCCATCACCTTTTCTTAGAATTTTAGTTTGGTATTCTTGGATTATCACCAGTCTGTGAAGAATGTGAAGTGGACATTTTAGGAAAAAAAAAACATATTGACTTTATTAAGTTTTAAATATTGTTGATTAATATATTATAGTTGCGACGATGACGAAGTAGGTGACGTACCCGATCAAACACATAGTCTCAGCTTTAGAAAAGTCTTTTTACTCTGCCTTGAAAACACTCGCATTGTAAATGGTTGGAAAAACATATGCTAGGAAACTATATTTATTATTAATAGAATAAAAGTGAAAAACGAACACACCTGATGGTTTGTGGATACTGTGGGCTATAGATATCAACATAATATATCCTTTATAATGAATTAAAAATGCAGATATATTGCCACACTTGAAAATGGCTTAGTTACCAGGAGAAAGGTTCTCTCGTTATCTACACACCATATCAAGAACACAACAGCATTAAGCTGCTATTTTACTCTGGTATTCTGTGAGAGCGTTGCCTTTCTCGGTCAAGCCGACTCACTCGTGCTATAATGATGATATAGCTGCAACATGGCTTTACAACTAATAGTTTATGAGTTTATTTCTTTATTTTTTTTTATGTGAACCATCTATTGGCGCATTTTAGCAGTAAAACCGACTCAAATGGCGTGATGGCAAACAGTATTATGCTCATTTATGCTGTCATGCCACCTCTTCGCCACCGCTTTCGACTCCCTTATGTGTGCGTGCGCATATACTACACACTTCATTCCTCCTCTGTCTGAGTTGTATACTGCGTGTGCCTTTTTATTTCTCATTTATTTTGCTTCATAATATTTATTGGTTTTCATTAATTATAAATACAATCAACTATGATGTTTCACATCTGGCGGGCGCCCTGTGACGGCTAACTTTTTTTTGTACCTTCTTGCGCTTATTTCTTTCTTTATTTATTTTTTCTACCTCGTCTACAATACGGTATTATTATATGTTATTCCTTTCCTATACAAATATATGAGATGTTTACAGCGATAAGATGCATAATATTCACTTAGTGTATGCGAACAACGCAATATACGGAATTCCCAATAAGTTCGAGTGAACTTTCTTGAATGAGAACGTTTCGTTCTTTAAATAAAACAGTTATATTGGAAATAAAACGCATGACTTTCTTTTTTTAACTTCATTATTAGTCCGTAAACTTTATGTCTACGATTGCTTTGTCTTAATATTTTTCATAGCATTCGTAAATATTCAAGGACACTTCTTTTTAAAAACCGTACTGCGAGTAGGCCTTGCGCCATTACGGTTTAGAATATTACCTTGACAAATCGATTTGAAGGAAAAACTTAATCTTGCAGTGGAAAAAAGAACATTCTTCTATCTTCATCACGGTCGATGCTATAACTGCAAATGTAGTTTCAATCGCAAACATCGTAAAGAAAACAATCCAAAAATTGTTACCAGTGCCGTAGCACTGGTAACAATTTTTGGATTGTTTTCTTTACCCTATGTTGCGAGATCATACTACTGCACGCATGCACGAACGCTTACAACATTAAAATTTTCAAAGGGTATATTTCAAAATGTATAAAATGGCAGAAAGAGTTATAAAAATCCTTATTATCTTCAAAATTATTTAGGGGTACTAATCTAATTTTAGTTTCATTTGAAAGTTGAAGTAATCATAATGTAATGTAATCCCTTTACTAATGAAGCAATTGAGACTCACTCGTTCTATATGAATACGAATAATTAACTTTAATTTGTTACTGAACCTTAAAACTCCAGTGGGTAATAACAGCATATTCGGTTTCGCTTTAAAATCGTTAAAATGTCACGATCCGTTTTTAATTTTATTAATTGTTTTCGTTTTTAAATAATCCTTGCTAATTTTAAAATAGAAAATATACGTTCAGAATTATTGAGTAACTCGGCTGAATGACATGGTAGGAGAAATGAATAATTGCACAACTGTCTGTTTTGTAGTTATGGCATTTTGTTATCATTGATTCCAATGAAGAGTTGGACTCAAATTATAGAACGGACGAAAAACACATATTGCAACGTTATTCTTTTTGCAGTCTTTACCGGCGGGTGTAAGTATAGATATCGACAGTGTGCAAGTGAGAGGTGAATAGAGACGATGCTATTTTCAATCCCATTCTTTAACCGCACGTGTAGATGGAGACTCTAAAAATTAGAGTAATTTTAGAATACAGATTCCAACGTGGTATTAACGTAGCAGATACAAGCAAAAATAGAAAAATTCACGCCTGTCACCCAGAGGGGTAGGCAGAGACTATGGACTTCCATTTGTCACAATCCTGACACACCTCTCGCGTCTCCTTTACATCCATATATCTACCCATAGACGCTCTTCGGTTAAGGGTACTTCTAATCTGGCCCATTTTCAATATATCGCCGAATTTGGTCAATAAACCTTCGTCTAGGGCGTCCCTTCTCGACTCTGCCGTTCACTTCTGCAACATAAATTTGCTTTGTCACTTTTTTCTCATTGATGGAAAAAAAATTAATCCACCAAGCATTCATTTCTTTATCCTAACCAGGATTAATATAGGAATACTTCGGTGATTTGGTCATGTAGAAAGAATGAACGAGGAAAGAGCATACACGTAGAGATGATAGATATATAGAGGATCGAGGAGAATACTACTATAGTTTTTACGTTATATCATGGTGCGGGTGACAGATTAACAGGTCACTAGAATGTAGCTTGCATGCGTTTGCAAGATACGACAAAATTTATAACTATGAGAAAATAACACTGAATTTCCTGTTATGACTATTAAATTAACATTAACTTTAAAAATCTCACCTAATGTGGTTTTATTACACTAATAAAATAAAACTTTTATAAAGTTTAACTTATTTCACTTGCGTCCGTGGTTACGTACTATGCTTACTAGTGTTAATTTTTTTAATTAGTAGATTTGTGCCTCATAATCGGACGTAAAATTTGTCAAGCGAATACAATCACAAAACATAAATAAGATAATTCTATTTTAGTAGCTAGATTTAAGTAGCTTACGATTCATGTACAATAAACAAATATATAAATAAGTAGAGAAAGTGGTAAAATTAAGAAAAACTAATTAAATAATTTTATATTTATTCCGCCATTTTGTTGTTTTCGCTTAAATTAATCTTGAAGGCGAATGACTAACCCCCGTATGACTCGCCTTAACAATTGTTTTTGTTCGTAACAATATGTAACTATAACGTCTTAAGGATGACTCACGCTAGACCGTGCCGGGTCCGAGCCGAGTGTCAACTAATATTACATATATTTTGTATGGACACACTCACGCTATACCGAGCGGCAACCGAGTGACGACCGGGCAACGGACAACGCTCGGAAACAACTCGGCTCGGCTCGGCCATTACCTTGTAGTAGAAGATTTATCAGATTCTTCATCGTCCAGAGTGATGCAGCTAGCCGCTAATTCCAGATCGTCAAAATTCAACATGATTGTAGTCTAGTTACAACAGTATTTTTGCTCGGACGAGTATACTGCATCACGGCGCAACGATAATTGCTCGGTCAAGGCCCGGTCGGTTGCAATTACATGCACGGGATCGGCTCGTTGACTGTGCTACGGACGGACACTCGGCTCGGACCCGGCACGGTCTAGCGTAAATCATCCTTAAATTGGTATTAACCCTTTCGCTGTCCCGTGCACTACATATAGGTCATTGCTATTGTCTTACTATTGTGTCTGGAAACCGGACAGTAAACGTGTTAAACTGTAACTAAAACTTCCATGCGTTATAATTTATTTATAAAGAAGTAAGTATTCCGGTTTTAATGTTTTAGTTGATAGCTAATCCAAAATTTTTGCTTTGCTTTGATTTGTGTATCGTTAATCACCTTTTTGTAAATCTATTTAACACTGTTCCATCTCTAGACACGCTAAAATATAAGCTTTCATCCGCACCATACTTTAACCACTAGAACGCAAAGACTACAATGAATGCACTGTGCGTTTTTGCTTTAATTGCTTTTATAGTTGAAACTTCGACTTGAAGAATAAACCTCGGGGAAGATCAGACATTAAAGTGTAATTAATGTAGTGTAAACAATGAATTAAAAGTGGAAGCCAATCCTTATTAGATACATACTTTTGACTCACATAAACACTCACGCCTGTCACCCAGAGGGGTAGGCAGAGACTATGGAATTCCATTTGGCACGATCCTGACACACCTCTCTCGCTTCCTCCACATCCATATACCTACGCATACACGCTCGTCGGTTAAATGTACTCTTAATTTGGCCCATTTTCAATATTAAGCCAATTTGGTCGATAAACTTTCGCCTAGGGCGACCCTTCCCGACTCTGCCATTCACCTCTGCAACATAAATTTGCTTTGTCACTCTTTCCTCATTCATTCTTTCTACATGACCAAACCACCGAAGCATTCCTTTCTTGATCCTAGTCACAACATCACCTTGCAAACCACACATTTCTCTTATCACACTATTTCTCACCCTGTCATTCAGATTCAGCCCTAGCATACTACGTAATGACCGCATTTCTACAGCATTTATTCTACTCTCGTGCTTCATCTGCCACACCCAACTTTCACTACCATACATTAAAGTAGGGACTAACACAGCATTGTGAATTGCCAAACGTGCCTTTTTGGACACATTCTGACTTTTCACAATAGAATGTAGAGCCCCATTCAATCTATTTCCTGCATTCACTCGTCGTTCTATATCCTTATCATATCTACCATCCCTGCTAAACACACATCCCAAATACACAAACTCATCAACTTGCTCTACCAACTCCCCTTCTATTCTTATTTCACATATCGTTTTACTTTCTTTTCTTTCAAAAACCATAACTTTCGTCTTACTTGCGTTCACTTTCATACCCTTTTCTTTTAATGTCCTGTTCATTAATGTAACCATCATTTGCAACTCGGCCGCCGACGACGCAAGTATGACTTGATCATCGGCGTACAAAAGGCATTTGACGGTTAACTCACCCATTCTTAACCCGCATTCTTCTGCTTTCAAATTTTCCAAACAACTGTCCATAAATAGGTTGAAAAGCCACGGGGAAGCCACACAGCCCTGTTTGACACCTTTATGGATGCCAAACCAGTCCGAGTAGGCCCCGTTGATCCTGACACAAGCACTAGAGTCCCCATATAGAGACTTCAATGCCTGTATCAAGCCAGCGCTCAACCCAAATGAGTTCAGTGTTTGCCATAACACATCCCTGTCCACTCTGTCATAAGCCTTCTCCAAGTCTATGAACGCACAAAAAACTCTTTGGTTTTTGGCCAAAAACTTCTCCGCGATCGTGCGCATGGAAAAGACCTGATTCGTACATCCCATTCCCTTTCTAAATCCCGCTTGCACATCCCAAATTTTTCCATCACTTTCTTTCATAACTCCTTCAATTAGTACCTTAGCATACAGTTTTCCCACAATGCTAAGAAGGCTGATACCACGGTAATTTTTACAGTCCTGCTGTGATCCTTTTCCTTTATATATTGGGACTATCACGGCTTTGCACCAGTCTCCCGGTACACGCTTAAGTTCCCAACATAAGTTAAACAAGGTGTACAGCAGGTCTGCCACCACTCCTTCTCCAGCCCTTAGCATTTCGAGAGACACTCTATCATAACCGGCTGCCTTACCTGCTTTCATACTTTTCATTGCTTTCATTATTTCATCTTTACTTATATCTCTATCTATTTCCTCTTCTTCCGGAATTTCTATTTCATTTAATTCAAACGTCTCATCACTTATAAACACGCTTTCAAAGTATTCCTTCCATCTCCTTAAACTCAAAACTTCGTCATTCAGAATACAGCCATTCTGGTCTCATATTAGCATTCATTCTAGGCTGTTTTGAATGTCCCCTGGTAGTTCTTACGAGTTTCCAGAACATTTTAATGTTTGCCTGGAAGTTATCCGATATTCTTCTATCATTCTTATCCGTTCTTTCTTGCTTTTTCCTTTCAACTACTTCTTTTACTCTCTTATTTAGGTGTCTAAAGACTGCCTTCTTCCTTTCAATATCATCATTCATACTGCTAGAATTACTAGCCTTGGTTGCTAGTAAATCTAGCCATGCTTTCTTCTTTGCTTCAACTTCCATCTGTACCTCATCATCCCACCATAACTTGTCAATTTTCCTTTCATTCGTTCTCTTACTGACACCACATACTTCGGTAGCTGCATCCACTAAACCTTTCTTGACATTATACCACACAGTCTCCAAGTCTAAATCATTCATACACAATTCAGCCATACCACTTATATTTTCTCTCAATCTATATTTGAACTTCTCTCTCACACCTTCATCTTGTAACCTCTCTGTTCTTATACGCTGTAACGCAGTGTTAGACACAAATGTCCGATGCCTCCAACGTCTGAAAAGACCATTAACTCGGCATAAGACCAAGTAATGATCCGTCCCTACGTTAGAGCCCCGGTAAACCCTTGTATCTACCCCCGCGCTCCTCATTCTTTCATCAACAATTATGAAATCTATCATGCTTCTATCATCACCTCTTTCCCATGTATACGTGTGAATCTTCTTATGACGAAAGAAAGTGTTCGTCACAAAAAGATTATTTTCCACGCATACGGCGAGAAGACTTTCACCATTCTCATTTATACTTTCATCACCAAACGTTCCCAATATCCTTTCATAAACAAGCCTCCTCACCCCAATCCTTCCATTAAAATCGCCTAATATCACAATATTTTCATTAACCTTGCATTTAATTAGCACCATCCTTACCAACTCCCAAAACTGCTCTCGGATATAAGTGGGCTTAGACATGTCTGGGGCGTAGACCCCTAAAACAAACAACTTCTTTAAGCCCACTTTCATTCGTATCCATAGCAGTCTCGGGCTTACACATGTATGAGTATGAACTCTTTCACACAATGACCTATTCTTTCTGAAAGGATGATACCGACTCCCTGGCATGCCCGCTCGGTCTCGTCTACACCAGACCAGTACGCGGTATACATGCCATGTGCATCCTTTCCCTTCCGTTTCGTCTCATTTACACATAACACGTCTATTCCTCTATCATGCATCATATCGCATACTTCATCCATCTTATCATTCATTCCTCCACATTCATTCAATGTAGCCAGACGGGCCTCCGCAATCCACTTTTCGCCCCTCCGGGGGACAGAACGTGACTGGTGGCGAACCTCGTCGCCGGTTTTCCTCCCGGAGATTCTTCGCACCCCTGCCCCATTAAAGGGGCGCCGGGAACTTGGGGCCATTTCTTTCATTTTATGCCTCATGGTGCGAAAGTAGGCTGTGGTATTTTTTACGCCGCTACCACACGGCGAGGAGCCGAGTCAGTTCTTTCGGCTTTGTCGCTTGTTTAGCACCACCCGGGGGACACGTGTAGGGTGGGCCTAGGATTAGGTGGTCAAAGCCTACGAACACGAGCGACTCATCCCCGTTCGACCAAACAGACTCGTTTGAACCAAATTCATTAAGAAAATGTGAGAGTTCGAAACCTCGTGATTTAATTGATGTGCGAGACGCAGGAGTTGAAGATTGCCTTGCATTGATAAGTATTTAGAAAAGTATTTAGAAATTTAGGGATTTTGGACAGAATTGTGTCATGTGTTAAAAAGTAGTTTCTTTTACGATAATCACAAGCGAAAAAAAAATGGCTCAACTCAGGTCTAATATCAGAACAATACACCAAAGTGATACCAAAGTTATCCTATAAAAAAAAAACCAAACGTTTCCGTTTTATACCAAAATTAAGGAAATTATTACAAGTTTTTTTTTAATTGCCATTATTAGATAGTCCACAATACATGACGTGGTTGCCTATATTTAAAGCAACATTTAGTTTTTAATCATAGAAAAGAAATATTGGAATGTAATGTGTCTTGTATATCTTAAATAAATAAATAAATTTTTTATGTTTAAACTTTGATGTGATTGTGTTAGATGTAGTGTTTAATTTAATGCCCCGTTGTTAATATTGTTACGTTCAGGGTGAGTAAAGATGCCGGATAAAGATGGGAAACGGATACATTCTCCCACACATTCAGCAAGTGTATCGCTTCGTCCAAAATCGCTAAGCTTCTTTAGAGTTCTATAGAGTTCCTTAATAATCGCAAATGTCAATGGTGGATTGCTCGTGACACCTAGTCCTCACAGGTGACACCACATTTACATTTTGATTTATAATCAATAACAACCACTAACAATCAGGTGGACAGGGTGCACTCTTGTCACACTTGTATAGACTTGTATAAAATACACTTATAATGCAAATCATTCTACTTTACGTAAAGTTATAGAATTTATTTGGGGTGAATATTTGAAAAATGTAAGTTACAAAAAATGGCTATACGGATTTTTGAGGGCTTTTAGCACGCAATGCTGCATTGAATTTTTATTACCCTTTTTCATAAGAGACCGGTGCTCTGCAGTGGACGTTTTGCAATATAGTACGAAAACGTCTGTTTTATTTCTTGTGGTGTGTGTAATACCTGCTTACATATATATTTTTTTCTTTTGCCTTTGTGCCGCAGTCACACTCAGCACTTTTTGTCAGAAAAAATAAGCGTAAATAAATAATTGTTTTTAGTAAAATATAATATCATATTATTATCAAAAACACGCACACCTGTCAGCAGAGACTACGGACTTCCATTTAACACAATCCTGTCACCTATTTTTTATAGAAATAGGGTGACAAACGAGCACACAGTCCACCTTATGGTAAGTGGTTGCTGTGGATTATAGACATCTACATCTATCCTCGATTACGAATCAAAATGCAGATGCGTTATCACCCATGAGGACTAATATGGAATGCCTCTTTTCCAGTAAAAAGGTCTCCGGTTCTCTACATTCATCATACGAAATACAGTAGTGTTAAAATGCAATTTTACGCTGATATTCTGTGAGAGCGTGGTCCTTCCCCGGTCGAGCCGAACCATTCCCGCATGCTGCAGCTATATTACTATACCAGTAATATAGCTGCAGCATGGCTATGCCACGTAAGAACTGCCGTACTCTTAATCTGGCCCATCTTCAATATTTTGCCAATTTGTTCGATAAATTTTAGTCTATGGCGTCCCTTTCCGACACTGCCGGTCACTTTATATGATATAATATTATGATATACAATATAATATTATGACCCCGTATTATCGATTTTTGTAGGTACTCTCTTACTTATTTCTCTGTCACCAGACAGCTTAAGACACTTCTAAATGTATTGAGAGCCAGCCTATAATTACAGGATGGGAGGTATTGTGACCTAGTTCTCAGAGGTGACAACGTATTCGTAGCCTTTCTTTTTTGTTTGAAGTTGGTAACCGATTTAATAAACAATAGCAAACTTAAAAAGTGAAAGTTACAGCCTATACTATAAACAGCGCACTGCTGGGCAAATGCCTCTTCTCATTTCTGAGAGGGTCTTAGGACAAGGAAATGTCCGCCGCGCTGCCCTAATGCGTGTTGGTGAACTTCGCATGTCAAGGTTTCCACACGATGTTTTCCTTTACCGCCGATCACGTGGTAAATCAGCACTTAAAATTGCAATTTACAATTTCATCGCTGCTAGCGGGGATCGAGCCCGGATTGCTCGCGTACTTTGAAACTTACAGCGAGCGCTAACCATCTGAGCTATGGCTCTTCTGAGTTACCACGGCTCTACCGTTACGAAACGGTTAATAATAGCAATAGTCAATAATAAGGTAAAATAATAATTCGTAAGTCCCGTTGATTTTTTGTTAATTCTTCCCAGGACAAAGGTTTTTCCGAACCAGTGGTAAATTAAACATGAAAGTGACTTTCAATAAGTATTATTTTTAATCTATATTATATAAAAGAAGGTATATTTTATAAAAGTTTCTGTTATAAAACTAGTTTATTAAAGATAAAAAAGCGGCCAAGTGCGAGTCGGACTCACTCATGAAGGGTTCCGTAGCAACAAGTAACATAATTTACGATTTATGACGTTTTAAAAAAACTACTTACTAGATCTCGTTCAAACCAATTTTCGGTAGAAGTATACATGGTAATGTACGTTATATATTTTTTTTAGTTTTATCATTCTCTTATTTTAGAAGTAACAGGGGGGTAGGGACAACATATTACCACTTTGGAAGTGTCTCTCGCGCAAACTATTCAGTTTAGAAAAAAATGGTATGAGAAACTTCAATATCATTTTTAAGACCTATCCATATATACCCCACATGTATGGGTTTGATGGAAAAAAAGTTTTTGAGTTTCGTGCGTGCGTGCGCGCAAGCGCGTGTGCGTGTGTGTACATGCGTGGGAGCGTGCGTGCGAGCTTGCGTGCGTGCGTGCGTTGTTGCGTGCGTGCGTGTGTGTGTGTGTGTGTGTGTGTGAGAGTGTGTGCGTGTGTGTGTGCGTGCGTGTGTGTGTGCGTGCGTGCGTGCGTGTGTACGTGCGTGCGTGCGTGCGTGCGTGCGTGCTTGCGTGCGTACGTGCGTGCGTGCGTGCGTGCGTGCGTGCGTGTGTGTGAGAGTATAACATGTAAAAACATGTATCAATAAAATCGATTCGCTATTGACGAAGATATCGCGTAACATATTATATATGTAGAAAGGGTAATTGAGTACAGTACAGAGACTAATTTTGTAGTAAGGAATAATAATTAATTCGTTTACAAGAATTAATTATCCAACGAGTCGAGGATAAACTAGTAACGGAATACGACAAGCGTACCGTTCCACGTCAGAGCCAAGACTGCCTTAACGGTGGCCGCTCCGTCCGTTTTATACAAGCAGGACGGGCGGCACCGCAGGTGCAATGCCGCAGGTGTGCGGTACACGTGTCTTTTATAAGAATTCTGTCTAGCTAGACTGACGCCGCCGCACCTGCAACGGTGCAGGTGCCGTCACGGCCATGCTGACATGCGTGCGTCCTCGCACGCGCTCCATCACAGTCTTACTTATCTGTAGACAGAAAAACATCGTTCGACTATCCTGACATAACAGCATCTGGTCCGGTCTATATTGACCCTTCAGACTTGGGTGACAATCAGTTTCGATCCGGCAGTAAGCCCTACAAAACTTTAATCAACTTTATGCGTGATCGGAATGATTAGTCTGTAGATTTTCTATTTTCACTTTTTTTTCAAGTACTGTTTTCGCTAGTCCGGAATCACTATTCCCTATAGCCATATCATTGGACCGGCACAAAGCCCTGCAATGATATTACTCTTTTTTTTTTCAAGTACTTTTTGCTAGTCCGGAATCACTATTCCCTGTAGCTATATCATTGGATCGGCAAAAGCCCTGCAATGATAGTAAGAACCACTTTTTTTCTTACTCTCTTTTTTTTTCAATTCAATATACAACAGGTACAGACCAACCATACCGCAAAAATGTACCTGTCACAATCACACAAAAGTGTATCGTGAGGGACGTAGTGAGATGCACAGACACGGCTACCTTTGACTGTCGCACGTCCTCGTGCGGTTGACAGTGAACAGCATACGGTCTATCAGTTATCACCACCTGCCAACAGATATTAACTCTTGTTAAATATTAACGGTATCAAATTAAACAACGGTCGACCATCCCAGACTTCATTTAAGTCTGGAACGCGCCGATATGGCTACCTCCAGGCAAACACACTCAAACTTTCCGTTCTGCTGCGTTCGTGCCACATTCGCGCCAGCGAGCCGTCGCGCCGTACTGGTGCTAGGTCGCACTGCTTTGCAAAATTAAAAAAAAATGGAGATAAATGTATTGCGAACCATGGAATTCTGAGCTTCCAACGTTCATTACATTCTCTTAAGAAATGGCAACTGTATGACATTTGAAAACATTGCAAAAAAAAACGGAAACTATGTGTAAAGACAGATACCACAACATATTTCAAAGAGAAGGAGGCAACTTCGCAAAATCTACGAAAGCCGATCAAGCCTCAAACGTCCATTTACAGCGCCAAAGCACCATTTGTTCGGCGGCCGCTTGAATTGCCTTGCCGTAAGATCAGCCGATAACTTACAGACTGTAGCGGTGTAGGCTCAATCTTACCAGCGCTCGGCCGTACCTGACCATGTTCGATTAGCCATCATAACATCTTCCTCATTGATTATTATTGTTCAGACTTCTACGAATCCCTCGACATCAAACCCCAATCTTGTCGACCACACAATATTCGGAGCAAACTGCAACACTGATCAACCATTAAAACACAAAAATGTCACTTATTATTTTCAATTCATAGCGTGTTAAAGTTAATCCTTTATTTTGGTTCATCCCTTAAACGTTTTGAACTTTAAAATATAGCAAATGATAATCATGTTTCGCGTGAACTACCAAATTACAACATAACTTGAATAAGTTAATTAGAAAGCCTCCAACTTCTTTCGACATTTGTTAACATATTTAGGTACATCAAGAAATCATGAAAATACTTGCGGGGTACTTTTAATACAAATCGAACAAATTAAAAAAAATTGGCTTAAATAATTTCACTTTATCTTTTCTCTACATTTTAATGATACGAAACTATCGTAAGAAGCATAGCAAATTTCATTACGGTATTTAACATAAAAACAGATTCATCAATGCGGAATGCATTACAGTCTTCCAAAAAAAGTAATAATCCTTATACTATTCGAAGATTAAATGTGGGCAAAAATGGGGACTTTATCCTACTTCTGATGTAGAAAGGGTAATTGAGTACAGTACAGGACTAATTTTGTAGTAAGGAATAATAATTAATTCGTTTACAAGAATTAATTATCCAACGAGTCGAGGATAAACTAGTAACGGAATACGACAAGCGTACCGTTCCACGTCAGAGCCAAGACTGCCTTAACGGTGGCCGCTCCGTCCGTTTTATACAAGCAGGACGGGCGGCACCGCAAGTGCAATGCCGCAGGTGTGCGGTACACGTGTCTTTTATAAGAATTCTGTCTAGCTAGACTGACGCCGCCGCACCTGCAACGGTGCAGGTGCCGTCATATACAAAAAGTCTTAAAGTTAAGTTACAAATCTGGTCCTTTATATAATAATAAATAAACGAATATTGACTGAAAAGCAGTTATCACCATGATAATTTTACCCGATTTAAGCCAGTGCCCGATTACTATCCCACCTGATGTTAAGTGGTGACGCAGCCGCAGATGTTTAATCGCGTTGATTTAGCTTTACAAAAGTACTTTTTTATTTTGCCTTATTTATAACCAGTCCTTATTCCACAGCTGAACATAGGCTTTCGCCATTGATTAACACCTAAAATTTTTTAATCCATCCATGACCATCGACTGCAGGTATAAAAACACTTGTCGTATTTTCGACGATGATGTTTCTTTCCTGGTGTAGTGGTAGTATTAGTGGTGCTAGGATTTGTGTGATTGATGTACAATGGGAGGTTTTCTTCAAACGAGGCTAAATGTTTTATTTTTAACATTTTTAATATAATGGATTTCCGCAAACTAACGCCTGACTCTATAAATGGCATAAAAACAATAAAAATAAATTATTATTAAAAAATACTCTCCATCCAGCTATGCGAATATTTTCTACCAATTGTATTTTATTTATTCCATTTTAAAAATTTCACAAATGCAAATAAAAAGAGAAAAAATGTGGTCGCTCTAAACGAATAAACTTTACAACAATATGCAAACAGCAATCACGACAGTCGTGCTTGCATTTTTTATTTTTTTTTATTTAGGAGAGGGGGCAAAAAAACATGCGGCTCACCTGATGGTAAGTGACTACCGCCACCCATGAACAACTGCAACTTCAGGGGGGTTGCAGGTGCTTTAAGAAAGGAGTAAGCTCTTTTCTTGAAGGTCCATAAGTCGTAACAGTTCGAAAAAATTGTCGATGGAAAGCTATTCCACAGGGAGCACGTACTCGGAAAAAACCCCTAGTGAGACAAACAGTGGTGGACCGCCAAGCTTCCAAATGGTTCCAAATGGCCAAGGTTCGTAAAATTCGGCGGCTGGGATTAATCCAAACAATTCCTCAGAGCACTCCCCGTGGTAGATGCGAAAGAAAATGCAAAGAGATGCAACATCTCTTCGCAGCGCCAGTGAATCGAGCCGATCGAAAAGGACTCATCCGTTGACGATTTAAGCCGCTCTACGCTGGATGCGGTCAAGTGGAAGAAGTTGGCACTGGGGAGCCCCAGCCTAGCGATGGGAACACTATTCCACGTGAGGCTGAACCTACACCTTGTAATGTTGTAGGCGGTGTGCCGGCATGAAATACTGCTGCTCCCGCTCTGCTGAGCATGCAAAGCTTGAATTGTTGAATTGACTACCGTCTCCTTTTTGATGTCGGTAGATAAAAATGCATATTATGATATAAATTGATGTTTGTCCGTCTGTCATTATTGAAATCTCTGAGAATCTTTCACTCATATGATTGAATTTCGGGATATTTATTAACTTTATTAATCTACTAAACAAGCTAGTATGACTGGTACTTGACACCAAAATAGTCATTAGTTTGGGAAAGTCCCTTTTTGTCATTGAGAAATGCATACCTGCATTGCAGGGGTAAACGTGGTAGAGCCATGCTACAGCTACATTAATAGTATAGTTGTAGCACGAATGGTTAGGCTCGACAGGGGAAGGACCACGCTCTCACAGAATACCAGCGTAAAATAGCAGCTCAATGCTGCTGTGTTTCATATGATGAGTGTAGAGAACCGGATACCCTTTTTACTGGAAAAGAGGCATTGTAGAGTGACAATGCATCTGCATTTTGAGTCGTATTCGAGGATAGATGTAGATGTCTCTGAGTCACAGCAACCACTTACCATCATGTGGACTTTGAGCTCGTTTGTCATCCTTTTTCTATGAAAAAAGAGGTAATGGGTTATGTAAAACTTGCACTGACAGTTCAGATTCACCAGCACCGAGCCACCTTTGAGGCTTCCTCAGGACATGAATACTTCATGCCCTACGTGAGGACCATATTCAACCTACAAGCATACTCTTAAGGTCTATTCGCTTGCTCCTAACTTTAACAAACCTATTAATCAAATCAAATTCAGTTTTATTAATAAATTCAATTTTGTTTCCAGACAGAGTCAACACTTTATTCCAAACGCGCAAAGATTTTGATTTTCTGTTCTGGTTTTGTTGCGATTATTTCCATATTTCTCATTCTGCAATCTTGATTTTACTTCAACATTATACACAGGTAGGTTAGGACAAGTGCCTCTGTATTCACTCGTACTTTTGCCTCTGTATTTGCATGTATTTTTGATACTTTATTTTTATTTTATTTTATTAGGGATAACAACAGCCTTCATTTTGTGATACATAATTCTTATATGATATGTCCTGTCCTAAAATATCCTGTATGTTTACATAGGGCCAATAACAGTCATCGACTTTTCACAATTTAGCACGAATCAGAAGTAGGAAAAGAAAAATAACAAAAACTTAGATCAAAAACAATACTAAGTTTGTCATGGCTGATCTAGGAATATATTTATGCTTCAATAAGATTATATACATATTTATATACCTAGTCAGGTCATAAATTCTGTCACATGTTTAATATAAAATAATTGAAACAAGTTTATTCATTATGTAACCATTTATATACCAAAATGAACTTAACAAAACATAGATTCTTATGACACTAAAGTTTATTCAAAATGACCTCCGTGATTTTGAATAGAGGCCTTCAATCTGCGCGGCCAGTCGTCTATCGCAGCACGAACGAGATCCATGTCAATATCGGCGGCTGCCTTAATCAAGAATGTCTTGAGTGACTCCAAATTGGGATGAGACTTTGAGCACGCCTTTTCCTCCAAGTGTTGCCATATCTTGTAATCTAACGGATTCAAATCTGGACTGGAGGAGGGCCAGTCTTCGTGCCGGATGAAGTCTCTTCGCTCTTTGAGCTGGCGCCGAATCTTGTTGGAATACCCAGTGCCTGTTATTGAACATGGTATGAGTAACAGGTTCCACAAGGTTCGTCAGGACTGTATTTTGATACACAACTGCATTAGTTTTTACACCTTTCTCACAAAAATGTACCTCTGTTAAGCCCCAATAAGAAACTCCCAACCATACCATGAGCAAGGATGGAAAATGACCTCGTCGAACACGCGGAATACGGTTGCTCGCTTCTTCACTACTGTGTGCGTACACCTTATCATTTTGTTTGTTGTAGCTATCTTCTACGGTAAAAATTTTTTCGTTCCAAAAATAGAATTTCCTGATATTTTTTTCCCGCGTACCGCTTCAACAAAGCGCGGCATCTCTTCAGTCTCAGGTCCACTAGACGAGCATTCAAACTATGTCCTGTTTTTCTTCGATATGTCCGAAGCCCTAAGTCTTCATTTAACACCCTTTTCACCGTGGTTCTGCTTAACCCCATCTGAAGGGCCAACAGTTTCTGCTTACGTTTGGGATTTCTTTGAATTCGCGCCGTCACATATTTTATCACTGCTGGAGTCCTAACAGACCGAGGGCGACCACTTCTTGACCTGTCATCTACACTAGAGTCTTCATTGTATCGTTTGATGGTACGATAAACGAACCTTTTGGTTATATTCAAATTTTTCAGTATGTCAAAAATTTGAATTGGCGCGTAACCGCAACGATGCAACGCAATAACTGCAACACGGTCTTCTTTAAGCGTCCACTCCATATTTAAAAATTAGTAAAATACTAAAAAGTATACAGTTTTATTTTCATGAACAATTCGAAATTCGAATTCAATAAACTTTTTTGTGGCCAGCATTCTAAAAGAAAAGTTTTTACTGTGTGACAATACTTATGAACTGACTGTGTATATATATAGGTATATATATATATATATATAAAAGAAAAGTTTTTACTGTGTGTCAATACTTATGAACTGACTGTGTATATATATAGGTATATATATATATATATATATATATATATATATATATATATATATATATATATATATACAGTCAGGTCATAAGTATTGTCACACAGTAAAAACTTTTCTTTTATATATACTTTAACTTTTCCTAACTATAACTTTTCTTTTCTATATATATATAGAGTCCTGTTTTCGAGAGTCATCACGAATCGTCTCGCGCGCAGATTAGACGACTTCCAGCCTCCCGAACAAGCCAGTTTCCGAAAGGGCTTTAGCACCATAGACCACATACATACCCTACGGCAAATTGTACAGAAGTCCGAAGAGTACAATTTGCCACTATGTCTGGCGTATGTGGACTATGAGAAAGCCTTTGAATCCGTAGAAATTTGGGCGGTGCTGCAGTCCCTTCAGCGGTGCCAAGTTGACTGTCGGTATATCTAAGTGCTGAAGTGTTTGTATAGTAGAGCTACGATGGCTATCCGAGTACAGAACCAGAGTACGAAACCTATCCAATTGCAGAGAGGTGTAAGACAGGGTGATGTTATATCCCCGAAACTCTTCACCGCTGCATTGGAAGACGTTTTCAAGCTTCTGGACTGGAAAGAATACGGTATTAACATCAATGGCGAGTACATCACTCACCTTCGATTTGCCGACGATATAGTCCTTATGGCAGAATCGCTGGAGGACCTAAGCACTATGCTCAATGACCTCAATAGTGTCTCCCAACGGATAGGTCTTAAGATGAACATGGACCAAACAAAGATTATGTTTAATGTCCATGTCACACCTATGCCGGTAGTTTTTGGGAGCACTAAGCTCGAAGTTGTTGACGAGTATGTTTACCTGGGACAAATAGTCCGACTAGGTAAGTCCAAATTCGACCGAGAGGTCAATCGACGGATTCAACTCGGCTGGGCAGCGTTCGGGAAACTACGACACATCTTCTCGTTAGACGTACCACAAAATACGTACCACGTAAAAAAAAAAAAAAAGAAAGAAAAAAAAAAAGAAAAAGAAAAAATCTGAAAACGAAATTGTACAACCAGTGCGTGTTGCCAGTGATGACTTACGGAACTGAGACGTGGTCCTTCACTGCTGGCCGTATGAGGAAGCTCAAGGTCGCTCAGCGAGCTATGGAGAGGGCTATGCTCGGAGTTTCTTTGCGTGATAAACATAGGAATAAGGATATCCGCAGTAGAACCAGAGTAACCGACATAGCCCAACGGATTAGTAAGCTGAAGTGGCAGTGGGCTGGCCATATAGCTCGAAGAACCGATAACCGATGGGGAAGAAAGGTTCTCGAGTGGCAGCCTCGTACCGGTAGGCGAAGTGTAGGGCGTCCCCCCACGAGATGGAGTGACGACCTGGTAAAACATGCAGGATGTCGATGGATGCAGGTGGCTCAGGACCGTGCTTTGTGGCATTCTTTGGGGGAGGCCTATGTTCAGCAGTGGACATGTGAAGTGATGTAATGATGATGATGATGATGATGATATTTATATATATATATATATATACAAACATATAAATAAATATACCTACAATATATATAAAACGTACACACTTTCATACACACATTATATAAAATTATATTTGTGTCAATTAGCGAATTGGACATCTAAATAGAGATGCTATTACGGATTTATAAAACTACGAATGCTACCATCATAAACAATAAGGATTAATTGTCTACTCTGTCAAAGTAAAATCTTTAGTTTAAATGTATTTTTGGAATGAGTTTTTTTTTTATATAAGAATGAACATGAGCTAACAGTCAACTAGCCAGTAAGTAGTGGTGCCTATAGTCACCTGAAAATAATAAAACACTGATCCGAAAAAATTGGTGTCAGTATATTTAAAATACTGATAAAGGAGCATCACGTTTTGATGGAAAATGACAACGGTGTATCCGTTTCACATTTTGGACGGGGGTTAATCTACTCCTAACTCTTACATTTTTTATATTAGTACGACTAGATTAACACATATTTTGCTCTCTTGTCCGGTGAGCAGTTTGGCGAATGGCTCTGGAAGAGAGCGCATATAGTGTTGATCCCCAGGACAAGTCTGAGGAGTTCTTCCTTCACGTGCTTGCCGCCTGTTATTTGGTCTGGTTCAATAGGAAACAGATATAACAGAAAAACTCAGACGATACTCTCTTTCTTTTATTTTTATTGCACTCCCTTTTTTCAATCCTAACCCAATCCAAGATGTTAAGAGTACCGTGCCAAGGTCGGAAAATTAAAACCCTGGCCGGAGGCTGAGCTCTCAATAACAATTTCAACGCCAATTTTTATGCCATATAACTGTTCTTTTAACATTAAATTGCGTTTTTATTCATTGTCATCCTTTGATGTATAGCATATTTCAATAAAAATAGAGTTAATAAAATCATTTCAAAATTAGTGAAGATAACGCTAATAATAAAAAAATGGCGACAATTTTGAACCACGTTTCCAGTTCTGAGGTCTGTTTAAATTTTAATGCTCTAGCTCATCGGAATTTCAAAGTTTCAAATCTCTAGATCATCGAAAAATCAGTTTAATATCAATTTCAATATTTTGTACCAAACAGACAAGAGAGCGAGTGAAAGAAATGTAAAATACAGTCGAATATTTCCTCCTGGTTTTTCATAGAAGGCTTAAATTAAATAAATACGTCCATGAAATGCAACAGTTTCAGGAAACGAAAATTCCGTCGTTTATTATCAAGTTTCAAGCAACTCGACATCTGCTTATTGGCGGTCGGCAATGTTTTCAAGCAAAAAGACAAGTGAAGTTTGAATCTTCAATCGTGTTGTGTGATATTCATTCTGTAAATACTAGGAACAGACACAAGCTAGTAGTACCAGTTACTCGACCCCACCGAGTCACTAATTCATTATAGGTGCGATAATTACGCTTTCGCGAGTACAACGATTTCCAGAAAATATACAAAATGTAACATCTGCCAAGTTTAAAAACATAATTAAACAAATATTGTATAAAAGCATTATTATCATATTAAGGAATTTATGGACGATTATAACCCTGGTATTGAGATCACTACCATGCTATTTATAATTTGTTTGGTGTTGTAAATTATTGTGTAACTATATTGATAGTATTTTTTTAAATGTCCCGTTTGGTTTCATGGTAAATTAAGCATAATAGTTACTTTCGATAAGTAACAATATTAATTAATAAAGTTTGATTTCTATTTCTACACAATACCAACGACCCATAAGCTAGGTGACAGTGCTTGTTTTTTGTTTTTTTAAAAAAATCATATTAGTATAACGTCTATAAAATTGCATATGATGCTTTTTTATACTTATATGTGGTAGAGTCATGCCGCAGCTACATTATTAGTATGTTTGTAGCACGAATGTGTCTGCTCGACCGGGGAAGGCCCACGCTCTCGCAGAATATCTGCGTAAAATAGCATCTCAATGCTGCTGTATTTTGTATGGTGAGTGTAGAGAACCGGAGACCCACCCTATTTACTGGAAGCGAGGCATTCCATCTTAGTCCTCACGGGTGACAACTGACAACGCATCTGCATTTTGATTCGTAGTTGAGGATAGATGTAGATGTCTATGGGCCACAGCAACCACTTATCATCAGGTGGACTGTGTGCTCGTTTGTTACCCTTATCTTATAAAAAACATCAACATCGTGTATGCAGCACTCTATGGCCACTAAACATAGGTCTCTCCGAAGGATTGCCACAAAACAAATTTCACATTTCCTGCATGTCTTACCAAAATAACACTCTATTTATTGGTGGGCTACACAGCGTGCTTACCTGTAAGTACAGTGTAGTAGCCCAGGCTACCACTGTAGAACTTTTCTTTCCCATCTGTTATTGGAGCTACGTGACCGGCTCATTCCCAATTTAGCTTACTGATCTTTTGGGCTGTGTCGATTACTCTGGTTCTACTACAAATAAAGATATTTGACAATGAAGACATTATGGCCATCTAAAGTATTCTGACAAGTTATTTTAGAAAATTTAAAAAATTATATATCTTATTTGATATTTTTTTTTACTTTATTTTTTTTATATTTGACTAAAGATTGTAAATATCAAAACAAATTGATTTATAATTTATTTAAATCTTTGTAAATTAACTAGTAATACTATATAATTGGAGTATTCAGATATGATTAAAATATTAATAATATTATAATAAAATACTAACATTGAAAATTGCCTTAATGTAAATTTTAATTAAGTTGTGTAATATTTGATAAGGGAAAAATTCATCAAAATGAATTAGTTTGTTTTTTTAAATTATATCGTTTTTTTAACGATATTCACAAATAAATATTTTTAATTTGAATTTTGAAAAAAAAATCCCGTAAACGGACGCCAAAGTGTTTGAATGAGATATTCGTAAAAATTTACTGAATAAATAATATGGAATATTAAATGTAAATAAATCTGCCACCAATACAAATACGTAGAATATAATTCGCAAATAACGCGAGTCCGATATCGGTCGGTACAGAGAGAACTAATCCTATCCTTCTACCCTATTTCAGAGCTTAGACCGTGTCTAAGCCGATTACATGAACGTTCGGACACATCTTCAATTATAAGACTCCTTTCAACGGTGTGATCATTGAGATTTGTGTCAGATAGAAATTTAATCTGAAAAGTATTTCGAATTTTACGGGTATTGAATTTTTAAGTCTTTTTGTACGTATTATAAGCATGATGTTTTTTTTATATGATAAGGGTGACAAACGAGCACACAGTCCACCTGATGGTAAGTGGTTGCTGCGGCCCATAGACATCTACATCTATCCTCTATTACAAATCAAAATGTAGATGCGTTGTCACCCGTGAGGACTAAATTGGAATGCCTCATTTCCAGTAAAAAGGGCCTCCGGCTACCTGCACTCACCAAGCGAAACGCAGAGGTAAACCTCTACTTCACGCTGGTATTCTGTGAGGTCGTGGTACCACCCCAGTTCGAGCCGTGCCATCCGTGCGACAGCAAAAGCTGCCGCGTGGCTCTACCACTGTTAAAAATGAATGATTTAGAATGCCTCCTGATGGTTTAATTTATGTACTTACATATTTAGCGAGGACTCATCATAATGAAAAGTTTGTACAAGAGCAATAATTATTTCATAATGCAATTTCTCCCAGTAGACCTCTAGAATCTAGATGGTCAATACCAAGAAAGAAAAAATCGTAAATTTCATAATTTTCTCGTGTGTACCAGAAAATCATTTTCTTTTTAAAGGCATGACATTTGACGATTAACATAGAGGTGATGCTGATGGAAATTTATGGTATGATTTTTTGAAATGTGTGATGGTGAAAATTAGCATTTTATTAGTGGTTACGTATCGTTATTTTTGTAAAAGCAATTAAAAATACTGTGAAAGTAAAATTCATATAATCTCTAGAAACTGCTCGTGTAGAAACACTTGTGTGTATATCGACATAAGACGGACGTTCTACGCAATTTCTCAGTTACAAAGGGGCACATTTCATAAACGTTCATTTTAATTTAGAAAATGGAATGATGATTTTCCTTGTTTCTTTGGTATCGTCTTTACATAACCTGTTTCATCAAAAAAAGTTATATGAAAGGCTTTATGATTCACTGTTTTGTCTAGTGGCCGTATTATAACTGGTACTGGTAAAATATCCGAGTTTTAGCCCCACCCGAGTGTGGCTAAAAATCAGTTATTGAATTTTTCTGTCAAATAAATTTCAGTATCAGTTTGATGTCACAAAGACGGTGATTAACCCTCGTACTTCGAAAAGCTTGTAAATGCTGTGGTCCTGCATCTGATCTCTCTGCGGTCCTATGGGCTAAACCATTCCATCGGATTATGAAAGTGAAGGAATAGAAATTGCACTTGTGTTTGCTCACACATTCTTGTTACGCGCAAACGGCTAGTCATCGATGAGTCTGGCAACCGAGACCGAAATTCTGTTTGAAAGACATTATTATAAAAGTATTATTTAGCCGTGGTAGCCCAGGTGCCTCTCACCGTGAATTTTAAAGAAGGTACTCAAGCCACCAGGGTTTGATCCCCATCAGTAATAATGTAATTGGTATTTGAAATTTTAATTACTGAATTTACATTAACAGTGAAGACTAATATCATGAGGAAACATTCATGTCTGAGGAATATATATTTCGAATATTAGTGAATTCTAGATACAAGCACATCTCCAGAACCCTTTAACCCGCACATCGTTATACTCTCTCTTACACTCATCTTACATTTTCATCGTATATTTCTCTCATTGTATCATTTTCATCTACACATAACTTAATATTACACACTACTAATGCCGTGTTCCATCACCTTTTCTTAGAATTTTACGGCCATCTATTGGCGCATTTAAGCAGTAAACCCGACTCGAATGCCGTGATGGCAAACAGTATGATGCTTTCTTATGCAGTCATGTCCCCTCTACGCCACCGCTTTCGACTTCCTTGTGTGTGCGTGCGCTTATGCGCGCCGTTCCTCCGCTGTGTGAGTTGTGTACTGCGTGTGCCTTTCTATTTTTCATTTATTTTGCTTCATAATATTTATTGGTTTTCATTAATTATAAATAACATCAACTATGATGTTTCACAACTGGCGCGCGTCCCGTGATGGCCAACTTTGTTTTGTATCTTCTTGCGCTTATTTCTTTCTTTATTTATTTTTTGTACCTCGTCTACAATACGGCACTATTATATCTTATTCTTTTCTTATACGAATAATAGCAAAATAACATTATATGAAATGTTTACAGCGATAAGCTGCATAATATTCACTTGGCATATGCGAACAACGCAATATACGGAATTCCTAATAAGTTCGAGTGAACTTTCTTGAATGAGAACGTTTCGTTCTGTAAATAAAACAGTTGTATTGGAAATAAAACGCATGACTTTTTTTTTAACTTCATTATTAGTCCGTAAACTTTATGTTTACGATTGCTTTGACTTAATATTTTTCAATAGCATTCGTAAATAGTCTTATTAAAAACCGTACTGCGAGTAGGCCTTGCGCTATTGCGGTTTCGAATATTGCCTTGACAAATCGAATTGAAGGAAAAACTTAATCTTGCAGTGGAAAAAAAGAACATTCTTCTATCTTCATCACGGTCGATGCTATAACTGCAAATGTAGTTTTAATCGCCTGTTTTATTATCTTATGGTACTGCAAACAATACGGCACTGGTAACAATTTTCGGATTGTTTCCTTTACTTATGCTGCGAGGTGTTACTTCGCACGCACGCCACGCACGCCCTTTTGAAATTTATATTAATTATAATGTCCTCCAAACCGAACGAAGTTCGGTCATGGCAGCAAGTCTCAATGGAGACTAGCCATCTGCGCATGACAGGATTATAATAAAAAAAGTCCAGGCGCAGGACCAACGGCTTTACGTGCTTTCTAGTGTACAGGGTTGAAAGACCGCCAATTTCCTGACTCCGGGCTGCTACTGAGAATTACTACACAGAAAAACCCAATTACTGATTTAGTCCCGACTCGGGATTCGAACCTGGTACTTAATGATCAGAAATCGCATTCACGACAGTACAGGATTATAGTACCCGAGTGTATGCGCAAACACATGGGAATAGAATGTGTAGCACTTTCTATTCCCTCCCTCTCACTTTTCGATGGGACGGTAATCCGACACGATCGGAGAGAGATATGCAAAGCACCAACGGCTTTACGTACTCTCCGAGGTGCGGGGGTGAAATACCTCCAAGATCCGGACACCGGGCTACTACTCAATTTATTTGCAGAAAAACCCGGTAATTGATTTGGATCCGACCTAAGATCCGAACCCGGGCAACAGTTAACAAAACATTAAAATGTTCAAGAGGTATATTTCAAAATTTATAAAATGGCACAAAGAGCTATAAATATCCTTATTATCTTCAAAATTATTTAGGGGTACTAATCTAATTTTATTTTCATTTGAAAGTCGAAGTAATCATAATGTAATGTAATCCCTTTACCAATGAAGCAATTGAGACTCACTCGTTCTATATGAATACGAATAATTAACTTTAAGTTGTTACTGAACCTTAAAATTCCAGTGGGTAATAACAGCATATTCGGTTCGCTTTAAAATCATTAAAATGTCACGATCCGTTTTTAATTTTATTAATTGTTTTCGTTTTTGAATAATCCTTGCTAATTTTAAAATAGAAAATTTACGTTCAGAATTATTGAGTAACTCGGCTGAATGACATGGTAGGAGAAAATGAATAATTGCACAACTGTCTGTTTTGTAGTTTTGGCATTTTTTTATCATTGATTCCAATGACGAGTTGGACTCAAATTATAGAACGGACGAAAAACACATATTGCAACGTTATTATTTTTGCAGTCTTTACCGGCGGGTGTAAGTATAGATATCGACAGTGTGCAAGTGAGAGGTGAATAGAGACGATGCTATTTTCAATCCCATTCTTTAACCGCACGAGTAGCATAGAGACTCTAAAAATTAGAGTAATTTTAGAATACAGATTCCAGCGTGGTTTTAACGTAGCAGATACAAGCAAAAATAGAAAAACTCACGCCTGTCACCCAGAAGGGTAGGCAGAGACTATGGACTACCATTTGGCACCATCCTGACACACCTCTCGCGCCTCTTTTACAACCATATATCTACACATAGACGCTCTTCGGTTAAGGGTACTTCTAATCTGGCCAATTTTCAATATATCGCCGAATTTGGTCAATAAACCTTCGTCTAGGGCGTCCATTCCCGACACTGCCGTTCACTTCTGCAACATAAATTTGCTTTGTCACTTTTTTCTAATTGATGGAAAAAAGTTTATCCACCAAGCATTCATTTCTTTATCCTAACCAGGATTAATAAAGGAATGCTTTGGTGATTTGGTCATGTAGAAAGAATGAACGAGGAAAGAGCATACACGTAGAGATGATAGATAGATAGAGGATCGAGGAGAATACTACTATAGTCTTTACGTTATATCATGGTGCGGGTGACAGATTGACAGGTCACTAGAATGTAGCTTGCATGCATTTGCAAGATACGACAAAATTTATAACTATGAGAAAATAACACTAAATTTATTATTATTACATTTCTCTAACCTGTTATGACTATTAAATTAACAATAACTTCAAAAATCTCACCTAATGTGGTTTTATAACACTAATAAAATAAAACTTTTATAAAGTTTAATTTATTTTACTTGCGTCCGCAGTTACGTACTATGCTTAATAGCGGTAATTTTTTTTAATTAGTAGATATGTGCCTCATAGTCGGACATAAAATCTGTCAAGCGAATACAATCGCAAAAAATAAATAAGATAATTCTATGTTAGTAGCGAGATTTAAGTAGCTTACGATTCATGTACTACAATAAAAAAAATATAAATAAATATACAAAGCGGCGGAAAATTAAGAAAAATAATTTAATAATTTTATATTAATTCCGCCATTTTGTTGTTCTCGCTTAAATTAATCTTGAAGGCGAATGACTAACCCCCGCATGACTCGCCTTAACAATTGTTTTTGTTCGTAACAATATGTAGCTATAACGTCATAATTGGTATTAAACTGTAACTAAAACTTACATGCATTATAATTTATTTATAAAGAAGTATATGTTCCGGTTTTAATGTTTTTATTGATAGCTAATCCAAAATTTTTGCTTTGCTTTGATTTGTGTATCGTTAATCGCCTTTTTTGTAAATCTATTTAACATTGTTCCATCTCTAGACGCTAAAATGTAAGCTTTCATCCGCACCATGCTTTAACCACTATAACGCAAAGACTACAATGAATGCACTGTGAGTTTTTGCTTTAATTGTTTTTGTAGTTGAAACTTCGACTTGAAGAATGACCCTCGGGGAAGATCAGACATCAAGGTAAATAACAATGAATTAAAAGTGGATACCAATCCTTATTAGATACATACTTTTGACTCCTTTGCACCAAATTCATTAAGAAAATGTGAGAGTTTGAAACCTCGTGATTTAATTGATGTGCGAGACGCAGAAGTTGAAGATTGCCTTGCTTTGATAAGTATGTGCAGAAATTTAGGGATTTTGGACAGAATTGTGACATGTGTTAAAAAGTAGTTTCTTTTACGATAATTACAAGCGAAAAAAAAAATGGCTCAACCCAGGTCTAATATCAGAACAATACTCCAAAGTGATACTAACCGTTTCCGTTTTATACCAAAATTAAGGAAATTATTACAAGTTGTTTTTTTAATTGCCATTATTAGATAGTCCATAATACATGACGTGGTTGCCTATATTTAATGCTACATTTAGTTTTTAATCATAGAATAGAAATATTGCAATGTAATGTGTTTTGTATATCTTAAATAAATAAATAAATTGTTTATGTTTAAACTTTGATGTGATTGTGTTAGATGTAGTGTTTAATTTAATGCCCCGTTGTTAATATTGTTACGTTCGGGGTGAGTAAAGATGCCGATAAAGATGGGAAACGGATACATTCTTCAACACATTCAGCAAGTTTAGTGTATCGCTTCGTCCAAAATCGCTGAGCTTCTTTAGAGATAGCTCTATAGAGTTCCTTAATAATCGCAAATGTCATTTGGTGGATTGCTCGTGACACCTAGTCCTCACAGGTGACACTACATTTACATTTTGATTAATAATCAAGGATAGATGAAGGTTTCTATGGGTCACAACAACCACTAACCATCAGGTGGACAGGGTACACGCTTATCACACTTACTTGTATAAAAAATACTTATATTGCAAATAACTCTGATTCTTAAAGTTATAGAATTTATTTGAGGTGAATATTTGAAAAATATAAGTTACAAAAAAGGGCTATTCGGATTATTGAGGGCTTTTAGCCCGCAATGCTGCATTGAATTTTTATTACCCTTTTTCATAAGAGATCGTTGCTCTGCAGTGGACGTTTTGCAGTATAGTACGAAAACGTCTGTTTTATTTCTTGTGGTGTGTGTAATACCTACTTAAATATATTTTTTTTTCTTTGCCTTTGTACCGCAGTCACACTCAGCACTTTTTGTCAGAAAAAATGAGCGTAAATAAATAATTGTTTTTAGAAAAATATAATATCATATTATAATCATAAATACTCACACCTGTCAGCAGAGACTACGGACTTCCATTTTACACAATCCTGTCACACATGTCTTGCCTATTTTTTATAGAAATAGGGTGACAAACGAGCACATAGTCCACCTGATGGTAAGTGGTTGCTGTGGCTCATAGACATCTACATCTATCCTGGATTACGAATCATAATGCAGATGCGTTATCATCCGTGAGGACTAATATAGAATGCCTCTTTTCCAGTAAAAGGGTCTCCGGTTCTCTAGATTCATCATACGAAATACAGTAGCGTTAAAATGCAATTTTACGCTGATATTCTGTGAGAGCGTGGTCCTTCTCCGGTCGAGCCGACCCATTTGCGCATGCTGCAGCTATATTACTACTATACCACATAAGAACTGCCGTTCTCTTAATCTGGCCCATCTTCAATATCTTCTCATTTCTGAGAGGGTCTTAGGACAAGGAAATGTCCGCCGCGCTGCCCTAATGCGTGTTGGTAAACTTCACACGATGTTTTCCTTTACCACCGATCACGTGGTAAATCGGCACATAAAATTGCAATTTACAATTTCAACGCTGCTAGCGGGGATCGAGCCCGGATTGCTTGCGTACTTTGAAACTTACAGCGAGCGCTAACCATCTGAGCTACGGCTCTTCTGAGTTACCACGGCCCTACCGTTACGGAACGGTTAATAATAGCAATAGTCAATAATAAGGTAAAATAATAATTCATAAGTGCCGTTGGTTTTTTATTAGTTCTTCCCAGGACAAAGGTTTTTCCGAACCAGTGGTAGATTAAACATGAAAGTGACTTTCAATAAATATTATTTATAATCTATATTATATAAAAGAAAGTATATTGTATAAAAGTTTCTGTTATAAAACTAGTTTATTAAAGATAAAAAAGCGTCCAAGTGCGAGTTGAACCATGAAGGGTTCCGTAGTAACAAGTTACATAATTTACGATTTATGACGTTTTAAAAAAAACTACTTCCTAGATCTCGTTCAAACCAATTTTCGGTAAAAGTTTACATGGTAATATACGTCATATATTTTTTTAGTTTTATCATTCTCTTATTTTAGAAGTTACAGGGGGGGGGGGGGGCACACATATTACCACTTTGGTAGTGTCTCTCGTGCAAATTATTCAGTTTAGAAAAAAATGGTATGAGAAACCTCAATATCATTTTTGAAGACCTATCCATATATATCCCACATGTATGGGTTTGATGGAAAAAAAGTTTTTGAGTTTCGTGCGTGCGTGCGTGCAAACGTGCGTGCGTATGTGCGTGCGTGCATGCGTGCGAGCTTGCGTGCGTGGGTGAGTGCGTGCGTGCGTGCTTACGTGCGTGCGTGCGTTTGTGCGTGCGTGCGCGTGTGCGTGTGTGCGTGTGTGCGTGTGTGCGGGTGCACGAGTGTGCGCGTGCGTGCGTGCAAGCGTGCATGGGTGAGAGCGTGCTTGCGTGCTTACGTGCGTACGTACGTGCGTGCGTGTGTGCGTGCGTGGGCGTGTGCGTGTGTGCGTGTGTGCGGGAGCACGAGTGCACTCGTGCGTGAGTACGTGCGTGCGTGTGAGTGTGTGAGCGTGCGTGCGTGCGTGCGTGCGTGCATGCGTGTGAGCGTGCGTCCGTCCGTGCACGCGTGTGTTCGTGTCTGCGTGCGTGCGCGCGTGTGTGTGTTTGTGTGTGTGTGTGTGTGTGTGTGTTTGTGTGTGTGTGTGTGTGTGTGTGTGTGTGTGTGTGTGTGTGTGTGTGCGCGTGTGTGTTTGTGTGTGTGTGTGTGTGTGTTTGTGTGTGTGTGTGTGTGTGTGTGTGTGTGTGTGTGTGTGTGTGTGTGTGTGTGTGCGTGCGTGTGTGTGCGTGTGCGTTTGTGTGTGTGTGAGTATAACATGTAAAAAATTTATCAATAAAATCGATTCGCTATTAACGAAGATATCGCGTAACATATTATATACAAAAAGTCTTAAATAAAACACATAGTTAAATAAAACGAATATTGACTGAAAAGCAGTTATCACCATGATAATTTTACCCACTTTTAAGCCAGTGCCTGAGTACTATCCCACCTGATGGTAAGTGGTGATGCAGCTGCAGATGTTCAATCGCGTTGATTTAGCTTTACAAAAGTACTTTTTTATTTTGCCTTATTTATAACCAGTCCTTATTCCACAGCTGAACATAGGCTTTCGCCATTGATTAACACCTAAAATTTTTTAATCCATCCATGACCATCGACTGCAGGTATAAAAACACATGTCGTATTTTCGACGGTGATGTTCCTTTCCTGGTGTAGTGGTAGTATTAGTGGTGCTGGGGTTTGTGTGATTGATGTACGATGGGAGGTTTTCTTCAAACGAGGCTAAATGATTTATTTTTAACATTTTTAATAAAATGGATTTCCGCAAACTAACGCCTGACTCTATTAATGGCATAAAAACAATAAAAATAAATGATTATTAAAAAATACTCTCCATCCAGCTATGCGAATATTTTCTACCAATTGTATTTTATTTATTCCATTTTATAAATTTTACAAATGCAAATATTTATATTTTCATCTGTGAATTCACAAAAACCGTTCTCTATTCAAATAAAAAGAGGAAAAATGTGGTCGCTCTAAACGACTAAACTTTTCAACAATATGCAAACAGCATTCACGACAGTCGTGCTTGCATTTTATTTTTTATTTAGGAGAGGGGGCAAAAAAACATGCGGCTCACCTGATGGTAAGTGACTACCACCACCCATGAACAACTGCAACTTCAGGGGAGTTGCAGGTGCTTTAAGAAAGGAGTAAGCTCTTTTCTTGAAGGTCCATAAGTCGTAACAGTTCAAAAAAAATTGTCGGTGGTAAGCTATTCCACAGAGAGATCGTACTCGAAAGAAACCCCTAGTGAGACAAACAGTGGTGGACCACCAAGCTTCCAAATGGTTCCAAATGGCCAAGGTTCGTGAAATTCGGCAGCTGGGATTAATGCAAACAATTCCTCAGAGCACTCCCCGTGGTAGATGCGAAAGAAAATGCAAAGAGATGCAACATCTCTTCGCAGCGCCAGTGAATCGAACCGATCGAAAAGGACTCAGCCGTTGAAGATTTAAGCCGTTCTGCGCTGGATGCGGTCAAGTGGAAGAAGTTGGCACTGGGGAGCCCCAGTCCAGCGATGGGAACACTATTCCAAGTGAGGCTGAACGTACGCCTTGTAATGTTGTAGGCGGTGTGCCGGCATGAAATACTGCTGCTCCCGCTCTGCTGAGCATGCAAAGCTTGAATTGTTGAATTGACTACCGTCTCCTTTTTGATGTCGGTAGATAAAAATGCATATTATGATAACAAATTGATGTTTGTCTGTCTGTCATTAAAAAAATCTCTGAGAATCTTTCACTCATATGATTGAATTTCGGGATATTTATAAACTTTATTAATCTATTAAACAAGCTAGTATGACTAGTACCTGACACCAAAATAGTCATTAGTTTGGGAAAGTCCCTTTTTGTCATTGAGAAATGCATACCTGCGTTGCAGGGGTAAAGATGGTAGAGCCATGCTACAGCTACATTAATAGTAAAGTTGTAGCACGGATGGGTGGGCTCGACAGGGATGGACCACGCTCTCACAGAATACCAGCGTAAAATAGCAGCTCAATGCTGCTGTGTTTCGTATGATGAGTGTAGAGAACCGGATACCCTTTTTACTGGAAAAGAGGCATTGTAGAGTGACAACGCATCTGCATTTTGAGTCGTATTCGAGGATAGATGTAGATGTCTCTGAGTCACAGCAACCACTTACCAGCAGGTAGACTGTGCGCTCGTTTGTCATCCTTTTTCTATAAAAATGGGGGTAACGGGTTATGTACAACTTGCACTGTACAGTTCAGATTCACCAGCACCGAGCCACCTTGGCGGCTTCCTCAGGACATGAATACTTCATGCCCTACGCGAGGACCATATTCGACCTACAAGCATACTCTTAAGATATATTCGCTTGCTCCTAACTTTAACAAACTTATTAATCAAATCAAATTCAGTTTCATTAATAAATTCAATTTTGTTTCCAGACTTCCAGATCAGTAGACTCTCTACACTTTCTTCCAAACGCGCAACGATTTTGATTTTCTGCTCTGGTTTTGTTGTGATTATTTCCATATATCTCTTTCTGCAATCTTGATTTTAATTCAACATTAGACACAGGTAGGTTAGGTCAAGTGCCTCTGTATTCACTCGTACTATTACCTATGTATTTGAATGTATTTTTGATACTTTATTTTTATTTTATTTTATTAGGGATAACAACAGCCTTCATTCTGTTATACATAATTCTTATATGATATGTCTTTACATAGGGCCAATAACAGTCATCCACTTTTTACAATTTAGCACGAATCAGAAGTAGGAAAAGAAAAATAACAAAAACTTAGATCAAAAGCAATACTAAGTTTGTCATGGCTGATCTAGGAAAATATTAATGCTTCAATAAGATTATATACATATATATATATATATATATATATATATATATATATATATATATATATATATATATATATATATATATATATACCTAGTCAGGTCATAAATTCTGTCACATGTTTAATATAAAATAATTGAAACAAGTTTATTCATTATGTAACCATTAATATACCAAAATAAACTTAACAAAACATAGATTCTTATGACACTAAAGTTTATTCAAAATGACCTCCGTGATTTTGAATACAAGCCTTCAATCTGCGCGGCCAGTCGTCTATCGCAGCACGAACGAGGTCCATGTCAATATCGGCGGCTGCCTTAATCAAGGATGTCTTGAGTGACTCCAAATTGGGATGAGGCTTTGAGCACGCCTTTTCCTCCAAGTGTTGCCATATCTTGTAATATAACGGATTCAAATCTGGACTGGAGGAGGGCCAGTCTTCGTGCCGGATGAAGTCGATTTCACGCGCCGCCAACCAATCTTGTGTGCTCTTCGCTCTATAAGCTGGCGCCGAATCTTGTTGGAATACCCAGTGCCTGTTATTGAACATGGTATGAGAAACAGGTTCCACAAGGTTCGTCAGGACTGTATTTTGATACACAACTGTATTCGTTTTTACACCTTTCTCACAAAAATGTACCTCTGTTAAGCCCCAATAAGAAACTCCCAACCATACCATGAGCGAGGATGGAAAATGACCTCGTTGGACACGCGGAATACGGTTGCTCGCTTCTTCACTACTGTGTGCGTACACCTTATCATTTTGTTTGTTGTAGCTCTCTTCTACGGTAAACATGTTTTCATCCGAAAAAAGAATTTCCCGATATTATTTTCCCGCGTACCGCTTCAACAAAGCGCGGCATCTCTTCAGTCTCAGGTCCATTAGACGAGCATTCAAACGATGTCCTATTTTTCTTCGATATGCCCGAAGCCCTAAGTCTTCATTTAACACCCTTTTCACCGTGGTTCTGCTTAACCCCATCTGAAGGGCCAACAGTTTCTGCTTACGTTTGGGATTTCTTTGAATTCGCACCTTCACAGCTTTTATCACTACTGGAGACTTACACTTGGAGATCTACACTAGAGTCTTCATTGTATCGTTTGATGGTACGATAAACGAATCTTTTGGTTATATTCAAATTTTTCAGTATAACAAAAATTTGAATTGGCGCGTAACCGCAACGATGCAACGCAATAACTGCAACACGGTCTTTTTTAAGCGTCCACTCCAGATTTAAAAATGAGTAAATTTCTAAAAAGTATACAGTTTTATTTTCATGAACAATTCGAAATTCGAATTCAATGAACTTTTTTGTGGCCAGCATTCTAAAAGAAAAGTTTTTACTGTGTGACAATACTTATGACCTGACTGTGTATATATATAGGTATACTCATTTCAGATTTTGAGGTACGTCTAACGAGAAGATGTGTCCTAGTTTCCCCAACGCTGCCCAGCCGAGTTGAATCCGTCGATTGACCTCTCGGTCGAAGTTGGACTTACCTGGTCGGACTATTTGTCCCAGGTAAACATACTCGTCAACAACTTCGAGCTAAGTGCTCCCAACAACTACCGGCATAGGTGTGACATGGACATTAAACATAATCTTTGTTTTGTCCATGTTCATCTTAAGACCTATCCGTTGGCAGACACTATTGAGGTCATTGAGCATAGTGCTTAGGTCCTCCAGCGATTCTGCCATAAGGACTATATCGTCGGCAAATCGAAGGTGAGTAATGTACTCGCCATTGATGTTAATACTGTATCCTTTCCAGTCCAGATGCTTGAAAACGTCTTCCAATGCAGCGGTGAAGAGTTTCGGGGATATAACATCACCCTGTCTTACACCTCTCTGCAATTGGATAGGTTTCGTTCTCTGGTTTTGTACTCGGATAGCCATCGTAGCTTTACTGTACAAACACTTCAGCACTTCGATATACTGACAGTCAACTTGGCACCGCTGAAGGGACTGCAGCACGCGAGACGATTCGTAATGACTCAAAATCTGAAAACGAAATTGTACAACCAGTGCGTGTTGCCAGTGATGACTTACGGAACTGAGACGTGGTCCTTCACTGCTGGCCGTATGAGGAAGCTCAAGGTCACTCAGCGAGCTATGGAGAGGGCTATGCTCGGAGTTTCTTTGCGTGATAAACTTAGGAATAAGGATATCCGCAGTAGAACCAGAGTAACCGACATAGCCCAATGGATTAGTAAGCTGAAGTGGCAGTGGGCCGGCCATATAGCTCGAAGAACCGACAACCTATGGGGAAGAAAGGTTCTTGAGTGGCTGCCTCGTACTGGTAGGCGAAGTGTAGAGTGTCCCCTCACGAGATGGAGTGACGACCTGGTAAAACATGCAGGAAGTCGATGGATGCAGGTGGCTTAGGACCGTGCTTTGTGGCATTCTTTGGGGGTGGCCTATGTTCAGCAGTGGACATGTGAAGGGCTGTAATGATGATGATGATGATGATGATGATATATATATATATATATATATATATATATATATATATATATATATATATATACAAACATATAAATAAATAAATATACATTCAATATATATAAAACGTACACACTTTCATACACACATTATATAAAATTATATTTGTGTCAATTAGCGAATTGGACATCTAAATAGAGATGCTATTACGGATTTATAAAACTACTAGCCAGTAAGTAGTGGTGCCTATAGTCACCTGAAAATAATAAAACACTGATCCGAAAAAATTGGTGTCAGTATTTTGAAAATACTGATAAAGGAGCATCACGTTTTGACGGAAAATGACAACGGTGTATCCGTTTCACATTTTGGACGGGAGTTAATCTACTCTTAACTCTTACATTTTTTATATTAGTAGGGCTAGATTTACACATATTTTGCTCTCTTGTCCGGTGAGCAGTTTGGCGAATGGCTCTGGAAGAGAGCGCATATAGTGTTGATCCCCAGGACAAGTCTGAGGAGTTCTTCCTTCACGTGCTTGCCGCCTGTTATTTGGTCTGGTTCAATAGGAAACAGATAGAACAGAAAAACGTTTTTATTCCACTCCCTTTTTTCAATCCTAACCCAATCCAAGGTGTTAAGAGTACCGTGCCAAAGTCGGAAAATTGATACCCTGGCCGGAGGCTGAGCTCTCAATAACAATTTCAACATATAAAACTGTTCTTTTAACATTAAATTGCGTTTTTATTCATTGTCATCCTTTGATGTATAGCATATTTCAATAAAAATAGAGTTAATAAAATCATTTCAAAATTAGTGAAGATAACGCTAATAATAAAAAAATCGCGACAATTTTGAACCACGTTTCCAGTTCTGAGCTCTGTTTAAATTTTAATGCTCTTGCTCATCGGAAATTTAAAATCGGTTGAAACATTTGTATTGAACGAGCAAACGAACAAACGGACAGACAAGGCAGTGATTTATGTTGCATTGTGTATGTTATTTTTAAAGTTTCAAATCTCTAGATCATCGAGAAATCAGTTTAAAATCAATTTCAATATTTTGTACCAAACAGACAAGAGAGCGAGTTAAAAAAATGTAAAATACATTCGAATCTTTCCTCCTGGCTTTTTATAGAAGGCTAAAATTAATATGTCCATGAAATGCAACAGTTTCAGGAAAAGGAAATTCCGTCGTTTATTATCAAGTATCAAGCAACTCGACAGCTGCTTATTGGCGGTCGGCAATGTTTTCAAGCAAAAAGACAAGTGAAGTTTGAATCTTCAATCGTGTTGTGTGATATTCATTCTGTAAATACATAAATAGGAACACACACCAGCTAGTAGTACCAGTTACTCGACTCCACCGAGTCACTAATTCATTATAGGGGCGATAATTACGCTTTCGCGAGTACAACGATTTCCAGAAAATATACAAAATCTAACATCTGCCAAGTTTAAAAACATAATTAAACAAATATTGTATAAAAGCATTATTGTCATATTAAGGAATTTATGGACAATTATAACCCTGGTATTGAGATCACTACCATGCTATTTCCAATTTGTTTGGTGTTGTAAATTATTGTGTAACTATATTGATAGTATCTTTTTAAATGTCCCGTTTGGGTTCATGGTAAATTAAGCATAATAGTTACTTTCGATAAGTATTATTTACAATCAATATTAATTAATAAAGTTTGATTTCTATTTCTACACAATACCAACAGTCCATAAGCTAGGTGACAATGCTTGTTTTTGTTTTTAAAACATAAAATCACATTAGTATAACGTCTATAAAATTGCATATGATGCTTTTTTATACTTATATGTGGTAGAGTCATGCCGCAGCTATATTATTAGTATGGTTGTAGCACGAATGGGTCGGCTCGTTCGGGGAAGACCCACGCTCTCGCAGAATATCAGCGTAAAATAGCATCTCAATGCTGCAGTATTTTGTATGGTGAGTGTAGAGAACCGGAGACCCACCCTATTTCCTGGAAGCTAGGCATTACATCTTAGTTCTCACGGGTGACAACTTAAAACGCATCTGCATTTTGAGGATAGATGTAGATGTCTATGGGCCACAGCAACCACTTATCATCAGGTGGACTGTGTGCTCGTTTGTTACCCTTATCTTATAAAAAACATCAACATCGTGTATGCAGCCACTCTCATGTCCACTAAACATAGGCCTCTCCGAAGGAATGCCACAAAACACATTTCACATTTCCTGCATGTCTTACCAAAAAACACTCTATTTATTGGTGGGCTACACAGTGTGCTTACCTGTAAGTATAGTGTAGTAGCCCAGGCTACCACTGTAGAACTTTTCTTTCCCATGTGTTATTGGATCTACGTGACCGGCTCATTCCCAATTTAGCTTACTGATCTTTTCGACTGTGTCGATTACTCTGGTTCTACTACAAATAAAGATATTTGACAATAAAGACATTATGGTCATCTAAGGTATTCTGACAAATTATTTTAGAAAATTTAAAAAATTATATATCTTATTTGATATTTTTTTTACTATATAATTAATTTGACTAAAGATTGTAAATATCAAAACTAATTTATTTATAATTTATTTAAATCATTGTAAATTAACTAGCAATACAATATAATTGGAGTATTCAGATATGATTAAAATATTAATATGTATACATATATATATATATATACTATATAATAAAAGACTAACATTGAAAATTGCCTTAAGGGAAATTTTAATTAAGTTGTGTAATATTTGATAAGGGAAAAATTCATTAAAATGAATTAGTTTGTTTTTTTAATTTATATCGTTTTATTAACGATAGTCACAAATAAATATTTTTAATTTGAATTTAAAAAAAAAATCCCGCAACCGGACGCCAAAGTGTTTAAATGAGATATTCGTTAAAAATTTACTGAATAAATAATATGGAATATTAAATGTAAATAAATCTGCCACTAATATAAATACGTAGAATATAATTCGCAAATAACGCGAGTCCGATATCAGTCGGTACTGAGAGAACTAATCCTATCCTTCTACCCTATTTAGCTTAGACCGTGTCTAAGCCGATTACATGAACGTTCGGACACATCTTCAATTATAAGACTCCTTTCAACGGTGTGATCATTGAGATTTGTGTCAGATAGAAATTTCATCTGAAAAGTATTTCGAATTTTAAGGTTATTGAATTTTTATGTTTTTTTGAACGTATTATAAGCCTGATGTAGAATGCCTCCTGATGGTTTAATTTATTTACTTACATAACCAGCGAAGACTCAACAATTTTTCCCAGTAGACCTCTAAAATCTAGACGGTTAATACCAAGAAAGAAAAATCGTAAACTTCATAATTTTCTCGTGCGTAGCAGAAAATCATTTTCTTTTTAAAGGCATGGCATTTGACGGTTAACATGGTTGATGGTGATGCTGATGGAATTTGATGGTATGATTTTTCGAAATGTGTGATGGTGAAAATTAGCATTTTATTAATGGTTACGTATCTTTATTTTAGTAAAATCAATTAAAAATACTGTGAAAGTAAAATTCATATAGTCTCTAGAAACTGCTCGTGTAGAAACACTTGTGTGTATATCGACATCAGACGGACGTTCTACGCAATTTCTCAGTTACAAAGGGGCACTTTTTCTAAACGTTCATTTTAATGTAGAAAATGGAATGAAGATTTTCCTTGTGTCTTTGGTATCATCTTTACTTAACCTGTTTCATAAAAAAAAAGTTATATAAAAGGCTTTATGATTGGCTGTTTTATCTAGTGGTCGTATTATAACTGATACAGTACTGGTAAAATATCAGACTTTAAGCCCCACCCGAGTGTGGCTAAAAATCAGTTATTGAATTTTTCTGTCAAATAAATTTCAGTATCAGTTTGATGTCACAAAGACGGTGTTTCACCCTCGTACTTCGAAAAGCTTGTAAATCCTGTGGTCCTGCATCTGATCTCTCTCCGGTCCTGTTGGCTTACCGTCCCATCGGATTATGAAAGTGAGGGAATAGAAATTGCACTTGTGTTTGCTCACATATTCTTGTTACGCGCAAGCGGCTAGTCATCGATGAGCCTGGCAACCGAGACCAAAATTCTGTTTGAAAGACAGTATTATAAAAGTATTATTTAGCCGTGGTAGCCCAGGTGCCTCTCACCGTGAAATTTAAATAAGGTACTCAAGCCAGCAGGGTTTGATCCCCATCGGTAATAATGTAATTGATATTTGAAATTTTAATTACTGAATTTACATGAACTGTGAAGACTAATATAGTGAGGAAACATTCATGTCTGAGGAATATATATTTCGAATATTAGTGAATTCTAGATACAAGCACATCTCCAGAACCCTTTTACCCGCACATCGTTATACTCTCTCTTACACTCATCTTACATTTTCATCGTATATTTCTCTCATTGTATCATTTTCATCTACACATAACTTAATATTACCCACTACTAATGCCGCGTTCCACCACCTTTTCTTAGAATTTTAGTTTGGTATTGTTGGATTACCACCAGTCTGTGAAGAATGTGAAGTGGACATTTTAGGAATAAAAAACCATATTGACTTTATTAAGTTGTAAATATTGTTGATTATTATATTATAGTTGCGACGATGACGAAGTAGGTGACGTACCCGATCAAACACATAGTCTCAGCTTTAGAAAAGACTTTTTACTCTGCCTTGAAAACACTCGCATTGTAATTGGTTGGAAAGACATATGCTAGGAAACTATATTTATTTTTAATAGAATAAAAGTGAAAAACGAACACACCTGTTGGTTTGTGGATACTGTGGGCTATAGATATCAACATAATATATCCTTTATTATGAATTAACAATGCAGATATATTGCCACACTTGAAAATGGCTTAGTAACCAGGAAAAAGGTTCTCCCGAATTACGTTAACTGCAGCCGAAGGACCCAAAAAAAACCGAAACTAATTTAAAATACTTTATTATAATATAAAAATTACAATATAATTACTATAACTAAAATATAAGTGAATCAGATCGATGCTAGATCTAGAATGAATTTTAATTATTACATTAAAAATAAGGTAAAGGTATATTGCAGAGCTCGGGTTGCATCCGTTGACGTCAATGCTCGCGTTCTGCTGAGTTGCGCCTCGTGCCGCTGCAATGTATCGGGGTCGCTGCTGTGTAGGCTCTTTACCTAAGAGGCTATATTATAACTCCTCCACCCTCAGATCAGCAACTATTTTAGAACCTTGAGAGAAAAAGTTGCTGGTAATGCCTTTTTGACTTCGGATTCTTCGGGCTTTTCATAGCTATGTTGGGTGTTATTCTGGATCTGCTCTTGCTTCTTAGTCTTGTAGTAGTGACGAACTGATAATAATAATGTCCTCCAGACCGAATTTCGGCCACGGCGGCCAGTCTCAACGAAGACTAGCCATCGGCGCAGGACAGGATTATAGTGCCCAAGTGTATGCGCAATCACAGGTGCACTCTCTATTCCCTCACTCTCATAGCCCGATGGGACGGTAAACCGACACGACCGGAGAGAGACCAGGCGCGGGGCCAACGGCTTTACGTGCTTTCCGAGGCACGGGGGTGAAACACCGCCGATTTCCCGACTCCGGGCAGCTATTGAGAATTTCTTAATGGAAAAACTCAATAACTGATTTTTGGCCCGACCTGGGATTCGAACCCGGGACCTCATGATCAGCAGTCACACTACTACAACCACTAGACCAACGAGGCAGTCACGAACTGAGATTATGATAGCGAATATTGCCATGCTTGATAACACGGCGTAAAAGGGTATAGTGGTGTGATATAAAGTTGGGAGATCCATCTCTTTCAGATGAAGTGGTGGTTGCATCATGAGTTGGTCCTGGGCTGCGTGTAGTCCTTTCAGGTTGATTGTATTAAGGCTGATTCGTGGTATCGCTGGGTTGCCTTTTGCGTTTATATCCATTGGTATTTTCATTAGTTTCAGGGGATGGCCTTCTATTTGATCGTTAATATTAGTGATGGTGAATTCTTGTGTTCGCAGGAAGCAATTAATCGGTATTGTGGCTAAGTAACTACCCTGTAATGTAGTAATATCTTCGCGCCCGCATACTGTATGGACTTTAGTTGGTTGAGGGAAGGAGATGGTGTAGTGCTTGTCGTCAAGACGTTCCATGGCTTCTTTTGATAGTGCAATGTCGGTTATCTTACAGGATTTTGCTATAGACTGATTGATGATGAGGTTCTGGATACAGTCAGATTGTGTTCGAATTTGGGTGTTCGTTTCCTTTTCGCATAGGTACCGATTACTCAACTTCGGACATTCTGTCTCCATGTACACGAATTTTTCTCTATTAGTTGCTATTAAAGGATAAGGTGGAATAATAGATTGGTGGTTTTTGTTAGGTACAATGGATAAGCGGAATAGGTCGAAGGTGTCTTTGGAAATAACAGGGAATTTTAGAACAATTACTATTTGATTTTCTGTGAAATAATAACCTGACTTAATGATATCGTAATATATCGCTCCTGTAAAACTGCATTACGCAGTAAGCAGGAGTGTTATCAAGCCTGGGCTGCGGCTTCGGCGACTCGGGATGTAAACACCAGCACACTTAAAAAGAAGTATAACTTCGCCTCCAGGTCCTTCAAAAGAGTTATTGCCAAGGCAAAGTCAGAGCACATAGGCAGAATTGGCGAGAAACTAGTTCGCCTTCCTTCGGGAACCCGTGCATTCTGGTCTCTCGCCAAGGCTGTCCAAGGGAATTTCTGTAAGCCATCACTACCATCTCTGCACAGGGAGGACGACTCACTGGCCCATGACGCAAAAGACAAAGCCGACCTTTTAGGCTCCCTTTTTGCGTCCAACTCGACTCTTGATGACGGGGGGAAAACACCGCCGACCATCCCGCGGTGTGAGTGCTCTATGCCGGACGTGCTGTTCTCACAGCGCTCGGTTCGCAAAGCACTTCTCTCCCTGGACATCCAGAAGTCGAGTGGGCCTGACGGAATCCCCCCAATTGTGCTGAGGACGTGTGCTCCGGAGTTGGCACCGGTCTTAACGCGTCTTTTCCGGTACTCCTACTCCCAAGGCGTAGTCCCGAATTCATGGAAGACAGCTTTTGTCCACCCGATCCCTAAAAAAGGCGACCGCTCAGACCCGTCCAACTATAGGCCTATCGCGATCACCTCCTTGTTCTCCAAAATAATAGAATCCATTATCAACTGCCAGCTCATCCGGTACCTTGAGGATCACCAGCTGATTAGTGACCGCTAATACGGTTTTCGTCGGAGTCGATCAGCTGGTGATCTTCTGGTCTACCTGACCCATAGATGGGCGGAGGCAGTAGAGTCCAAGGGGGAGGCGTTGGCCGTTAGTCTGGACATTGCGAAGGCCTTTGATCGGGTTTGGCACAAAGCGCTTCTTTCGAAGCTCCCTTCCTATGGGCTTCCCGAGAAATTATGCAATTGGATCACCAGCTTCCTTGTAGATCGGAGCATCAAGGTTGTTGTAGATGGTGCATGTTCTGACTACAAGCCTATTAACGCTGGTGTTCCACAAGGCTGTGTGCTATCACCAACGCTGTTTCTTCTGCATATCAATGATATGTTGCTAACTAGTAACATTCATTGCTATGCGGATGACAGCACTGGTGATGCTCTATACACCGGCCGTGCTAATATTTCTCGGAAAAACGTCTCCGAGTACCGGAACAAACTTGTGTCTGAAGTCGAGTCTTTGCTGGACAAAGTCTCGAACTGGGGGCGACTAAATCTAGTCCAGTTTAATCCTCAGAAGACACAAGTTTGCGCGTTTACCGCTAAAAAGAACCCCTTTGTCGTATCTCCTCAGTTTCAAGGCACTCCCCTGGTTGCCTCAGCCAGTATCGGAATCCTCGGCGTCGACATATCGAGTGACGTGCAGTTTCGTGGTCATTGGAAGAGAAGGCCAAATTGGCCTCTAAAAAGCTTGGCGTGCTCAGCAGAGCGGGACAGTATTTCATGCCGGCACACCGCCTGCAACTTTACAAGGCGCAGGTTCGGCCTCACATGGAATACTGTTCCCATCTCTGGGCAGGGGCTCCCCAGTGCCAGCTCCTTCCACTTGACCGCATCCAGCGCAGAGCGGCTCGAATCGTCGACGACCGAGTTCTTTCCGATCGGCTCGACTCATTGGCGCTGCGAAGAGATGTTGCATCTCTTTGCATTTTCTTTCGCATCTACCATGGGGAGTGCTCTGAGGAATTGTTCGGATTAATCCCAGCCGCCAAATTTCACGAACGCACATCGCGGCAGAACTCCCGATACCATCCACACCATCTGGATGATTGGCGGTCCACCACTGTGCGATTTAGAAGATGTTTTCTTCCTCGCACGACTTCCTTGTGGAATCGATTACCATCAGCGATTTTTCCGGACCGATACGACTTAGGGACCTTCAAGAAAAGAGCTTACTCCTTTTTAAAAGGCCGGCAACGCATCTGCAATTCCCTCCCTGGTGTTGCAGTTGTTCATGGGCGGCGGTAGTCACTTACCATCAGGTGAGCCGCATGCTCGTTTGCCCCCCTCTCCTATAAAAAAAAAATATTCTCTAGTCTCTAAATTTAATACATGTTCCTTATCATAAATTTGTCTTAATCTTACTAACATAGACTTAATTACCTTAACACTTAACGTAGAATGGTGGGTGCTCGATGCACGACTAAATGCTAATATATTTTCTATCCTATTAAGCTCATTGAGCATATCATCAATATTTTCTGTTAAAATTGTTAGTAGTTGGGCAAACTTAGCATACTTGATGAGGCTACTATCGCTATAAGCGGTTCTATCTAGTAATTGGATAAGCGTTGAGTTAATTTTGTTCTCGTTTTCAATTATCTGGGATATCACACTATTATGTTGTAACATCCATTCTTTACTAATGCTAATGTGACTATTGAATTCTGATTCGATCCTATCTTGGTTATCCTTCAAAACTTTTATGGCATTATTATATTTAGCGGCATCTAAATAATCTAGATTACCGGTTACGCTTTTGATCACTGAGCCTAATCCGTCTACTAGACCTCTCTTAGTGCGACTATGCTCTAAGCTATGTAGTTGTATTAATACTTTGTCTAGTTTGCTAGAAAGATAGTTCATTTGTAATTCGTACAGTAAGTTGGTGTCATTGTCAAGTCTGTTCTTGTAGTTCTGTAGCTGTACCTGCAATAGGGTTACTTTGTCTCTGATGTCGTCAAGTTTTACATATTGAAGAAATGTATGATAGTGAGTTATGAGAGTCGTTGGTCCAAGTCTAAATGGTAGTAGGCCTGGTCCGTCTTCAAGATATTCAAGTTTTATCTCCTGGGCTTCGATCGTCAGCACGGTCAGTACAGTCAGTAATTTTAGAGTTCTGTAACAAATCGGCAGTTTTAGGTACACGTTTAAGTCTAGACTTCCCTATCGGACCGCGTTTCCTAGACGTGTAAATGTGAATTGGTAAGTCAGCTAGAACATGGTCATGGGTGTAACGTGGGGCTAATTTTTGTCGGCTAGCTAGGGGGTTGGAAACGAAAACTTGTTGGTTTGGTTGGTATTCAACCTCTGGTTCCCGTGATTTATTCCGATTATTTATTAATGCTGAACGTTCGGAAAAGGAATGTTCGTTAATTATTTCATACACTGTTTTCATTCGATCTCGGTGTGTTAGTATGTATTGCTGCAATAAATGTTTTGTCAAGTCGATGTCGATTGGGTCTCTTGGGTTGAAATGTCCATTGACAATATCGTAAGGCCTACATTTAGTGAAACTATGTACAGAACTATTGTATCCTAAGATAGCATAGGGCATTAGGTTTACTACATGGTCGTCTTTCTTTTGTAGTTTTAGGATTCGCAGATGTTCCAGTATAGTCGAGTGGAACCGCTCTATGTTACCGTTGTCGTTGGGACAGTGGGCTAACGTTCTATGATGATTAATTTTGTGTAATTATACGAACTCAGTAAATAGCTGGTTCGTAAATTCGGTCCCATTGTCGGTGACTATAGAAAGAGGAAGACCATGATGCGTACAGAAGGTAAGTAGGCTTTGTAAAATGCTCAATGCTGTTCCATCTCTCAAATGATACGCTTGAGCATATTTGGAGAATACGTCTATAAATGTGAGATACTTTTCATTATGTACTGTGAACATGTCCATATGGACAATCTCGAAAGGTTTGGTAGCGGGGGGAACGATATTGAATTGAGGTTTTAGAGGTTTCCTATCGCACTTAGCCTGACCACATATGGTACATTCATTAATATATTTCGTAATGTGTTCCCTCATTTTAGGCCAATAATATCGTTTGGAAAGGGCCAGGAAACTCTCGTTGATACCGCGATGGTTGGTTTTAACTTCGTGGTAGTTCTTTATTATTTCCTGTTGTTGCAAATATTCTTTTACATTTTCGACTTCAACTTTAGTTAAGATAAGATTCATGGATGAGCTTCTAAATTTATCTTGTAAGATTGGAATGACGTCATACATGCAAAGAGGGGGGTTAATTAATAATCCGGTTTTGACTTTTGGGTTAACGTATTCTTTTATGGCGTTGACAAGGTCTACTTCAATTTCCGGTTGTCTTATCTGTACAGCTGTTCGAGTATGTGTATCAAAGGGTTTGGTCACTATTGGTCGTCTTTTTATGTCGCCTACAATTGTTAATATCAGTTGTCTGTGGAATTTATTAAGAGGTTCGTCGGTAATGGGAATTTCGAGGATCGGATTTTCTTGGCTTGTGTGGGCCGTTTGAGTAGTCGAGCCAGTGCTAGGGGCTGTTTTTACTGATGGGTTAGCTAACATAGAACACGATTCTTCGTTATGTATTTCCACCCGGGAAAGCGCATCGGCATTGGTGTTATTTTTTCCTTTTTTGTATATGACAGAAAAATCGTATTCGCTTAATTTTAATTTCCACCTAGTAAGTCGTGAATTCAGTTCCTTAAGATTCATTACCCACTGAAGGGGTTTATGATCAGTTAAGATTTTAAAAGTACGGCCAAATAGGTAGGGTCTAAAGTACTTGGTTGCCCACACAATGGCAAGGAGTTCTTTCTCTATAGTGCTGTAGTTCACTTCGCTCTCATTTAGAGTTCTAGAAGCGTAACATACAGGTTTGTCTGAACCTATGGGTCCCTGAGATAGGATGGCTCCTATCGCTACATTGGATGCATCAGTGGTCAGAATGAATTCTTTGTTGAAGTCAGGATATTGGAGGATTAGGTCGTTAGTCAAGAGAGTCTTGCACTTTTCGAAGCAGTTAATGTAGTCTGTGTCAAGAGTTATTTTTCGTCCCTTTTTTAGACATTGTGTCAGAGGTTTAGTAATTCGAGCAAAGTCTGGGATGAACTTCCTATAATAACCTATAAGGCCTAAAAACTGTTTAATCCCTTTTGCGGTTTTGGGTAGTTGATACTTTTCTATGGCTGATATTTTGCTAGGATTTGGCTTAATGCCGTCTTTACTAATTATATGTCCTAAGTAAGCGGTTTCCAATTTAAGAAACTCGGATTTATCCATTTGTATTTTAAAGTTGGATTCCCGTAGTTTCTGAAATACTTTCTCGAGATTTACCATGTGTTCTTGCAAGGAAGTGCTGAACACAATAATATCGTCTAAGTACACGAGACAAACTGTATTTTGGAGGTCACGGAGCACGTTATCCATGACACGCTGAAACGTGGATGGCGAGTTCTTCAGGCCCATGGGCATGCGTAGGAACTCGAAATGCCCGTGTTCAACGTTGAATGCGGTTTTCGGTATGTCACTAGGGTTCATTTCGACCTGGTAAAACCCGCTGGCTAAATCCAAGGTTGTGAAGTATTGGCAATTTCCTAACTTATCTAGTACATCCGATATATTCGGTATTGGGTATTTATCACTAATGGTTTTTTCATTTAGCTTCCAAAGTCGACTACGAGTCGCCATTTAGTCTTGCCAGAAGCATCAACTTTTTTGGGAACTATCCAGATGGGAGAGCTCCATGCAGATTCGGACGGACGAATTATGCCCTGCTCTAACATTTTACTGATTTGTTGTTTAACTTCGTCTCTATGAACGTAAGGGTACCAATAACTTTTAGTATATATCGGTATCTCATCAGTGGTCCGGATGCTATGCTTTATTTTATTAGTAAATGTGAGTTGTTCGCCTTCTATATAAAAAACGTCAGCGTATTTGGCACATAATCTTTCTAAATTAGCGCGTTCTTCGGCATTTAGATGGTCGGTGCGTAAACGTGATAATACTTCTTTGTAATGTGGGCGTGGTTGATCGTTGTGAGAGGACTCGATGTTATACGTCTCGGCACATATTGGGCGATCTAGGGAGAAAATTATATCGTGCGGAGTCGGGTTAAATACCTCTATAATACTGCGGTTATTTGACACAAATGTTAGACATTCGTTTATGACGCAATTAGAAATGTACTGTTCGCTAACTAAGGCTTCTCCGTCATGGACATTAATAGGAAGTTTTATCAATTTTGAAGATTGGGATGGTATCACGTCCTCGTAGAAATTAACATTCCTAGAGTTATACATTAAGATGGGGTTGTTAGCTAATCGTGTTACAAGTAATCTATCCTTTAGATCTATTCTAGCTTCCCATTTCTCTAATAGGTCGAGACCAATAAGGCCATCGAAGTAATCGTGAAATTTATAAATATATAATTTGATACTATCAGGCTCTTGGAATTCGGAAAAGCATGGAATAGTTATCGAATAATTATTCCTAGTTGTAGCATGCACATTGGTTACCTCGAACGGATCATAATTTAAAGGTATATGTGAAAAATATTTTTGTATAGCTTCCGGATTAATAAAGGACTGATTCGCTCCGGTATCGATTAGAAATTTTAACGGAGGGTTAGAAATACATATGTACGGAAGCTGTCTCTGCGTATGTAAGTTTACTTCTATTTTGGCTTTTTTGAAAAACGAGTCTGTTGAAAATCCTGAGGCGAACTGCTTGTAGAAGGTTGGCAGTCTATGTTATCTTGTTCGTTTATCTCAGTTGCGTCGTGGTATTGGTAATGCTGTGTGTCGTCATAGTCATAGGTCACAGTGTTAGTATAGTCGTCATTATCATTATAGTCGTAATAGTCGTATTGATGTTGAGGATAATAGTAACCATCGTAATCAGCACACTCGTTAAAATTCATTTCCCTACTTTTGAAGTAATTTGAAGGCGGCGGGTTACCGTATTTGCGCCAATCATGACCGGTCAGACCTGTCGGAGGCATTGGTTTGGGTACGTAATGGCTAACCCCACTCATAGGCTTCAGACCTGAGTCATGGGGTGGATTCCTATTTGGTAATCTAAACGTATTACTATGGGGTTTATAATTAGGTGGCAAAGCGCGGAACATTTGTTGAGTTCTCGTAGGCATGCTATACTGTGGTGGCACGTTAGGCCTAAATCCTTGTTGCGGTGGTACATGTGAAGGTCGTACTCAGACATGAATGAGGAAACATTCATGTCTGAGGAATATATATTTCGAATATTAGTGAATTATAGATACAAGCACATCTCCAGAACCCTTTTACCCGCACATCGTTATACTCTCTCTTACACTCATCTTACATTTTCATCGTATATTTCTCTCATTGTATCATTTTCATCTACACATAACTTAATATTACCCACTACTAATGCCGCGTTCCATCACCTTTTCTTAGAATTTTAGTTTGGTATTGTTGGATTATCACCAGTCTGTGAAGAATGTGAAGTGGACATTTTAGGAAAAAAAACCATATTGACTTTATTAAGTTTTAAATATTGTTGATTAATATATTTTAGTTGCGACGATGACGAAGTAGGTGACGTACCCGATCAAACACATAGTCTCAGCTTTAGAAAAGTCTTTTTACTCTGCCTTGAAAACACTCGCATTGTAATTGGATGGAAAGACATATGCTAGGAAACTATATTTATTTTTAATAGAATAAAAGTGAAAAACGAACACACCTGTTGGTTTGTATATACTGTGGGCTATAGATATCAACATAATATATCCTTTATTATGAATTAACAATGCAGATATATTGCCACACTTGAAAATGGCTTAGTTACCAGGAAAAAGGTTCTCCCGTTATCTACGCACCATATCAATAACACAACAGCATTAAGCTGCTATTTTACGCTGGTATTCTGTGAGAGCGTTTCCTTTCCCGGTCGAGCCGACTCATTCGTACTATAATGATGATATAGCTGCAACATGGCTTTACAACTAATAGTTTATGAGTTTATTTCTTTATTTTTTAATTTTTTATGTGAACCATCTATTGGCGCATTTAAGCAGTAAAACCGACTCGAATGGCGTGATGGAAAACAGTATTATGCTCTTTTATGCTGTCATGCCACCTCTACGCCACCGCTTTCGACTCCCTTATGTGTGCGTGCGCATATACTACACACTTCATTCCTCCTCTGTCTGAGTTGTATACTGCGTGTGCCTTTTTATTTATCATTTATTTTGCTTCATAATATTTATTGGTTTTCATTAATTATAAATAACATCAACTATGATGTTTCATATCTGGCGGGCGTCCTGTGACGACTTTTTTTTGTACCTTCTTGCGCTTATTTCTTTCTTTATTTATTTTTTCTACCTCGTCTTCAATACGGTACTATTATATGTTATTCCTTTTCTATACAAATATATGAGATGTTTACAGCGATAAGATGCATAATATTCACTTAGTGTATGCGAACAACGCAATATACGAAATTCCCAATAAGTTCGAGTGAACTTTCTTGAATGAGAACGTTTCGTTCTTTAAATAAAACAGTTATATTGGAAATAAAACGCATGACTTTCTTTTTCTAACTTCATTATTAGTCCGTAAACATTATGTTTAAGATTGCTTTGACTTAATATTTTTCAATAGCATTCGTAAATAGTCAAGGACACTTCTTTTTAAAAACCGTACTGCGAGTAGACCTTGCGCCATTACGGTTTAGAATATTGCCTTGACAAATCGATTTGAAGGAAAAACTTAATCTTGCAGTGGAAAAAAGAACATTCTTCTATCTTCATCACGGTCGATGCTATAACTGCAAATGTAGTTTCAATCGCAAACATTACGGCACTGGTAACAATTTTTGGATTGTTTTCTTTACCCTATGCCGCGAGATCATACTTTACTACTGCACGCATGCACGAACACTTACAACATTAAAATGTTCAAAAGGTATATTTCAAAATGTATAAAATGGTAGAAAGAGTTATAAAAAATCCTTTTTATCTTCAAAATTAATTAAGGGTACTAAACTAATTTTAATTTCATTTGAAAGTTGAAGTAATCATAATGTAATGTAATCCCTTTACCAATGAAGCAATTGAGACTCACTCGTTCTATATGAATACGAATAATTAACTCTAAGTTGTAACTGAACCTTAAAACTCCAGTGGGTAATAACAGCGTATTCGGTTTCGCTTTAAAATCGTTAAAATGTCACGATCCGTTTTTAATTTTATTAATTGTTTTCGTTTTTAAATAACCCTTGCTAATTTTAAAATAGAATCAACAGTGGTAGAGCCACGCGGCGGCTTTTGCTGTCGCACGGATGGGCCGGCTCGAACCGGGGTGGTACCACGACCTCACAGAAAACCAGCGTGAAGTAGAGGCTTACCTCTGCGTTTCGCTTGGTGAGTGCAGGTGGCCGGAGGCCCTTTTTACTGGAAATGAGGCATTCCATCTTGGTCCTCACGGGTGACAACGCATCTACATTTTGATTTGTAATAGAAGATAGATGTAGATGTCTATGAGCCGCAGCAACTACTTACCATCAGGTGGACTGTGTGCTCGTTTGTCACCCTTATCCTATAAAAAAAAAAAAGAATATTTACGTTCAGAATTATTGAGTAACTCGGCTGAATGACATGGTAGGAGAAAATGAATAATTGCACAACTGTCTGTTTTGTAGTTATAACATTTTGTTATCATTGATTCCAATGACGAGTTGGACTCAAATTATAGAACGGACGAAAAACACATATTGCAACGTTATTATTTTTGCAGTCTTTACCGGCGGGTGTAAGTATAGATAGCGACAGTGTGCAAGTGAGAGGTAAATAGAGACGATGCTATTTTCAATCCCATTCTTTAACCGCACGAGTAGTAAGCATGGAGACTCTAAAAATTAGAGTAATTTTAGAATACAGATTGCAACGTGGTTTTAACGTAGCAGATACAAGCAAAAATAGAAAAACTGTCACCAAGAGGGGTAAGCAGAGACTATGGACTTCCATTTGGCACCATCCTGACACACCTCTCGCACCTCCTTTACATCCATATATCTACGCATAACGCATTAACGCTCTTCGGTTAAGGGTACTTCTAATCTGGCCAATTTTCAATATATAATAATATATATTCCAATTTGGTCAATATACCTTCGTCTAAGGCGTCCCTTCCCGACTCTGCCATTCACTTCTGCAACATAAATTTGCTTTGTCACTCTTTTCTCATTGATGGAAAAAAAAATCTACCAAGCATTCATTTCTTTATCCTAACCAGGATTAATAAAGGAATGCTTCGGTGATTTGGTCATGTAGAAAGAATGAACGAGGAAAGAGCATACACGTAGAGATGATAGATAGATAGAGGATCGAGGAGGATATTACGTTATAACATGGTGCGGGTGACAGGTTGACAGGTCACTAGAATGTAGCTCGCGTGCGTTTGCAAGATACGAAAAAATTTATAATTGTGAGAAAATAACACTGAATTTATTATTATTTTTTTTTCTATCCTGTTATGACTATTAAATTAACATTAACTTCAAAAATCTCACCTAATGTGGTTTTATTACGTAGTATTATATTATATTATATTTTATTAGTATTATAAAGTTTAAATTAATTCACTTGCGTCCGTGTTACGTACTATGTTTACTAGCGGTAATTTTTTTTAATTAGTAGATATGTGCCTCATAATCGGACGTAAAATCTGTCAAGCGAATACAATCGCAAAAAATAAATAAGATAATTCTATGTTAGTAGCGAGATTTAAGTAGCTTACGATTCAAGTACTACAATAAACAAATATATAAATAAATAGAGAAAGTGGAAAATTAAGAAAAAGAATTAAATAATTTTACATAAATTCCGCCATTTTGTTGTTCTCGCTTAAATTAATCTTGAAGGCGAATGACTAACCTCCGCATGACTCGCCTTAACAATTGTTTTTGTTCGTAACAATATGTAGCTATAACGTCATAATTGGTATTAAACTGTAATTAAAACTTCCATGCATTATAATTTATTTATAAAGAAGTAAGTGTTCGGGTTTTAATGTTTTTGTTGATAGCTAATCCAAAATTTTTGCTTTGCCTTGATTTGTGTATCGTTAATCACCTTTTTAACCGACGAAAAAACGGAGGTTCTCAAGTCGACGTGTATATTTTTTTTTATGTTAGACCACGCATAACGTTTTACATAGTGGACCGATTTCGATAATTTTTTTTTATTAGTTAGGGTATACCCCGAAATTGGTCCCATATAAATTTGAAAACAAAACGTCTACCCTAAGGGTGGTAAAATAGGGGTGATTTATTGTTTACTGACATATTCTAATGCTGAGTTGTGTATTACTACATTACATAATAATTACATTACATTACATTACAAAAAACCTCACGATGAATGAGCTTTAGACCTGTCAGCCCTTCGTACTTTGAAAAGTTGCTACCACTTCACACAACCATAGCTATCTTTTAGTCTGCTTCTTATGCTTACAGTCTTTCCTCGCGATGATCTAAACTCTCCTGTTAACGTGTTAATCTAATTCTCTTTCTATTTGCTTCCCACCTTTTTTTTTCTCATTATTACATTCTTCTAAATATCTCTTTCTCATTCGAGCAGCATTTTTGGAGGCCTACCCATGGTGGTATATAAAGCCTGTTTTTTTTTAAAGGATTTATATTCTACAACAAATAATAGTAAAAGTAGGATTATATAACAGTTAATAGCTATAGTAAGGTAGGTAACTAATTTGAAAGTATTCAAAAATTAAGCATGTAGTAATTAGTAGATTATAGCCACGAAAAATTATAAAATAAAAACTTCTTAACAAAAAAATTAAACCGGCGAAAAAACTAAAAAGCAAAAAATAATAAACCTTTTTATTTAACATTAATAACTAAGTTCTTAAACTAATTTAAGTATACCTAAGTATATATTTTTGTAATTATTTTGAGTTTTTAATTAACCTTAATAACTAAGTTCTAAACCTAATGAAAGTATACCTAAGTAATTTCGAGTCGGCGCTAAACTAGGAGTTGGGAGTTGAAGATTGCCTTGCTTTGATAAGTATGTGCAGAAATTTAGGGATTTTGGTCAGAATTGTGACATGTGTTAAAAAGTAGTTTCTTTTACGATAATTACAAGCGAAAAAAAAATGGCTCAACCCAGGTCTAATATCAGAACAATACTCCAAAGTGATACTAACCGTTTCCGTTTTATAACAAAATTAAGGAATTAAATACAAGGAAATTATTACAAGTTTTTTTTTTAATTGCCATTATTAGATAGTCCATAATACATGACGTGGTTGCCTATATTTAAGGCATCATTTAGTTTTTAATCATAGAATAGAAATATTGCAATGTAATGTGTTTTGTATATCTTAAATAAATAAAAAAAAATGTTTATGTTTAAACTTTGATTTGTTAGATGTAGTGTTTAATTTAAAGTCCTGTTGTTAATATTGTTACGTTCGGGGTGAGTAAAGATGCCGATAAGCATGGGAAACGGATGCATTCTTCCACACATACAGCAAGTGTATCACTTCGTCCAAAATCGCTAAGCTTCTTTAGAGATAAGCTCTATAGAGTTCCTTAATAATCACAAATGTCATTGGTCGATTGCTCGTGACAACTAGTCCTCACAGGTGACATCACATTTAAATTTTGATTTATAATCAAGGATTGATGAAGGTTTCTATGGGCCACAACAACCACTAAGCATCAGGTGGACAGGGTGCACGCTTGTCACACTTACTTGTATAAAATACACTTATATTGCAAATCATTCTCCTTTATGTAAAGTTATAGCATTTATTTGAGGTGAATGTTTCAAAAATGTAAGATACAAAAAATGGCTATTCGCATTTTTGAGGGCTTTTAGCCCGGAATGCTGCATTGAATTTTTATTACCCTTTTTCATAAGAGACCGTAGCTCTGCAGTGGACGTTTTGCAGTATAGTACGAAAACGTCTGTTTTATTTCTTGTGGTGTGTGTAATACCTACTTAAATATATATTTTTTTCTTTGCCTTTGTACCGCAGTCACACTCAGCACTTTTTTCAGAAAAAATGAGCGTAAATAAATAATTGTTTTTAGAAAAATATAAAATTATATTATAATCATAAACACTCACACCTGTCAGCAGAGACTACGGACTTCCATTTAACATAATCCTATCACACATGTCTTGCCTATTTTTTATAGAAATAGGGTGACAAACGAGCACACAGTCCACCTGATGGTAAGTGGTTGCTGTCGCTCATAGACATCTACATCTATCCTCGATTACGAATCTAAATGCAGATGCGTTATCACCCGTGAGGACTAATATGGAATGCCTCGTTTCTAGTAAAAGGGGTCTCCGGTTCTCTACATTTATCATACGAAATACAGCAGCGTTAAAATGCAAGTTTGCGCTGATATTCTGTGAGAGCGCGGTCCTTCCCCGGTCGATCCGAACCATTCGCGCATGCTGCAGCTATATTACTACTATACCACATAAGAACTGCCGTTCTCTTAATCTGGCCCATCTTCAATTCTTCTCATTTCTGAGAGGGTCTTAGGACAAGGAAATGTCCGCCGCGCTGCCCTAATGCGTGTTGGTGAACTTCGCATGTCAAGGTTTCCACTCGATGTTTTCCTTTACCGCCGATCACGTGGTAAATCAGCACTTAAAATTGCAATTTACAATTTCATCGCTGCTAGCGGGGATCGAGCCCGGATTGCTCGCGTACTTTGAAACTTACAGCGAGCGCTAACCATCTGAGCTATGGCTCTTCTGAGTTACCACGGCTCTACCGTTACGAAACGGTTAATAATAGCAATAGTCAATAATAAGGTAAAATAATAATTCGTAAGTCTCGTTGGGTTTTTGTTAATTCTTCCCAGGACAAAGGTTTTTCCGAACCAGTGGTAAATTAAACATGAAAGTGACTTTCAATAAGTATTATTTTTAATCTATATTATATAAAAGAAGGTATATTGTATAAAAGTTTCTGTTATAAAACTAGTTTATTAAAGATAAAAAAGCGACCAAGTGCGAGTCACACTCACCCATGAAGGGTTCCGTAGCAACAAGTAAAATAATTTACGATTTATGACGTTTAAAAAAAACTACTTACTAGATCTCGTTCAAACCAATTTTCGATAGAAGTTTACATGGTAATGTACATCATATACTTTTTTATGTTTTATCATTCTCTTATTTTAGAAGTTACAGGGGGGGGGGGGGGGGGCACACATATTACCACTTTGGAAGTGTCTCTCGCGCAAACTATTCAGTTTAGAAAAAAATGGTATGAGAAACCTCAATATCACTTTTGAAGACCTATTCATATATACCCCACATGTATGGATTTGATGGAAAAAAAGTTTTTGTGTTTCCGTTCTAAGTATGGGGAACCCCCAAAATTTACTGTCTTTGTTCTATTTTTGTGTGAAAATCTTAATGCGGTTCACAGAATACATCTACTTACCAAGTTTCAACAGCATAGTTCTCGTTTCGGGAAAAAGTGGCTGTGACATACGGACGGACAGACAGACAGACATGACGAATCCATAAGGGTTCCGTTTTTTGCCATTTAGCTACGGAACCCTAAAATAACATAAACACATCACAGAATACGGCGCGGCTGATGTCGGCCGCTCTCTGAGACCACGATATTCAAGTTTTGGATTAGCCTGCACAGTGGCCCGACTTAAATCCTATCGAGCATGCCTGGGACATGTTACAACGAAAAGCTTTGAGGGATTTCCCGCCAAATTTGACGAAGGAACAGCAGGAAGACATTGACAATTTAATTTTAAGTATGAACAATAGATGTCGATGTTTAGTTAATTAATGTAAGAGTTTATTTATGTAAAACAAAAAAATGATTTTTTTTCTTTTTCATTAAAGACTTATTTTAAGGTCTTTAATAAAAAATAAAAAACATTTCCTACTTTCTTCCTATCTATCATTCTTCAATTTACATTAACAGAAAATTCTTCATAGATTTTACATATTTAATGAAACATAAAATATCCCCTAAATTCTGTTGATGTGTATATTTTTGAGGCCACAGCTGACTCAAGAAAAAGACACCACTGCAGTAGTTGTATTAGTAGTATGTTCTACACATAAAAGTAGTAAAGTGTGAGATGTTTGGAAAAAACCTGGTATAGCCATGCTACAGCTATATTAATTATATAGTTGTAGCACGAATGGGTCGCTCGACCGGGGAAGGGCCACGCTCTCACAGAATACCAGCTTAAAATAGTACCTTAATGCTGCTGTGTTTCGTATGGTGAGTGTAGATAACCCAAGACCCTTTTTACTGGAAACGAGGCAATCCATCTTAGTGCTCAAGGATAACAACGCATCTGCATTTTGATTCATAATGGAAGATAAATTTAGATGTCTATGGGCCACAGCATTCAATTACCATCAGGTGGACTGTGTCCTCGTTTGTCATTGCTATGCTATAAAAAAACATACACAGCAAGTGTACAATCGCGTCGTACAAAATTGCTAAGCTTCGTTGGTGAAATCCTTAATAATCTCACATGTCGAAGGTCGATTGCCTCGTAGTCGCTTCCCGAAGTAGTTTCCATTCTAGTCCTCAGAGGTCACAACACGACATTCTGATTCTTAATCAAGGTTAGATGTAGGTGTCTATGGGTTCGTCCCAACAACCACTAACCATCAGGTGGACAGGGTGCACGCTTGTCACACTTACTTGTATAACATACACTTATATTGCAAATCATTCTGCCGTACATAAATTTGTGTAATTGATTTGATTTCAAAAATTTAAATTATAAAAAATGCCTATTCAGGATTTTTGAGGGCTTTTAGCCCGCAATGCTGTATTGAGTTTTTATAACTCTTTTTCATAAGAGACCGTTGCTCTGCAGTGGACGTTTTGTATAATGTAAAGAAAATGTTTGTTTTATTTTTTGTGGTATGTGTAATGTATTACTAAATTTTGTTTCATTTACCTTTGCGCCACAGTCATAATCAGTACTTCTTTTGAGGAATAATAAGCGTAAATAAACAATTATTTTTAGTAAAATATAATATCATATTATAATCATAGAGACACTCACGCCTGTCACCCAGGGGGCTAGACGAGACTACTGACTTTCATTTGTCATAATGTTGGCACATCTCTCTCGCCTCTTTAATATCCATATACCTACGCATACAAGCTCGTCGGTTAAGGGTACTCTTAATCTGGCTCATCGTCAACATCTCGCAAATTTGACTGATAAACTTCCGTCTAGGGCGTTGCTGCTTGCTTTGCGACACTGCTGTTCACTTTATATGATATAATGTTATTTTAGTAGGTAGTAATACAGCTTTTCCTAGCTTAGAGACCGTTTACGTAGGTCAAACAGCAGTGCGTGCACGTCTGTGTTCCGATCTAAAGGGTCTAAAGAGCCAGTATAATTACCGGCTTTCTGTCTTAGCCCTCAGAGGCGACAATGGGGTAGTACGTATTCTTACTCCGCCACTACAAAACAACTCTGGTTAATAACAGCAATAATCAGTAGCGGTAGTCAATAATAAAGTACAATATTAGTAAATCCAATTGGGCATGCCCTAAGCGCATTAAAAAAATACGTATTACATGATTATACGGAATTTTTAAAAGTAGTTCTAATACATTTCGACAGCACTATCGGCTTCAACATCCTCGAAACCCAGTAAAATTACACCCATGATGGAAAAATTGATACCAATTGCAACCGCCACCTTGGATTTACATTTCGAAAGCACTATCGACTTCAACACCCGCAATAATCATGAGATTGACACCCATGATGAAAAAATTGATACCTATTACAGCCGCCATCCTGGATTTACAATTAGACAACCCTATCGGCTTCAACTCGTTCGAAAACCATGAAAATCACACCCATGATGAAAAATTGAAACCTATTGCAGCCGCCAACTTGGATTTACATTTCGACAGCACTATCGGCTTCAACACCATCGAAAACCATGAAAAATTCATACCTATTGCAGCCGCCATCTTGGATTTACATTTCGACAACCCTATCAGTCAATCTATTTAAAATATAAAAGATTTTTAATATTGATATGGCCACTATAAGATGTTGTTAGGTTAGCTAATTACGTAATAACTTAAGACAGAAGGGCCCTTAAGTAGGGACTGAATAAATTAACCGACTTGGTATTACATGGATCTCACAACTTTTTACGGTAGAAGAACTGAGTTGCGAGACTTGGTTTTTTTACAAGTTATGTTTTTGATGGCATCGTGTTTACAAGCCCGGTTCAAACCCTTTTTTTTATTTAAAAAAAGCAATTAATCGATTTAAAAAAATATTAATAAGTTCAACAATCATTTAGCTTGCTAACAATGTGCTTTTTTATAGGATAAGGGTGAAAAACGAGCACACAGTCCACCTGATGGTAAGTGGTTGCTGTGGCCTATAGACATCCACATTTATCTTCGATTACGAATCAAAATGCAGATGCGTTGTCACCCGTGAGGACTAAGATGGAATGCCTCAATATATTTTATATCACTTATATGTACAATATGATTGCTAGATACGATTTCATTCGACAAAACGTTGGAATATTAATTTTTAGGCCCTAGTAGACGTACCGACGCGCTTAAGCGCTTACGGCATGCAATAATAAATTAAAAGTCCCGCTGGAAGTTTTTTCCGAACCAGTGGTAAAATAAACATAAGAGTGACTCAATAATTATTATTTATAATCTATTTTGAACAAAAAAGTTTTTTGTTTCTGTATCAGATATAACACTGACTATAAAAAATAACATTCTTGAGGCGTCGTTGCAATCTTCTATCATGTAGGCTTCAACTCCTGACCACGGCTGGCTCGAGGTAAAAGGTACCATTGCAGTCAAACAAGTCATAAACATCAAAGTAAAGAAGAGTGTGACGTTTGCAAAAAAATTGTGGAAGTTGCATTTTTTAAATTTTCATCACTAATATTTTCGGTAACTACTAAAGGTAAGTTTCAAATGCTTTCTTGACTTTCAAAAAGTGCTAAGTAAAAGCCAATTTGAATAAAAAAATTGGTTGGGAATTTAACTTTGAAAAAAGTTGTTAAAGTCAATATAACTCTTTTTCTTTTTTGTTTCACTAATCCTAAAGATAATATACTACTTATATCCAAATATTCTTATATTCTTCTAACGACCAAAGCCATATTTTGAGGTAAGCTGTTCCCGTCTTGCTAGTCTTATTAAAAAAAAACACCCTCAAAAACAAAGTTTGTCAGGTGTGGGGTTCGAACCCACGCTCCCTCTCGGGAACCAGAGCTTAAATCTGGCGCCTTAGACCGCTCGGCCAACCTGACTTGAGATGATTACTTCAATTGTGGGACGATCTCGAGATAGATCTGGTTTCGACTCTAGTGAAATATTGCTAACAAACGATTCGCCCTAACTTTGCCTGGGTAGGATCTAATCTAATATAGTGGCGTTTTATTAGATTTCGAATATTCAAAGACCAATTATTTTATCAATATATCTAATTTTCTGATTAAAAAACAAACTTCAAGTTTTTCGGATAAAACATAGACTATATCACTCCTGATATTGCTCTCTATCTGTTCTTGTAATTTTATTACAATCAGTTCAGGGATTCCAAAGGTTTGCCAGAGATTAAAATATATATACTGTTATTTTGATATAACAGCAAAAATAATAAACTTAAGTGTTCAAAATGTCTCAGTGCCGTTGTAGCCCCTAAGGTTGAGCACTCGCCTTCGATTCCAATTTCGATCCCCTACAGCGCCGACTGAATTGTTAATGGCAAATTTATGTATTATTATCACGTGCTTCGAGGTAAATAAAACCATCGTAAAGAAGCTTGCAACACTGATAAATAAAAAAAATTAGAGACTATAATTTGCCGGCCGACTATAATATGGGCATCATCAAAGCAGGGGTGAATAGGCTTTTGTTTATGCTAAAACAGTGCAATTTACTATCTAGGGCTTTACACCACTTACTAACAGGTGGGATTATGGCCAAATACTGGCTTATAATAAATAAAAACGACGATCAAAGCTCAACGTGTTGGTGGTATCAGATTCTTCTCAGAAATAAAACGTTTTAAAAAAAAATAAAAAAAAGTAAAAGGAGACTTGTGATTAGGAGTGAGAGAAGAAGGCCGTTTTTTATAACATCGAAGTGATACAATCTTAAAACAAAGAATGCTACCGCTGCGTTACTCACCTCCGTGGACAGAAATGGAACGTATCACAACCTGTCATATTTTGATTTTCCTAATTCATCAAAATGGATTCACATCTGTTTTCTCTACTGAGATCATTGAGGGGAGCAAACGTAGTATGTAGTAATTATAATATTCCCTTTGAAATGCACCTCAGTGCTGCAATCAGTTATTCCAGTAAGGCAACGCTGTGTGACATTATTCGGATTTAATATTAAAACTTCAGATTGTTATACTCTCATCAAAGGATAGGAAAGAAACGGAAGACAGAGTCATGGTATGACGAAGATTCACACGATGTATCATCATCATCATTATTACAGCCCCTCACAAACTCACTGCAGAACATAGGCCTCCCGCAATGAATGCCACAAAGCACGGGTCTGAGCCACCTGCAGCTATCATCTTACCAGGTCATAGATGGAGCTAGCGGGGGGCTGCTCTACATTTTGTTTACCGGTACGATGCTTCCAAACGATTTATAGGAAAAGGTTATTTCGTAAGAGAATTCAATGGTAGTTTAGAATCAAGTAGTGTGTCAAATACTGCGGAAGTATAAAATTGACTCGTTGATTTGGTGGTCGTTAGCGTGACTACTGATCATGAGGTTACGTGTTTGAATCCGAAATCTGGGTTTGAAAATAAAATGTAGGCCCAGGACAGGCCTGAGTTTCTCTGTCAATACATGCATCAATCAAGTTGGCAGTGTTTTACTCACATGCCTCGTAAAGCAGGTAAAGCCATTGGTCCTGAGCCTAATCTCTCGCCGGTCGTCTCGGATTACCGTTTCATCGAAATATGAGAATATGGATACATAAAGTTAGAAAGTGCACCTGTGTTAATACACACACACTTGTGTACTATAATCCTGTACTTCGCAGATTGTTAAACTCCATTCAGACTGGTTGATATGACTGCAATTCGGTCTGTAGAACATTTTTATTATAAGAAAAAAATATTCCACAGCTGATCCTTATAAATAGCTACATAATATTATTATTATTTTGTCTGAAGGTCAGCTCTATTTTATTCTTAGTACAAAAATTAAGAAAAAATAAAAAAGGAAAGAGAAAAGTAATATTGCTTAATTCTTTTTGCGTACCACTGCATTTAACAGTGGTAGAGCCACGCGGCAGCTTTGCTGTCGTACGGATGGGCCGGCTCGAACCGGGGTGGTACCACGACCTCACAGAAAACCAGCGTGAAGTAGAGGTTTACCTCTGCGTTTCGCTTGGTGAGTGCAGGTGGCCGGAGGCCCTTTTTACTGGAAATGAGGCATTCCATCTCAGTCCTCACGGGTGACAACACATCTACATTTTGATTTGTAATAGAGGATAGATGTAGATGTCTATGGGCCACAGCAACCACTTACCATCAGGTGGACTGTGTGCTCGTTTGTCACCCTTATCCTATAAAAAAAAAAAAATTTACTTTATGATATGACTTAAGTGTTACTACACTGAAAAATTCACGTTTAGGTAGTTTGCTACCTACTTTAAACACTTCCTTTTATCCTCGTTAGCTAATATCCAGCATAATGTTTAATATTACAGGAGCTGCTTTCACTGAAACAGTAAAGAAGGAATATTAATATTTACGATCTGCATTTCAACAGTGGTTCGCATAATGCATACAAATTCACTTTAAGTCCGGCTCTAGATGTATTCTCAAGACAACGGTAAAGTCAAATTGAAAGAGCCCGCCTGATATTTTAACGTAAAGTGCCTCATCGGATATTTAAAATAATGTTTTCTCAAAATTACTTCATTGATTTTTATATTCAAAAAATATTGACTTCATCATCATCTGCATTAAAATAAGTTCATTCCTGGGCATAGGCCTACCTTATGCCTTCCAATATGCCACAAACCAAGGTCCAGAGTCATCTGCATCTAGCGATTTTCTGCATATTTCACAAGGTCTTCACTCCATCTGCTGAAACATACGGTGTTTTTAGCCGACTGTCCCAGAAGGAAGGTAATGTATTTCGAGGGTATGTACCTCTGTTTCTTTGGCACGCTCTGTAGCCTAAACAACGTTGTTAGATTCGTCGCAGTTAGGATCTGTTAAATACTGTTTTAACCACCATAATTTTTTTCATTATTTCTTATATATGTGGAATGCAGCAGCAATATATTGTAGTGTAGTAAATTATTGTGATAGCTTAGGAAATACTATGCTATCTATCTATATATAAATAAAACTAAAGTGTATGTCAGTTATATCGAAATAACTGCCATATACTGAGCTGAGAAGGTTAAATGCATGTCATTGAGACATGAATAACCATTTAAAAAAAAATATCTGTCTCTTCGGGGTAAACTTTGGAATGGCTGAACCGATTGTAAAGAAACAAGAGAGAGAGAGAGAGAGAGAGAGAGAGCAAGGTCAAAAGTGATTTAGGTTATATTTTATGCGAGACTTTTGCAGCTTAAAAAAAATAGAAAATTGATAAAATAAATTATCTTAGATTATTTTAAATGTTAGTAATAGCACATTAATAGTTGCGACCATTCAAACTTCAAACATAGGGACAAATGGACAGAAAAGGCAAAAATGAAAAATAACGATTTTATTTTTTTAGCCTGAAATATCATTTAAATATAACTGTAAACAAATTTAGCCAGAGACAGATCATCAGCTTTATTATAGAACTCTTATCTTTGATTGATTTATTTAAGCTAGATGTACCCTTATCGTGGGATTTAAAATCTAAGGTATTCTCTTTTGGGCTGACGCTGAGAGGGAGTTGAGTAGCTGTAAGATTTTTTTTACTTGCGTACACAGAATCTGAAATTACAATGAGTATTATAAATCTATCTCAAACACTTCCAAAATATGTAAATAAAATGTGTAAGAAGTCTAAATTTTAATGAATAGATACATAACAAAAGTTACCTTTATAGCGTACCAAAGTCCACTGCTGAACATATTTGCCACACTTGGCAGGTGGGTTGGCAACCGCAGTTTTTATTTTATTTTTAGATGTCGTAAAGAAGATGCTGCTGCCCATCTCCAGGCGTGTTTTCCTCTGTTGCCTCTTACGACACCTTCGGTATATACAATGATAGTGATAGTGTAGATAGTAGTAGTGAATATTCTTACAGCATCGCCACACGGTGTAAAAATTATCGTTATATATTGTAATTTTTCTATACGTGTTTTTGTCACTGAACTCCTTCTTAATGGCTGGACAAATTTCGATAAAATGGTCCCTGGATGGTTTAGATTCACAATTGGTCCCGAAGATGGTGCTGTTGTCAAGATCCATGGAATCACCCGTACAAAATACACCAATAAGTTAAATTTATTAATTAACTTAGCATAAGTGAGATTTATATGAATGAAAAACTAAACAAAAGAAAGAAAACTTGTGAAAGGTTTTGAAGTGTTACATATTTTCTTTCGATCTTATGTTTTTAATATTAAATGTTAAAAAAGTTTTGCAAAAAAATTATTAACGGATATGTTCAATAGCTACTTATATACGCTACGTTAGTAAAGACGCCCCGATTGTTTTCGGACAGAAAGACAGATGCCGACAAATTATTCCACTACTTTACTGTACGCATTACCAGAGACAAAGAAAAGCGTTCATTCCCAATGCGTGGAATATCGACTACAAAGGTGAGACGACGCGCCGACCGCCTGAATGCATTCTATAAAATACCGAGAGGCTGGCTACTCTGCGCCTATTCTCGAAGCTGACAAGATTGGTTACAATCAAATCATGGTTACCAATAAGCCTTTTAGTACGTCTCTCCACTGAGTCTAACGTTGCTAGGTGGTAGTTTGCAGCACCAGTCAAATATGGCCCCGGCGTGAATTAAACATCTATCCTGGATTAAGGATTAAAAACCAGATGTATCTTGTCAACAATGAGGACGACATCAGAATGCTTCGTTACCTGTAAAAATGGTATCCGGTTCTCTGCACTCACGATACACAGCAGTATTATTCGACGGTTTAACGCTGGTAATTTGAGAGAGCGTGGTTCTTCCCCAGTTGAGTGTTGAATGCGCCGGGTATTTAGAGCTTTAACCTTAGATCAATCACCATAAAATGGCAGATTGTCCGTTGTCTGTCATGCCCTTTGCGGGCTTCGCAACAGACCTGGCCTCCTGCGGTGCAATGATTTACTTGATTCTTGTTTACTTCATTTACGTAGTAGAGACATGCTGCAGCTATATTAGTAGTATAATTGTAGCACGAATGGGTCGGCTCGACCGGGTAAGGAACCACGCTCTCACAGAATACCAGCATAAAATACCAGCTTAACACTGCTGTGTTTCTTATGGTGAGTGTAGAGAACCGGAGATGCTTTTTACTGGAAAAGAGGCATTCCATCTTAGTCCTTACGAGTTACAACGCATCTGCATTTTGATTCACAAACGAGGATTAATGTAGATGTCTATAGGCCACAACAATCACTAATCATAAGGTGAACTGTGTGCTCGTTTGTAACCCTATCCTATGAAAAAAATGTGGGAATAAATGAAGTAAACAAGAATCATGACAGGGAAAAATGACATGGTTCATACAATAAAATATAATAAAATGTTATTGTAACAAAAATAATTGTTATTGAATTATAAGCTGTCTTGATGATGAAACGATCTCACTTAGGCACGTCGTTTCGAACTTATTGGAAATTCCATCAATTGCGCTGTACGCTCTATGAATAACTTACTACTACCAATGAAGATTCATTACACGTCGTCCGTGCTTCATTATAAATTGATTCCATTGTTTAATATTTATAATTACATTACAGACTATATATATATACATTGATCGAGTGGATGTTAACCATAGTAGCCACGCTTGGCAGGCGGGTTGGCAACCACAGTGTTATATTATATTGAGTTGTGTAGTAAATAAACGAGAATTTCACAGTAAACGAGCAATCTCAGCTCGTTCCATACATGCAAAGAATTAAATTGTTAATTGCACTTTTATTTGCAGATTTAGCCGTTCAAGCAAAATATCAACATGTCTAAGGAATAAATTTCAAGGTAATTTCAAGTTATTTAACCGCCTCCCAAGCGTGGCAACTATGACAAAAAATCCTCTTTTAAAGCAGTCTATGTCTTACTTTGTTGTACTTTGATGGGCTGTGATAAATGAATGAAATAAAACAAACTTGGGTTATCCTAAGGTCATCGGAAGAAATAATCCATATTATTCTTAAAATCTGTAACGAGGATATCCGCAGAAAAACAATAGTAATCGACATAGCTCAGGGGTTCAGTGGTCAAGTGGCATGGTCATATAGCTCAAACAATACTAGTTATCTAGTGATGACGTAATGAAACATGCAGGGAGTAGATGGATGCAAACGGTTCAGGACCTTGTTTTGTGGCAATCTATAGGCGAATCCTATTTTCAGCAGTGGACTTCTGATAGGCTGCACTAATAACGGTAATTTTTATAAAAGTAAACCAAAAAGTTTACTTTTAGAAACTATCGCAGTCGCTGCTTCAAAGGTAAAAACCTATGAAGCAGCGACTGAACGGAACCAAAGCTTCAAAGTATTTGCCAGAGATCTGTCTGCCAGAAAGAGCCATCTGACAAAGCTTAAGACCGAATGTGGGAGCATTGTTTCCGGGATACCTGAGGTTTTGAGTGAGATTGAGAGGTTCTATGGGCAGCTGTACACACCATAGTTGGAGCCACACACACGTGTGAGTAATGATCCAAGAGCATGTCTTATCCGACACAATTTCGATGATATTCCGGACGTAAATCTGAGCAAGATTAGAGTGGTTCTCTAGCACCTTAAAAACGGCAAGGCCCCAGGCGAGGATGGAATTACAGCGGAGCTTCTGAAAGCGGGTGGAAAACCGTTACTTGAAGTCCTTCAGAAACTCTGTACTTACGTCCTCTATGGTGGGACTATTCCGGAGACGTGGATCAGAATAGTGGTGGTCTTTAAATGAAACTATATTTTACGTATTTTATCACGTTGAATTTAACTTTTTAATTCCCGACGTTTCGGGTGTTTTACAGCACCCATGGTCCCAATAGATAAGATAATATATAAATATAATAATATATATATATATAATCCCATAAGATCCCAAGCAGATGGTAGCCCCCATTCATCTTGTCTCTTGAAATAAGGATATATTTTTTTTAATTTTAATAGCCTCGCGAATCATTCTTAGTTGGTGTTCGGTGATCTTTTGCGAGGATTTGTGGTCTATCAAATCTAATATAATGACTGGGACGATCTTGAACATGTTCACACAATGCAGACTTCCCGGAACGTCAGTGCTTCAAGTCAGCTGAATGTCCTCTTACGCGGGTTTTTATAGATTATTTTGTTTGTCGTATATAAGAGAGACCACATTCACAATCCAGCTTGTTCACCCCTAATTCTTGTAGAGGGACATGACACTTGACGAATGGTAAAAGTTGATAAATCTTCTTCGGCAGCTTGAAGTATGTTTTAATGGAAGCTCGCTTCAAGATGTAGCCAATCTTTTCTGCATCAACATTATATGTGACTAATCTGTCGTATGTGAATAACCTATTCAACTGCAGAGAGGTGTAAGACAGGGTGACGTTATATCCTCGAAACTCTTCACCGCTGTATTGGAAGACGTTTTCAAGCTACTGGACTAGAAAGGATGCGGCACTAACATCAATGGCGAGTACATCATTCACCTTCGATTTGCCGACGGTATAGTCCTTATGGTAGAATCGCTGGAGGATCTAAGCACTATGCTGAATGACCTCAATAGCGTCTCCCAACGGATAGGTCTTAAGATGAATGTAGACAAAACAAAAATCATGTTTAACGTCCATGTCACACCTATGCCGGTAGTTATTGGGAGCACTAAGCTCGAAGTTGTTGACAAGTATGTTTACCTGGGACAAATAGTCCGACTAGGTAAGTCCAATTTCGACCGAGAGGTCATTCGACGGATTCAACTCGGCTGGGCAGCGTTCGGGAAACTACGACACATCTTCTAGTTAGACATACCTCAAAACCTGAAAACGAAATTGTACAACCAGTGCGTGTTGCCAGTGATGACTTACGGATCTGAGACGTGGTCCTTCACTGCTGGCCGTATGTGGAAGCTCAAAGTCGCTCAGCGAGCTATGGAGAGGGCTATGCTCGGGGTTTCTCTGCGTGATAAACTTTGAAATGAGGATATCCGCAGTAGAACAAGAGTAACCGACAAAGCCCAACGGATTAGTAAGCTGAAGTGGCAGTGGGCCGTCCATATAGCTCGAAGAACCGACAACCGATGGGGAAGAAAGGTTCTCGAGTGGTAGCCTCGTACCGGTAGGCGAAGTGTAGGGCGACCCCCCACTAGATGGAGTGACGAAATGGTAAGACATGCAGGAAGTCGAAGGATGCAAGTGGCTCAGGACCGTGCTTTGTGGCATTCCTTGGGGGAGACCTATGTTCAGCAGTGGACTTATGAAAGGCTGTAATGATGATGATGATGATAAATGTGTCGTATTATCGAATTCACGTCGAGATTTAATTTTAAGGAGTATTTCTTTATTAAGTCGGTAGTTGTTTTAAGTGTATTAGTTGTAGGGTCTTTTTTGACATTTTTGTATGTACTTACATCCGATAAAAGTTGTTGTATTTTGATTTTATACTCTGATGTGTTCATTATTACCGTAGCATTTCCTTTATCCGCGCGGAGCATCGTGAGATCTCGTCTATTGCGTAGATTGTACAATGCTTTAAACTCGTCTTTGTGGAGATTTGGTTTCGGCGTTGAACTTCGGCGTAACAAGGACGAAATGTCTTAACGTATGGCCGTTAAATCTTCCTTACAGATATTATTCTTAAGCAAACAATCCTTAACACTACTGATAATTTGTTCATACGGGATTTTTTACGGCTTTATTGCAAAATTCAAGCCCATCGACAATATATATTTGTTTTGACAGATTTTAGACCATGCGTTGTTTATTGTTTGCGTCTGTGGTCAACGGTTGCGTTTTATTTATTTATTTTTTTAACAATTTATGTACACACAAAATAATGTTACAATGAAGAAAAAAAAAAAGATATTTTGTACAAAGGCACTGCTTATTTCATATTGAAATTTCTTCCAGCAGGCCTGATCCTGGAAAAATTAAAAGAGAAGCTGATCTAGTGTGCACTCTCATAATAAATTTTAATAATATTAATATACTTAACATAAAGTAAAGATGATAAAAAAAAATATCCATGTAAACATACATATAACTAAATACCACTATAAATACATATATACACACACATATATATATATATATATATATATATATATATATATATATTACATATATAAATATAATAATATATTATATATATAATCATTGGGACGACAAAAAAAGATAGTGCTCTTTGACTCGCCTTTTGAACACGGACACTGTTTGAGCCTCTCGAATTGCAGCAGGAAGATAATTCCATAACCTAACTGCATGTACCGTAAAAGAGTGAGAATAGGACTTAGAGGGTTTTTAAATGTGATCTGCAAACTGCATCGGGGGAGTGCGCAAAGTGGAATCAATCACGTAGATAGGGTGGTGATGTTGGATTGTATAGTATGTTAAAGAGGAGGCAAAGGATTGGAGTATTCCTGCGAAGTCGGATTGGGAGCCACTTGAGCTGTTTGCGATAGGAAGAGACGTGGTCATACTTTTTTAGCCCGAAAATATAACGAATACATAAGTTTTGCAACTGCTCAAGTTTGTTTAATTGCTCCTCAGTCGCATCCAAATAACAGACATAAGCATAATCAAGAATCGGGAAAATAAGTGTTTGGATAAGAGAAATCTTCGTTGATAACGGCAGAAAATGTTGAAGGCATTTTAAGGAATGAAAAGTATAATTGATTTTACTGCTAATTTCTGTGATATGTGCATTCCATCTCAACTTGCAATCCATGATGACGCCCAGATTCTTAACCGTTTCTGAAATGCTTAGTGGAATGCCATTAATTTGCAGAGTTGGCAGTGAAGAAAAGTCAAGTAATTTACTAGTAATTCTGGTGCCTATAATCATTGCTTGTGATTTTTTAGGGTTTATAACAAATCCGTATGATCTAGACCACTTATCGATTTTATTTAGATCGTTATTTATTTCAAATAATGTTGAATTTGCTTCAGTCACTAGAAAATGACGATACAGCTGCAAATCGTCTGCATAGAGATGGAAGTTTGAAGATATCATCTGGGTGATAAAGTTGATAAAGATGAAAAAGAATAAAGGAGAAATGACGCCACCTTGAGGTACACCCGTGGCTAGATTGCACCACTTAGATAAAGTTTCATTGATACGAATACTTTGAGAGCGGCCACGGAGGTAGGAATCAAACCATTAAATAGTTGAAGGAGACACATTAATAGAATGAAGAATGCTAAGAAGTATATCAAAATCAATAGAATTGAAGGCACTACTAAAATCTAGCAGCACAAATACCGTTAAATATTTTTGGTCTATACCGCACCGGATATCATCCGTTACCTTGAGGAGAGCAGTAGTTGTACTGTGACCAGGCCTAAAACCGGATTGAAAAGTACTTAAGATATTGTTACGGTTAAGAAACTTGGTCAATTGTGTGTTTTGTTTCTACGTCGACGTTGATGTTTGGCATTTGATTTGATTGTTAATTTTTGGTATTTTGGCGACAAAATCCGGAAAAATTAATTTAATTTAATGTGCGAAGATTTCGCGTAAATGTAAGAATTTTCATCATTATCTGGTAATTTTATCCTTCAAGAAAGGCTACAATGCTCTCATGAAGAACTACAGACCGATTACTTTTACCGAGAGTAATTACGAATTGTCTCACATGCAGAATCGACGACTTCCAGCCTCCCGAACAAGCCGGTTTCCGAAAAGGCTTTGGTACCATAGACCACATATATACTATTCGGCAAATTGTACAGAAGACCGCAGTGTACAATCTGCCGTTTTGCTTTGCGTATGTGGACTACGAGGAAGTCTTTGATTCCGTAGAAATTTTGACGGTACTACAGTCCCTTCAGCAGTGCCGAGTTAACTGTCGATATATCAAAGTGCTGTAGTGTTTGTACAGTAGAATTACGACGACTCTCCGAGTACAGTATCAGAATACGAAACCTATCCATCTGCAGAGAAGTGTAAGACAAGGTGACCTTATACCTCTGAAGCTCTTCACCGCTACATTGGAAGATGTTTTCAAGCTACTGGACCGGAAATGATACGGTATTAAGATCAATGGCGAGTACATCACTCACCTTCGATTTGACGACGATATATTTCTTATGGCAGAATCGCTGGAGAACCTAAGCACTATGCTTAATGACCTCAATAGTATCTCCCAACGGATAGATCTGCCAAGATGAACATGGACCAAAACAAAGATCATGAGCAATATCCATGTCACACCTGCGCATTTATTATGCTATTGTTGGGAGCAATAAGCTCAAAGTTGTTGACGAGTGTGTTTACCTGGGACAAATAGTCGGACTATGTAAGTCTAATTTCGACCGATATGTCAATCTACGTATTCAACTCGGCTGGGCAGCGTTTGGGAAGTTACGAGACATGTTCTAGTCAAGTTTACGTCAAAACTTGAAAACGAAATTGTACAACAAGTGTGTGTTGGCAGTGATGACCTATGAATCTGAGGCGTGGTCCTTTACTCCTGGTCGTATGAGAACACTCAAGGTCTCTTAATGAGCTATGCTCAGGGTTTCTCTGCTTGATAAACTTAGAAATGAGGAGTGGCATTCTCAAATGGCAGCCAGTACAAGTAGACAAAGAATAGATTGAGTGACGACCTGGTAGGACATGCAGGAAGCCGATGGATGCAGTTGGCTCAGGACCGTGCTTTGTGGCATTCCTTGGGGGTGGCCTATTTTCAGCAGAGGGCTTGTGAAGGGCTGTAATGATGATGATGATGAACCTTTTAAGCTATAATATCTGCTGTAGGTACGTTGTTGGTATTATTTTAATACGTTCTCTACTGCCTAATATTAGGTCATTGGATATAGCTATGGACGACTGATACCGAGAAAAGAAAACGAAATGCCTACAATTTGTACAGTTGCGTATTTGATTATTGATTCATTTATTTTAAAATAGTTTTTTATAAAGAATACGGATAAAAAAGAGCACACAATCCTCATGGATTGTTGGCTCATATATGCCTACGTCTATCTTCGATTTACCTTGTTACCTTGTAACCATGGAGAACTAAGATAAAATGTGTTCAATTAGGGAACATGAATAAAATAGGCGACTCACACGATAGGCAAATTGTATATTTAAATAATTAAAATACAAAATAATTTGGTGGCGATCGGGTCGCGAGCTATCGGCGAGTGCCGGTCTTAGGCGCGGTGGTGAGAAACCCCCACGCACTTCACATAGTCCCCGCAAACACCGTCGGTGCTGTCGTAACGGCGCCGACATACTCCCGGCGCTGGAAAGCTTAACAGCTTTCAAGATCTTCCAACTCATCGGGCTTCGGTAGTAGGACGATTCTGTTTAGGGCGCGCCGCACAATTCCACTTGCAGTGTCTATATCTGCGACGCGTGTCAATCCGTCAGATCCCGTGAAGAGTTTTCTTACACGTCCGAGACGCCAATAGAGCGGTGAAGCGTTTTCCTCTTTCAAGAGGGCTAGGTCGTCAATTTGTAGGCTCTCTTTGGACTTCGTGCGCCACTTCGTCCTCAACTGCAGCTCCGCAATGTACTCGTGGCTCCAGCGTCGCCAAAAGTGTTGCTTAAACTGCTCGATGCGCTGGAATCTGTCGAGACGATTGGCATTAGCGGATTGTAGACACGGAGATGGCAGCGAACTTAGTGGTCTACCAATTAAAAAGTGGCCCGGAGTTAAGGGATAATAGTCAGTGGGAGAGGAACTTAATGGACATAGGGGGCGGCTATTTAGGATACATTCTATTTGTGTGAACAAAGATGACAATTCCTCATAGGTTAGGTGCGTAGTCCCTAATATCCCAGCCAGGTGGAATTTGGCTGACTTTACACCGGCCTCCATCAAACCATTGAAGTGAGGAGCGTATGCAGGCGAAAAACAAAATTCAACGCCTTCGTTAGCGGCAAAATTAGCGATAGTTTTGGCATTAATTTCAAAAAACTCTTTAAGTTCCTTTGAAGCAGCTACAAAGTTTCCACCATTGTCGCAGAATATCTGCTTTGGTAGCCCTCTCCGTGAAACAAAGCGTCTCAAAGTTAATATAAAAGCATCCTTGGACAGCTCACTAACAGCCTCCAAATGGATGCACTTATACCTAAAACATATGAAAATACACAAATAACATTTTGTAATTTTACAACCACGACCTTTGCGATCCGTGACCATAAATGGCCCAGCGAAATCAGTCCCTACTGTAATAAAAGGAAAGTCAGGCATTAGTCTTTGAGCAGGTAGGTTGCCCATTATGTTTTTCATAGACTGACCCTTAAAACGCCTACATACGGTGCAATTATGCACAGTACGTCTAGCCAGACTTCTTCCACTAATGGGCCAAAAACGCGTTCTAATAGAAGCCAGTAAGGCTTGGGGCCCTAGATGTAGAAGCCGTACGTGTTCTTGTTGGAATAAAAGTTGAGTAAAATGGTGTTTAGAGCTTAACAACATGGGATGCTTCATATCGAAACTATATTCAGAAGCCTGAATTCGACCACCTACTCTTATCACTCCTTTATGTAAAAATGGATTAAGTGCCGAAATGTGCGACTTAGGACTTAGGGAATTTCCTTTTAATAATAAATCGTATTCTTTAGGGAATGCCTCTAATTGGGAAATATACACTAATGAATTAAGAGTTTTATTGAGCTCGGCGGTAGTTAAGGAACCTGTAATTTTAGTTTTAGAATTTTTACAGTTATTAATAAATCTATGTACATAGGCTAAAATGCGTTGTAATTGTTTTAATTTAGAATATTTGTTAAAGTTAATAATTGATTGATAATTATCACAAATAGCAACTGGATGTGCTTTAACTTCCGGCAAATTCTTCATCTCAATAATAGTCTGCGACTGCATAGAAGGCCACTCGGACTCTGGCAACGATAAAAACTTAGGTCCATACCACCACATATCACATGCAGCGATCTGTTGTGGGTTCACGCCACGGGATAGCAGGTCAGCTGGGTTGTGTTCTGTAGGAACGTGGTGCCATGAATTTGCGTCAGTCAACTCTCTAATGGCGGCGACTCTGTTGGCAACGAATGCCTTCAAGTTAGAAGAACCGCAGCGCAACCAACTAAGAACTACGCTCGAGTCAGTCCAATAGACATGACGCGATATTTTACGTCGTAAGGCTTTGGTCACAGATGAGCTCATTTCAGCTGCCAGAAGAGCACCTGAAAGCTCCAAACGAGGAATTGTAATAGGGCTGGATGCTGGGGCAACGCGAGATTTCGCACATAAAAGTTGGACATGTATTTGTCCTTCTTTATTTGTAGAGCGAAGGTACAAACATGCACCATAGGCGCGTTGCGATGCATCGCAAAAACAGTGGATTTCAGCAGAGACTGGATATTCTATTGATACCCATCTAGGTATATTTAGTGAAAAAAGCATTTAAGTCCATCAACAAAAGGTCTCCAGACATCGACAATATCCTTTGGAGCAGGCTCGTCCCAGTCCAATTTGAGAGACCATAAGGTCTGAATTAAAATTTTGGGGACGATAGTGGACAAGGATAGGAGGCCCAAGGGATCGAAGATCTTGAAAGTTGAAGAAAGTATAGTGCGCTTAGTGACGACCTCAGACTGATCCACTGCAATGGGAAAATTAATGCTGTCGGTCGAAGGACTCCAATCTAGGCCCAGCGTATTTGTAGACTGACTCAATGTCAGGTTGCCGGATGACTGGACAACGTCTGAAGGCAGTAAAGAAGGTAAGTTGGATCGGTACTTACGTAAATCAAAACCAGCCATAGAAAGAGCCACGTGTGTTGATTTCTGTATAGACCGTAATTGATCTTCATCATCGCTAGAAGTTAGTAAGTCATCAACATATATGTCCTCCTGTATGACTGCCTTAATAACGTCATCGTCACACTCCTCGCCCACTTACCAGAGACACCTGGTGGCAAGGAAACTAGCGCTAGCAAATCCGTAGGTGACCGTGTTAAGCCTGAGTGTCTGTAATGGTTTGTCCTCCGCATCACGCCATAAAATCAGCTGTAGGTTTCGGTCAGACTCATCTATTAAAACCTGCCGGTACATTTTTTCAATATCCGCTGACAACACATAACGATATTGCCGGAACCGGATGAGGATATTGAAAAGAGAGTCTTGAACTGTAGGGCCTATCATTTGAATGTCGTTTATAGACAAACCAGATGAAGTGCGAGCTGATGCGTCAAAAACGACACGTAGACGTGTTGACTCACTGTCTTCACGAATGACAGAATGATGCGGAACAAAATAGGCAAGCTCAGGTCGGTCTACCTCAGATATTGCTAGATGTCCTAGTTTGCGATACTCCTCAATGAAATCAACATAGGCGGACTTAAGTTCCGGTTGCTTGCGAAAGCGACGTTACAGGTTTATAAATTGCCGCCTGCCCATGAAATAGGAAGTGCCTAGGCAGTCTGGTTTGTCGATAAATGGCAGCTTGACACAAAAACGACCTTCTTCAGTGCGTTTTGTGTGCTGTAAAAAATGTTGTTCGCAAGCTTTCTCTTGGTCTGTAAGAAGGGGCTTTTGTGGCAAGCTTTCAAGCTCCCAAAACCTCTTCAAATCATTGTGAAGCTCAACTAAAGTATTGTTGCTTTCAATACTTACAAAATTACATTTCACTGGGGAATTTAAATTGAGATTGTCATTTTGAATATGGTGCATGGGACCTGCGATAAGCCATCCTAATTTAGACTCATGTAGAATAGGATTTCCTTTGCCTAAAGAGTGCTGTTTGGTTCCAATAATGGACCAAAATAGGTCAGCACCGATGAGCAGTCCTATGTCAGACGGCTCATAAAAGCTGGGGTCTGCTAATGCAAAGGACTTAAGGTTAAGGTGTGTTATAGACACAAGAGACTTAGGTATCTTACCTGATATTTGGGGTATGACTAAACATGACGTCATAACGCTGAAAGAACCTACCTTTGAATGAATTCAAACATTGCAACGTTCAGCATTAAGCTTGACAATAGTGTTACATATGCCGACCACATTCCTAACATCAGACGTGGAAGAAGTTAAATTTAACTTTGATTTAAGTGCTTCTGTAATAAAGCTAGACTGACTACCGTTGTCTAAGAGAGCTTTAGTGGTAATGTAATTGATTGTTTTGGGATTAAAAATATCAACCAAAGCCGTACATAGTAGTGTCTCAGAAGCAGAAACAGCTGACATTGAAACTGGCTCAGAGACTGCAACATTAGTGACTGCCACATTGGTATCAGAATCCGTAGGTTTGTGTAAAAAGGTATTGTGACGTTTTTTGCATATTTTGCACGTACCTGGAAGCTTGCATGCGCGCGTATTATGCCCTTTGCGCAAACAGTTGGGACACAACTTTAGCTCGGACACTAATGAAAGTCTATCATCAATAGATTTCGATTGAAATTGTGAGCACTCATAATTACGATGACCTTGACCACAGAAAATACACTTGTGAGAGGCAGTTGATGATGAGTCGCCCTGCTCAGCGCTGACGAATGACTTAGTATGAGAAACGGGATTTTGTTTGACAACTTGATTGTGATTCGGGTTTGACTTTATATTTTTGTCTTGTTTACTGCGATAAACAGACTCTAAAACTTCAGCGCGGCCCTTAATAAAAGTCATGAAATCATCTAGGCTAGGCATATCCGAAGCATTAACATTAGCTTGAATGTACTCCTCCGATTTAACACGCGTGTTGCTGTCTAATTTCGCTGAGACTATGAATATGATCAGGGTATCCCAATGATCAGTTGGCTGTTTTAAAGTATTTAAAGCACGTAGGTTTTTTGTGACGTGGTCTACTAGAAATCTTAATGACTTGTCAGACTCACGCAACGGCTCAATATTAAACAAAGATTTCAAATGATTATTTATTAATTGACGAATATTATTAAAACGCTCACAAAGAAGACTCCATGCCTCAGGATAATTATTGTCGCAACCTTCTAAATTACATATTACACGAGCAGCTTCACCTTCTAGATAGGAATTTAAATAATGAAATTTGTGTATATTTTTTATTTTTGTATTATTATGTATCAGAGAACTGAACGTATCACGAAATTCCAACCATTTGTTGAACGTACCATCAAACTTATTAATTTTAATGACTGGTAAACGAAAGCTGATAACTTCGTGATCATCTTCATCAGCTGTGTAAATACTGATATGCTGAAGCGACGACTTTTTGTCGTACTGCTTACGGAAATAATTTCCTGAGCCAATGCGATCGAATTGTGGAAAGCTTGTTCGATAACTTCTCTGGTATCCAATTCTAAGCTTAAATTATTTTCCTCCAATGCTTCAATCTGATTTTGCACGTTATCGAATTCGCCAAATAAAGTCTCAAGTTTAACTAATCGCTGCGATAGCACGCTAACTTCCGTAGGAGTAAGCTTTTTACCTTTTAATTCTTCTAAATGGTTATTAAATTTCGTAACACGGCCTCTAATTGAAGCGCGTTTTAAATTAAGAGTTTTGTACTATGCCTCCATACTAGAAAAGTTAACGCGCAGATAATCAAAACAACTAGTTATGCGCTGTACTAATGAAATAAATAAGAATTGCATACAATACGCTCCTCGCTTCGTAGCCGCTGTGACGGAAACCGGTTCAAAATCAGCAGAAGCGCGGTGAAAGGTGGGATTGATGACGCGCGACGCCCGCGGTCCAGTACCACGACGTGAGCCCGCAGTGCTGGCAGTGACACGGGATGCGATGATAGTCTCGAGCGACCGCTGCACCGTAGCTGAAATGGATTGTTGGAATGCTTTGCAGATATCTACGTACATAACATAATAACGGGAAGCAAGGTTGATCGTAAATTTAATTGATTTGTGCAAATAATGGTTTAATTAGCGTAATATAGGGCTTAGCGAATGATTATGCTATAGTGATGACTAATTTATTTGCGTGCATAAACAGCTAACTGTGAATAGCGAGAAGCGAATTTACTTGCATTGAGAAGTTAAGCTCAAATTTTTGCGTAGCTATGTACATATGTATGCTTACGTTTAAAGAAATAGGTTCAGCTATTTAAATTCTAACTATTTAACAGTGGCTACTAACTAATTAAATGCTAGTGAAGACTTTCAAGTCGTAAAATAGGCGCAATGAATGCAAATTATAGGCGGCTTGAAAAATAGCACTGATTGCCTAGCAAATGATACGGCTGAATAATAGTAAGAAATAATAGACAATTAGCTGATAGGTAAGCAAATAGGTGTAAATAGGTGATTTTAACTCGTTAGGTATGTAAATTGTCGGTAGGTTTATCTAGGTAATTCTTTTAGGATTGTTTTAATAGGTATTTTATTTGGTAGGATTATTGAGTAGGAATAGTTTATTTAGATTGGCAGTTTTATATACGAAAGGGTATAAGATAGACAAGGAATATAAAGGATGTTGCTTAAGAATAGGTAGGTAGGGTAAGGCAACAAAAAATAGGACTAGATTCCTTGTTTCCCTGTTCACACAAATATAATTTTTAGGAATAGTGGGACACGAAGAGGTAAAATAATAGGAACGGGCTCACTTTTAGCTGGCAAAACCGCTGCTGTGGCGCGTAGACTCCGCTGGACCTCAGCTTGGCCGGTTCTCGATAGCTGCCCTCTTGTCTTCTCTCCGCTCCAAATGAATCCTTCTTGACTGCTTCGTTGTTCTTAGCAATCGGGATGTGGCTTCCTTTGTACTCGTAGCCCGTAGTACTTGCGTTCGCGACGTTGTAAACGCGGGGTAAGTGCTACGAACTTTGGACCGTGTTACGCGGCGGAATCGGAATTTTGTTTCAATTTATCACGGTCGCCACTATGTTCAATTAGGGAACATGAATAAAATAGGCGACTCACACGATCGGCAAATTGTATATTTAAAAGGAATAAAAAATACAAAATATTTGGTGGCGATCGGGTCGCGAGCTAGCGGCGAGTGCCGGTCTTAGGCGCGGTGGTGAGAAACCCCCACGCACTTCACATACTCCCCCCAAACACCGTCGGTGCTGTCGTAACGGCGCCGACAAATGTCTCATGTCCAATAGCAAAATTCTCTTGTTCTCTACAATCATCATACGAAACACAGCAGCATAATCTGCTATATTACGATGGTATTAGAGCACGGCCTTACCCCGGTCGAGGCGACCAATTCGTGCTAACGTGCTACAACCATAATATATATAATATATAATATAGTAATATGACTCTACCTCGTAAAGTAAGAATTGCGTGAGACAGGCCTCTCATATTGTAGGGAGAATTTGCGCTACAATTGGTAGTCTTAGGTTGAGGTTTGGCATCTTGAACGCTGCTTCTTGTCGCTGACCTGGGTATTTTATGTTGGAGTTAGGAAGTTGGCGGTGTCTCACCCACGTACCTCGGAAATCACGTAAGACCGTTGGTCTTGCGCCTGATCTCTCTCCGTTCGTATCGGTTTATCGTCCCGTTGGACTATGAGAATGAGGAAACAGAGAGTGCACCTGCGCTGGCGCATACACTTGAGCACTATAATTATGTCCTGCGTCAATGGCTAGTCTCCGTTGAGGCTGGCTGCCGTGACCAAAATTCTGTCTGGAGAACATTATTGTGTTAGAAGACAGTAAAAATGTGTTAACTTTCTTCTAACACAAGCATTGAAACTTATTTTGAATGATGACCAGGAATACTAGTAATGTAAGAATCATTAATTACACCTTTGCATAGAGAACTGATGTAATTTAAATAAAAAGTAAAAATCGGTTTATAAAAGTAAGTTTAAGTACAAATTTGAAAAAATAGAAGTTTTATTTTAGCATTCCAACTAATAAGTTTAAACAATATTTTGATAAGTTTTATCAAACATTTGCATTATTGTTATCTGGTGACACAATTTATATAATGCATGAAAGCGAATATTGCTTGACGAAACAATATTACGATAAGTGTTCTGACGTAATAGCGCAATTGCCGCATCAAATGTAGAAAGAGCAAATCGAGCCTAATATTGTGAGGACCATTTGGCGTAATGGAATCCCTTCTACAATAACAGTTTGTTATACGTAGGTTTATTTTACAAGTCAACAACAATAATTTACTATTTAACCTTTAATTTTAAATTCATTCATTTCAGCCAACTTTTTCCGCTGAAGGTTACACCACCATTGACGGAAGTGTATTCTCAATTTTCACACTATTGCTTTTTTGTACACAATCTCTTTTTAGGGTTCCGTATCCAAAGGGTAACTAACGGGACCCTATTACTAAGCCTCCTCTGTTCATCCGTCCATCAGTCCGTCCGTACTTCTGTGTGTTAGCGCGCTGTATCTCATGATTCGTAATAGGTGGACAGTTCAAATTTTCATAGAATATGTATTTCTGTTGCCGCTATAATAACAAATAAAATAAAAATGAAAGTAAATTTAAAATCAAAGGGGCTTCCATACTAGAAACGTGTTTTTCGGTACGGAACCATTCATGCGCGTATCTGACTCGCACTTAGCCGGCTTTTTATTTAATTTAGTAACTTGTTTTAAGATGACGTATTTACTACTGCTATTTCTTATTAGGAAGATGCTGCTGCCCATCTCAAGGTTTGTTTTCCAACCGTGTATTGGCGGTGTAAAAATATCCCCTAACCCCATATCGTACGGTGGGTGTCAGTACAGATAGATGCAACCATACTTGATTACTAAACATTAAATGAGGCTAATATAACGGATTTGATCGAGTTTCATTTTAAATTAACTTTTTTTACCCAAAGTTTGACTACCCCTGTATGCGCACAGGGGTAGTCAAACTTTGGGTACATTCGCAGGTTACATTAAAACACTCGTAACGCGGGGCAATTCAGATTAAGGTAAATTGAAATAAGATAAAAATCTATTTTTTTAAATTTATTTTCTGCTGTGTTTTGGAGGCATTTAATTACATTAATTGCATAAGGTTAAACATTTAGGCTCGGAACAATAATTTGCAGGCCTTACAATTACAAACACTTAATGTCTGTGTACTTGACATGTGTGGAACTACGCTCTCACAATGTTGTTTCGTATGGTGAGTGTAGAGAGCCGGAAAACTTTTTTACTCGTAACAAGGTATTTCATCTTAGCATCAGGGGTGACAAGGCATCTGTGTTTTAATCCTTAGTACTTACATATCATTAGGTGGCCTGTGAACTCGCTTATCACCTTATAATACTGTGATATTGGGCTTGTGATTGTGTAGGCGATGAACTAGCCATATATCATTTCGTTATCACTTTCGGATTTGTTTTTAAACGCAATCTGAATCTGAAACAATTTATGTTTCTATCTATTAATTTTTATTGAAAAACTCTTGAAAAGTTCTAGAAAAAGCCTACGACAGCGTATGTCTATCTTCTAAGGTTAACTCACATCAACAAGTTTTATATAAAAACTTTAGCGCGACAAAATATTTATTTTGGCAGTCGGCGCGACGGAGGCCTATTGATCTCTTTAGATTAGGAAATCAGTAAATGCGGAGAATCAAATTCAGAACAAAACATGTATACATAACATGATCCATATAGTCATCATTGGCATCCCTTATTAGAAAACTTATTTGCATTTAGACACTTAGTCGAAGCTAGATGTGTACTGGGTGCGCGTCTGTCAGATGAAAAAAATGATGTGTGAAATGATTCTTATCAGGCATTTTAATAATACTACCTCATTGCGGAAAAGGTAGCTGGTGCAATTTCAAATAACTCCATGTTCGAGACTCCATATTAAGCTTTACACAAAAACTTCTTCAACAGAAACTTCAGTCGGGCTTGAATTTAACATAGCGTTTTAACTATTTTCCATAATCCAGCGGTTTGAGCTAGTATAGTATTAAAAAATCTTAATGATTTCTAATATTTACGCGAAGACCACCCATTAAATTAAACTAATCTTTACGGATTTTATCGCGTTTAATTTAACTTTTTAATTCCCGACGTTTCGGGTGCTTTTCAGTACCCATGGTCACGGGGGGACTGAGGTGTACGACGTCCCGATGTCATAATTAGCCCGGCTACCTTCAGTTTTTGAATATTAATTTTTGGTCCGATCTATCCAAATAGAATAATCAATCTAGTCCAGTTCAAACCCCAGAAGACACAAGTTTGCGCGTTTACCGCTAAAAACCTTTGTCGTATCTTCTCAGTTTCAAGCCACTCCCCTTGCTGCCTCAGCCAGTATCGAAATCCTTTGCGTCGACATATCGAATAGTGTGCAGTTTCGTGGTCACTTGGAAGGGAAGGCCAAATTGGCCTCTAAAAAGCTTAGGAACCTTCAAGAAAAGAGCTTACACCTTTCTAAAAGGCCGGCAACGCATCTGCAATTCCCCTGGTGTTGCGGTTGTTCATGAGCGGCGGTAGTCACTTACCATCAGGTGAGCCGCATGTTCGTTTGCCCCTTATTCTATAAAAAAAAATCTACGCAGAATGAGCTTACAGTATCTTGAAGTCTTGCAGTGGTATGGTTGGGTTTGGATTCAATTTTATTAATTATAGGATTCCAAGCAGATGGCAGCACCCATCCATCTTTTCTATAGAAATCAGGACGTTTTTTTCAATTTCAAAAGCTTCGCGAATCATCCTTGGTAGGAATCGGTGTTCTTTTGCGAGGATTTGTGGTCTTTCAAATCTAATGTAATGGCGGGCACGATCTAGAGCATGTTCACACACTGCAGACTTCCCGGAACGTCGGTGCTTCAAGTCAGCTATATGTTCTTTCACTTGGGTTTTAATAGATCTTATTGTTTGTCCTATGTAAGAGAGACCACATTCACAATCCAGCTTATGTACTCTTGTAGAGGGATATAACACTTGTCGGTGGTATAATTGACTAATCTTCTTCGGCGGCTTGAAGTATGTTTTAATGGAAGCTCGCTTCAAGATGTAGTCAACCTTGTCTGTTGGTCCTCTGACATGGGGTAGTACAACAGGCATACGCTCGACTGTGGCCGGCTTCACTCGGTCACTGTGACGTAGGCGCGGGAGCCGAAGCTTGTCTTGAATTCTTGTCGACGTGCTGAAGCTTGACGGCTAGATGTTTTCTGTCGCAGATCCCTCGTGCTCTCTAAATCAAAGATTTTCCCACGGTAGCTAACTGTGATGGATGATGGTGCGATTCACCATTTAAATATTGGTGGGTTGGGGTCTTTTTCCTATACACAGTGTGACCAATAGTGTTACACCGCTGGCGGTTTAAATCCCGCGTGGAACAAGTGTTTGTATGACCTAAAATGATTGTTTCATGTCTGAATATTTGTAATGTGCAATTTGTGCAAATAAAAAGTCTCCAAGATACGGGAGAAAGTCCTGGTGTATCGTTTTTTTATATAATATACTGGAAATCCTTTTTTATGTGATTGCGTATCCTGTGAACGTAACTGGTATTAATTTATTAGAATTTACTATTTTTAAATGTGCTATCTCTAACGAAATATTTGTGAATTTTCTAAGTAATTCGCCATTTTAACTACGAACATGTAAAAATTTCAATGTAGCTTCGGAGCGATTTCAACAGACATAATATTTCCAGAATTCGTCGCTTTGTTAGAAAAATCTGGTGTTGACCTTCAATTATGATTTGGTTTCTAAGTTTATTTACATGACGGAACTATTGAACTAAATGTGACCTCTCTGTATAATTAAAAGACCTATCTGCGTATGTGGGTGATCTTCATCATCATTCATCATACTTTTAGTCAATAAAAGTCTTCTGCTGAACATAAGGCTCCTCATACATAGTAGTATAGTAGGCAGGCAACCGTAGTTTTTATTAAATTAATTTCTCATCAGGAAGTTGCTGCTGTACATCTTCTGTTACATTTCCCCCTGTCACATCTTACGACACTCATGGGATTTTATGTCTTCCTAATGTCTCCCAGACCTCATTTCGGTCACGGCGATCAGTCTCAACGGAGGTATGGGGTAGTGGTATCTCTTGAGACGCACTCCGCTAGCCAGTTTGAGGCCCCATTTGAGGCACTACACTATACGGCAGAAAGTGACTAATAAATTTAAAACCAAGGATAGCAATTAATGCAAATACTTCCAGCAATGGAAAATAATTTAATTGTTATGGTTCGATGGAGAATAACAAGAAACCTATAGTTCCGACAGAGTGTAAAGCACCCAGGAATTAAAAAATTTAATTAATCGAAACCGTTAAATTAGTTTCATTTAATGTGGAGTATTCGAGTAATAATAAGAAACCATTATATGAACCAATAGTTGTAAGATTATACAGCTTTACAACTCAGCGGATCAATACACTGATATTACAATGGGCTGGCCATATAAATCTTATGATCGACAACCGATGTTGAAGAAAGGTTCTCGAGTAATAGCCTAAAACCGGCAAGCAAAGTATTATCTTTTATTTTCTATATACAAATCAAACGCACGCGATTAGTATCGCATTGATGAAGTTTTTTTGTGTGTTTAAGTGGGTCCTTAGATGGTTTAGATTCAATTGGACCCGGAAGGGTGGCACTGTTGAAATCACCCGTGAAAAGCTGAGACAGATTACTAGTATATGAAATGTAAAATATATTATACCCTCTTTTTACCCTCTTTTCCAACAATATATTATCCCCAAAATAAAACACAAATGAAATTACGACAGATACGAATATAATGTAAAAAAGTTTCATTATATGCGTCAGGAGCATCACGCAAACACGTGCCGGATCAACTGCGTACTCTACGTGTTTTCTATCTTCATTTTCTATTTACTTTATTTTCTAGAACAGACTTTAGTAAACATATTTAAATAGAAACAGAAACAGAAACTTTTTTATTCAATATAGATTATAAATAATACTTATTGAAAGTCACTCTTTTGTTTGATAACCACTGGTTCGAATAAAACCTCTGTTCTGGGTAGAACCAGCAAGAAACCCAGCGGGACTGTTTTTTAAATAACAGCTTACAATCATGATGTTACACAAATTAACAACACAACAAATTAGAATTAGCTTGGTAGCGATCACCAATGAGGTGATCGCTACCAAGCTATTTCTAATTTGTCCAGGGGTCATTATCATCCATAAATTCCTTAATATTATAATAACCCTTTTTATACAAACTTAGTTTAATGAAGTTTTTGATTTTTGAGCAGGTCAAATTTTGTATATTTTCTGGTATTTGGTTGTAAAAGCGAATACATCGCTCCAAGAATGAATTACTGACTCGATGGAGTCGAGTAACTGGTACTAATAGCTTGTGTCTGTTCCTAGTATTTACAGAATGAATATCACTTATTTTTGTAAAACTACTTTTATTTTTGTGTACGTACATTACATTTTCATAAATGTATTGAGAGGCCAAAGTTAATATATTAATTTCCTTAAATTTTTGTCGCAGCGACTCTACAGGCTTTAAATCATAAATTGCTCTTATGGCCCTCTTCTGTAAAACAAATATAATTTCAGTGTCAGCTGCGTGTCCCCATAGCTAAATACCATACGATATTATGAAATAGCTAAAGTAAACTAGTCTAGCTGTTTCAACACTGGTTAGACTTCTAATATTTTTTACAGCATATGCTGCAAAACTAAGTCTGCTTGCTAGTTTTGATATATGGGGGCTCCATTGAAGCTTCGCGTCTAGCGTGATTCCAAGAAAAATGGTGGTATCTACAAGACTCAGTTTCTCCCCGTTTAAAATTACATTAGTATTTAATTGTTTGACATTTGGAGTCATGAATTTTATACGTTTCGTTTTAGTGCCATTTAAATGCACTACACAAAACACCTCTTAATCACTTTCTCTCACTGGCTGCCTCGTTATTCTAGCAGTCGTAAACGCGACTAATGATCATGAGGTCCCAGGTTCGAATCCCGGGTGAGACTTAACAAGAAATAATTGAGTTTTTGTGACAAGGAATTCCTAGTAGCAGCCCGGAGTCAGAAAGTCAGCGGTGTTTCACGCTCGTGTCTCGGAAAGCACGTACCATTGGTCCTACGCCTGATCTCTCTCCGATCGTGTCGGTTTGCCGTCCTATCGAACTATGAGAGTGAGGGAATAGAGAGTACACCTGTGCTTGTAGATACACTCGTGCACTATAATCCTGTCCTGCACAGACGGCTAGACTCTAATAAGAGTGGCCTTCGTGACCGAAATTCGGTCTGGAGGACATTAATTAATTAAATTAATCGCTTTTTTAAATATAATAAGGCAATTTTTTTTTAAATTCATCGACTTCTATAATATATCATTAACAGTAAATATTTCTTTAATAGGAATCACCCAAAATATAAACAAGAAACATTTGATGAGATAGCTTAGTTGATTAATTGCTCAGTATTATTGCATTTGTAATAGTTTTTTAAAAAAGTTTTTTAAACAGTGGTAGAGCCACGCGGCAGCTTTTGCTGTCGCACGGATGGGCCGGCTCGAACCGGGGTGGTGGTACCACGACCTCACAGAAAACCAGCGTGAAGTAGAGGTTTACCTATGCGTTTCGCTTGGAAATGAGGCATTCCATCTTAGTCCTCCCGGTTGACAACGCATTTACATTTTGATTTGTAATAGAGGATAGATGTAGATGTCTATGGGCCGCAGCAACCACTTACCATCAGGTGGACTGTGTGCTCGTTTGTCACCCTTTTCCTATAAAAATAAAAAAAAGAAGCTATTAACTGTTTTTAAATATTATTATGGTAAGTATCAAATTAAAAATTATGTTATATATTGAATGTTTAAATGTATAAATTAAAGTCAGGAGATGGACAGCAGCAGATTTCTAATAACAGTTAAAAAATAAAAATGAATTGCGGTTGTCAAAACGACTGCCAAGCGTGGCAACTATAACAAAAATCCCTCCTATGAGGCAATATATGGGGTAGGCCTATGTTCAGCAGTGCACTTTAGGCTATAACGGTTATTTACATTACCTTATAACTCAAAATCCTTTTCGTGTTATATTATTTAGAAATAAAAATCTGCCATTCCCCGCAACTTTTCAGAAGTGCATTCCAAGATTGGAAAATAGCCAAAAGTCATAAAACGATGACGAGTGATAACGTAAAGAGGCAAATTGCTAAAGCATTGCAGTACTTTTGCCAATCTCAAAAGAGTGAAGTGCAGCCAAATTTTTGGAGCAATTTTTAACCGTTCATGAAAAAATAAATTTTAACAATAATAAAATCCAAGTTTTAAGAACTAAAAAATGATAAAATAATTTAATATTGAATAAACTACTTTTATGGATTGTATCGCGTTTAATTAACTTATATTTATTAAATTCCCGACGTTACGGGTGCTTTACAGCACCCATTGTCACGAGGGACTGAGGTAATTGACGTCGCGATGTCAGAGTTAACCCGGAGTACCTTCAACTTTTGTAACTATTAGTGTTGGTCCGATATTCGCAGAATGAACTTACTGTGTCTTACAGTGGTATGCTTGGGTTTACTTTTAATTTTATTAATTACAGGATCCCAAGCAGGTGATAGTACCCAGCCTCCTTCTCTATTGAAATTAGGATGTTTTTTAATTACAATAGCTTCTCGTATTATCTTTGGCAGGAATCGACGTTCTTTCGCGAGAATTTGTGGTTTATCAAATCTAATGTGATGGCGGGGGCCGTCTAGGATATGATTACAAACTGCAGACTTCCCGAAACGTGAGTGTTTCACGTCGGCTTTGTGTTCTTTTACGCGGATTTTGATGGATCGTTTTGTTTGCCTTATATATGAGAGACCATATTATTCACAATCACGCTTGTACACTCCTGCATCTTGTAGAGGGATATTGCACTTGACGAATGGTAAGAACTGATTAATCTTTTTCGTCAGCACGAAGAATGTTCTAATAGAAGCTTGCTTCAAGATGTAGCCAATCTTCTCTGTGACACCTCTGATATTTTTTTTATATGATAATGGTGACAAACGAGCACACAGTCCACCTGATGGTATGTGGTTGCTGCGGCCCATAGACATCTACATCTATCCTCTATTACAAATCAAAATGTAGATGCGTTGTCACTCGTAAGGACTAAGATGGAATGCCTCATTTCCAGTAAAAAAGGCCTCCGGCCACCTGCACTCACCAAGCGAAACACAGAGGTTAACCTCTACTTCACGCTGGTTTTCTGTGAGGTCGTGGTACCACCCCGATTCGAGCCGGCCCATCCGTGCGACAGCAAAAGCTGCCTCGTGGCTCTACCACTGTTAAAATATGGTGGTACAGCAGGCACACGCTTGACCGTGGCCGACTTCACTCGGTCACCGTGACGTAGGGTCGTGCAGAACCTGCTTCACGTGCTAAAGCTTGACATCCAGGTGTTTGCTATCACAGAACCCTCATGCTCTCTGTAACAAATATTTGCCCACGGTAGTGAGGGATGATGGTGGGATTCACCGTTTAAATATCGGTTTGTATGGGTCTTTTTTCTATACACAGAAACACAGAATGACCTACGTTGTTGTTAGGATTTCGGATGACTTACAAATCTAGGAAAGCTAAAAATTATTTGCCTCTAACTCCATAGTAAATTGAATTTTATAGTTTATGGAATTAAGATGTTCTATAAATGCAGTTACTAAGTCTGATGGTAAAATTGTGAAAGTATCGTCTACGTACTGCTTGTAGAACCTTGGAGTTACAGGTGCAGTAAGCAAGGCTTTCTCCTTAAAGTCTTCCTTGAATATATCGGTGACAATGGATCTCCCATCTCTCAACGGTGAGCCCATCGCAACACCATCTACTTGCTTGTGAAACTCATCATTCCGCAATAGATAGCCAGATGTAAGTCAATGTCTGAGTAATAATGCATATTCTGATGGCATGTTGTTTTCCTCTAATTTCCTAGTTACAATTGAGATGCAGTCTTCAACAGGTAGGCATGTAAATAGAGACTGAACATCAAAACTGACCATGGTTTAATTGTCAGTAAGACGTAGGTCTTTAATCTCACCGACAGTATTGCATGAATCCTTAGTGTGTGCTCTTGTGTGTCCTCTGAGTGGTGATAGTATCTTTGCTAAGTTTTGAGCCAATCTGTAAGTTAGCTTTTTTTATAGGAGAGGGGGCAAACGAGCATGCGGCTCACCGCCGCAAATGAACAACTGCAATACCAGGGGAATTGCAGATGCATTGCCGGCCTTTAAATATTTAGATCTGACTCACTATTGGATGTAATGGAGCGTTCGGTTTGTGTATTTTTGGTAATCCATACAACTTCTGTGCTTCGGCACACACAGGTATTCTCGAATTAAGGTCTAGATTAAATTTCCCGGAGTATTTGTTATTAGGTCACTAGTTGTTTTAGCGTATTAGTTGTAGGGTCTGGTTAGACCTTTCTGTACGTAAAAGTTATTGTATTTTAAAATTGTAATCCGACATATCCATTATAACCCTAGCATTTATTTTATCCGCGCGGAGAATCGTGAGCTCTGGTCTGTTGCGTAAGTTTTGCAGCGCATTAAATTCACCTTTGGGAAAATTTAATTTCGGCGCTGAGCTTCGACGTAACATAGACGAAATGGCTTGATGTATGGCCTCTAAGGCCGGCCACTTACATACGGAATTCGGTTTCGAGATTCCGTTTCGATATTCCGATTCGGAATCCCGAACGCAGCAAGTCCATATAAAATCTATGACCCGCCACACACGTATGGTAGTTTTCCGTTCGAAATTTTGCGGGCAAAACGGAATTCCGTATGTGTGTGGCCGACCCGTTCGGAATTCCGAAACGGAATCTCGAAACGTAATTCCGTATGTATATGGCGGGCCTTAATCTCCATTAAAACGCGATAGAAACCGTAAAAGTAGTTTTATTCAATGTGTAGTGTTCGTGTAAATATAAGAAGTCATTGTAATTTAACATTTTAAAGTCGTTGCTAAAATATAATGTATAGAAGATATATAGTTCCTTATTAATTTGTTTTCTTTTTTTGAAATCAAGTAAGTAATATGCTAAGAGATACCGCACATTGCAGAGTTTCTATCGGACGAGTGTTTAGTCAAGTTGTGCTGTTAGTGCACACACTGGGCCAATCAAACATTCGGGTTAGTAGCGAGTGCACTAGCCAACAGTCGCTGATCACTTGCGAAAAAAAGTGGTTAGTGAGCAGCACTTGAAATGATTAGTTGCGTAATGGCACGTAAAATATTGACCAGAAATGTTATTATTATTGCTATTATGCCATGAAGGAGAAAAGAAACTGAGGATACTGGGTGCATTCTATATACAGTGACAGATTACTTTTTCTTCTATCAACTGAAAAAGAAACGATTCGATAAGCATTAGGAGCCAAAATTCGGAGCGAAATAAGCCTCTAGTATATATACAGTAATCTACTGAAATAACGTTATCGGCCTAGTCAGCCGACTAAACCGATTGTTTAGTTGTGTATGCGTCGTGTATACGCGCGTCGAATAGTGCCATACTGATTTAGCAGTTGGCCGATAACTGACCAACAGTTTAGTTTGAAAGGAATCATGTGACCCATCAAACTGATTTATCAGCCGATAACTAATCGTTATGATTTGCGCACTTGCATACATCTTAATACTGATTAAGAGCCCGACTAAACTCTCGCCCGATAGAAAGTCTGCAGTGTGCGGTGTCTCTAAAGCTACATAATGGTTGTAGCACGAATCGACTCGGCTGGGAAAATACCACGCTTTTACAGATAATACCTCAATAATACCAGGTTATGTTTGGTGTGGTGGGTGTAGAGAACCCGAGATCTTTTTACTGGAAGCGAGAGATGGCATGTCGTCCTCAGGGGTGCGCATGCGCATTTTTATTCTTAATGGGATAGATGAACGAGTTGATTTCTATGGAATACAACATCCATTTATTATTCTAAGAAAAAACAACACATTTATTTTATGACATATCTCAAAATTTTTCATTATTTTTCTACTTTCAACGGTTCTGAATATTTTGTTATTCCCAAAACATCGATACATTTTTCGTAACTTTCCCGAGCCGGCCTTTTTACGTTTGTAACAAATAGCAAAATAAAAATATGGCCGCGCCTATTTCATTAACACAAGAAATGAAATAAGCCCAAGAAAGTATACCTGGCATTAATTACTTCATTATTATTATGGGGTATCTATAAAGTTTTCTCATCTGGTTAGGCAATATAAATATATAATTGTAAATAAACATGGTAAACGTACATAAATATCAATAAAATAAAATAAATACATAAAAATACATAAATATATAAAAACCCAACCAGATGGAAGCCCTCGGCAGAGGAGACCAGACGGCCGAGGGTTAGAGGGAAAGGGAAAGAAATCGGCGGACGATGCGGGCGGTATCGAGGAGCACCGCGTTCTGCATTTGAGCTTGGAGCGGTCCGTCACGGAGTCCCAGTCGCCTCAGATGACTCGAGAGGCTGACTGGAATTAACCCATTCGCAGAGACGACTACAGGTATAATTTCGGCCGGCAATCCACCCCACATGTCGGTCACCTCGTGAGCCAGGTCCAGATATTTAGTCAGCTTATCTGTTTCGGCTTTCACGAGGTTCTCGTCATAAGGAATGGTAACGTCGACCAAAAATATCCTTGACTGTGCCCGGTCCATCAGCACAATATCAGGCTTATTCGCAAGAATAGTCCTGTCTGTGATGATGGCTCGGTCCCAGTAGAGCCTGGCGCGGTCATTTTCGAGCACGGCTTCCGGCAAGTACTTATAATACGGCAGTTTCCGATCCACGAGACCGTATTTCAGAGCGAGCTCCTGGTGTAGAATCCTGGCTACTAAGTTGTGCCTGTGCAAATACTCAGAGTTAGAAAGCGCCGAACAACCGGAGATGACATGCCTAAGTGACTCACCGGGATGGCGACATGCTCGACAGACGTCAACGGTGCCATCCTTTAGGATGTATCTCCGATAATTGTTGGTCTTAATAACCTGATCCTGTATCGCACAGACAAAACCCTCGGTATCCCCAAAGAGGTCACCGAAACGTAGCCAGTAGAGGGAAGCGACTGTGTCTACGAAAGGCTCATGTAGAGCCTTGTAGAACCTCCCGTGGAGCTCCTTCTCCTTCCATACGGTCTCTCGGTCGGAAATGCACTGTACTGCCGGGTCTTGCCATTGCTCGTTGGCTAAGGATAGAGGGGTAAGTCCTTTATCACAGGAAATAACGCCTCTATAGTATGAAAGTAATTACGGAGGCTGCACACTTCGCGATTATGCATGGTGAGCGCGCTTAAAAAGCCGCGCCCACCATGCTTCCGCGGCAAGTACAGCCTCATTACCGACGATCTCGGATGATGCACCCTGTGGGACGTCATTATAGTGCGGACTTTTCTGTCCAGAGCGTTCAGTTCGGTCTGAGTCCACCTGAGTATGCCAAAGGTATACATGAGAACAGGCATGACCCAACCGTTATATGCGTGCGTCTTATTCACACCGGACAAAAGGCTGTTAAGCACTTTGGTCAAGCGTGCATAAAACACATCGCAAACTGATTGTTTCATACCCGCCTCATCTACACCGATGTTCTGTGACATACCCAGGTATCGGTATGTTTCAGCCTCGGAAAGGGTCCTTATGTTGATGGGCATAGATAAGTCTATGCCCTTAGAGTTAGCAACCCTTCCCCTTTCAACATGTAGGACCGCACACTTATCCGTCCCCAGCTCCATTCTAATAGAAATACTAAAATCACAAGTGATGTTTAGCAATTCCATAAGATGAGAGCGACTGGAGGCGAATAACAACATTATTATTATTATTAATGATTTCTTATGTGTACGCGAACACTTTAGATTTAAGTTAAACCTGTTATTACGCATTCTATTACGTTTAATAATTTAGTTTACCCGATGTTTCGTGTACTTTACAGCACCCATGTCCACCGAGGGGAGGGGACACAGGTTGTTCGACGTCTCAATAATTACTTCGATTTGTATCATTAAAATTATTATGTGAGACTTTTTATTTTCTTCGCAAAATATCTACGCAAACCACGCGAGCGCAAAGATGGGTTAAATGGAACTTGCACCTACTAAAACTCGCTACCATTCCTCGGGAGATAATACTCATTTATCTCTTTACAGTTTAAAACTAAATTAAAAATAATAAATAAATATTAAAAATATAGTCGCAAACAATATGAAAAAAGTTTTCATGCAAAATAATGATCGCGATAATCCTAGCCTGTGCTACCCGTACTAACCACTTTATACAAAACCTCTGAATACAGTGTACACCTTATTAATTTTGCAATGTTCTAAATTCAAATGCAGCGCTCTATGATTGTTTGTAGAGGTCATAATGGCCGGGAAACCTCATTATGAGAGCATATTTATTTTCCTTAATGAATAAAAATGCAAATTCTGAGTTTATTTCTTTTGCCTTTAGGTACAGTTATTAAGGTAAGCTGCATGTCTAAGGAATTAAATTTTTCGAGGACTTTTGTTGTCAATCAACACGCACTGCACTAGCTCCGTGAACTTATTGCTCTATGCTATATTACCGTTACAGTTTATTAAAGTCCACTGCTGAACACCGGCCTCCACCACAGATTGCCTCAGTTTTTATTTTTAGTCGTTAGAAAGACGTTTCTGGCCATCTGATTTTTTACCTCTGTCACCACTTACAACATCCACAGGATGTTATGGGTTAGTGGATATTCTTACATTGCCACTGCACGGTAATTATCGTCAATCATATCTATATCTATAATCTATATCATAAATCTATTGAATATTATTTCCGAAAAACTGACATCTTCAACAGCAGACTAGCAAAGTTCTGGACCGTCGCTCTCACAAAATACCAGCGTAAAACAAATCAAATCAAATCATTTATTTGCAATCCAAGTGTACATAATTGGTCTTAAATTAAAAATGTGCTTACAACTTAGACGCCCTTTTCAGGCACTGCAAATTTGACAAGGGCACTGCTTACGAGGGCGGCACTGAAAATTTCGGGAATCAAGGAAGTGACACAACATTACTATGTAAAAACGTATTTATTGCTTTTCAAAGTATTCTCCGCGAAATTTGACACATTTTTTCATACGATGGATCCAATCATTGAAGCAAACCATTCCATTCGGAAGTTGGGGTCTCCAAAATGGCCGTTTTGTAGGCGTCCACAGCTTCTTCAGGTGATGAAAATCTCTGTCCACGCAATTTATTCTTTATTTTAGGGAAAGTATGGAAATCATTGGGGCTTAGGTCGGGGCTGTACGGCGGATGGTCTAATAATTCTATGTTTTCTTGCTCTAAAAACTCTTTTGTTCTGTGTGCGGTGTGAGAACTCGTATTGTCGTAATGGAGGATGATGCGGCGGTTGCAGTTCTCTTTACGGAGTTCAGAAACGACCTGTGGCAAACAAATGCTAGCATACCATTCTGCATTAACCGTTCTTTGTCCCTCAAGAGGAATAGTCGTAACATGGCCGGTTTTGGAGACAAACGTGGCCACATTTTTTTTGCAACACTCCGTGAACGAAACATTTTTGTTGGCTTTAACTCATTTTCGAACACCCAAACTCGTGACTGGTTTTTTGTTTCGGGTTCGTACGTGTATATCCAGGATTCGTCACCTGATACGATGTTGTATACAGCATTTGAGGATCCTGCGTGGAATCTTTCGAGGGTTCAGACGCACCAAGGAACGCGAGCCGCTTTTTGCTCTTCACAGGGCGAATGCGGTATCCATCGGGAAAACAACTTTTTTACACCTAGTTGTTCATGCAAGATTATTTGTATTTGACCCGTGCCAATGTCTAAAGTTGGCTGAATTTCGCGGTATGTTACATGTCGATCTTCCTCAATCAGCTTACGCTAGTATCAACGTTTTCTTGGGTGACTGCAGTTTTTGGACGACCTTGACGGGGATCATCACTGAGCTTGACACGTCCACGTTGAAATTCAGCAAACCAGCGATAAATTGTGGTTTTGGATGGGGCTTCATCACCAAATGCGTATGCGTTTTGTGTTAAACCACTTTGAAAGTCATAAAAAAAGAAAGAAAATTTCGAGAAAATTCAAGAGCGACAATTTACGCTCTTGAATTTTCTCGAGTCAATTCCATTTTCTCAATGACTAAACAAGTTTGACAAAACCTTGTGACAAGACCGAGAATCTTTTTTTAAATAAAGAAATGGTATTCGATTTTTAAAACCAAGGAGTTTTCAATTAAAAAGATTTTAATATGACAGGAACAGTGGAAATATTCCATTCCCGGTACTTTTAGTGCAGCCCTCGTATATACTATTAACATACATAAAATATGATTAAAAGCTATAAAAAATATAAAAATATATAATAGTGTTATTTTTTATCTAAATACTCTTCCACTGTGTAGAAGGGGTTTTGTTTTAAATATTTACCGAGTTTTGATTTAAATTTCGTTAATTCTGAAATATTTTTTATTTTTGAGGTAATTTATTATATAGTTTTATTGACATATAGTAGGGGCTTGTATTTAACATTTTTGTTCGCGACTGTGGTAGGTATAATTTATTTTTGTTACGTGTATTTATGTTATGTGTATCTTTAAGCTTCTTAAAAATATTATTATTTTTGTGGACAAACAGGCATGATCATAAATGTACATACAGGCTAAGGTAAGAATATTTAGTTGTTTGAAATACGGTTTACAGCTAGTAGTGTTATCTATCTGGGCTAGTATTCTAACGCACTTCTTCTGGGTAATAACTAGCTGCTGCACATCGACGCTACTTCCCCACAACATAACTCCGTACTTAAGCAACGAATGAGCATAGGCATAGTAAGCTGACAGTGCCGTGGCTGTGTCAGTGGTGTATATAATTTGAAATAAAGCATACGTAAATTTTGAAATTTTAGATTTTATATAATTCATGTGTGTTTTCCAATTGAACAACGTAATGCTACTGCTGTGTTTGGTATGGCAGCGCAGAGAACTGGAAAACTAGAAACGAGTTATTTCATCTTCGCCCTCAGCGCATCTAAATTTTAGTTTTTAATCAAGAGTAAAAATAAGGGTCTATGGGCCTCGATGCTGTCATTCACTTACCATCAGGTGTAACTGTAAATTCATTTGTCACGTCTGTTTTCTAAAATAAAAAGTCCAAAAGAATAAAGGTAAAGATTAACGACATGTAGTAATTTGTAGCAGCATATAGTAAGTTGCGCCAAAATTTAGTTTCGGACAGTTATAAATGGAACGAGTTTTATCGAAGTCATTAGTAATATGATAAACTCGGCAACAATTCAAAGTTCTACGAGCGTTCCTTAATTGTTACTTCGCATCGACTTTGAATAAACTTTGAAAATTTTATTTTTGTGCGTTGAATATTAAATACACCACATTCGGAAGTTTAATTTGTAACATAATAATTATTTGGAGTTAACAGTTTTTAAGACAGGTAATGATTATGATTGTAGATGTGTATGATTATTTGTTAAACGACTTGGCTTCTGTCGTTGTTTCATTTGAACATATTATTACCAAAGTAAGTAGCAACTTTACAAGGCGCAGGTTCGGCCTCACATGGAATACTGTTCCCATCTCTGGGCAGGGGCTCTCCAGTGCCAGCTCCTTCCACTTGGCCGCATCCAGCGCAGAACGGCTCGAATCGTCGACGACCGAGCCTTTTCCGATCGGCTCGATTCATTGGCACTGCGAAGAGATGTTGCATCCCTTTGCATTTTCTTTCGCATCTACCATGGGGAGTGCTCTGAGGAATTGTTCGGATTAATCCCAGCCGCCAAATTTCACGAACGCACTTCGCGGCAGAACTCGCGATACCATCCACACCATCTGGATGATTGGCGGTCCACCACTGTGCGATTTAGAAGATGTTTTCTTCCTCGCACGACTTCCTTGTGGAATCGATTACCATCAGCGATTTTTCCGGACCGATACGACTTAGGGACCTTCAAGAAAAGAGCGTACTCCTTTTTAAAAGGCCGGCAACGCATCTGCAATTCCCTCCCTGGTGTTGCAGTTGTTTATGGGCGGCGGTAGTCACTTACCATCAGGTGAGCCGCATGCTCGTTTGCCCCCTCTCCTATAAAAAAAAAGTAACAAACAATAAAAAATGAAGAGCTGATTTTTTTACAAAATAAGTATTGTACTCCTACATTCATATAAATTTCAATCTTTCGTGCTACAACCTATTCTTGTTGCATGGCTTTATACTTTTAAAATGTTAGTATGTTTATCATCATCATCATCATTATTATCATCATTAGTCTATAAAACTCCACTTCTGGATATGCGCTTCTCCCGTTATAGAGTTTATCTTTCGTAAGGCCCACAATAAACGTTGCGTGCTGTGAGTATAAAAGAATAATCAGTCAAGGCTCATTTATCATGTGGACGTCATACACAATATTACAAGCTTAAAAGTGTATAAAAGTTTTTCTTGACTCAGTTTATAACTTGCTGTTAAGTTCACAAAGAACATTATTTCTTATATGGACGTTACACTGGTCACCGTATGGTGGTGAAGTCAGAGATTTTTGTAGATTTAGTAAATATTTATATAGATTTATTTATTTATTTATTCGTTGCATAAACAAAGTGATGCTGTTCACTTTTTACAGTAATAAAGGTTAAAATAATAACAGACAAATAAAATTAATTTGAAACAAGTTGTTATTTGTGTTGTATAAAAAAATCACATTTGTTTCATGACACATCTCAGAATAGTTCATTATTTTTCGTTTCTGTATATCTGGATGCTCCCAAGACAGTGACAAAACTTACGAGGGTATCCTCCATTCCACTCCATCCATTATTATTACTATTAATGATATTTAGGGTTCCGTACCTTAAAAGGAAAAACGGAACCCTTATAGGATCACTTTGTTGTCCGTCAGTCTGTCTGTCTGTCAAGACCCTTTTTTCTCAGGAACGCGTGGAGGTATCAAGCTGAAATTCATATCAAATACTCAACTCAACTCAACTACTACTGTCCATTAGAGCTGTGAAAAAATCAAACTTCTAATCCAACGCAATCAAAAGATACAGCCGTTTATCCCGCAAATTTTCGACATTCGCAAGGGAATAAAAACCTATAGGGTACTTCCCGTGAATTTGAAATTTGTTACGAAGCAACGTTTTATAGCACAGATAAAGGAAAAATTGCGAAAAGCATAGATTTTCAGTTACGTCATATAATAAAAATATTTTTAATAATTTTAAACCTATATACCTACGGATTTTTTCGGAACCCTCGGTGCGTGAGTCCGACTCACACTTGACCGGTTTTTTATGTGTACGGGAATACTATAGATTTAAATTAAACCAGTTAATAGGATTTTTTACGCTTAATAACTTATTTTATATTCCCGATGTTTCGAGTATTTTACGGCACCCAAGGTCACCGGGCTCCCTCCGGGACTGGGGTGTTCGACGTCTTAATATCAGTGTCGTATAAACTAGTTCCATTTACAATAATTACTTCAATTTTTAGCATAAAATTATATAGACGTTTTCTTTTATATATCCACGCAAACCCACCTCGCGAGAGCAAAGGTGGGTTATGTGGGACTCGCAACACTTAAAACTCGCTGCTATTCCTCGGGAGATAATACTCATTTATCTCTACAGTTTAAAAGCAAATTAAAAATATAGTCGCAAACAATATGAAAAAAAAGCTTTTATGCAAAATTATGACCGCGATAATACCAGTCTATGCCTTATTATGCAATGTTCTAAATTCAAATGCAGCGCTCTATGATTGTTTATAGAGGTCATAATGGTCGGGAAACCTTACTATGAGAGCATATTCATTTCTAAACTCCTTGATGATTAAAAATGCAAATCATGGCTTCTCTTCTTTTGCCTTTAGGTACAGTTATTGAGGAAATCAGAATGTCTAAGTAAATAAATGTTTTGAGGTCATTTGTTGTCAGTCAACAAGCAATGTACTAATGTCGTGGACTAAGAGCTATTTTTAGAAACAATTCTACTTCTGATGTTAGAAATTATTCTCAAAATTATTTAAATAAAAGAATGTTACTCATATAAGAATTTACTTTGAAGGTCAAAAGTTAATTAAAAATAATAAAAGTGTGAGAGCGGATGTTCAACTTGCTCTCTTGCTTACGCAATTAATCATTACCAGGAATAAGGCAGCGTACTGCACTACACATTTAGTATAGGGCAAGTACAGTTCAATCAACCGTAATATGTGCCAGGCACAATCACACATTGGTGTCACGTATGATAACGGACATAATTATATGATAAAACACCAACGTATGCAAAGCAACAGCAACACTACTAATCTCAATGTAATACAGGGCAGTCTCTCAGCGTCACGATAGTCCTTGCTTATTCTAGAAGAACTACTACAAGAATAGAACCACATCACTTGTCTTATTTAGGTAGAATCTAAGTGTAGAGGTAATGTTTTAGCCCAACGGGCATAATAACGCATGTGATTCGTAGAATTACAGACTGATCCCTCTTAATAGGCTGCGCGATACTTTATACTGCTAGAACAAGTGGGAGATTACACTTCCAGCCTAAATTCTTCTTAATTTCCGTTATTATTTTACCCTCATTCCTAACACTATATAATAAGACAACACCATAACATAGTTTGTTTATAATAACAGATACCATATAATATTAATTTGGAACAAGTTTATTATTGAAATATTATATTAAATATAAGCAAAAATTAAGACGCGCATAATAATTATTTTCTATTTACGGACACAAATATAATTGCAAATAACAAACAAAAAACACACTATAAGAAATTGATTAAAGCGATAAATAACGATAGCATTTAAGTTACACAGTATTTCAAAAATATATTAAATACCTAATATTAAATAAATTAAATGTGGAATAAATAACAAAAACAAAAAATGAGTGCATGTTTTTTGCCGCCTTTTTATATTTAAAAGTTTTTATGTCTGTACGTGCTTTGTGTTCAAAAGCCACATTAAACGAAATTCAAACTTGTTTGTTGTTTTGTTGAAACGATCCTAACACGTTTCGTGCACGTTTATTTGCTCCGTGTAATTTATTTAAACAAAGCGTTTGTTGTATGTATCAAAGTGATAGACTGAATTTCACCTAGCGGCTGTCGACGTAATGAAAAGGCGTGCTAAGATATTTATTGGTGACATCAACATGGTAAAAACCAAGCACAGGCGCATAGAATTATTATTATATATTTTTATTATTATATTTATTATTTACACTAAGAATTTCTCCTGTATTGTGGGGTTCGAGACATATACATTACATATATTTCACAAGAACAAACATCTAGACTTGTTACAATTATTTGAAGGAAAGCCTAGCGCTGCAAATCATTGCTAAGCAATGGTGCCACAGAACCGTCGAGTGTGCGCAGGAATTGCATGACTTAATTCCTGCCTCTCCATTCCATTATTGGGCCGCCAGATGCTCGCCTGGTCTCAACTCCTTTGTGGTCGATATACCCGCATTCGAACCAAATACACCTTCTTAGATCGTCTTTCATAAAGCAAAGGAGCGGAATAAATTGCCAGCATATGTCATTCCATCTAATTAACATGTGGGAGTCTTCAAGGCAAGATTAGCTTTGGATAAATTAAGTAAGTTTGTTTACCATCTTCGGCTGCATCACTTACCTTTTAAGTCTTTTGAGTCTAGTGGACGTTAACGCGATTGCTGAGCACAAGGCCACGGGATCAGATCCCGGGTGGGACGAAAATCAGTTATTAGGGTTTTTGAAAAACATATCTGTAGCAGCCAGGGTTCGGGAACTTGACGCTGTTTCACACCCGTGCCTCGGAAGGCACGTAAAGTCGTTGGTACTGCGGCAGATCTCACTCCGGTCGTGTCGGATAACCGTCTCATCAGACTATTAGAGTGAAGAAATAGACAGTGCACCTGCACTTTAATCTTGTGATGGCTAGTCGCCTTTAAGACTCGCCGCCATGACCAAAATTCAATCTGGAGGACATTACATAACATCAGATGAGATAATATTCAAGCACTGGCGCATTGACAGTTAAAAACAAGCCTCCCTCAACCAAGTTTTTAGATGGGTATATTTTCGCAATGTTTTTCTTAATGCTGCTATGTTTTGTATGGTGAGTGTAGAAAATCGAATACTTTTTTATTGGAAACGTGGCATTCCAACTTAATCCTCAGGAGTGACAACGCATCTGCATTTTGATTCTTAATTGAGGATAAATATAAATGTTTATGGGTCACAGCATTCACTTACCATTTGGTGTGATTGTTTTTCACCCTTATTCAATAAAAAATCTCATCAGGCATCTTATCTTCGATTTATCTGAAGTTGAAGATGTTCATAAGTGGCGACTAACATTTAGCATCAACTTGCATCATCATTATCATCATTACAGCCCTTCATAGTTCACTTCCGAATATAGGCCTCCCCTAAAGAATACCATAATTGTCTTTCCCAACCGACCGATGTACTGTGTTAGTTCATCACCCTTATTCTATAAAAAAATCGTTTTCTAGAACACTCCGTCCCATTTTAGTTTATAATCCTTAGTATTCCCTTTAGCTAATTTTGGCACGTAACACGTAACCAAAGAATATTTGAAAGTTTAATAGCCAATGAACAAAAGACGTACGTAGAAACGTTTAATAATGTAAAGCCACATATTAAATGTGGACACGCTTCCATATTCATTTCACTTCGTCATTTCTATTCAGCGGGAGTTTACTGCATGGGAAGTGAGCTTTGTAAGTATGTTCGAATACTTGGTTCTCGTTAGCATTGGTTGAGCATTTCTCTCTCAGTCGAAATATACCGTTTCTGTAATGCATTTTCATATTCACGTGTTGTGAAAGATATGAACATTTGCGATTCAGATAAATGTGATTGTGATTAAATGGGATAAAATTGAACCTTATTTAGCCACCATTTTTAGTACAAACATACAATTTTATGTGTTTCATGATTCAATGAAATATACTCGTAGTTAAGTTTCTATTAAGCTTTATTTAAAGCTGGTAGTACCTTGGATCTCGCCAATTTTCAACTCGTAATTAATGTACCACCTAATCTAGTAAAATTTTTGATAAAATAATTTTAGAAAAGATGAAAAGTTTATTTTCTTATAGAATAGAATAGAATGATTTTAATTAATATATATTACAAGAATACTTATTCAAAGTCATTTAAGGTTTACCACTGGTACAGGAAAAAACCTCTGTCCAGGGAAGGACCAGCAAGAAACCAAGCGGGACTTTTAAAATAAAATTAAATGACAATATAATTTGTATTCAATTATTTATGAAAACATTAAGAAATAACTTCGTAGCGATCAACTCATTTCCAGTGGTTATTATTATGAAATCATTAATTATTATGTGGCGGCGCTGTCGTCGCGCTACAAGCGAAACACATCAAAGCCTAAATCGCACTATTAAAAGTTCCGAAGTAAAAGCAGTATATAATTAGAATAGCTCCGAACTACCATTTCCGACCACGCTCCCGACGACCGCAAAATCCCGACGAGATTTTGCACTACTCAAAAGTGTTTCCCTCAACCTCAGGGCAATCGAGACACTAGACGATCTAGGATCCGACCACCGACCGGTCTCCCTCATTCTCGGCCATCAGCCACCCCACTCAACACCCTCGACTAAAACCTTCACAAATTGGAAGGGCTTCAAGGAGTCCCTAGCGAATGCTCTGGACTCACAGGACCCTCCCATCTCCCTATCGTCGGACTTAGACAGTCCCGAAAAAATCGACACCGCGGTCGATTCACTCTCCACCCTTATTAAAACCTCCCTTAAGGAGAATGAAAGGGTAGTCCCGGTTGCTAATAATAGTGGGCTTCCCCTACATATTAGCAACCTATTAAAAGCCAAGAAAGCTGCTTTCCGGAGAGCAGCAAAATACCCCACGCCCGAATATAGGCACACGGCTAATCGTCTTCAACGAGAACTCCGTTTCCGCCTCTCTGAATTTCGAGACCTCGAAAAGAGTAAACTCATGGAGAATATCTCTCCCTCTCATACAGCGTACTATCGGATGGCAAGAGCCCTCCGCATAGACGCTATCACCCACACTCCCCCTCTCTCCCGTCCCGACGGTACGGTAGCCTTCGAGGACGAGGAAAAGGAACTTTAACGGAAATCCCCCACAGATCCGCAGTTTTCTTAACATTAATAGTTTTAAAATATTTTACAATATCTTTTGATGATACTTTATGAAATGTAAAATTCTTTGTACACGCATTTACATTTTGTTTAAGTAATGATTCGGCGACCGCAGGAGAAGAATTCAGTGACTTAGTGGTTAATATCGGAATATCAGTAAAATATTTCTCAAAAACCATTGCAACGTCCTGATCTGATTCGGTTAATTTGTTATTAACACTTAACTGGTAGTTTGAATTGCGAGAGTTAATCTTACCAGTTTCGCTATTAATTATACTCTATGTCATTTTAATTTTATTAGAAAAAATTGCAAATTTATTGATTTAATTAGAATGTACCATTTTATTATATTTTATTTTGTTATTTTAATAAATTGAACTATAATAACATTGTCGTATTATGTCATATCTAATATCTATCGCACAAAATATTATCACTACTTTAAAATGCAATAAGTACTTTTAAACGCGGCCCGCGGACGTATTTGCACGCTAAAGTTTGGCCCTCAACATGTCAAAGGTTGCCCATACCTGCTCTAAGCGATATATCGAATATCTATATATCCCGATTAGAAATATCGATAGCAAATATCTATAATTTTGTGAGAAAATATTGATATTTCGATATATCGATATTTTTTATCCACACCTACCAACAACATAGTTATCAATCATTTTTATAAATAAAAGTATTTTTTTTATAACTGAAAGTATATATTATTAGTTTCGAGTAAAAACACACAGAAAACAGTAAAAAGTCATGTCTTACATAGATTTGCCTCTATCACCACCTTGGCAGTTTGATAGGTGACATCGAAAGTTCAAGGCTTCCTTGAAGTATAGTATTTGGAATTGAAAATAATCTGGGGGCATGGCAGTGCCCCCACCAAGTCGAGCAAAAAAGCGGCACGGCCGTACCATTCTTTACTCGAAGCAGTTCAGGCCATTTTCGAAACCCTATAACTTTGCTGTGAATAAAAATAGAAGACTGAATTTCCAGTAACCAAGTAGGCATTGTATAAACTCAGAATATTTCAAATTTCATTCAATGTGAGCCAGTAGTTTGACAATTATAACTAGTCAAAATTTCTTAATTTTGTCACTCACTGACCGATCGATCATCATAACTCTAAGGCACTTCTAGCAAACATAGAAGCTTCAAAGAAGGATGCCCATTTTTCACCTGACTATGTATAGAAATGAAATAAATCTTAAAATTCAGCTATTAGAATTCTAAATTAAATACGCGTATCACAATGTTAAAAGAAACGCAGGAGAAAAATATTTTTAATATTTATTTATGCTAATTCTACGTCAAGGGTCGAACTTATTACCACCATATTTTGAACGCACCTTAACTACCTTTTTTCTAGGACGTTCTATTTCACATACTGCTAAGTACTTGACTTAATTGAACTCTGTTTCTGAGTTTTAAACATTATTTTTATTTAATAAGTAAGTATTTGTTAATATTCTTGTATATTATTTTTTATATATATATTTCTTTATTACTCTTTGTATTGTACAGATTATCTAAAAATAATATAATAATTAAAAAAAATAATCATGCAGTATGTCATTGAGTGCACACGAGTGAAACGGATTTTTTTGACATTTGACAATTCTACAATTGGCATCGGCGCCAATCGGCGCAGTCCTTCGTTGTTGCCAAAGAGAATATAATCACTTGTTGTGTTTGCGTCTTGTTGTGTATTGTGCCATTTTGTGTGTTTTTCATGGATCATATAGAATAGAAATATGTATATATACACAAGATTTTTCTCAGTATAATCTCAGACGAAGTGGTGATAGAACATTAATAACAGATAGAAAATTTAAGTATTTGGTTACGGCAAATCCTAACCTAAAGAGTAACATTATTTTGGGGCTTCGTAGCGTTTAAATCGTAAAAATGACTACATGACATTATTTTCTAAACTTACAGGAAGTTTTTCTACTGTACCTTATCACTATACTTAAACTTTTACTCTCAGGTTTTTAAATGTATGAAAAGTGGGCATGGTTCTTTGGAATACAATTATTTTTTAGTATATAAATTAAGGAATTATTAAAATATTTTGCGATTTCAGTCCAGTTTTTGAGATACAATAACTGCATAAATAACTTTGTAATCCCATATAAATATATAGGATTACAAAGTTACATTTGCAGTGAATGAATCAGTGTACCTATTATGTATAATATAATGGAATAATAGGTGTACATAGGTTTATAGATATAACTATTTACAAAAAGAAATGAGATGCCATCAAAAACATAACTTCATGTCAAGTCATGGATCTCACAACTTTTTACGGTAAAAGAACTGAATTGCGAGACTTGGTTTTTTTTTACAAGTTATGTTTTTGATGGCATATCATTAATCACAAATACTTAAAGTTGATAGCTTGATAGCCGAATGTTCTTCGCTACAAATCAAATATAGATTTCGCAGATGTGATAGACATTTATCATTTAGATAATATATATTTCGGCAAACGTTCCCGACTGCTCGCCTCGACCTTTGAGGTTCATAAAGTACCCATCCTTTTTCAGGTAAATTTATTATCTTTACTAGATTCACCGAAAAAGCGGTATCGTTTCCGTTTGTTTTTTTTTTAATGACCTTATTTTCTATAACTTATACATTATAAAATATACCAGTTACTCGACTCCAAAGAGTCGGTAATTCCGTATACCGTTATTTGATAGGGATTATTATACTACTGTTACGAGCTTTGGGTTCGAGAGAATTAAAAACTGCCGAGTGAATTACCACAATTGACACCTTAATTACAGAATACTAACAACTTAAAACCACACTAATAACAAAACTCAATTGTACTATAGATCAATTTAGTTCGCAGTCGTATCGCTTCCAAGTATTTGATTGTATATATAATTCAATACTGACCCGGTCGCAGTCTATACCGGCCTTATATAGGGCTTCAGGTAGTTTCCAGAACCTTCTACTATAGAAACTTCTAGAATGTTCGATTATTATCGGTCCCGATTGACCAGGTGTCGATAGTTCTAGAAAGTCCTTGCATGGAAATTTCTAGAATGTTCTTGACTCTCATAGTTCTGCCACTCAATACTATAGGGTGCTAGTGGTTACTAGTGTCGCCATGTACCATGTATTAGTCTTGGCATGCAACACTGCCCCCTCCTAAGACATGCTCGTCCTGAGCATCTTTTATTGCGGTCGCGTATTGTAGCTGCTGCAACGTCCCTGATGCGATGGGAACGATAATCCTGCCGCATGGCTTCCACATCCAGTGCATGGGCAAACGCATCCTTAAGCTTCTCGTGGTGCCGGAGCCTCACAGCAGCTCTGACTTCAAGGTCGCGGATGCCGTCGATGAATGTCTACACCAGGTTCCCTACAATGAGCGCAGTTACAGACTGGTATGCTTTTCTAACCACTTCACCACACCACCTCAAGGGCCCACTGCTGCAGGTTTTCGTTGCTAAGTTGCACGCGATCTTTGAGCTGCGCATGAAAGACGTGTTCCAGGTGAGCGTCTCCATATCTCGTCAAAGAGCTCATCATCATCATCATTACAGCCCTTCACAAGTCCACTGCTGAACATAGGCCTCCCCCAAAGAATGCCACAAAGCACGGTCCTGAGCCACCTGCATCCATCGACTTCCTGCATGTCTTACCAGGTCGTCACTCCATCTTGTGGGGGGACGCCGTACACTTCGCCTACCGGTACGAGGCTGCCACTCGAGAACCTTTTTTCCCCATCGGTTGTCGGTTCTTCGAGCTATATGGCCGGCCCACTGCCACTTCAGCTTACTAATCCGTTGGGCTATGTCGGTTACTCTGGTTCTACTGCGGATATCCTCATTCCTAAGTTTATCACGCAGAGAAACTCCGAGCATAGCCCTCTCCATAGCTCGCTGAGCGACCTTGAGCTTCCTCATACGGCCAGCAGTAAAGGACCACGTCTCAGTTCCGTAAGTCATCACTGGCAACACGCACTGGTTGTACAATTTTGTTTTAAGGTTTTGAGGTATTTCTGACGAGAAGATGTGTCGTAGCTTCCCGAACGCTACCCAGCCGAGTTGAATCCGTCGATTGACCTCTCGGTCGAAGTTGGACTTACCTAGTCGGACTATTTGTCCCAGGTAAACATACTCGTCAACAACTTCGAGCTTAGTGCTCCCAACAACTACCGGCATAGGTGTGACATGGACATTAAACATAATCTTTGTTTTGTCCATGTTCATCTTAAGACCTATCCGTTGGAAGACACTATTGAGCTAATTGAGCATAGTGCTTAGCTCCTCCAGCGATTCTGCTATGAGGACTATATCGTCGGCAAATCGAAGGTGAGTGATGTACTCGCCATTGATGTTAATATCGTATCTTTCCAGTCCTGAAGCTTGAAAACGTCTTCCAATGTAGCGGTGAAGAGTTTCGGGGATATAACGTCACCCTGTCTTACACCTCTCTGCAATTGGATAGGTTTCGTACTCTGGTTCTGTACTCGGATAGCCATCGTAGCTCCGCTGTACAAACACTTCAGCACTTCGATATACCGACAGTCAACTTGGCACCGCTGAAGGGACTGCAGCACCGCCCAAATTTCGACGGAATCAAAGGCTTTCTCATAGTCCACATACGCCAGACATAGTGGCAAATTGTACTCTTCGGACTTCTGTACAATTTGCTGTAGGGTATGTATGTGGTCTATGGTGCTAAAGCCCTTTCGGAAACCGGCTTGTTCGGGAGGCTGGAAGTCGTCAAGTCTGCGCGCGAAACGATTCGTAATGACTCTCGAAAACAGCACTTAGACGCGGCTCAGAAGGGAAATCGGTCTGTAGTTCTTCAAGAGAGCGTTGTCACCTTTCTTGAATAACAGGACCACCGCACTTCTGCTCCACGCTCAAAGAGCTGCTCGTAAGTTATTTCCTTGCCGAGTGCTTCCAGAACAGAAAAGGCCTGATCGCGCAGACCTAGGGTAAGAGCAGTCATGGTCTGACTTTTATTCCAGCCGTTCGCCTTTATAACAACCTTGGAGTGGATTTTGTAATCCGACCAAGAAGAAGTCCCGTCGAACGGCAGCACTTTGAATCTAAGTAGCGAAGGCGTTAAAGCCACCACGGGAGCTGTAATTACACCCCCAAGTTTGAGGTCATCCAGCGTGTTCTTCACGTCAGCCGTCACGTTGTCAACCCGGTTGTTCACGTGGTTGATTTGGGTTTCAGCTTCCAACAGGCGGTTGTCATGTTGGGCAACCCCATCCTTTACCTTTCTTATATCTTTCCCTAAGGTAGCGTGAAGGTCCTTCATGAGGAGCATCTGCTCTTCCATACCGCGCTGTAGCTGCTCTTCCAACTGACGGGCCTGTTCCTCCTGTTGGTGGGCCTGCTCCATCATTATCAGAGCTGCTGCTGCATCATTATCAGAGCACCTAATTCAGGTGCCGCAGATGGAGGAGCTGCTAACGGGCCGGCCTCCGTGGTCGGCAGCTGGCCCTCCGACGTCTGCGACGTTGCACTACAAAAACGTCTCTGGTCCATCTCCTGTTGGCGTTAACTTCGGGGACGGATACCCTCCGTGTCGTCTTTAGGTAAAATAGGCATGATTTGATCCCACTTCTGACTCCAATTGATACGACCTTGGGGTTCGAGACAATTAAAAACTGCCGAGTGAATTACTAAAATTGACACTAATTACAGAACACTAATTACAACTTAAAACTCATTAATAACAAAACACTACTAAAGATTGGTAATTGTAGCTCGTGGAAGGACAAGGGGAGATCTCTCGCAGGGCTTGGTGTTCTGCCCGGGGAGCGGCTTACGCTCCAAATGGTAGTTTTTTTTTTTTTTTTTTTTTTTTTGCGCCCGAAGCAATTGGAAATGGGCTACCACAGAGGGAGGCGGAAAATGCATTACGCATACCACGACAGCCGGTCTGTCCTGGTTATGCGGGACTCACTGCCTACCGGGGGACCTAAGTGATACCCGCTAAAAACCGCCTTTGGGGAGTGGCAACTTAGCTGTTTAAAGCTTCTTATGCCGTATCGGAAGCGACCCTCTTTTGGGAAAAGAGGGCGCAGGCGGCTACGAGCCGCTGAGGGAGTGCCTACGAAGGCAAATTAATTATGAATAATTTAATTAGAGTTGGCCTGAGCCGCCATGAGGCAGTTCAGGTCGTTTGACAGTTTATTAGGCGGGTCCGAGAGAGAGTTTCTCGGCCTGCGGACTCGATAGCGAGAGGGGAGTGGGGCTGCATAAGTAGCTGCCTCACGAATAAGATGATTGGAGTGCGACTCTGAGGCTTTGAAGAAGTTCTCAGAGAGTTTTTTAAAAAATTGTTGAATTGTAGGGAGCTCTAGGTCCCGATGAAGGTCGGCATTACGGACGTACCAAGGTGCGTTCGCAGCTCGACGACAGAAAAGATTTTGAACTACTTGGAGTTCATTAATAATTTTAGGGTTAGCGTGGGCAAAGATGGGGCCCGCGTAGGACATGACTGGTCGTATACAGACCTTATAAAGGGTACGCTTGTTTCTGAGGGACATTTTACTGTGTCGGCCCAACATACTGTTGAGCCTATTCAGGTAAAAACGTGCGTGACGGGTTACTCTTTTGACGTGGGGCCTGAAAGTTAGCCCTGTGTCTAGAGTGACACCTAAATATTTGGCAGACGTATGCCAGGGGACAGGGGTCCCTAGCATACGTATTGGTGGAGTGTTTTTGATACGGCATCGTTTATAATCGAAGTGAACGGCGGAGCTCTTCTCCGGGTTCACATCGATGCGCCATTTTTTGAACCAAGCTCCTAGGTCATCAACTGACTTTTGGACCTTGTTCCGTATGAAAGGTAGCGAGATACCTTTACAGTAGAGAGCAGTGTCGTCTGCGAAGAGGGAGAGCTGAACACCTTTCGGCGGAATGGGAATATCGTTGGTGAACAGGATGTACAGCAGAGGAGCAAGTACTGAGCCCTGAGGGACACCAGCTTTGATGGGGCGCTGTGAAGATAGCGTGCCTTCGTGTCTAAAACGAAAGGTACGATGATTTAGATAAGAGGCTACGAGACGTACTAGACGATCGGGGAGACCTATTTTGTATAGTTTGTAGATAAGGCCTGTATGCCAGACTCTATCAAAGGCTTTGGCGATGTCGAAAAAGACCGCGATAGTCTTATGACGACGGGGATAAAAACCGCTGAGGATGTATTCCACAATACGGTGAACTTGTTGGGGGCAGGAGTGTTTCGCTCGGAAACCGAATTGATGGGGAATGATAAGAGGGTCACCGTCTGTGGGAAACAGATGGCGCCTCATGCGATTTTGGATGACTCTTTCAAAGAGCTTGCCCATGGCCTTGAGGAGGCTAATGGGGCGATGACTGGAGGGGAGGTTGAGAGGCTTGCCTGGCTTGGGAATACCAATCACAGTTGCCTCTTTCCACGTAGTGGGAAAGTAACTAAGGTTGAAGCAGGCGTTGAAGATAATAGATAAAAAGGTTAACACCTGCTCAGGAAAGTGTTTAAGGGCTTGGTTGGAGATGCCATCCGCGCCCGGAGTCTTTTTGGGCTTAAGTCCTTTGATGAGGGATGAAATCTCATCATTGGACACAGAGATAGGTTCGGAGGCTGTAGGGGGTGAGTTCCGGCGTCGGACCTCATCTTCCACTGCCTGGACGTGTGAAGGGTCAACGGGTTGAGAACTAGGAGAGCATTGAGCAGCAATGCTGTCTGAAAAGCACTCAGCCTTTTCCTCGTCCTCGAAGGCTACCGTACCGTCGGGACGGGAGAGAGGGGGAGTGTGGGTGATAGCGTCTATGCGGAGGGCTCTTGCCATCCGATAGTACGCTGTATGAGAGGGAGAGATATTCTCCATGAGTTTACTCTTTTCGAGGTCTCGAAATTCAGAGAGGCGGAAACGGAGTTCTCGTTGAAGACGATTAGCCGTGTGCCTATATTCGGGCGTGGGGTATTTTGCTGCTCTCCGGAAAGCAGCTTTCTTGGCTTTTAATAGGTTGCTAATATGTAGGGGAAGCCCACTATTATTAGCAACCGGGACTACCCTTTCATTCTCCTTAAGGGAGGTTTTAATAAGGGTGGAGAGTGAATCGACCGCGGTGTCGATTTTTTCGGGACTGTCTAAGTCCGACGATAGGGAGATGGGAGGGTCCTGTGAGTCCAGAGCATTCGCTAGGGACTCCTTGAAGCCCTTCCAATTTGTGAAGGTTTTAGTCGAGGGTGTTGAGTGGGGTGGCTGATGGCCGAGAATGAGGGAGACCGGTCGGTGGTCGGATCCTAGATCGTCTAGTGTCTCGATTGCCCTGAGGTTGAGGGAAACACTTTTGAGTAGTGCAAAATCTCGTCGGGATTTTGCGGTCGTCGGGAGCGTGGTCGGAAATGGTAGTTCGGAGCTATTCTAATTATATACTGCTTTTACTTCGGAACTTTTAATAGTGCGATTTAGGCTTTGATGTGTTTCGCTTGTAGCGCGACGACAGCGCCGCCACATAATAATTAATGATTTCATAATAATAACCACTGGAAATGAGTTGATCGCTACGAAGTTATTTCTTAATGTTTTCATAAATAATTGAATACAAATTATATTGTCATTTAATTTTATTTTAAAAGTCCCGCTTGGTTTCTTGCTGGTCCTTCCCTGGACAGAGGTTTTTTCCTGTACCAGTGGTAAACCTTAAATGACTTTGAATAAGTATTCTTGTAATATATATTAATTAAAATCATTCTATTCTATTCTATAAGAAAATAAACTTTTCATCTTTTCTAAAATTATTTTATCAAAAATTTTACTAGATTAGGTGGTACATTAATTACGAGTTGAAAATTGGCGAGATCCAAGGTACTACCAGCTTTAAATAAAGCTTAATAGAAACTTAACTACGAGTATATTTCATTGAATCATGAAACACATAAAATTGTATGTTTGTACTAAAAATGGTGGCTAAATAAGGTTCAATTTTATCTCTTACATAAATTGCCCGTACACCGAAATCCCATTTAATCACAATCACATTTATCTGAATCGCAAATGTTCATATCTTTCACAACACGTGAATATGAAAATGCATTACAGAAACGGTATATTTCGACTGAGAGAGAAATGCTCAACCAATGCTAACGAGAACCAAGTATTCGAACATACTTACAAAGCTCACTTCCCATGCAGTAAACTCCCGCTGAATAGAAATGACGAAGTGAAATGAATATGGAAGCGTGTCCACATTTAATATGTGGCTTTACATTATTAAACGTTTCTACGTACGTCTTTTGTTCATTGGCTATTAAACTTTCAAATATTCTTTGGTTACGTGTTACGTGCCAAAATTAGCTAAAGGGAATACTAAGGATTATAAACTAAAATGGGACGGAGTGTTCTAGAAAACGATTTTTTTATAGAATAAGGGTGATGAACTAACACAGTACATCGGTCGGTTGGGAAAGACAATTATGGTATTCTTTAGGGGAGGCCTATATTCGGAAGTGAACTATGAAGGGCTGTAATGATGATAATGATGATGCAAGTTGATGCTAAATGTTAGTCGCCACTTATGAACATCTTCAACTTCAGATAAATCGAAGATAAGATGCCTGATGAGATTTTTTATTGAATAAGGGTGAAAAACAATCACACCAAATGGTAAGTGTTAATTTACATCCGAGGCAAAAGGAAATTTTTTGAAAATTTAAGGCAAAATGTTTTTTTAATTTCAATTTTAAATAATACTTCTACTTACATTTAGAATCCAATAGTTAAATAATGAACCATGTAGTGGTGGTTTAAGAATATCCACTACGGTGTAACGTCCCGTGGGTATCATAAGAGGCGGCAGAAGGAACTGAAACAGGAGAAAGGACAGGAGACCCGCCTGTCAAGTGTGAAAACTATGGCAAAATCCTCGCAAAAGAACACCGATTCCTCCCAAGGATGATTCGCGAGGCTATTGAAATTAAAAAACATCGTAATTTCAATAGAGAAGATGGATGGGTGCTGCCATCTGCTTGGGATCCCATAATTAATAAAATCAAATCCAAACCCAAGTATACCACTGCTAGACCTCAAGATACTGTAAGCTCATTCTGCGTAAATCGAACCAAAAATTAATATTAAAAAACTGAAGGTAGCCGGGCTAACTATGACAGCAGGACGTCAAACACCTCAGTCCCCCGTGACCACGGGTGCTGGAAAGCACCCGAAACGTCGGGAAGATAAAAATAAGTTAATATACGCGATAAAATCCGTAAAATTGGTTTTATTTAAATGTGTAGTGTTCGCGTAAATATAAGAAATCATTAGGTTATGTGAGTTTTAGGCCCGCCACATACATACGGAATTCCGTTTCGGGATTCCGTTTCGGAATTCCGAATGGGTTGGACACACACATACGGAATCCCGTTTTGCCCGCAAAATTTCGAACGGAAAACTACCGCACGTGTGTGACGGGTCATAGATTTTATATGAACTTGCTGCGTTTGGAATCTCTAAATGGAATATCGAAACGGAATCCCGAAACGGAATTCCGTATGTATGTGGCGGGCCTTAAGCAGACTGTTGGTATTTAGGTGTTACTCAATATCTATTTAATGTAATTATTAGTGCCTGTTGGTAATTTTTTAATTATTATATTCTATCTTTGGACTTATAGATTGTAATGGACGGATTTAATAAAAAATATAATTCCTTAGCGAGTTTATTACAAATAAGTGTAACAGGCGGTCTATCTTACTTTAGGAAGAATAAGTTAGATCGGTGTGTTCACAACACGTGTTCAATATTATCCGAACTCGGACAAGATCGTCCCGCCATTACATCAGATTTGATACACCACAAATCCTATCTTCGCATATATACTCATCGGTTAAGCTTTATAGCGGTTAAGCGTTAAGCTTAATAATTTGGCTCATCTTCAGTATGTTGGTGATACGAACTTGGTCGATAAACTTCCATCTAGAGCATCCCTTGTCGACTCTGCCATTCACTCCTGCAACATAAATTTGCTTTTGTCACTTCTTCTTAAACATTATTTCTGTCTGATTTGTTCTGCTACTGGACACACGTACAGTTGTGCAAGCATGGAGGCGGCTCGCTGTTCGTCAATCACGGCATTTCCAGCAGCACCGTAAATGCGTTGTTACACAAGATGTAGCAAAACCCTCTGGCTCCCGTATAGTTAACGCTATATAATTTACGTTAGACAACTAGCCCAGATTTTTTTTAATTAAATTGAAATATTTTTTTATTTGCAATTGGTCTGTGGTTTTATTAACTCTAACTGACACGCGCATCGGTAAAGCGGGATCTTTGACAATATTCTTACTTCCCGGTTAATGCAGAGGTCATAAATACACAGACTATTTGCAAATAAAATAATTTTTATGTTCGATTTTGCTTGAGTAAAATTCTTTCCATACGTTTGCATAGTGATTTTGATGACGCAGTTAACGGGAACCACAAGATTTTTTGTTACACGTTGTATAACGAGTTGTTACAATATGGTAGAGCTTCGCTGCAGGAATGATAGTTATTCACAGTTGCCGCTTGAATGGGTCAGCTCGACCGAGATAGAACTACACTCTCTCAGAATACCAGCGTGAAACAGCACTTATTAATGCTACTGTGTTTCATATGGTGAGTGGAGGTTATAGACTACTACACCCATAGACATCTACATCAATCATTGATTCATAAATTCATAATCGATGACTGATGTAAATGTTTAAGGGCTATACAATCCACTTATTACCAGGTGGACTACTTACTTGCTCGTTTGTCACTTTTATCCTATAAAAAAATAATCGTATACAAATATGATGATATTGATGTTTACCCACTGGATAGAGCTAACCCACGGGTTGTACTTATAAAAGATACTGGCAATATGCTTTAAAAAGCGCTTTTAAAAGCGTTAACTTTTCTCTCCGAGTGACTGCGAGTGACAATCTGCGAGCCATTTAAGTAACATCTATTATTAACTTCAAGTAACACATGTTTGAAATGTCCGACGAGCTGCAAGTTATAGTATTCAGCAGCATTTAAAACAACAAGCCATTGATTCAATCAATTTACTTCTTCTGGTGTAATAGAAATAAGAGCGATTGTCATATTATGGACACACAATATTCGTTGTTTTATAACTGCGGCTGCGAAACAGCTGCGTCTATATTAAGGTGTCCTTTATTACATTTTTTTTATAGGATAAGGGTGACAAACGAGCACACAGTCCACCTGATTGTAAGTGGTTGCTGCGGCCCATAGACATCTACATCTATCCTCTATTACAAATCAAAATGTAGATGCGTTGTCACCCGTGAGGACTAAGATGGAATGCCTCATTTCCAGTAAAAGGGGCCTCCGGCCACCTGCACTCACCAAGCGAAACGCAGAGGTTAACCTCTTCTTCACGCTGGTATTCTGTGAGGTCGTGGTACCACCCCGGTTCAAGCCGGCCCATCCGTGCGACAGCAGAAGCTGCCGCGTAGACTACCACTGTTAAAATTTATTTCGTTTAAATCGTTACATTTTATTTCGTTTACATTTAGCAATGTAAATTAATACAACAATTTATTTTTATTTTCTTTAAAAGGAAAGTTACACTCGCACTAGGATTTTCTCGTGAATCGTGGGGGCAGTTTACGTACATAAATTATACAAGGTACCACATATACTTATAGGGACATATACTTGTTCCGTACAAGGGACATATACTTGTTCCGTACGGGATTCGAACGTGCGAGCAACTCATTACATCAAGCAGTGGAGTTGCAATAGTATCCGTGGAGCCTTTAAATTAAACATAACATAGCATAATTTATACGTGGTGGAGCCATGCCACAGCTATATTAGTAGTATAGTTGTAGCATGAATGGGTCGGCTCGACCGGGGAAGGACCATGCTCTCACAGAATACTAGCGTAAAATAGTAGCTTAATATTGCTGTGTTTCGTATGATGAGTGTAGAGAACCGGAGACCCTTTTTACTGGAAAAGAGGCATTCCAACTAACCCTAACCCCTCCTAACGGGTGACAACGTTTCTGCATTTTGAATCGAAAACGAGGATAAATGTAGATTTCTATGGGCCACAGTAACCACTTACCATCAGGTGGACTGTGTGCTCGTTTGTCACACTATTCTATAAAATAATTTATAATTTAAAATTAAAAATTTTGTACAGCCGACTTCAATATAAGCGACTTCAATATAGGTTATTTAAGAATAACTCAATAACCATTAGTCTGACCTTGATCAAATTTATATGGGACCACACGAGAACTATCAACTTTCATATAAAAAAAGAATCATCGTAACCGGTTCGCCCAGTACAAAGTTATGAGGTAACACACGTAAAAAAAAAACCAAAAAAAAACATACACTCGAATTGAGTACCGTCTCCTTTTTGGAAGTCGGCAGAAAATAAACTATCACGCCTGTCACCGCACACGTACTAGTTGGACCATTGAACAAAAAGTTACTTTAATTTTTGGAATTTTGCGCAATTTTAAATGAATTCGTTGATTAAATAATAGCTGTAACAATCATATACTAATAATAATAAATTTTCATGCATTAAGTTATAACAAATTACAATTTTTCGTAAACTCTTACGACTGCAACCCTAACTAAACTACGGACTTCCACACCACACCTCTCCGCCTCCTTCAGGTCTATATACCTATGCATAAGTACATGCACGTCTGTTAAGGGTTATTTAAGTTGGCTCATCTTTAATATATCGCGAATTTGGTAATGTTGAACATGTCCAGAAAATTAGAAAAAATATAATTGGTAAAACCAATTGGGCATACCTTAAGCGCATAAAAAAAATACGTATAACATGATTATACGGAATTTTTAAAGTAGTTTAAATACATTTCGACAGTACTATCGGCTTCAACACCCTCGAAACCTATGAAAATGATACCCATCATGAAAAAATTGATAACCATTGCAGCTGCCACCTTGGATTTACATTTCGACAGCACTATCGGCTTCAACACCCGCGAAAACCATGAGAATGACACCCATGATGAATAAATTGATATCTATTGCAGCCGCCATCTTGGATTTACATTTCGACAACCCTATCGGCTTCAACTCTCTTTAAAACCATGAAAATGACACCCATGATGAAAAAATTTACACCTATTGCAGCCGCCATCTTGGATTTACATTTCGACAGCACTATCCCCTTCAACACCCTCGATAACCATGAAAATGACACCCAAGATGAAAAAATTGATATCTATTGCAGCCGCCATCTTGGATTTACATTTCGACAGCACTATCGGCTTCAACACCCTCGAAAACCATGAAAATGACACCCATGATAAAAAAATTGGTACCTGCTTCAGCCGCCATCTTGGATTTACATTTCGACAGCACTATCGGCTTCAACACCCTCGAAACCCATCAAAATGACACCCATGATAAAAAAATTGATACCCATTGCAGCCGCCACCTTGGATTTACATTTCGACAGCACTAAATGACACCCATGATGAAAAAATTTATACCTATTGCGGCCGCCATCTTGGATTTATATTTCGACAACCCTATCGGTTTCAACACTCGAAAACCATGAAATGTCACCCATGACAAAAAAAAATTGATACTACTTACTTTTAGTACGTACTACTATTATTTATTCTGTGCTTTTAAAATATTGTAATAAAAAAATCTCTTATAATTATTATAATCAGGTATTTAAGAAATTTGGATATTCGAATATTGTGTATTTGTACAGCGATCTTCTTGAGCCGCTGCAAACATCCGAAACGATGTCCACTCACGACGGCGACTGACCAGTATATAAAAATTACTCTGTGCGTCGAACTGAGTGAGTGAGTAAACTACTCTGTGGCTTTAGCTCCCTTTACAGAATTAATTTACATACAAGGCTACCTAATCAACGAAAATTTCGCCTTTTTGGAGCCGAAAAAAATTAATTATAGCTAAACAAAACAAAATTACATTGCCATTTACATTCAGTGGCTTCCCACATGATAGATGAAGAGATTAAAAAATTGATTGAGTTAAACAATTGATATTTACAAAAGTTAGAGTGTTTACAAGCCTTCCGGACTTGATAAATCCACACCATAAGCCACTAAAACCCCTTTTTTTATTTAAAAATAGCAATTAATCGATTTAAAAAAAATATTAATAAGTTCAACAATCACTTATCTTTCTAACAATGTGCTTTTTATATCATTTATATGTATAATATGATTGCTAGATACGGTTTTATTCGATAAAACGTTGAAATCTTAATTTTTAGGCGATAGTAGAACATACCTTGCGCTTTCTTAAGCGCTTAAGGTATGCAATATGTAACACAAAATGCATTAAAAAAACAAATGCTTCATATTTATGTCAGCGACTTAGCAAAAATTTGTAACCTTACAACTTATTAAATATTCAGACATATCAAGCGAGGATAAAAAAATTAAGCTACAGTAGCCTGTTTCTTTATATGTTAAGGGTGACAAGCAAACACACAGCCCACCTGATGGTAAGTGGACTCTGAGGTCTATATACATCTACATTTATCCTCGACTAAGTATCAAAATGCAGTTGGTTTGTCACCCCTGAGGACTTAGATGGAATGCCATGGATATCTAGTTCTTTACACTTAACATACGAAACACATCAGCATCAAGCTGCTAATTTACGCTGTCAGAGCTTGGTCCTTCTCTTGGGACATATGAATAACTCCGGTTTTGTTGGAATCTTAAAAATTAAAAAGCAGACAGTAATGGTATTTTAGAGGAGAGGCTGCTAGCTTGAATTCAAGCTAGAATCTTTCCAATAAGAGGTCTATATCTTCTTGTGTATCAAGTCACAAACTTTTTTCTTAAATTGTCTCCAATTCCCGTTAATACTAAATGAGGAATTGGTGGCATAGTAAAATTATAAAAAATATGGGATATCATTGGAGAGGAATACAGCTTGGAGCAGTCTTTCTTCGGATGTAAAAAATTATCTATTAATTAAAAGGAAAAAATAATAGAAGTACGTTATTTATTGTGTTTATTTGTCAAATATACTTAATCTATAATATTTAAAACCCATGGTTTATTTACTATTAAGTTCATAATTATTTTGCTCAAACACATCGAACAAAAACAATGGCCCATGTTGCATCAATTCCGGTCCTGTGGGGCTACAAACGAACTCATTCATGAATAAATTCAGATGGACGTTGAGTTTTATAATCTGTCGTATGTACATTTTAATAATCGTTCAAAATAATTTTTCCGTTGGCAATGTTCATTGTAAGTTTACCTTGATATAATTAATTTATTGTCGACCTAAATCTTTACTATATCATCCATCCTATAAAAGTCCACTGCTGCTCATGGTCTCCCCCACATATTGCCTCATAGTGGTGTGATGTTTGCCATAGTTACCATGCTTGGCAGGCAGGTGGACATCCGTAATTTTTTATTATTATATGAATGAAAGAGCGACAATAAAATAGAATATAGTCAGCAGCATCTTCCTTATAATATCATTATTAAGTGGCGAAGCTTGCGAAGACACTTATTCATTTCACGATGTCTGTCCGTCTGTCCATCTGTCCGTCTGGCCGTCTGTCCCACGATTATCTCGAGAACGGTTTCGAATATTCAAATTCTGTTTTCAGCAATCTGATCACCCAGGCATCTGAACCTCCTATTTTGAAACTGATTGCTCAACGGCAACCGTTAGAAACCGCTACAAAGCTGATTGCTTCGCCACTTTGCTATGTTGTTAGCTTGCTAGGTTTATTATCTAATAAATCTTTAATTGTAGTCGCGACTTGAACCACTGATGTTATACTTCAACTTCTTCATTGGCCTGTAAAAGAACACTCCTAGACACGGGCCTCTCACGATTTAGAAAAGATTTAGCTTATCCTCTTATATCTTACTACACCCACGGGAAGGAATCGGGTGGCGGATTTTTTTTTATCGATATTACATAGCATGCGTTTCTAATACTACATTAAAACATAAGGCTCGTTCTCGATACCAAACGGACTACAAATGCCTCTGTTCATAGTAGTCGGGGCTGATTAAAGTTACCCACCATATCCAAGGGACTGACAAATTGAAATTAGGTGTATCCTCAGGGAAAGATTATTTTTTAGAATTTTTATACCTGAAGCACTGAAATTTGCCATATAGTGGCGGTTAAGAATATTCACTAACATATATCTTTTCGTGGGTGTCGTAAGAGGCGACAACGGGAAACAGGCAGGAGATGGGCAGCAGCATCATCCTGATAACAGTAATATTACATCAAAAAAACTGCGGTTGCCAATCCGCTCGCCAAGGGTGGCAACTATGCTAATATATGCCCCCATTATGCAGGTTACGAAGAGGCGGCCGCCAGTCCCCTGTGGCCCCGATATTCCTGACTACGGTGACGATATAGGTAATGGTGGGGCAGGAGGTGCTAAGAATCTCCGGTGGAGGTTTGGTTGCCACGTAAGATGACGCGACCTGGCAATATACATAGCACGTACCCTAAGGACTGACAAGAAGATACTGGAGCTGAAGTTGTCCGATTTATGGTCCACAAGTCTCTCGTTAACAACGTTTTAAAGATTGTGAGTGTGTCGACGAGGGTTGCTTACCTTATAATTAGAATGACCAAACGGTGTTCGTTGAAGGTCATACAGGTTTACGCACCAACTATAGCGGTAGAGGAAGTGTAAGAGGATATCTTTAAAGCCATGCGTTCCTCCAAAACCCACTATACGGTGTTCGCGCAAAAGCGTTAGTGTCAGGCATCGACGTTAGATGGCACTCGGCTCGGCCGATACGGGATGAAGTTCGTGCGTGTTGAACGTCCGAGCTTGCTGAACGTTGGGAGTCGTGAGCTAAAAATTAAGTTTTCTTTTTCTTCGCGTCGAGAGAGAAGGCGCGGTCCGTTTTGTTCGTGAGCTCTTAGATCTAATTTTATGATAGGCGCGTATAGTAAATATACCACTGGGAATTGTAGCGCGTGTTGAGAGTTTTACCCGGGACTTTAGGTTTAACGCAGAATCTGTATAAGTGGATTCGACTGTATTAGTTACCAGTGCGGTAGTTGATATTCTAGAAATAACGGTGACCTTTGATCCGTACGTTCTGTGTTCATTTTCGCGAGTCAAGCGTTATAACAAACGAAGAAAGTGACTGCGGAAGGAGACCTTAGTTTGGAGAGGAGCTGAGGGCCGAACTGCTGCAGAGGGAACGGTCTAATAAGGTCAATAACACTACCAGCCACACCCAAATACACATCACTGACCTTTACTTTCCTAGCACTATACATCAACACGCGACCTGACCGAATCCTGAGGGACCAGTCGCCTTGAATAGAGGTAAGTAAGCTCCTTTTATCATAGTGTGACGCTCCCCCCGAATCGTTTAATTTAACTAGAAACTTTTAACCCTTGGCGTTAGGACGCCTGACCAGCAACTGCCTGTAGCTTCTTCGTCTATGGGCCGCGAAGGATTCTACTCCTAGGATGGGCAGCTGTTGGCCGTAACATTTGGTAGTAGAGCGCGATTCTGGGATCGATTCCCGGTCGATCCACCGACCATAGTGTTTGATAAAAATTAAATAATTTGGTGGCAGGGAGCGTTGGGTTGATTGGTTTAATTTTGTGTCTACAATCACGCCCGTCCGTAATACGTAAAATTTTTTTTTTTATTATATTCGTAATAATAAAATTCCTTTCTTTGTTAGCTTGCTTTGTTGTTAGTGGGTAAATTTGAAAAGCCACGCCCGGTTCGGGCGCAAGCGGGAGTTTGCGTCATGTAGGTAGATGGTTATTTTTGCGTAATCGGTTAATTATCGTTGCGGATAGTTGTGGTGTATTATTTATCGAAGGGTTGATGTTATTTTTGTAATTGCGCTCGAGCCGCGTTGTAATTTGTATTCAGTAGTGATGTCCTCGCCCAAGATGCTAATCCGTTACCTGCGGACTGAGTTACGCTGGGCCACCAGCGCCCATGCTTTGATAGGTCGACCGGATAGGGTCCATAACTTGATGAAGCGGTTCGAGCAGGTCGATGCTCGAAGGGCTGCAGTGGAGGAGGCTTACGCTGAGCTCGAGGATTCGGATGTGGAAAAGGGAGTCCTGGACTCCTGCTTCGCAGACTACGAGCAGTTCTTGTCGCTCACGGACGAGTTGATCGAGGCTGAAGGCAGGTATGCCGAGGAGGCGCGTGAAGCTCGGACGAGTGGCCTGCCCGAGTCCTTTCGGAAGCAGGCTCAGCCGGAGCTGTTGGGACGACTCCCAACTCTGGACTTGCCAAAGTTCTCCGGGGTCCTTTCAGAGTGGCTGACCTTCTTTGGTCTTTTCGACGGCCTAGTGGACGCCCGGAGTGACTTGACCCCGAGCCAGAAGATGGCGTACCTCCTGGCCTCACTGGAGGGGGAGGCCCTGGGCGTTGTCAGCCATTTGAGCTTGTCGGACGACGTCTACCAGACTGCTCGGGACCTCCTAGCTAGAAGATACGCCAACGTCCGGCGAATTGCGGACGAACATGTTAAGCAGCTTCTGAGCCTCCCGCTGCTTAGTGACCGGGCCAGACTACGTCCGGACCTGTTGAATCCAGTTTTGGTGGCCTGTAATATGTTGAGGCGGCTGGATTTACCAGTGGGCGAATGGGCCTTCTTGTTGCTCCGCATCGTGCTGTCCCGTCTACCTCTCGACCTTCAAATGCATTTTGAGGAGAGGTACGGCGGGGACGAGGCCTCCTATATTCCGCCCTTCTATGACCTGCTACGGTTTTTGGAGGAGCAGTGCCGTGTCGTGAAGCGACAATTAAAAGAGAAAAAGAAAGCCTAACCTACGAACAGCAAAACAACAAAGTAGACCAAGAAAATAATATATTTAAAGTTTTAAAAGAGTATTTACAATTTTATAAAAAAATGAAATATGAAGAAGATGGATGAAATGAGATAACAATTAGGTTTTAAAAAATAAAGGTAGGAGAATAGGACAAGATAGTTTTATAGTGGAGCCTGGAGCCTCGCTGCTTTTGTAGAAATAGGCACACACAGAGCTTGAAGTTTCTCAGCGGCGACGGAACGCAGCGCCTGGACTGGCACACGCAGCGTCCGGAGCCGGCGCACGTAGCGCCTGGGGTAGGTGCACTCGGCGCCTGGAGCAAGCAGTCGTAGCGTGCCCGAAGGTAGCGCGGGCAGTAGGTACACTCGGCGCCTGGAGCAAGCAGTCGTAGCGCGCCCGAGGGTAGTGTGGCCCCGCGCTTGAAGCAGACTGCCGACGACTTCACGTGTAGATGGAGGCTTGCAGGATCCCGGGGCAAAGTGGCCCCGGGATAAGGCCTTTAGTAGATGTTTCTCGTTTGAGAACTGAAGCGAGACTGTCCCGTATTCTCCAATTGTTCGGCTTTTATACCTTCTTAGAGAGAACGAGAAATTATTTAAATTAGAAGGAAATTTATTGTAAATGACCTACAGCCAAAGAGTATTTATGTAGAAAGAACATCATACCAGAGACGAATTTGAATAAAAGTTACCATAACAACGAAATAAATAACGGCTGTCAAATATAAAATTTTTGGTTTTTAGGAATATAATTGGAAAATCATTACATTTAAGTAAGAAATGAGATATTAAACACATAGGAAAAACCAATGCACGGCAGCGTACACGAAGCCTGAAATTGTGGAGTTACCGAGAATTCAATAAAAGACCGAAAAAGGTAAGACTTCATTGACAGTTATTTTAAAAGTACTAAATAGTGTGAAAATATGCAGTAAAATGATATGTTATTGTGTATAAACGTTACAGGATCCTATGGAAATAAAGGTGATGCTAAATATAAATGCAGAAAATCAAAAACAGAATGGAAAAATAGTATAAAGTGATGCAAAACATGAATGCAGAAAATCAAGAACAGAATGGAGAAATAGTGTACAATGAAATGTAAGTAGTATAACACTACATTTTCCCCCCGACCCTGGAAAATTTTTGACTCAGCAAAAATTTTGACATGTACATTCTAAAATAAACCATAAAAACACAGCTTTGCAGAAACAGACATCACCAGTCAAAATCAGATATACTATCTCTTACATTCATCATCTGCATTCAGGTAAGGGTGGAGTTCACATTCAATGACTACCAATCTAAAAGTGTGTTTTCAAAACGACATTAAGGCTTATTTAAGGAGTAGTCAACCGCTCCTGCGTGAAAAAAAAATAAATTAGTCGAAGAGACACAACTCTAAATGTGTGTTTTCAAAAGGACATTCAGGCTTATTTAAGGAGTTGTCAACCGCTCCTAAGTGAAGATAAAAAAATTCGAAGAGACAGCACTCTAAAAGTGTGTTTTCGAAAGGACATTCAGGCTTATTTAAGGAGTTGTCAATCGCTCCTAAGTGAAGATAAAGATAAAGAACATTAAGGAAGTAGTCAGGTGCTCCCAAGTGAAGATAAAGATAAAGAAAATTAAGGGAGTAGTCAGTTGCTCCCAAGTGAAGGTTTATACATATATACAAATATACAAGTTAACAGTTAATAAATGTTTAGAAAAGTATTTATACATATATACAAATTAACAGTTAATAAATGTATAGAAATAATAAGGTGAAAGTGGTGATATTTATGCATATATACAAATTAAAAGTTAATAAATGTTTAGAAAAGTTATGGTTCGTTTCGCTTCAGCTTTCAAAAACAAAAGTGCAAAGTGTAAAGTTAAGTTTAAGAAATAAAGATTTTATTAAAAATTGTACCTGTTTAAGTTATCTAGAATAAAAATATTAGAGTGATGAATGTAACTTAGAGTGATGAATGTAAATGAAGTGTTATATGTAGGCCTAAATACAATCCAGATAAGTTGAAAAACTAGAAGTAGTTTTGTTTTAGAATTTTGAAGGTATGAAAAGGATGTGTAAATAAATGATGAATAATGAGTTAAGAACGAAAGAGAAAGCAATTAAATCAAAAGGGAATAGACAAGGCGCAGTAAAGGTGAAGAATTAAGAGAGAAAGAGGACTTTTACGTTGGGCGCCAAACTGTCGTGAAGCGACAATTAAAAGAGAATGAAAAATATAACCTAACCTAAGAACAACAAAACGACAAAAGTAGACCAAGAAAATAATATATTATAATTTTTTAAAAAGGTATTTACAATCTTATAAAAAAATGAAATATGAAGATGATGGATGAAATGAGATTACAATTAGGTTTTAAAAAAAATAATGATAGGAGAATAGGACAATAAAGTTTTATAGTGGAGCCTGGAGCCTCACTGCTTTTGTAGAAATAGGCACACGCAGAGCTTGAGGTTTCTCAGCGGCGACGGCACGCAGCGCCTGGACTGGGCACACGCAACGTCCGGAGCCGGCGCACGTAGCGCCTGGGGTAGGTGCGCTCAGTACTTGGAGAAGTAGTCGCCGCGCCCAGATATAGCGCGGGCAATAGGTGCACACGGCGCCTGGAGCAAGCAGTCGTAGCGTGCCCGAAGGTAGCGCGGGCAGTAGGTACACTCGGCGCCTGGAGCAAGCAGTCGTAGCGCGCCCGAGGGTAGTGTGGCCCCGCGCTTGAAGCAGACTGCCGACGACTTCACGTGTAGATGGAGGCTTACAGGATCCCGGCGCCTGGTTTGCAGGATGCGCCGACGACTTCAGGATGCGCCGGATGTAGATGGAGGCTTGCAGGATCCCGGCGCCTGGTTTGCAGGGTGCGCCGACGACTTCAGGATGCGCCGGATGTAGATGGAGGCTTGCAGGATCCCGGGGCAAAGCGGCCCCGGGATAAGGCCTTTAGTAGATGTTTCTCGTTTGAGAACTGAAGCGAGACTGTCCCGTATTCTCCAATTGTTCGGCTTTTATACCTTTTTAGAGAGAACGAGAAATTATTTAAATTAAAAGGAAATTTATTGTAAATGACCTACAGCCAAAGAGTATTTATGTAGAAAGAACATCATACCAGAGACGAATTTGAATAAAAGTTACCATAACAACGAAATAAATAACGGCTGTCAAATATAAAATTTTTGGTTTTTAGGAATATAATTGGAAAATCATTACATTTAAGTAAGAAATGAGATATTATTCACATAGGAAAAACCAATGCACGGCAGCGTACATGAAGCCTGAAATTGTAGAGTTACAGAGAATTCAATAAAAGACCGAAAAAGGTAAGACTTCATTGACAGCTATTTTAAAAGTACTAAATAGTGTGAAAATATGCAGTAAAATGATATGTTATTGTGTAAAAACGTTACAGGATCCTATGGAAATAAAGGTGATGCTAAATATAAATGCAGAAAATCAAAATCAGAATGGAAAAATAGTATAAAGTGATGCAAAACATGAATGCAGAAAATCAAAAACAGAATGAAAAAAATAGTATGAAGTGATGCAAAACATGAATGCAGAATATTAAAACAGAATAGAGAATTAGTGTACAATGAAATGTAAGTAGCATAACACTACAGCTGACAGATCGAGCACGCGGCGGGCACCGTCGACGACTTACGAGCCGTGCCCAGTGAGAGGTGGAATCCGCCGGGCAAGTCGTCGTCAACCCCCCCCTGCTCCTATTGTTGAGCATCTGATCACCGGGTAACGTCTTGCCCGAAATTATTAAGTAAGCCGGTTCCGGCGAGGCGAACTATCGCCAAGGAGCGCCACTGGTGCTACTCCTGTTTGGAAGGGCACCTCCAGCGAGACTGTCCGCACCGGCGGCCCTGTCTGCATTGCCAGGGCAATCACCATGTCGTACTGTGCCTGGGTGCGAACGGCGTCTCCTCTCGGGGCGCTGCCAGGCCCTCGACCCCCACAGGCGGGGGCGCTCCGCCATGCCCTTTGACGGGCGATGCTCGGCGCCCGCCGGTTAGCCACCAGGCCCCTAGGTTTGAAAGGGGTCCCTCCCCCGACCAGTCGGGGGGTAATTCCCCCAGGGGCGGGGGTGTCATCACACCACCTCAGCGTGCGGAGAGGAAATTCACGGCCACTCATCAGTCCGCTGGACCCTTCTCACTCCCGTTAGCTGAGTGGCCGCGACTGGTGTACCACTGTACCCCATTTGATGGAGGCGGCCCTAGCTAGCTGCCGCCTTAGCTCCCACAATGGCTGCCTCTTCTGAGCCTAAAGCCGTCAACAGTCCACTTGTCAAGCTGTTCTGTTGCCGACGGCCTCAGTGAAGGCGTACAACCCGAGTGGCGACTGTTAGCGGTTGCGCTCTGTTAGTCTCGGGTTCATGCGGTGTGGCCTCCACTTGGTGGTGGGAAGATTAGGGCCCCCTGGAGCGTTGAATCACGCTCTCAAGGGGTATTGGATTTGGTTTGGCCGAGCACTTAGTTAAAAATTCTTTAAATTTAAATTAAAATGCTTTTGGGTTTTCCGCGAAATTCATATTGTAGCGGTTATGATTAAAAGAATTGAATTTAAAATACTCCTTTAAATTCTGCTGCATATGTTTTGTAAATACATTTGGTCACTGCGTTTGTTGTTGCACGGAAAATTGAGATTAAATTGTGTGCCCTTTTTTAATGCTTGTGCGTATGCTTTGTAATTGTATTTGATTGTAGCGGTTGTGATGAAAGGAAAGTTTGAATTCATATGAAATTTGAATGGCGCGCGATTTTGAAAATTATGTATATGTTTGTGATAGTGTTTAATCATTTTGCTTTGTGATAAGGAAGGTTGAAATTAGATAACCCTGTTGCTGCCGAAGGAAATAGGTGTCAATTCTCTTTTGGTTTAGATTTTGTTGGCACTGTCTAAGATATTTATTTGAAATAAGAAATAGGGCTGTCTCTTACGTTTATTGTTTTGTTTACTTTGCCAAGTTGACTTATGTGCTTCGGTGATTACTTGTTTTAATTAATTCTGTAATTGAACATTGATGCTTTTCAAAAATTAGTTGAAATATGAGCATAGGATTACCTGCCTAAAGGGCTATCTGGTTTGTAGATTATCAGATGGAAATCAGCTGTCGCACCATTTGGTAAATGATTATAGGTGGATGGCTTGGTTATGCCTACTTGTTTGAAAATTCATACTAGAGACTATCTGTGCGTTTCGTTCAGCTCTCCACAGACGACGTTCGTGGGGAATTTGGGGGTGCTCTCTGCACTGAAGCTTGAAGGTCCCTCTGGGCCGCTTCGTGTCGCGTCGCTGTTTGCAGACCTGATCCGGTCGGATTGCGGAACTAATCATAGGAGCGCAGATAGGTGTTTGAAGGAGGTCGTCGGACTTCTGTCTAGGAATAGGACTTATTTGTGTGCTGCGATGTCCAGGAAGGGCATCCAGTTCAACTCTCCGGCTAGCCCACGTTGGGGCTGTAATTTTGAGGCGTTGGTCAGGGTTGCAAGATCTGATTGGGTGCGTAAGGTGGCCTAGTTTGGTTGTAGATTCGATCTTGCAACTTGCCGTCGCGACCCTGTCCCACTGACCGGTTTGCTCGCGGAACTAAATCCTTATGTCCGGGACGGGGGTTTGTTCGCGCAAAAGCGTTAGTGTCAGGCATCGACGTTAGATGGCACTCGGCTCGGCCGATACGGGATGAAGTTCGTGCGTGTTGAACGTCCGAGCTTGCTGAACGGTGGGAGTCGAGAGCTAAAAATTAAGTTTTCTTTTTCTTCGCGTCGAGAGAGAAGGCGCGGTCCGTTTTGTTCGGGAGCTCTTAGATCTAATTTTATGATAGGCGCGTATAGTAAATATACCACTGGGAATTGTAGCGCGTGTTGAGAGTTTTACCCGGGACTTTAGGTTTAACGCAGAATCTGTATAAGTGGATTCGACTGTATTAGTTACTAGTGCGGTAGTTGATATTCTAGAAATAACGGTGACCTTTGATCCGTACGTTCTGTGTTCATTTTCGCGAGTCAAGCGTTATAACAAACGAAGAAAGTGACTGCGGAAGGAGACCTTAGTTTGGAGAGGAGCTGAGGGCCGAACTGCTGCAGAGGGAACGGTCTTATAAGGTCAATAACACTACCAGCCACACCCAAATACACATCACTGACCTTTACTTTCCTAGCACTATACATCACCACGCGACCTGACCGAATCCTGAGGGACCAGTCGCCTTGAATAGAGGTAAGTAAGCTCCCTTTTATCATAGTGTGACGCTCCCCCCGAATCGTTTAATGTAACTAGAAACTTTTAACCCTTGGCGTTAGGACGCCCGACCAGCATCTGCCTGTAGCTTCTTCGTCTATGGGCCGCGAAGGATTCTACTCTTGGGATGGGCAGCTGTTGGCCGTAACAATACGGTGTGAATGGAAGACTTTAATGCAAAACTAGGAACAAGAGATAACGGTGAGCTAAAAATGGGGAAATGTAGAGTTGGGAAACCCAAGAGGCCAGCACCTGGCCGACTTCATAGAGAAAGAGGGACTATTTATGATAAACTCTTTTTTCCAGAAGCGGCTTCACTGGAAGTGAATCTGATCAAGCCCCGACAGTTCGACAAAAAATGAGATTGACATCATTATGACGACCAGACGACAACTGTTCAGTGGTGTCTCAGTGTTCGCGATGGTGAAAACTGGTAGCAATCACCATGGTTAAAGGCACAATAAACAAAAACGTTAAGTTGGAGAGCTCTCTTCTATTGCAGACAACGCTCCGCTCCCCTTGTGTTCTAGTCCTAAGTCTCGAAACTTTTCAGCTCGAGTTACAAAACCGTTTTCAGCGCCTAGAAGACTTTTTTTTACAGGAGAGGGGGCAAACAAGCATGTGGTTCACCTGATGATAAGTGACTTCTGCCGCCCATGAACAACCGCAACACTAGGGGAACCAGGAAAATTGCAGATGCGACGCCGGCCTTTTAAAAAGGAGTAGGCTCTTTTCTTGAAGGTCCCTAAGTCGTATTGGTCCAGAAAAATCGCTGATGGTAATCGATTTCACATGGAAGTCGTACGAGGAAGAAGATATCTTCTAAATCGTACAGTGGTGGACCGCCAATCATCCAGATGATGTGGAAGAGTTCTGCCGCGTTGTGCGTTCGTGAAATTTGGCAGCTGGGATTAACAAAATAATTCCTCAGAGCACTCCCCGTGGTAAATAAGAAAGTGAATGCAAAGGATGTGAATCTGAACTGATCGGAAAGGACTCGGTCGTCGACTATTCGAGCCGCTCTGCACTGGATGCGGTCAAGTGGAAGGAGCTGGCACTGGGGAGACCCTGCCCAGAGATGGAGACAGTATTCCATGTGAGGCCGAACCTGCGCCTTGTAAAGTTGCAGACGGTGTGCCAGCATAAAATACTGTCCCGCTCTGCTGAGTACGCTAAGCTTTTTAGCGACCAATTTGGCCTTCTCTTCCAAATGACCACGAAACTGCACGTCACTCGATATGTCCACTCCGAGGATTCCGATACTGGCTGAGGCAAGACGGGGAGTGCCTTGAAACTGAGGAGATACAGTAAAAGGTTTCTTTTTAGCGGTAAACGCGCAAACTTGTGTCTTCTAAAGATTAAACTGGACTAGGTTTAGTCGCCTCCAATCAGATACTTTGTTTAGCAAAGACTCGACTTCAGACACAAGTTTGTTCCAGTACTCGGCGAAGTTTTCCCGAGAAATATTGGCACAGCCGGTGTATAGAGAATCACCAGTGCTGTCATCCGCATAGCAATGAATGTTTCTAGTTAGCAACATGTCATTGATATGCAGAAGAAACAGCGTTGGTGATAGCACACAGCTTTGTCGAACACCAGCGTTAATAGGCCTGTAGTCGGAGCATGCGTTATCTACAACGACCGTGATGCTCCAATCTGCAAGGAAGTGGGTGATCCATTTGCACAATTTCTTGGGAAGCCCATAAAAAAGGAGCCTCGAAAGAAGGGCTTTGTTTTTATACGTGGTAGAGCCATGCTGCAGCTATATTAGTATTATAGTTGTAGCATGAATGGGTTGGCTCGAACGGAGAAGGCCCACGCTCTCACAGAATACCAGCGTAAAATAGCAGCTTAACACTGCTGTGTTGTATGCGTATGGTGAGTGTAAAGAATTGGAGACCCTTTTTACTCGATAAGAGGCATTCCATCTTAGTCCTCAAGAGTGACAACGCATCTGCATTTTGATTCGCAAACGAGGATAGATATAGATGTCTATTGGCTATAGCAACCACTTACCATCAGGTGGACTGTTTGCTCGTTTGTCACTCGATCCTATAAAAAAACCCGATCGAAGGCCTTCGCAATGTCCAAATTAACGGCCAATGCCTCCCACTTGGACTTAACTGCCTCCGCCTATCTATGAGTCAGGTAAACCAAAAGATCACCAGCTGATCGAACCCGACAAAAACCGTATTGGCGGTTACTAATCAGCCGGTCATCCTTAAGGTACCGCATGAACTGGCAGTTAATAATGGATTCCATTATTTTGGTGAACAAGGAGGTGATGGCGATAGGCCTGTAGTTGGACGAGTCTGAGCGGTCGCCTTTTCTAGGGACCGGGTGGACAAAAGCTGTTATCCATGATTTTGGGACTACGCCTTGGGAGTAGGAGTACCGGAAAATACGCGTTATAACCAGTGCCAACTCCGGAGCACACGTCCTCAGCACAATTGGGGGGATTCCGTCAGGCCCACTCGACTTGTGGATGTCCAGGGAGAGGAGTGCTTTGCGAACCGAGTGCTGTGAGAACTGTATATCCGGCATGGAGCACTTCCACCGCGGGATGGTCGGCGGTGTGTTCCCCCGTCAATTAGAGTCGAGTTGGACGCAAAAAGGGAGCCTAAAATGTCGGCATTCTCTTTTGCGGCTTGGGCCAGTGAGTCGTCCTCCCTGTGCAGAGATGGTAGTGATAACTTACAGAAATTCTATCTATGTGCTCTGACTTTGCCCTGGCAATAACTATTTTGAAGGACCTGGAGGCGAAGTTATACTTGTTTTTAAACATGCTGGTATTTACATCCCGAGTCGCCGAAGCCGCAGCCCAGGCTTGATAACACTCCTTCTAGTAAGCTACGGGTAATATAAGACTGCGTAATGCAGTCTTACAGGAGCGACCAAACCAAGGCTCAAAATCTGCCTCCGATGGGTACCACAGATGATGGCATAAAAAGTTCCATTCCTGGTAGCACCTTACCAGTGACAGAGTCAGCAACAGCGCTTGGATCATCCGGCGAGAAGCAAACCCGCCCCCATGGGTAGGATGCAAAGAAAGACCGCTTTCCGTCCCAATCCGCCGACCTGTAATACCAAATACGGCGGCAACCTGCAGAACGTAACCGCGAGGGGAGCGTGAGTTGCACGACACTTCCGATCACATAATGATCAGGAGCCGACAGGGGCATCGGGGCCGGCAGGGAAACCTGATATTCGTCCGGATGAGAGGTCAGCAGAAGGTCCAACAGGGAAGGTAGTATGATCCTCCACATCGGAAATCCGCGTAGGCGAAGTAACCAGTTATGTCAGACCATATGCCAAGGCAAAGTCATGTACAGATCTCTCCGCATGATCGGTTAAACGTGAACCGAGCCATTCAGCGTGGTGGGTGTTAAAATCGCCAAGGATCAGGATCTCTGCGGATGGGACCTGTTGTAGCAAGGAATCTGTAGCCATTTGGACGTTATCGATGAGTCTGTCTGTTTCGGCATTACCGCTATGGGATCTATAGAGGCACCCGTAGATGCGCGGATGGCCGTCGCTGTCTACGCGTAGTCAAAGGATGGACAGGTCCGAACCTTCAAGACTGCCGAGGCGTCGAGAACAGATGTCCTCTCTGACATATACGCAAACTCCAGCCCGAGGCACAAATGAGTGCTCCAATTTGTACCCCGGGTAGGAGAGTTACGAATTATCAGCCGGAGAGGACACCTGCGTCTGGGTCAGAAAGAGCAAGGCCGGCTTTGCCGTCTCGAGATGGTTGTAGACGGCGTTTAGGTTCGAGTGAAGTCCCTTGATGTTGCAGAAATTCACGGATAGCGTGGAAGGTTTCGCCTTGGTATTGTTGCTCAGTTTGCCCCTAGCAGTTAAGTTTTTGACCAGAATTTGCCCCCCCTCCCCCCAGAATACGCAGGGCATCCTGAGCACCCACGCTCAGGGGTGGAATAATACGGTAGTGGAGGGATTCTCCAGGGGTGCTGGTCCTCTTTGATTATAAATTATATTGATAATTCCGCTTCTTTGTTTGGGGGGAATTGAACGATATAAATGATAAGCTCGTGGAAACTGTCTATGCGCTTGGAGCTAAGTTCTACAAGACCTTAGCTCCAACTTGGTAGAGCCATGCTGCAAATATATAATTATAATATTTGTAGCACGAATGGGTCGGCTCGACCGGGGAAGGACCACGCTCTCACAGAATACCAGCGTAAAATAGAAGCTTAACACTGCTGTATTTCGCATGACGAGTTTAAACTACCGGAAACCCTTTTTACTGGAAAAGAGGCATTCCATCTTAATCCTCACGGGTTAAATGTAGATGTTTATGGACCACATCAACTACTTACCATCAGGTGGAATGTGTGCTCGTTTGTCACCATATCCTATAAAAGAACCTGCCTCTTCAGCGGCAAGTTTTTTCAACACGAAAACTCTCCAATCACACTCGTAATCTCATAGCTGTTAGACGGGAAATAAGTCTGCAGTATTCAAGAGATATGACAGCATACATGCAACTGAATAGACAGATCTCCAAATGCATGCGACGGGACTTACGCAACTTCAATACAGCCTGTATTGAAGAAGCGATCGAGCGGAACCAAGAGTCCAAAGTCTTTGCCAGAGATCTGTCTGCCAGAAAGAGCCAACTGTCAAAGCTGAAGACAGAATGTGGCAGCATCGTTTCCGGAACATCTGAGATTTTGAGTGAGATTGAGAGTTTCTATGGGCAGCTGTACGTCATCGTTGGAGTCATACATAAGTGTGAGTAACGATCCAAGTGCGAGTCTTATTCGACGCTATTCCGAAGATATTCCGGACGTCAGTCTGAGCGAGATTAGAATGGCTTTCCAGCACCTTAAAAACGGCAACGCCCCAGGTGAGGATGGAATTACAACGGACCTTCTGAAAACGGGTGGAAAACCGGTACTTGAAGTCCTTCAGAAGCTCTTTAAATACGTCTTCCATGGTGGTATTATTCCGGAGGCGTGGAGTAGAAGTGCGTTGGTCTTGTTCTTCCAGAAAGGCAACAACGCTCTCTTGAAGAACTGCAGACTGATTTCCCTTCTAAGCCGCGTCTGAGTGCTGTTTTCGAGAGTCATTTCGAATCGTCTCGCACGCAGACACGACGAATTCCAGCCTTCCGTACAAGTCGGTTTCCGAAAAGGCTTTAGTACCATAGACCATATACACATCCTTCGGCAAATTGTACAGAAGACAGAAGGGTACAATCTTGCCTTGCATATGTGGACTATGAGAAAGCCTTTGATTTCTTAGAAATTTTGGCAAAGCTACAGTCCCTTCAGCGGTGCCAAGTTGACTACCGGTATATCGAAGTGCTGAAGTGTTTGTACAGTAGGGCTACGATGGCTATTCGAGTACAAAATCAGAATACGACACCTATCCAACTACAGAGTTTACGTTTTAAGGTAAGGACAGGGTGACGTTATATCTGCGAAACTCTTCACCGCTGCTTTGGAAGACGTTTTCAAGCTACTGGACTGAAAAGATACGATATTATCATAAATGGCGGGTACGTCACTCACCTTCGATTAGCCGAAAAGAAGAGAAAACGAGACTGTACAACTAGTGCGTGTTGCCAGTAATGATTTTTGGATCTGAGACGTGGTCTTTTACTGCTAGCTGGATGTGGATGTTCAAGGTCGCTCAGCGAGCTATAGGGAGGACTATGCTCTGGGTTCCTCTGCGTGATGAACTTAGAAATGAGGATATCCGCAGTAGAACCAGAGTAATCGACATAGCCCAACGTATTAGTAAGCTGAAGTGGCAATCGATCAGCCATATAGCTTGAAGAACCGACAACCGACGGGGAAAAAAGGTTCTCGAGTGGCAGATTCGTACCGGTAGGCGAAGTGTAGGGCGACCCCGACTTGATGGAGTGACGACCTGGTAAGACATGCAGGAAGTCGGTGGATGCAGGTGGCTCAGGACCATGCTTTGTGGCATTCCTTGGCGGAGGCCTATGTTCAGCGGTCGACTTATCAAGGGATGTAATGATGATGATGATGAAGTAATGAAATTAGGAGTGACGAACATAAGTTGACCGTTTTCTGTCGAGTCTCAAATCCGACAAGGAGGGACTTGAAAACCGTGTTAATGTAAGGTCCAACATTTGGATGCCTTATAAGGACTAATGTATGTTTACACATCCGTACTCGAATTGAACGGTGGGAATGCGATGTACAAATATTCCTATCGATGCCTGTAAGAAGTAATAGATGTTTAAGAACTAATAGATGACAAACGTCACTAACCAGATGGTGACCATTAACCACCAGCGTAATTGTCATTTTAACTTATTATCTACCAATCTTTATGAAGATCTAGCGTTTGCCTGCGACTTCGTCGGCGTAGATATTAAGACTTTAAGCCATAAGTGGTTCATCAATAAGCGCACTTTCATAGTTAATTTCATCACTCTCTATAGGGATGATTGATGATCAAGTTTATCCTATTTCCTTCCCCAGTACTTAAAATATCTCGATACCAAATTTCATCTAATTCGGTTTAGCGGTTTAAGAGTGAAGAGGTACATTTGCTCACGCGGCGATGAACGATGTTTCCCCTACCGCTCCCGCAGTACGCCTGACCGTCATGCGAGCGTTGGACCGCCGGACCTGCGGGATCATATTCGGGTTTCTCGCGTAATATGAAATTTACGGCAAGTGATGTTCACTGAGCTACCACTCTATATAAATTAATCTGTATATTAATAAAAAACAACGTAGTAACGCACTATAACATCTGGACTCTTGATTTTGTATTAAAAACTATGCATTAGATACACACTTATCATATGCAACGCAATCACATACATTCGACTTTTCCAGATCGACGTGGGAAGGTGGAGAGGATGTTAGTGCGCAACCCCGTGTCGAAAAATCCCGTTATATGACCAGTGTCTTCCTATAACTTACGCGGAGCACGTCATATACAAATGGACCTTTGCATCGTGCACGCGTTTTGTTTTAAAAATGGAAGATGAACAGCTCATCAATTTAATAAGGCGATACGAATGTATTTACAATAGATAGGAAAGAGATAGCAAAACTACATAGTTAACTTATCCTACCGCTATAATTTTTTTTTAACTTGACAGGGAGAGGTCGAGGCGCAAAATTAAAGAAGATTTTTGTGTTTTTTTACTAGTTATGTTAAGATATAAAAAAAAAATTATATATTGCGGAAATAAGACATTGTACTCTACATATTCATGTATTTGTTTGCATTATAAATCGTAAAGTTTAACAGAATTACTACCAAATCGTTTTCTTTGTGGCGTGGATATATTCGTTTATGAACATTAGACTAAGTAAATCATTCTCGAATTCAATCTCAGAATCAGAAAACATGGCCTGTGCGTTCCCTAAGAAGTGAAAAGAGCGTCTAACGCCAAACGTACGTTGCATACGTAGGTCAAGTGTATAGACCAACGTAGGAGCGTTGCATCGCATACTTTGCGTACGTGGGATCAGTCTTAGACATCAGCAAATCAAGGACATGGCATCTTGAGGGAAAAAAAAGCTAGCTACCAAAGATTTAAAATACATCAGAAATTAACTTCCGACGATACGCTCACCATTAGCTTCGACCTATAAAAAGTGCTTTATACGAGGAGTATTAAGCACAGAGAGAGTATGTTTTTTTATATATTACTCTAGGAAATACGCCGTATATAACTGACAAAAATAAGATAGTTCTCACAGATCTCCACTACTTTTTACAGAATTCCAAGAACATAAAAGTGGTACGAATTAATTACTTACTACCTGGGCATACTTATACTGTTTTTAGAAGTTTTTTTAAGTTGTTCAGGCCGAAAGTTCTCAAAAAATCGAAAAAAATCATAGCTCAAAAACTATGAAAAATCGCGGGACATAGATGGAGGTGATTTGTTTACAACCCAAGAGGTGTTCTATCTTTGGACTTCCGCTTGACAGTATTTTTTGGGACAGCCTGTATACCTGTCGACTCAGTGCATGCACTTATTGAACGCGAGATTAGATAAATTATTATGGTGGAGTACGGAGTCCGAGTGAATTGCCAACGTACATAGAATATGCAATAAAACGTCCTGAACCATACAAAATTAATTTTTGAAGTATTCCGATTTTATCAACTGTGACAGCTTGGTGTTTGAAAATTTACCAATACTCCTCGTAGACAAATACAGTTAAAAGTATGGAAGTAAAATATTCAATGAACGAAAACAAAGATGCTCAAGTAGTAACATTATATGATGAATATAAAGGAAGAGGATCAAAAGGAAAAGGCGAAGGAAAAAAAAAAGATATAACCAAGATCTTAGAGGTGCCAAGAGATTAGAAGATTCTTTTAGCATTGGTTTACCACCACTCTATGACAAACCTAACTCTATACGAGTGGGCAAGTATAACGATTTAAAGCGTTTATGTTTTAACGGAACCATACCAAAGCGTTTTTATAAGGAGTATTTAGATCTACCGACTTTAGGAACTGTTAGAGACATTCTTCTTGAAACTGATGAGGAAGACGATATCGATACAATCGATATTTGAGATTTTACTTTAAAAAAAATGTTTATCCAATGTTCTCAGCAGGACACGAATCCATAACCCCGCTCGGAGCATTGGATTGTGGAACAAAAAGGATTATTACAATACAATAAAATTTTATTATTATAAAAGACGAGTTTAAAAAAAATAATTAATGTTAAAGTTTCATTACTAATAATTTATAAGACTGAAGTTACTTGCCATTATAATAATACTTTAAAATGTCAATTGTTTGAGTTTTGAGTTCAGGGGGTATAATTTGTTATAGTTTTGGTTATTTTAATTTTATTATTAAGTTCCAGGCTGTTTTGATAAATATTGATTGAGTGTTTTATATAATTATTAAAAAAACTAGTTAGTAGATTAGTTTCATCATTAAAGCCCTTCACAAGTCCACTGCTGAACATAGGCCTCCCCCAAGGAATGCCACAAAGCACGGTCCCAAGCCACCTGCATCCATCGACTTCCTGCATATCTTACCAGTTCGTCACTCCATCTTGTGGGGGGACGCCCTACACTTCGCCTACCGGTACGAGGCTACCACTCGAGAACCTTTCTTCCCCATCGGTTGTCGGTTCTTCGAGCTATATGGCCGGCCCACTGCCACTTCAGCTTACTAATCCGTTGGGCTATGTCGGTTACTCTGGTTCTACTGCGGATATCCTCATTCCTAAGTTTATCACGCAGAGAAACTCCGAGCATAGCCCTCTCCATAGCTCGCTGAGCGACCTTGAGCTTCCTCATACGGCCAGCAGTGAAGGACCACGTCTCAGTTCCGTAAGTCATCACTGGCAACACGGAGTGGTTGTACAATTTTGTTTTAAAGTTTTGAGGTATTTCTGACGAGAAGATGTGTCGTAGCTTACCGAACGCTGCCCAGCCGAGTTGAATCCGTCGATTGACCTCTCGGTCGAAGTTGGACTTACCTAGTCGGACTATTTGTCCCAGGTAAACATACTCGTCAACAACTTCGAACTTAGTGCTCCCAACAACTACCGGCATAGGTGTGACATGGACATTAAACATAATCTTTGTTTTGTCCATATTCATCTTAAGACCTATCCGTTGGGAGACACTATTGAGGTCATTGAGCATAGTGCTTAGTTCCTCCAGCGATTCTGCCATGAGGACTATATCGTCGGCAAGTCGAAGGTGAGTGATATACTCGCCATTGATGTTAATTCCGTATCCTTTCCAGTCCAGAAGCTTGAAAACGTCTTCCAATGCAGCGGTGAAGAGTTTCGGGGATATTACGTCACCCTGTCTTACACCTCTCTGCAATTGAATAGGTTTCGTACTCTGGTTCTGTACTCGGATAGCCATCGTAGCTCTATTGTACAAACACTTCAGCACTTCGATATACTGACAGTCAACTTGGCACCGCTGAAGGGACTGCAGCACCGCCCAAATTTCGACGGAATCAAAGGCTTTCTCATAGTCCACATACGCCAGACATAGTGGCAAATTGTACTCTTCGTACTTTTGTACAATTTGCCGTAGGGTATGTATGTGGTCTATGGTGCTAAAGCCCTTTCGGAAACCGGCTTGTTCGGGAGGCTGAAAGTCGTCAAGTCTGCGCGCGAGACGATTCGTAATGACTCTCGAAAACAGCACGTAGACGCGGCTCAGAAGGGAAATCGGTCTGTAGTTCTTCAAGAGAGCGTTGTCACCTTTCTTGAAGAACAAGAATACCGCACTTCTGCTCCACGCCTCCGGTGTAATGCCACCATGGAGGACGGAATTAAAGATCTTCTGAAGGACTTCAAGTACCGGTCTTCCACCCGCTTTCAGAAGCTCCGCTGTAATTCCATCCTCGCCTGGGGCCTTGCCGTTTTTAAGGTGCTGGAGAGCCATTCTAATCTCGCTCAGACTGACGTCCGGGATATCTTCGGAATAGTGTCGAATAAGACTCGCTCTTGGATCGTTACTCACACTTGCGTGTGACTCCAACGATGACGTGTACAGCTGCCCATAGAACCTCTCAATCTCACTCAAAATCTCAGGTGCCCCGGAAACGATGCTGCCACATTCGGTCTTCAGCTTTGACAGTTGGCTCTTTCTGGCAGACAGATCTCTGGCAAAGACTTTGGAGCCTTGGTTCCGCTCGATCGCTTCTTCAATACGAGCTGTATTGAAGTTGCGTAAGTCTCGCCGCATGCATTTGGAGATCTGTCTGTTCAGTTGCCTGTATGCTGTCAAATCTGTTGAAGAATGTAGCCTCATCTCCCGTCTAACAGCCAGGAGATTAAGAGTGTGATCGGAGAGTTTTTGTGTTCTTCTGCGGCGGGTCTTGCAGAACTTAGCTCCGACCGCATGGACAGTTTCCACGAGCTTGTCATTCATATCATCCACTTCATTGCAGTCTTCTAGGCAATGAAAACGGTTTTGTAACTCGAGCTGAAAGGTTTCGGGACTTTGGATTAGAGCACGAGGGGGACGGAGCATTGACTTCATCAGACGAGACCTCCCCAACTTAACATTTAGGTTTAGTGTGCCTCTAACCATTAGGTGATCGCTGCCGGTTTTTACCCTCGCGATCACTGAGACATCACTGAACAGTTATTGTCTGGTCGTCATAATGAAGTCAATCTCATTTTTGGTCGAACCGTCGGGGCTCGACCAGGTCCACTTCCTGTGGGGCCGCTTCTTGAAGAAAGAGTTCATCATAAATAGTCCCTCTTTCTCCATGAAGTCGGCCAGCTGCTGGACCCTTGGGTTCCGTTGCCCTATTCCAAATTTCCCTACTTTCAGCTCACCGTTCTCTCTTGTGCCTAGTTTTGCATTGAAGTCTCCCATTAACACCGTATATTGGGTTTTGGAAGAATGCATGGCTCTAGAGATATCCTCATACATTTCCTCCACCTCCTCATCGGGGTGTGCCGAGTTTGGTGCGTAAACCTGTATGACTTTCAGCGAATACCGTTTGGTGATTCTGAGTATAAGGTACGCAACCCTCGTCGACACACTCCCGATCTTTACAACGTTGTTAACGAGAGACTTGTGGACGATAAATCCGACACCTCCTTGGGACAGATGGTCGCCCTCCCGGTGATAGAGCAAGTTGCCGGATTCGAGGAATACCGTGTCTTCCCCCTCTCTTCGGACTTCGGATAATCCCATAATATGCCAGCGCAACTTGTCTATCTCTTCTTCCAGCTCCACGATCTTCTCGTCAGTCCTCAGGGTGCGTGCGTTGTACGTTGCTAGGTCGAGTCGTCGTAGGTGGCAACCGAACCTCCACCGGAGATTCTTAGCACCCCCTGCCCCGCCGTTACCATGGTCGCAACCGTAGCCAGGAATAGCGGGGCCGCCGGGGACTGGGGGCCGTCTCTTTGTTACTCTCGTCATTGGGGGTATTTGCCATAGTTGCCACGCTTGGCGAGCGGGTTGGCAACCGCAGTTTTTTTATTGTAACTTTTGCTATTATCAGGAAGATGCTGCTGCCCATATCCCGCCTGTTTCCCTTTGTCGCCTTTTACGATACTCAGGGGAGGATATGGGGTAGTGGATATTCTTGACCGCCACTACACGGTAGATTAGTTTATTAGCTGATTATTCTAAAAATTGAGTTGTTTTTCAGTATCGCAACGATTACTTGCGATTTAAATAAAAAAATAGCATCACATTTTGTTTAAATTTTGATTTCCTATTAGAATAACATTTTTGTCACTTTTTTACTTAAAATTTGATTTTTAATTAAAACAATAATAGAAAACACTTTATTTCACTTAGTTTTACTACTTATTGTAGGTATTTCTAAATTAGATCTTTAGTTTTTTTGTTCCTTTTACGCCCTTAGCCTCTGATTAAAAATTATCTAGATTAGTCCTTTGCTACACATCTGACGTTATCATAACCAGTTTTATGTGGCTGTAAAGTAGTTTAATTTTTGTGGGCTGTAAAGGACTCTCATTTTCCTCAATAATTAAGTTACATTTATTTTGTTAATTTATAGGGGTAGAACATAAAAAAAATTGATGAGGTTTCTTTTGACATCATGAATATAGTAATTGTTTGAAAAAGATATAAGACAAAAACAATTTTTTTTTGTTTTTTTTGCTCCACTGAACATCCCGGGTTTTGTCCTTTACGACAATTGAAATTTCCGGTATCGATTTGCTATGTTTTTCGATTGTCTTGTTGATCGTAAGCGCGATTTCTGATCACGGATTCAAATCACAAGTCGGATCAAAATATTATCATGTTTTATAAAATGGCTTACAATAAAAACTATGTGATTTGTTTATTAAAACTACTATCGGTCTGGTCGAAATTCAACTATTTAATTTTTTTATACAGAATAGGTGATAAAAAAGCACAAAGTGCACGTGATGGTAAGTAGAAATGGCTTATAGAAGTTACATCTATGATCGAATAAGAACCAAAATCTATCTTTTCCAGTAAAATGAGTCTCCGGTTCTCTACACTCTTCATACTAAACACAGCAATATTAAGCTGCTATTTTACGAAGGTATACTGTGAAAGCGTGGTCTTTCCCCGGTCGAGCTGACCCATTTTTTCAACATCGATAATATAGTTGCAGCTTGCTCTACCCCATAAAAATTTCTCTTGTGTTTACGATGAAATCTTGGTCCATGTATTGGTTCACAAGTTCACATAATATACATAATTAATGTATGCAACACGTTCAGTTTGCATTTGAAGTGGTCAGATAAAACAAATAATGCGAGCATGTTGAAATAAAATCACGTAGCCTCTGATACAGAACACAAACAAATAAACACACGTTTTCGGGTAGGAAATAATAGCTGTGTTATTTTTTTTTAAATGTACCAATACTCCTACCATGCGTTCTGTAGTACTTTTGTTTTATATTAAAGCAAGCCACTTTAAAAAAGAATAACTTTTTGTTGAATAAAAGTACTTTTACGGATTTAATTTAATTTCTTTTTAACTATTTTCGTTTCGAGAACAGAACTCACGGTCACAGGGGAGACCCGAAGCATCTTCAGCTTTTAATTGTTAATGTAATCTTCAAGTTTGGCAGTGGTATGCTTGGGTATAAATCTAATTTTAATTATCACAGGACCCTAGGCAGGTAGTAGCACCCAACTTCTTGGTGAACATGGGTGCTGCAAAGCACTCAAAACGTCGGAAGTTAAAAATAAGTTCAATGAAACGTGATAAAGTTTGTAAAATATTTTATTCAATGTGTAGTATTCACGTAAATATAAGAAATTATTAAGATAGTTGTGGCCATTGTTTTTACGTTATGTGTGGTATCATCATAATAATATGAAAACTAGCAACATTTTTTAAATAAATGAAGTGATAAACGTACTTACAGTCACCACATCCATCAAACAAAGAAGACTACAGATGCGATGTAATCTCTGAAGACTCACATGAAATGCCTTACCTGTCCGCCAAGTCGGGCAAAAAAGCGGCACGGCCGTTTTTTTCTCGAAGCAGTTCAGGCCATTTTCGAAACCCTATAACTTTGTTGTGGGTAAAACTAGAAGCCTGAATTTTCAGCAGCCAAGTCGGCATTGTATAAACTCGGTATATTTCAAATTACATTAAATTTTAATCGGTAGTTAAACTAGAGCCAAAGTTTCTTAATTTTGTGACCCACTGACTGACCGTTCATCAAAACTCTAACTATTCTTTAGTATACAAATCAAGGAAAAACTAAAATATTTTGAAATTTAAGTCCGTAGTAGTAAATAACTTTGTAATCCCATATAAATATATAACATTACAAAGTTAAATTTGCAAAGAATGAATCAGTGTTCTTTCTTTAATGGATTATATGTTTTAACAGTGGTAGAGCCACGCGGCAGGTTTTTCTGTCGCACGGATGGGCCGGCTCGAACCGGGGTGGTACCACGACCTCACAGAAAACCAGCGTGAAATAGAGATTTATCTCTGCGTTTCGCTTGGTGAGTGCAGGTGGCCGGAGGCCCTTTTTACTGGAAATGAGGCATTCCATCTTTGTCCTCACGGGTGACAACGCATCTACATTTTGATTTGTAATAGAGGATAGATGTAGATGTCTATGGGCCGCAGCAACCACTTACCATCAGGTGGACTGTGTGCTCGTTTGTCACCCTTATCCTATAAAATATAATATAATGGAATAATAGGTGTAGATTGGTACGTAGATATAACTATCTACATAAAGAGATGAGATGAATGACCACGTCAATATATTTATTTAAAATATAAAAGATTTTTGTATTGATGTGGTCACTATAAGATGTTGTTAGGTTAGCTAATTATGTAATAACTTAAGACAGAAGGACCCTTAAGAAGGGACTGAATAAATTTACCGACTTGGTATTATATGGATCTCACAACTTTTTACGGTAGAAGAATTGAGTTGCGAGACTTGGTTTTTTTACAAGTTATGTTTTTGATGGCATAACTTATTATACTGGCTCTTTACACCAATCGGACCTGAACACAGCAGTGCAGGTACTGCTATTTCGTGACAGAAAGGTGAGAAGGTGATACCTACCCTGACCTACGCCGCCACTACAATAATATTTCTTGAGTTGCTTTGCTTGCTATATCAAAGTTATTATACATTGGTTTACCGTGAACGTCTTTCAAACAGCAATTAGACTGACCTGAATACCTTCTCTTTATATGGAAAATGTTGAGCCTTGTTGATCCTATTGTTCCCAAGATAATTCCGAGTACGTGGCTAATGTCAAACAATCGACTCATTTTATATCAATCTACAATATGTGCAACTGCAGCAATGCGGGGATTACGTTAGAACTGTTTGAACTGTTTTTTTTTGCTTTTGGCTTTAATAATTCCATAAACTGTCTTAGCATCGAATTCAGAATATGAAATTATTTCATTATTTTTAGTTCTTTGAACACACCTTTAACTTTTTTTTAATAATTATTAAAAATTTAGTACAGGCGACTTCAATATAAGTTATTAAAAATAACTCAGAAACTATATGTATCTGACCTTAATCAAATTTATATGGAACCACACGAAGAGAAGTACCAGCTATTAAATAAAACAAGAATCATCGAAATCGGTTCACCCAGTAAAAAGTTATGAGGTAACACACATAAAAAAAACATAGTTGAATCGAGTACTATTAACATTACTATTCCTATTAACAACTCCTGGTAAGGTTAAAATGCTTTTGTTAGGGGTGGTCCATGACAATAGTTGAAGGGCGAATTCGACCCCACGATCTATTGAGTTCGCGGTCCGCACCTTACTATCGCTTCAAACCTTTTTGTTAAAAGTTATAGGAGCGATATTCCTTATCGGACGGAACGAATATGGCCGGTGGGGGCAAGGCGAGAAAAAGTATTAGATTTTTCCGTCACGACCCCTTCTGACGCAGTGTAGACGGCCTTGGCGTATATAAGGTAGCGAGATGTAATTATATCCAGCTGCTTTGCACTTTTTCTTATCTTGCCATGAAGAAATATTATTTTATTTTAAAGGACGCTTCATTTTAATAGACGCTAGTAATTCATTTATTTGTATTTGTTAATCAATAACACAATATGTTTATCAATAACAATATTCTACGAAAAGAACTTCGTTCCAAGCGAGTATTCCAAGACACTCACGTATGTTTTTTTAACTCTTTTGATTGGACTAAGTAATATCGTAATCTCAACGTCGTCTAAATATTTGCATTTAAAATAAAAAAAATTATGGACTGTTTTGCTACTCTTATGGGTAACATGTTGCTATAAGTTTATATTATGGTAGTTTTATTCAAAGTGGTAGGTAGGTAGGACGTCGTATGTGCAGGTACTAACCATTTCATTATCATTCATTTCACCTATACAGCCATCGAACAGCAATGTCTGTATTAGCAGTGTGAAAGCGAGTGCAGAGTACTACAGACTGTGAGGTATTCTCAGAGATCTGTATTTGAAGTAGGTTGCAGGTGTCCATGGGCTGCAGTAGTCACATACCATCAGGTGGACTCTAAATTCGTTTGTCACTTGAGTTTTATAAAAAAATAAGAGTAAGTTAAGTCAAGCGAATATATTGGTTATACCTAGTATAGAAAATAATGCCAGTTTATTTAAAGACTATTAGACATTCCATTTTAGTCCTAAGATTTGACAATATATTTGTAGCCTCCTTGGAAGTTAATTGCAGGTATTCGTGGGCTACAGTATTCTGCAACACAGCAGTGCAATCTCTACTATTTATCTACAGGAATATCCGGGCTGCAAGAAATCTAGGACAACTGTATCTCGGTCTGATTGCGTATAACAATAAAAAATTGACGAAATGATTGATACTTTCTTTAAAATAGACTATGATTTTGAAGGACAATAGAAGAACGATTGTAAATATTTGTGCACTAATTATGTGGGCTCCAGCCAGAGATTGCAAAAAAAGCAATCTTTATTTAAAATATATTTAATTTAAAGTAATAATTACAATTAATTCTTATAACTAAGTGAGGTGACTCTAATTCGATGTTTGAATCTAGAATGATTTCACACGGTAAAATATTAGAACCAGGTAATGTAAGACACTAGACACGTTATGCTGACACGGCGCCTCGTGATTGTCGTAAGCCGATGCAACGCAGCAGATTGCCTGGATTAGGGCTGCGTAACACCTCCCCCCGAAGAACAGCGACTATGGAAGACCTTGGTCGTGAATTGAGCTGGGAGTTGATCGGGATTAATCTTCTCAGTGTCTGGAATAGCGTATATCCTTAATGATTTGGGGTGGTCCTCTTCTGTGTTTCTTTGCGTAACTAAAGTTGGCTTCGGCTTGTATTAGTGTGCATAGAATCAGTGCACCTGCACTTATTATTAATGCGTAAAATGGTATTGTAGTATGGTATAGACTGTAGTCCTCGTTTCTCCCTAGATTTATTGGTGCTTGCTGGGATATTTTAGTGTTCGTTGCATAAGATGTTGAAGGTTTATTGAATTTAGTTTATATGCCGATGCAGGAGATGGGATGCTGGTGTTTTTCTCAGGTATGTCCATTATCTTTAAAGCTTGTCCCTTCAATCGATCTTTAGTGTTTGAGATCAAGAATAGTGGCGTTTCTATATAGCATTCCAGAGGGACAATAACGAGATAACTACCTTGAAGTATTTTGTAGAGATCTTGTCGTGAAGCGACAATTAATAAGAAAAAGAGAACCTAACCTAAGAACAACAAAACAACAAAAGTAGACCAATAAAATAATATATTTAAAGTTTTAGAAAGGTATTTACAATTTTATAAAAAAAATGAAATATGATGATGATGGATGATGTGAGATTACAATTAGATTTAAAAAAAATAAAGATAGGAGAATAGGAGAATATACGAGTAGTATTATAGTGGATCCTAAAGGTTGAAGTGACACGCTGCTTTTGTAGAAGTAGGCACACGCGGAGCTTGAGGTTTCTTAGCGGCGACGGCACGCAGCGCCTGGACTGGGCACAAGCAGCGTCCGGAGCCGGCGCACGTAGCGCCTGGGGTAGGTGCGCTCAGCACTTGGAGCAAGCAGTCGCAGCGCCCAAAGGTAGCGCAGGCAGTAGGTGCACTCGGCGCCTGGAGCAAGCAGTCGTAGCGCCCGAAGATAGCGCGGCAGTAGGTGCACTCAGCGCCTGGAGCAAGCAGTCGTAGCGCCCGGAGTAGTGTGGCCCCGCGCTTGAAGTAGACTTCGCCGACGACTTCACGTGTAGATGGAGGCTTGCAGGATAAGGCCTTTAGTAGATGTTTCTCGTTTGAGAACTGAAGCGAGACTTTTTTAGTATTCTCCAATTGTTCGGCTTTTATACCTTTTTAGAGAGAACGAGAAATTATTTAAATTAAAAGGAAATTTATTGTAAATAACCTCGAGCCATAGAGTATTTATGTGAAAATATTAAATTAAGAATATCACACCAGTGACGAATTTGAATAAGAGTTACCATAACAACCATATAAATAATGGTTGTCAAAAATATCAATGTTTGGTTTTAGGTATATAATTGAAAAATCATTACATTTAAGTAAGAAATGAGATATTATTCATATAGGAAAAACTAATGCGCGGCAGCGCGCACGAAGCCTGAAATTGTAGATTTACGGAAAACTCAAGAAAAGATAGAAAAAGGTAAGACTCCTTTGACAGCGTTTTAAGAGATGCTGATAGCGTGAAAATACGAAGTGAAAATGATTTGTTATTGTGTAAAAACGTTACAGGATCCTATGGAAATAAAGGTGATACAAAATATAAATGCAGAAAATCAAAAACAGAATGGAAAAATAATGTAAAATGATATGTAAGTTGCATAACTGAATAGCGTGAAAAGTGATGCAATACATGAATGCAGAAAATCAAAACAGAATGGAAAAATAGTGTACAATGAAATGTAAGTAGCATAACACTACATTTTCCCCCCGACCCTGGAAAATTTTTAACTCAGCAAAAATTTTGACATGTACATTCTAAAATAAACCATAAAAACACAGCTTTGCAGAAACAGACATCAACAGGCAAAATCAGATATACTATCTCTTACATTCATCATCTGCATTCAGGTAAGGGTGGAGTTCACATTCAATGACTACCACTCTAAAAGTGTGTTTTCGAAACAATATTAAGGCTTATTTAAGGAGTAGTCAACCGCTCCTGCGTGGAAAAAAAATAAATTAGTCGAAGAGACATCACTCTAAAAGTGTGTTTTTGAAAGGACATTCAGGCTTATTTAAGGAGTAATCAACCGCTCCTAAGTGAGGATAAAGATAAAGAACATTAAGGGAATAGTCAGCTGCTCCCAAGTGAAGATAAAGATAAAGAACTTAATCTTAAGCAAGCATTAGTCGCTATGACTTATGCAACATCACCAACGTTCGAGGTATTAAAGAAAAAGATGTGTTGAAGAACACTGGATCATCAAACAAACAAACAAATTAAAAGAAATAAAAATAGTAAGGTAAAAATGATGGTGATATTTATACATATATACAAATTAACAGTTAATAAAAGTTATGAAAATTTATGATTTTACATCTTTGATGTGCCACTTGCTTCTAACTCCATTAGGGTCTTCAAGCACATAGACTAGTGGTGACAGTTTAGCTATCACTTTGCACTTGATGAACTTAGGGGCAAGTTTAGCATTAAAGTATGCGCCGGCATCGCTTAAAACATGGTTTTTACGCCAAACAGTGTCTCCCACATTAAATTCTTTAAAAGACCGGCGAAGATCATAGCGAGCGCTATTTTTAGCGTGAGCTATGTGAAGTTTAGTTTGAACTTTGTGAAATATAGATGAGAGGAGACCAGCATTAGACGCGTAAATATTACGAGGCATAAATACCAATTCCTCGAGGTTCTGAGTTGGAGTATAGAAGGAACCACAAGGTATTGTTTCCCTACGAAAGACTAAGAAATTTGGAGTAAAACTAGTAGTTACATTTGTAGCGCTGTTCATTGCGTACTGAATCTTAGCAAGATGGTTGTCCCAGGATCTATGATCGTCTCCTACTAGAGATGCTAGAGCTGTAATAATTGTACTATTAAACTTCTCCGTAGGATTAACCTGAGGACAATATAAAGCTGTGTGAAAAATACAAGGAACATTATAAGAATTTAAAAATGAGTGGAATTCTCGCGACTGAAATTGAACAGCGTTGTCCATTATAATAGTTTGAGGAATGCTGCTAAATGAGAAAAACTGAATTTTCCAAAACATTAATAATATTAGCTGAAGTAGCACGTTTAAGGGGAAAAATCATAGTATATTTAGTAAAATTGCAGTTAATTACTAGAATATACTGATTTCGTCTTCGAGTCATAGGCAATGGACCCATAAGATCTAAGGATATAGTTTGAAAAGGTCTGGAGCAAAGTTTGGGTTTACCCATAAGACCATAGGGAGAATGATTAGGGTGTTTGTAGGTTAAGCAGGTTTCACAAGTCGAGATTAATTCGGCAATGTCCTTAAACATACCAGGCCAATAGTATTTTAAATATATTTTCTTGAATGTCTTGAAGATACCAAGATGGAGTTCTGAAGGGGAACCGTGGTTAGCTTCAATAAGTGCATGTCTATCTTGAGGTAGTGGAACTTCTTTCCAAATAAAGTCATCGTTTAGACGATCGGGAGAATGAATACAGCGGTAAAGTTTGTTATCCCTGATAGTGTAGTTGGGATATGCGTCTGGGTTGTTGGAGCATCCGAGAAAAATTTTGTTGTAGTGTTCAAGTCTACGATCAGGTGGTTCTTCAATCGTAATGGGATGTACGCCTTGAGGTAAAGTTTCTCGTGTCTTGATAATAAATCTGGAACAACGTTATCCTTTCCTTTTTTATGTTTTAGGACAAAGTTAAAGCATGATAAGCGTAAAGTCCAACGAGCAAGTCTTCCTGATGGATTTGATAAGTTCTGAAACCATTTAAGTGCAGCATGATCAGTATATATTGTAAATTATTTACCATTGTCTAGGTAACATCGCCAATGTTCTAATGCAGTTATTACAGCTAATGTTTCTCTTTCAGTAGTTGAGTAATTCTGTTGATTTTTGTTTAGTGCTTTACTCATGTAAGCAATCACGACTTCTTTGTCATCTTGATGTTGAGTAAGCATTGCTCCTATGCCAAAATTTGATGCATCACAATGTACAGAGAAGGGTAGTTCGAAGTTAGGGCAAACAAGGACAGGAGCAGTTACCAAAGCTTCTTTAAGTTTCTGGAAAGCAGCTGCAGCTTGTGAATTCCATAAAAATTTAGGAGCGTTCTTCCCGGAACAGGTTAGTTGGTTGAGTGGAGAGGCAATAGTGCTAAAGTTTGGAATGAATCTTCTGAACCAGCTGCAGGTGCCTATGAATCTTCGTACTTCTTTTCTGCAAGTAGGTACAGGATATTCTAAAATAGCTTTTATTTTATCTGGATCCGCACGTAGACCATACTCTTCCACTAGAAAACCAAGGTATTTCAGTTCTTTCTTGAAGAATTGACTTTTCTCAAAGTTAATAGTTAGATTGGCATATGAAAGTTTTTCATGAACTTTCATGAGAAGCGATATGTGTTCATCAAAAGTCTAACTAATAATAACAATGTCATCCAGATAGCAAAATACCTTGTTCTCAAATTCAGGAGTAAACAGCATATCCATTAATCTTTGTAGAGTTGCAGGTGAGTTGGTGAGGCCAAAAGGCATTACTTTGAATCTAAACATACCTCTTCCAGGTACATAAAATGCAGTTTTATCTTTATCCGCAGGATTCAAGGGAATTTCCCAAAATGCTTTCGCAATGTCAATGCTTGATAAGTATTTGGCATTCTTCAGGTTGTCCAAAATTTCGCTTATTAGTGGCAACTTATAAGCATCACGACGTGTAATTGAGTTAAGCTTCCTGCTGTCTACACAGAAACGCCATTCACCATTCTTCTTCGGAGTGATGAGAACTGGAGATAACCAAGGACTTTCGCATTGTTCAATGACCTTCCATCCCAGCATCTTGTCAACTTCATTAATTAACGCCTTTTGTTTTTCAGGAGACAGTCTATAACATCTTTGTTTGATTGGAAGAGAATCACCAGTATCAATCTTGTGGGTGATTAAATGTGTGCTTCCCAGGATACCTTTTTCCTCAAAAGAAATTGTCTTGAAGCATTGGATGATGTCGTTAGCGATGTTCTTTTGATTAGGAGTTAAATGCTCATAAGGTAAAACTTTAATATCTTTAGTTTCGATAGCAGAGCATTTAGATTCTGTAAAGTTAAGAGAAGATAAAACACTAGGTAAAAGATTAAATTTTCTCCAAAAGTGAATACCCAGTATTAGCGAAGGAAATATTTCAGGGAAAACATAAGCTTTAATTAAATGAGTTTGATTATTGAAATGAACAGGTAAGTCAAAATAACCCAAGGAATTAACTTTTTGATTATTAGCAGTAGAGACAGTAATAAGATCTGACTTGAAAAGTTTACTGCCCAGTTTAAGAATTTCTAAATGAGAATTATTACCCAGAATAGTTACTCAGCTGCCAGAATCTAGTAAACCAGATAAAGTTAAGTACCATAAATTTTGACATTAACGAATGGACGATTTAGATCTTGTTCTTTGGAGTAGAGTGTAGAAGAGATTTTGTAACAAGAAAAGAAGTTTTGAATTGTTTTAATCCAACTAGTCCAATCGTCTTTATCAAAGTTTAAGTTACTTTTCAAGTCAGCAGTTAGTTTTTTGAACTAGTATGTGATTTGGGAGAACAAGTAGGGCAATCTGCAGTTTTAAAACCTTTAAGACCACATTTGAAACAAATCACGAATCGTGGTTGAGTACAAGTGTTCAAAATATGACCTTGCTTGCGACAGCGAACACAAAAGGTGCTTTCCTGAGGGGCTTTAGTTTGAGAGAGACTATTAATTTGTCTAGAAGGGTATTTGTAGGATGAAGTGAATTTATTCATTAATGGAGGAGAAGGTCGTGAGTTATTGGAAGAATTTGGAGAGGCAACTGAACTTGGAGTGGAATGCTTGTAGTTGAATTCAGAAATAAGAGGATTTTGTTGTACATTTGGTTCTTTAAATTGTTTGTCTCTGTCTAGGAACTTTTCATAATTTTGGCAAGTAGCCAGAAGAGAGTCGATAGAGTCAATGTCTTTTAGAGCTACGAAGACTGAATAGCATGGGCGAAAGACGAGAGAACATTCCAGACATAATGGAAATATAGATGACGATAGGTTCATCACGGCCTCGAGTTCGATTCCTAATCGCTTCTAGAAGTTTATGATCATAGTCAAAACCACCAAAGTCTTTAATTAATAAAGAGGAATGTTCGTTCCAAGTTAAGTTTGGATTCTGATTATATTTAAATCTGAACCAATGAAGAGCATTGTCGGTGAAAATTTCGAACGCTTGAGAAATCAACAAGTCTTTGGACAAGCCACGAGCTAAGCAGTATTCTTCAAGTTTTTGAAGAAAGGATCTTGGACAGCTTTTACCATTGAAGGTGTGTCTTTTCAGATCTTTGAAGACGTTAATTGGAGAAAAAGATTGAGGTGGTGGTGAAGGATACGGGGTATGGATCATAACAGAAGTTTGAGAAACAAGAGGAGGTTCCATGACAGTCGGGTCAACAGGAGGGCCAAGTGATGGAGAGTCATTTTCAGTTGAAGGTGGAGTCAAGGATTCGAATTGTTTAGCAATAGCGTCAAATTTCATCTTCAAAGTATCGAAATTAGCTTTAAAGTCTGGATATAAGTCAGTATCTATTCGCTCTAATCTGTAAAAAACATGGTTAATAAAAGTTTCTATTAGTCGTAAGTATTTGGTTTCACCTTGTAAAATGTTTTTAATTTTACAGTCCAGATAGGTCAAAGTAGAATCAATTTGAGACAAGTCATCCTCGATCGGAATTGGAGAAGTCAGAATATCTTCAGGGTGAGAATTCGCAACTAAACGCAAAACCTGTTTTTTTAGAAGCAAAACAGTATTAGCTGGTTCCTCACATCTAATCTTCACTTCGTATTCAAGTTCGGCCTTGTTAAGAAATTCGTACTTAATAACCCTTTTCATTGTTGTAATTAAGTGTAAAGTTAAGTTTCATCATCATCATTATCATTACAGCCCTTCACAAGTCCACTGCTGAACATAGGCCTCCCCCAAGGAATGCCACAAAGCACGATCCTGAGCCACCTGCATCCATCGACAAGGGAAACAGGCAGGAGATGGGCAGCAGCATCTTCCTGGTAACGGCATAAATACAATAAAAAAAACTGCGGTTGCCAACCCGCTCGCCAAGCGTGGCAACTATGGCAATATACCCCCCATGAGCAATGACAAAGTTAAGTTTAAGAAATAAAAATTATATTAAATATTGTACCTCTTTAAGTTATCAAGAATAAAAATATTAAAGTAATAAATGTAAGTGAAGTGTTATATGTAGGTCTAAATATAATCCAGATAAGTTGAAAAACTAGAAGAAGTTTTGTTTTAGAATTTTGAAGGTATGAAAAGGATGAATAAATGAATGATGAATAATGATTTAAGAACGAAAGGGAAAGCAATTAAATCATAAGGGAATAGACAAGGCGCAGTAAAGGTGAAGAATTAAGAGAGAAAGAGGACTTTTACGTTGGGCGCCAAACTGTCGTGAAGCGACAATTAATAAGAAAAAGAGAACCTAACCTAGAAAGGTATTTACAATTTTATAAAAAAAATGAAATATGATGATGATGGATGATGTGAGATTACAATTAGATTTAAAAAAAATAAAGATAGGAGAATAGAAGAATATAGTATTATAGTGCAGCCTAAAGGTTGAAGTGACACGCTGCTTTTGTAGAAGTAGGCACACGCGGAGCTTGAGGTTTCTTAGCGGCGACAGCACGCAGCGCCTGGATTGGGCACACGCAGCGTCCGGAGCCAGCGCACGTAGCGCCTGGGGTAGGTGCGCTCAGCATTTGGAGCAAGCAGTCGCAGCGCCCAAAGGTAGCGCAGTCAGTAGGTGCACTCGGCGCCTGGAGCAAGCAGTCGTAGCGCCCGAAGGTAGCGCGGCAGTAGGTGCACTCAGCGCCTGGAGCAATCAGTCGTAGCACCCGGAGTAGTGTGGCCCCGCGCTTGAAGTAGACTTCGCTGACGACTTTACGTGTAGATGGAGGCTTGCAGGATAAGGCCTTTAGTAGATGTTTCTCGTTTGAGAACTGAAGCGAGACTTTTTTAGTATTCTCCAATTGTTCGGCTTTTATACCTTTTTAGAGAGAACGAGAAATTATTTAAATTAAAAGGAAATTTATTGTAAATAACCTCGAGCCATAGAGTATTTATGTGAAAATATTAAATTAAGAATATCACACCAGTGACGAATTTGAATAAAAGTTACCATAACAACCATATAAATAATGGTTGTCAAAAATATCAATTTTTGGTTTTAGGTATATAATTGAAAAATCATTACATTTAAGTAAGAAATGAGATATTATTCATATAGGAAAAACTAATGCGCGGCAGCGCGCACGAAGCCTGAAATTGTAGAGTTACGGAAAACTCAAGAAAAGATAGAAAAAGGTAAGACTCCTTTGACAGCGTTTTAAGAGATGCTGATAGCGTGAAAATACGAAGTGAAAATGATTTGTTATTGTGTAAAAACGTTACAGGATCCTATGGAAATAAAGGTGATACAAAATATTAATGCAGAAAATCAAAAACAGAATGGAAAAATAATGTTAAATGATATGTAAGTTGCATAACTGAATAGCGTGAAAAGTGATGCAATATATGAATGCAGAAAATCAAAACAGAATGGAAAAATAGTGTACAATGAAATGTAAGTAGCATAACACTACAGATCTTGTCCACAGGATAGATGTACTTTCGTTGGTGTGGGGAAAGTGATGGTGTAGTGCTTGTCATCCAGTTCTTCGTAAGCTGGTTTATCTAGGGTGACCGTGAATGGGTTACATACTGCATTCGTTTGTTGTTTAGTGATGAGGTGATGGATGCAATCAGGGGATGGTTGACCTCTCAGGCTCCGCTTTTCCTTACAGATGTACCATTTACTGGTTTTCGGTCATTCTGCCTCTATGTACTGAAAATATTTCTGATAAATGGCTAGGAATGGAAGGGTGGTGTGAGGATTTCGTGTTTCTTGTTAGGAACAATAGATAACTTATACATATCATATATATGGGGTAATAAATTTGGGAACTTAAATACTATTACTATTTCATTTCCTACATAATATGAACCTAATCTAATAATATCATAATATTCTCTTATATCTAAAGCTCCTACCTTTTTACTTCCATAAAGTTGGGTTGCCCTGTTAATCATTATTCGGATAGATTCTAAATTAACTATAGAGTGGTGCATAGTGTTAGCTGTTATAAATGCTAAGTTATTCTGTAACTTAATTAGTTCCTGTGAAATGGAATCAACGTTATCACTAAGGATCATTAGTACTTGTCCAAAATGGGCATATTTAATTAAGTCATAGTCTCTGGTAGCCTCGGATTGATTTATTTTACCTATTAATATTTCTAATTTATTTTGATTATCCACAATGCTATCTATTATTTTGGAGTATTGATTTGTTAAATCTTTAGTTAAGCTTACATGATTATTAAATTCCGTAACGATTTTATTTTCGTCTTCGCGGATGGATTTTACAGCGCGATTAAAATGATCTGCATCTGTATAATCAAGGTTACCGGTTATACTTTTTATGATGGAACTGAGACCATCTACCAGTCCTCTTTTCTCGCGGTTCGTTTTAAAGCTTCTCAACTGTATGGTGACACTTTCAAGCTTATTTTTAAGATAATAAATATGAGGCTGAAATAAAGAATTAGTAATGTTGTTAAGGTTAGGGCTAATACTGATTGACTGCGTTTTAACTGAATTTACTTTATCTTCTAATTCTTGGAGATTAACATATTGCAGAAATGCATGGTAGTGGGATAGGATTCGAGCGGGGCCTAATTTGAAGGGTAATATACCAGGTCCAACACTAAGACTTTCAAGTCTTATCTCCTGCATTAGAGCTGGTCCCAGAAGGAGATGAAGTGCCAGGAGAGTCCTGTAACAATTGGTTTGTTTTAGGTATTCTCTTCAATCGAGTTTTTGCTACGGGACCTCGTTTTTTCTTTGTATAAATGTGAATTGGGGAGATTTGCCATTACTGTGTCGTGTGTGTATCGAGGAGCTAATTTCTGACGGGATGCGAATGGATTTTTTATAAAGATTTGTTGTTTCGGGGAATATTCAGCTTCCTGTTCTTGGTTTTTATTGCGAGTATCAGTTAAGTCTTTATGCCTGTCATTACATAGGTTGTGAATAGTTTTATAGGTCTCAGTCATTCTGTCTTTATGGTTTACGACGTACTGTTGAAGTAAGTGGGCGGAAAGATCTATGTCAAAAGGATCGCGAGGGTCAAAATGTCCTGTAATTACTTCTATTGGTTTGCATTTTGTGAAGCTATGTATACTATGATTGTATGCTAATAGAGCATAGGGCATAAGGTTAATAGCGGATTCATTCTTTTGATTTATCTTTAAAATACGGAGATGTTCTAGTATGGTGGCGTGAAATCGTTCAACGATACCATTTTCGTTGGGTGCATGTGGGGCTACTCTATGGTGCTGAATTTTATGAAGTCTAACGAATTCTGCAATAAGCTGGTTGGTTTGTTGCAGAAACGTGTTTCGAATGGTTTAGTGATAACTGGTCTAGCTTTGATGTCGCCTACTATATTTAAAATTATCTGCTTAGTGAACTTATTTAGCGGTTCGTCAGAAATGGGAACCTCGAGGATGGGGTTTTCTTTATCTGTATGAACGGTGATAGTTCTGGAATCATCTGCGGCTTCGGTAGCCGTTATAATCCTAGAGTCGTCTAAAGTGTGTACCCCTTCGGAGGGATTAGGTAAGATGGAAAGCAGTTCATCTATTATGGGTCTTAGCTCGTCGTTGTGAAGTTCGATGCGCGATAGTGCGTCGGCATTCGTATTACACTTGCCTTGCTTATATACGACAGTAAAGTCATATTCACTCAACTTAAGGCGCCATCTGGTTAGACGCGAATTGGGCTCTTTTAAGCTTATAATCCATCGTAAGGGTTTATGGTCTGTAATAATTTTGAATTTACGGCCGAATAAATAGGGACGGAAATACTTAGTCGCCAATACGATAGCTAAAAGTTCCTTTTCTATCGTGCTATAGTTACATTCGCTGGAGTTAAGTGTACGAGAAGCATATGCAATGGGTTTGTCTAAACCGACTGTCCCCTGTGATAAAACTGCGCCAATCGCCACGTTTGAGGCATCGGTTGTCAAAATAAAATCTCTACTGAAGTCTTGATACTGTAAAATTGGGTCATTTGTTAAGAGAGTTTTACAGTGTTCAAAGCAGTAAGTGAGTGGTTTTGTGAGACGTGCGAAGTCTGGTATAAATTTTCTATAGTATCCTAGAAGTCCTAGAAAATGCTTAATTTAGGTTGTAGTTTTTGGCAGTGGGTATTTTTCGATGGCTTTAATTTTATCTGGGTTGGGTTTAACCCCGTTTTTACAAATAACATGACCTAGAAACTCGGTTTCCAGCTTCAAAAACTCTGATTTATCCATCTGAATTTTGAAGTTGGATTCCCGTAGCCTTTTGAATACTTTTTCCAGATTTGTCATATGTTCTTGTAAGGATGTACTGAAGACAATTATGTCATCTAGATACACTAAACAAATTTCGTTCTGTAAGTTCTTTAATACGTTGTCCATCACCCTTTGGAAGGTTGATGGACTATTTTTCAGGTCCATTGGCATCCTGAGAAATTCATAATGCCCATTCTCCACATTAAAAGCAGTTTTGTAAATATCCGCGGAATCCATTTCTACCTGATAAAATCCACTGGCTAAATCGAGCGTGGTAAAGTACTGACATTTGCCCAGTTTATCTAGCACATCGGTTATATTAGGAATACGATATTTGTCATCGACTGTCTTTTCGTTTACCTTCCTGAAGTCAACAACAAGACGCCATTTTATTTTGCCGGAAGCGTCCGCCTTTTTGGGTACAATCCAAATAGGAGAGCTCCAGGCAGAATCGGATGGTCTAATTATATTTGCTCGAGCATCTTATTGATTTGGTCCCGGACTTCCTGTCGGTGGATATACGGGTATCTGTAGCTCTTAGTATGTACGGGGATTTCATCATGTGTTTTAATTCTATGTTTGATCTTGTTGGTGAATGTTAAAGGTTCATCATAAAGGTAAAACACGTCGGCATATGAGGCGCATAACCGTTGTAGGTTTGCTAGCTCTTCAGGATTAAGATGATCGGTGCGAAGACGGGATAAAACATTTTTAGCGCGATCCGATAACGTTTCAGTAAACTGGCACTCGACATTATATATTTCGGCTTCTACCGGACGGTCCATTGAAAAAATTACATCATTTGAGCTGTTATTGGTAATTTCGACCCAACCACTATTATTAATTACTTTCGTTATACAATCAGAGATTATGAAATGCAAATTATTTGATTTTCAACTACTACGTCACCGTCCTTTGAGTTTATAGGCAACCTAACTAATTTTGATGACTGCGCGGGTATAATTTCCTCATATAAATTTGCGTTACGTGAGTCATACATTTCGATTGGAATTTTTGCGTTACGAGTGGTAGAGTAAACAGTGGTAGAGCCACGCGGCAGCTTTTGCTGCCGCACGGATGGGCCGGCTCGAACCGGGGTGGCACCACGACCTCACAGAATACCAGCGTGAAGTAGAGGTTTACCTCTGCGTTTCGCTTGGTGAGTGCAGGTGGCCGGAGGCCCTTTTTACTGGAAATGAGGCATTCCATCTTAGTCCTCACGGGTGACAACGCATCTGCATTTTGATCCGCAAGCGAGGATAGATGTAGATGTCTATGGGCCGCAGCAACCACTTACCATCAGGTGGACTGTGTGCTCGTTTGTCACCCTTATCCTATAAAAAAAACGAGTAATAAGTAATTTATTTCTAAGATCGATATTAGAACCCCATATGTCTAGTAAATCAAACCCTATCAGTCCGTCAAAGTAATTATGAAATTTATAAATGAACAAGGTTATATTATCTCTTTCATTAAATTCTAAAGGGCATGGGAGAGTTATAGAATAATTATTTTTACTTGTCGCGTGAACATTGGTGACCTCGAATGGGTCAAAATTCAGTGGAATATGGCTAAAATATTTTCTTACAGCTTCGGGACTAATAAATGATTGGTTTGCGTCGGTGTCTATTAAGAATTTCAGTAGGGGATTACTTGTCTGAATGTAACCGAGTTGCCTTTGTATGTGGAAATTGACTTCTATTTTTGTTTTTCTGATTTGGGACACTTCCGAAAATCCTCATTGTTAGTCGGGGTGAAACTAGTGTCTACTTCCTCTACGATAGGAGCTTCCGCGTGGTTATACGGTTGCTCGTATCCATAGTTGGGATATTGTTCGTAAGAATAATACTCCTGATTATAGTTATAGTCAGGAGAGTCATATTCATAGTACGCGTCGGTGCTGTAGTCGTAGTCAAAATCAGTCTCGTTAAAGTTCACCTCCCGTGTCTTAAAGTAATTGCTCGGCGGTGGGTTGCCAAATCGTCTCCAGTCATGTCCAGTCGGTGGTAAGGGTTTTGAAACAAATGGAGTGACACCGCTCATAGGAGAAGGGCGCATGTTATAATTTAAGTTGAAGCCCTGTGGTTGTTGAGGTCTGTTAGGAAGCTTAAATACATTGCTCTAGGGATTATAATTTGGTGGAGGAGCACGCATCATCTGTTGCGTACGAGTGGGACCGCGTGGTTGATGCATCTGGGGTGGTAGATTGGGTCTCCAACCCTGTGCAGCATGCGGTTGCATAGATGGCTGTCTAAACGAGTTCAGCATATTATTACCCTGTGGTCTAGGTAGCGGCGGCATGTTAAACGTGGTAGGTTTTGGAAGGAAATTATTTAATGGTAGGCTATGTGAAGGTTCAGTCCATTCCTTCTTGTTCTGACTGCCTTCATTTCGTTGTTGGAGGTAAAGGCTGTTTAATTCCTCCTGTACGAATTCAAGTGCTTTCTCCATACTTTCGGGACGCATACATCTTATTTTAGACCCTAGGGGGTCTTTTAATCCACGTAAATAAGCTTGCAAGGTCAGTTTTTTATAGAGTGCGCGCTTAGCTTCAATTGTCGTACTAATAGTTTCATGTAAAGTGACATAGGTCATTATTGTACTAAATAAACTTTGAACTCGCTCGTAAAATTCTTGCGGGGTACTAGACCCTTGGGTTTGCAATGATAAATCGCTGTATAATGCAGTTTCGTCGCGATGGTCGGCGAAGTTATTTATAAGAGCGCTTTTGATGCCGGCCCAGGTTTCGGGTATTCCATTTGAATTTATTAGCCTAGCCGCGGGCCCAGTTATTTTATTTAAAATCCCGTTAATGAGAGAAAGATTGGCTAGTTCGTATCCGGGCTCATTTCTTACGTGAGCTAACACAAGTTGATCGCACAGGTTAATAAAGCGCGTAAGGATGTACAGGTTACCGTCAAATTCGGGCAAAACTCTAAGTGACTTATAAACTAGGTCTATTTCATTTGATTGTGCCATACTATCGGTTTCCAAACCTCTGTTATCGTCTATAATACTAAGCTTAGAAGTCCTACTACTATCTAACCTAACGTTCCGTGTTTCCCTTGGATGGAAAATTTTGGAAGCTTTATCCTAACACAGTTATATGTAAAACACAGTAAAATACAATAGGATAAAAAATGTATATAAAATTAGGATAGAGTAAAAAAACTTAATTACGGAACTAGGAAGGGTAAGGATTGAAAGATTCAAGCACTTACAGCATTACTTCTTTTTGCGGAATCGATGCCTGGATTCGCCTCTGGACTGGTGCTCCCGTAGATTCTGTATCTTCTCTGTCACTCTTGAATAACTGACTCTACTTTAGAAGATCCTACCGACTGCGCCAATTATGTGGGCTCCAGCCAGAGATTGCAAAAAAAGCAATCTTAATTAAAATATATTTAATTTAAAGTAATAATTACAATTAATTCTTATAACTAAGTGAGTTGACTCTAATTCGATGTTTGAATCTAGAATGATTTCACACGGTAAAATATTAGAACCAGGTAATGTAAGACACTAGACACGTTATGCTGACACGGCGCCTCGTGATTGTCGTAAGCCGATGCAACGCAGCAGATTGCCTGGATTAGGGCTGCGTAACACACTTATGTTTTCTTTTTTGAGTATATATAATTTGTTTGCTAACATGTCTATATCGGTAGTATATGTGGGCATATTTATTCCCAATTTTATCAACACCCACCATAACGATATGGGCTGTTAAAATATTTTTAATTTATATAATTTAAAGAAAACATAAGGTCATGGTAGTAGTAGATACTGTAAAAAAAGTTCCAGTGTCATTGCCCAGGCAGAAAACAAAGAAATAAATTTGGAAAATCCAAAAGTGTACCTCAAACAGGATGGTTTACAATAGAGAAATTTAAAAGCGTACACCTCGAATGGGACGGTTCACAATATCGAAATTTAAAAGGCTTTTTAAAGGAATTAAAATCTAATCCTAATAAAAAGAAATGGAAGTGCCTGAATACTTTTTCGAAAGATATTTTGATCACATTCATACCGACCAACTGTGAAACTACCAAAAGTAAAATTCATCATCATCATCATTACAGCCCTTTACAAGTCCACTGCTGAACAAAGACCTCCCCCAAAGAATGCCACAAAGCACGGTCCTGAGCCACCTGCATCCATCGACTTCCTGAATATCTTACCAGGTCGTCACTCCATCTAGTGGGGGGACGCCCTACACTTCGCCTGCCGGTACGAGGCTGCCACTCGAGAACCTTTCTTCCCCATCGGTTGTCGGTTCTTCGAGCTATATGGCCGGGCCAATGCCAGTTCAGCTTACTAATCCGTTTGGCTATGTCGGTAACTCTGGTTCTACTGCGGATATTCTCATTTCTGAGTTTATATATCAGAGAATAGCCCTCTCCATAGCTCGCTGAGCGACCTTGAGCTTCCTCATCCGGCCAGCAGTGGAGGACCACGTCTCAGTTCCGTATGTCATCACTGGCAACACGCACTGGGTGTACAGTCTCGTTTTCAAGTTTTGAGGTATACCTGACGAGAAGATGTGCCGTAATTTCCCGAACGCTGCCCAACCGAGTTGAATCCGTCGATTGACTTCTCGGTCGAAGTTGGACTTACCTAGTCGGACTATTTGTCCCAGGTACACATACTCGTCAACAACTTCGAACTTAGTGTTCCCAACAACTACCCTACAATCGGTCTGATTTCCCTTTTGAGTCGCGTCTACGTGCTGTTTTCGAGAGTCATTACGAATCGTCTCGCGCTCAGACTTGACGACTTCCAGCCTCCCGAGCAAGCCGGTTTCCGAAAAGGCTTTAGCACCATAGACCACATACATACCCTTCGGCAAATTGTACAGAAGTCCGAGGAGTACAATTTTTCACTATATCTGGCGTATGTGGACTATGAGAAAGCCTTTGATTCCGTCGAAATTTGGGCGGTGCTGCAGTCTCTTCTGCGGTGCGAAGTTGACTATCGGTATATCGAAGTGCTGAAGTACTTGTACAGTAGGGCTACGATGGCTATCCGAGTACAGAACCAGAGTACGAAACCTATCCATTTGCAGATAGGTGTAAGACAGGGTGACGTCATATCCCCGAAACTCTTCACCGCTGCATTGGAAGACGTTTTCAAGCTTCTGGACTGGAAAGGATACGGTATCAACATCAATGGCGAGTACATTACTCACCTTCGATTTGCCGACGATATAGTCCTTATGGCTGAATCGCTGGAGGACCTAAGCACTATGCTCAATGACCTCAATAGTGTTTCCCGACGGATAGGTCTTAAAAGTGAAATTATTAATTATTTTTAATTAAAAACGAAATAAACTTATAACTACGTCAGAAGTATTAATTTAAATCTCTTCCTATTGGTGTACAATTTTATTATTTTTATTATATAAGTGCAATATAAAGCTGATGGAAGTGATTTAATTTGAATGGATCGCGATTTTTTGATTTGGTGACAATAGGGAAGTACATCTCCGCTTCTTGTTCGATGTGTGCAATACGTTTGCAACTAAACGTCGCATTGATATTATCTTCATTATAAATTGTTGTTATTACTTATTTTTTCAATTACTACTTAAAATTCGCAAGATCTCTAGTTACTAATAGGGTAGGTAAGTAGTTTAACTATTTTTGATGACAACTTACACATACACAAGTTTAATTGACATCTTATACTTAAATTTTTATCATTCATGTCAAATCCTTCACAAAAAATGTCCTAATTTAAAAGTAGGGATTTCCTTCCTTAATTGCAAAAGTTAACTGCAGAGCACGAGGCTTTTCTGTCTTTTAAGTGGTGACGGAAAAGTATATTAAAATATAATGCAGCATTGCGGGCTAAAACGAATCCGAATAGTAATTTGGTACTTAACTCTTTCTTTTTTTATATATTTAACTAAAATAAAAGTTGAAAAAATAATCTATGCACATATGAATGCTATAAATGAAATTGAAGTGTCTGTCCTTAATATTTAAATATCTGGCTTTAATTTAGGGTTAGGGATGTTTGCACGTTATAAAGACATACATAACCATTTTTTATATTGTTATCTGTCTGTCTATCCAAATAACTGCAAATTAACATATCCAGGCGAATCTGGGGCGACTCGCTAGTTCACAATATAAGTTTTCCAAAATAAGTTTTCAATGTTATTGTGCTACACCACAGATTAAATAATGTTACTACGGCTACACTTTTACTTCTGTATTGAACAAGTACGGGTGATAATCGATGACACAGTCAGCCTAATTCTAGGTGGATGCTGAGGCCAACAGACAGCTACATTTATCCTCTGTTACCATTCAAATTGCAGATGCGTTGTCAACCCTGAGGACGAAGACGAAATGCCAAGGCATTACTAGTAAAATGGTCCCAATCCTCATCAATTAATATCCTCTTTGACAGTAGCCTTTTGCTGCTATTTTACGCTGGTATTAACACTACAGTGCACGCGCCCCTTTTTTTTACATGGATGCTCGCATGCTCTACCCTGGTAGAAAACAATATTGTAAATATTTAAAAAGCGAGTGGTTTTAAAATGATAAATCTGCATAATATTGGTTCTTTATTTATAATTACACACAGTTATTGCAAAAAATCTGAGTTTTAATAGAATATACTTAACTTAGGAACAATTTAAGAGATCAACAAAATAATCAACATTTTTCGCATGTTTGAGATCAGCTCATAAAAAAAAAACTTCTAATAATAGGTGACTGTCTTATTGGTCACCATCCTCGCATTCGATACAGTTCACAACTTGGTGATCAGGACAAATCCACCTGACACATCGTTTACGCCACTTTTTCGTGGACCGATTTCGGGCTCGAGAACACAGGCAACATTTGCCTACTCTTCCCATTCTTTGAGGTTCATTGCGAGGCTCCTCATCTGTATGCCCCAGAAGCCATTTTGTTTTATTTTTTAATTCTCTGGGGAGGTTTTCAAATGTCAATCTTCTTGCCATGAGGGGTTTTACCAGCTCGTACGAAAGACCGTAGAGGAAATTGCGTCTCACAATCTTTTCCTGGCCTTTATTTAGTTGATGGATAATCAAGGCATTTATTCCAGCTATATTCAAATAATTGAAAAAAAGTGTTAGCGGCCATCGTCGGGAATTTCGCAAAACGCTGTACTGTTTTTTTTTATAGGATAAGGGTGACAAACGAGCACACAGTCCACCTGATGGTAAGTGGTTGCTGCGGTCCATAGACATCTACATCTATCCTCGTTTGCGAATCAAAATGCAGATGCGAATGCCTCATTTCCAGTAAAAAGGGCCTCCGGCCACCTGCACTCACCAAGCGAAACGCAGAGGTAAACCTCTACTTCACGCTGGTATTCTGTGAGGTCGTGGTACCACCCCGGTTCGAGCCGGCCCATCCGTGCAACAGCAAAAGCTGCCGCGTGGCTCTACCACTGTTAAAAACACATTTTGTCACATTTTGTCGAGAATATCCACGCCACACTTAGTACGGTTATAACAAGTGATTATTTCCGGTTTACGGTCATCATTGGTTTCTGGATCTATAGCATCGTCGTAGTGCATTGTAGAAAGTAATGCGACAGATTTGTTTTGCTTAGGCACATATGAGACCAATGTGCAGTTTGGCTTAAACCCAAAAACACTGCTCTTTGAGGCCCTGTTCCTCGATTTTTTGAACTCATTGGGTAACTCCGGCCTGTTAGCTTTCAGTGTGCCCACGACTGTAATCCTTTTTTTTAGTAACTCCAAGCTTGTAGGCAGACTCGTAAAACAGTTGTCCGTAGTCACGTTGCACCCCAGATTGAAAAGTGGCTCGAGAACACGGAGAACAACATCGTTTACTTTGTTGGATTGATGGAACGGTCCTTCTGGCTGAGCCCCGGCGTAAACCTCGAAGTTGTACACATAAGGGTACTTTGTGTCAACCACCATGTATATTTTTATACCGAATTTGTCTGGTTTGTTTGGGATATACATGATAAATCCACATCGTCCCCTAAATCCCACTAGTTGTTCATCCAATGTAAGATAATCGCTGGGGGTAAAATTATCGAGGCAGTTCTTTACCATCTTTTGTGTAATTGCTCGAATGGGTGCCAATTTATCAAGGCAACGTCGTTCTTCTCAGTCATTTACATCATCAAATCGAAGGGCACGTAAAAGAAACCTGAATCGGTTTATAGACATAGTGCAGTATACGAGCTGCAGCCCTGTACCTTTGGAATTGTCCCAGAAGTCATTGAGATTACGACGACCTGAATGCGAGACTCCTATGCCTAGTAACAATCCAGTTAGCGCTTTCATTTCAACCAAATCAGTTCTCTTTGCATCTCTCTCTCTCTCTGGTAACGTTTCTGTATTTCATCGATGTAAATATTCGTGCAAGTAACAAGGATATCGAAAATACTCGCATCAAAAAATAGATCGAAACAAGATAATGGCGTTTCAGCGTTTCTTGCAGCACCCTTTGTACCTGGAGATCTAAACCGGATGTTTTGAGATCTTACCCGTGTTGCAGCAGTACATGTTTTACTCCACCGTGTTCCATTTCTAGATACATAAACATCGTCTCGTGTATTGTTCTGAGCGAGTTCAGAAAGAGGCATGTCATCTTCAGACGATGACGCATGGTTTTCGTTAACGGCTTCCTGTGCCAGGTCTTCCTGTTCCATTGGTTGTACTCCTTCTTCCCCATCATCAGATTCACTTTGAATCACTTCTTCATCATCTTGTTCGTCATGCAACCACCGGCTCAAGCGAGATTCTAAGTGTGGATCCATTTATTTCGCTGAAACAAAGTAATAATAATTATTAAATACACACTAACATGTTGAACTGCAAACAGTATAGTTATTGTTCCATTGTCAAAAAATAAACCTTCAAATTTAATACATTGTAAAGTAGAAAAGTCACAAAATAATAAATTTACTTACATTCAGTTTTATTACGTCAATACTCGCACGTACTACAATGGTAGAAGCTGAACTTTGACACCTAATTACGGAAACATGCACTTACGCTGCAGGTGTGCGCCTTACTAATCCTTTCCGTGATTTTGTCGACGAGGCTTAACAAGGAGCGTGGGGGCTCTGGAGTAAAAATGAATGAATGGCGCCAAAATGAGTGAGTGTGTTCTACTATAGTAGAGCGCGCGTGCACTCTAATGTTAAGTTAAATAAATCTAGAAATGAAAAAATTAAATTCATTAGAATGATAAATTACTGAGTATATTTTTACTTAGGACACTTTTTGCTCTCTTACCGCTGGCAATGTTAAGTTGAAGGCAATAAGTCTTATTAGATATAGTAAGATTTAAATATACTTTGATTTATTTTTACGGCTCTATGGCGCAGTGGCTTAGCGTTGAGTTGGGGCGCTATGGACCGCGAGTTCGAATTTCGCTCGGAGCAAGTGTTTGTATGGCCTGAAAATAATTCTAAAGGATCTTGATGTTTCTTCATGGGCAATGGTATGTAAACCACCTCCCGGATATAGGATAAAGTTCTAGTGCGGGTGTAAAATTTTTAAGCTAGAGAAAGCAAAATATGCATGAGTTTTTAAAATGTTAATGGTAGTGAGGATTTTATGGAAATATTTACATAATATTTATACTGCTTCTAAGACCTTACTTCCCTATCTAATGAGAAAAATATATGTACATATAATGAGTTTTAATGTAGTTTAACATAGTATAAAGACAAAAATATTTATAAATAAAAGTAAATATATTTTGAATACATTTTTCTCATTAGAATATAAAAATATATTGTACATACCTTAACCTTTAAACACGTCAAGTATATCAAGTTTCTTCTTTATACAATGACCAAAGAGATTCGTGGTGATAGGGGGGGGAGGGGGGGGGGGGGGGTAATCGAACGGTTTTCGGGGCTGATTGTGTTGTCTCTGTGCCTTCTTGTGCAGTCCGTAGCAGTCCATTGCTTGTTGACGTGAGCCTTGTGACATTCGTTGTAGGGAGGATTTACCAAAATCGACAGCATCAGGATCTCATTTCACAATGACACTTTGACAATGCCACCCGCCACTGGTTTGAGCATTTTAGACCTGGGTGAAATAAAAGTTCTACACATAATTTTTTCCAGGTCTGTGTAATATCAGGGTATAGTCCTAGTTGATGGTATCCCTGGTAATTTACTTCGGTTATGGTGAATAAAGTTATTATAACGGTTAATAGTTTATAAGCGCGATTATTATATTATTAAGATATTTTCTTGAGATTTTCCTACATGTCATACAGTGCTTCATGTCATACACAGCACGTGGAACTTAAAACGTTATTTAACGTTACTTAATAAAAAACTTAGAGCGTCTCTGCTTGCACATATAGTTTGAACGCTATAATATCTCCTGCCTTAGCTTTTTCCTCTTCAACGGTCCGATAATATCCATTACTACACATAACCGTCTCCCGTTGAAGGAGGATTTGCTTGAACCCTCACCCTTTGTAGGTGTTGGTCTACACCGTTCTGGATATCTACTGGTGTAAAGAATATATTTTTACCTTCATCATCATTACAGCCATTCACAAGTTTAATGTTAAAAATAAATCGCTACCTTTACCGTTATCGTTATAACCTAGTAAATTCCACTGCTGAACATAGGCCTCTCCATAGATTGCTTCATAGGGGGGATAATAGTCATGTTGCTACGCTTATCAAGTGGGTTGCAACCGCGTTGTTTTTTAAAATTATAGTCGTTATTAGGAAGACGCCGCTGGCCTTCTCCTGATTTGTTTCCCTTTGTTGCCTCTTACGACACTCACGGGATTATATATTATGATATACCACAAAGTACGGTCCCAAGCCTAACCCATCGATTTCCTGCATCTTTTACCAGGTTGAGACCCTTTCTTCCACATTGTTCATTATTCATCATATCCCATCAAAAGTCCACTGTTGAACTTCAAAATAAACTACCTCTTAAGAAAATATTTGCCATAATTGCCACGATGACGGATGAATTGGGTATCTCAATCTTTTAATATTGATTTATTACCAGAAAGATGCTGCTGTACATTTTACTTTACTATAAGTAAATTTAACAGTGGTAGAGCCACGCGGCAGCTTTTGCTGTCGCACGGATGGGCCGACTCGAACCGGGGTGGTACCACAACCTCACAGAAAACCAGCGTGAAGTAGAGGTTTACCTCTGCGTTTCGCTTGGTGAGTGCAGGTGGCCGGAGGCCCTTTTTACTGGAAATGAGGCATTCCATCTTAGTCCTGACGGGTGACAACGCATCTGCATTTTGATTTGTAATAGAGGATGGATGTAGATGTCTATGGGCCGCAGCAACCACTTACCATCAGGTGGAATGTGTGCTCGTTTGTCACCTTTATCATATAAAAAAAACCTAATATAATTCAAAATAAATTGAACATACTTACATAGAACATTTTTATGTTATACGCAGATACTTCGATCCGATGTTGTTAAAAAGGATCATCTTTTATTCCAGTAAGCGTCACCATTACGGCAAATTTAATTTGTCAGACAATGTTACACTTACCATAAAACGTTATGAGCGGACAATTCATAAAAAATATGTAATACCCATCGAAGTAAAAAGTATATTACCTTACCTCACGCACTCAGATCCATTGTTCGCAACAATATTTGCCGTTACCGTTACAGCATATTAAAGTCCACTGCTGAACCTAGAATGCCGCCATAGATTTCCACAAAGTGGGGATATTTGCCATAGTCGCTAAACTTATTAAGCGGGTTGGACAGCCTAGTTTTTTATTTTTTAATGCTCTGTCGCCTCTTACGACATCTACGGGATGATATCGGGTACTGGATATCATTACATCGGCAATACACGGTATCTACATCAACAATATGATGTCTAAAGCAACTGTGCTTTTAGTAGAAAAAGAAGGAAAATATAGAATAAAAATACAGCAATTTTTATTACTTTGTAGCTTTGTCACGTGCATGAAAGTGTACGCGCACTAAACTAATGGAATGGAGTGTGAGTGATAGGGTTATATTTTTGCCATGTAGTGGCGACGTAAAAATATCAACTACCTTATATCATCATGTCGACACTCACATAAGAGGGAAAATTAAATAGGAGAAAGGCAGCAACATATTCCTAATAATAACACAAAATTATAGTTGCTAACTATTGCAAATATGCCTCTCCTATGAGGCAATTTTGAGGGTACCAATTTTCAGGAATGGACTTTTGATGGGTTGTAGTGAAAGAACTAATAAATTTATGGAATTTGGTCGTACAAAATAATATTTTTTTGAATGAGTGTGACAAATAAGCACAGTTCATCTGATGGTATAGTTATTCTATTTCAAGATATTTTCTTACGTGGTAGAACCATGCTGCAGCTATATTACTGGTATAGTTGTAGCACGAACGGATCGGCTCGACCGGGGAAGTACCACGCTCTCACAGAATACCAGCGTAAAATGCAGCATAACGCTGCTTTGTTTCGTATTGTGAGTGTAGAGAACCGGAGACACTTTTTTACTGGATAAGAGGCATTTAATCTTAATCCTCACGGGTGACAACGCATCTGCATTTTGATTCGTAGTCGAGGATAGATGTACATGTCTATGGACCACAGTAACCACTTACCATCAGGTGGACTGTGTGCTCGTTTCTCACCCTAATTCTATAAAAAAGATGAAGTTTTCACGTTGGTTATTGTTAGCCGTGCACATACACATTGTGTTAGGTATATGCCTATAGGAAATGTATAGGCCTACGCACTATAAGTGGACGTTATGGCCCTTAGACATTTCTCCTCAATTAGGGATCAAAATAGCCCTCTCCATAGCTCGCTGAGCGACCTTGAGCTTCCTCACCCGGCCAGCAGTAAAGGACCACGTGTCAGTTCCATAATATGTCATCACTGGCAACACGCACTGGTTGCACAGTCTCGTTTTCAAGCTTTGAGGTGTACCTGACGAGAAGATGTGCCGTAATTTCTCGAACGCTGCCCAACCGAGTTGAATCCGTCGATTGACCTCTCGGTCAAAGTTGACTTACCTAGTCGGACTATTTGTCCCAGGTTAATGTAATCGTCAACAACTTCGAGGTTAAAGCTCCCAACAACTACCGGCATAGGTGTGACATGGACATTAAACATGATATGTGTTTTGTCCATGTTCATCTTAAGACCTAACGTTGGGAAACACTATTGAGGTCATTGAGTATAGTGTTTAGGTCCTCCAGCGATTCTGCCATAAGGACCATATCGTCGGCAAATCGAAGGTGACTGTTGTACTCGCCATTGATGTTAATACCGTATCCTTTCCAGTCCATGAGCTTGCAAACGTCTTTCAATGCAGTGGTGAAGAGTTTCGGGGATATAAAGTCACCCTGTCTTACACCTCTCTGCAGTTGGATAGGTTTCGTACTCTGATTCTGTACTCGGATAGCCATCGTAGCTCTACTGCACAAACACTTCAGCACTTCAGTATACTGACAGTCAACTTGACACCGCTGAAGGGACTGCAGTACCGCCCAAATTTCGACGGAATCAAAGGCTTTCTCATACTCCACATACGCCAGATATAGTGTCAAATTGTACTCTCAAGCTATGGAGAGGGCTATGCTCGGAGTTTTTCTGCATGATAAACTTAGGAATGAGAATATCCGCAGTAGAACCAGAGTGACCGACATAGTCTAACGGATAAGTAAACTAAAGTGACAAAAGGCCGGCCATATAGCTCTAAGAACCGACAACCGATGGGGAAAAATGTTCTCGAGTGGCGGCCTCGTACCGACGGACGAAGTGTAGGGCATCCTCCCTCTAGATGGAGTGACGACCTGGTAAGATATGTAGGAAGTCGATGGATGCAGGTGGCTCAGGACCGTGCTTTGTAGCATTCCTTGGGGGAGGCCTATGTTCAGCAGTGGACTTGTGAAGGGCTGTAATAATGATGATGAAGAATCAAAATGCAGATGCGTTGTCACTCCTGTGAACTGAGATGGATTGCCTCGTTTCAAGTAAAAAGGGTCTGCTTAATAATTTAGTAAACTTACAAATTTTCACGCATATTACGTAATAAAGCAAAATGTATTGAATTGAAAAGTTAGATTGGTGCGAAGAGTTAGTGTAACGTTGCTGAATAACCTATTCATTACCTCGCGCGAGTGTCGCAGACATGTGTAGAAGTTTCACCCGATTTATTTGATTTTGATTCAAGCGAGCCTAAAACATGCTTAAGTTATTCAATGCAATATGTATGTATTTAAAATTAACATTTTCCATACATATAAATAAAATTGAAATGTAAAGAGGTTATTTGCATGCCGATCATGAATAACAATATTTTACATTTTGTATGTCTGTCTGTCTGTCTGGACCAGGGGGCAAATACCAAGAGGAGGTGTTGTAATTAGATTTCACTGTATAATAACGCGTGACAATTTGCGGTGTGAGGGGATGTTAAGCCCCGCCCATTTTACTATTTTCCATCTATCCATAAATAGTAAAACTATCGTTTTTTCGTAAAACTATTGTATCGTTCCATATCGTTGTTGCAATGTAGTTTAGCTACCTTGACGATAGATGTCGGCCTGTTCACAAAACGATTATAAAAAGTTCATTAGAACTGAATGCAAAAAAAAATTCAACATCTTCGTATGATTATTTTACCAATACTCTACGTACCTATATTTTTAGTTCCCATGACAAAAAGTGTCGCCATCAAGTGTCGAATATATTTAATTACATTTGAAAGTCGATGCAGAGATTTTTCTTGAACCTTTTGAATAAATTAGGTATAAAATTACTTACAAATGAAATATATTGCCATCCATAGCAACAGAGTGTCTATCTGACTAGTTTTTATACGATAAAACACAACATTTCATCCTTTTCTTCTTACTACTACGAAAATGCACCGATTTGCGATTTTCGACATATAAGCGTACAGGACGAACGCTGACATTATACTAAGTAAAGCCACGCCCACTGTGATGACGTCAATACCTAGTTAGAATCACAGTGCACAGTTGCTTATGCCATCTCCTCTATATATTTATTTGCTCCGTGGTCCGGACTTGTGATCGTAATAGCTCAACTGAATATTGTAATAAATCTTGATCAACATCTAGCTTATATTTTGTTCGAAAAACTTAAAAAAATATACTTATTTATTTGAGAAATCTAAAAATTTATATTAGAAATCGTCTTTGATAATCAATTTAAATCGAAGTAATTTCACTTAAATATATCCTACCTAGGTGAAGGCGGGGCGGTTGGCATTGTTCGTAAATCTGCTCATAGTTTCTTTTTCTTATATTATACTAAGCCAGCGCTTATCTAAGATCCCACCTGATGGTAAGTAGTGAAGTAGCCTAAGATAGTGAAGCGCACCGACTTAACAAAAGCCTATTCACTCTTGCCTTAAAGACACCCACACTGTAATCGGATGGTAAGACAGATGCTGGCAACTAATTCCACTCCTTAGCTGTACGCATGATGAAGGACGTGGTGAACCGTTTGGTTCCAATGCGTGGTAAGTCAACATCGAAACGGTGGAGACTGGCCGAACGTCTGGTTGTCCGATGGTGGAAGGGAGAGGGGGGAATTAAATTATGTAATTCCTGTGCACACTCTCCGAAATGCAAACCAGCCCATATATGGCAGCAATACTCCATGCACGACCAGACTTGCGCATTATATAAAGTAAGCAGCTGTCCCGGCGTGAAGTATCGCCGCACCTTTGCAAGGACTCCCAGCTTCCTTGCAGCTGCTTTGGCCTTGGACTCAATGAACCGCCCGACGTTCAAATTTGAGGATATTTCAAACCCTGACAACTGAAGGCGGTCGGTATATTTCAGTAATACACTTCGGAAAGACGGAGACAAAATGAGCTGGCTCCTTTTTGCAGTGAAGAGACACGCTTGTGTTTTGGAGGCGTTCAACTTCACAAGATTGGCATCGCCCCATTCGGAGACTGCCTGTAGTGTGAGATTCACACGCTCTACCATAGATTCTCTTTCGGACTGGATTTGATCCCGAATGGCCCGAGGACTATGTTGGTATCTCTCAACACCTGTGCTATTGTCTGCATACCCATAGATACCGGGCATAAGCAGATCATTAATATACAGCAAGAAGAGAGTATCGGAGAGAACGGACCCCTGAGGAACACCGGCGTTAATCACCATAGGATCGGATGTCCAGCCATCGACGACGACCCGAAGAGACCGTTTACTCAGAAAGTTCTTTACCCATTCAATCAGACCAGGGAATAAGCCGTACGCTGGAAGCTTACCCAAAAGGCTAGTGTGCCAAACTCTGTCAAAGGCTTTTGAGACATCAAGGGAAACAGCAAGTGCTTCCCCACTGTTCTCGAGTGCCTCGCCCCATACGTGTGTGGCATACGCTAGAAGGTCCCTAGCTGACCGATTTCGGCGAAACTCATACTGCCGGTCACTAAGGAGGTCATTCTGCTCTAGGTATGCCATTACGCGGGCATTCAATATACGTTCCGCAATCTTGCAGAGTATGGAGGTAATTGAGATTGGCCGATAATTGGCAGGGTCAGCACGGCTGCCTTTTTTATGGTGTAAGGGTAACTAACGAGCAGACAGTCCACCTGATGGTAAATAGATACTGTGGTTTATACATATCTACATTTACCTTTTTAATTAAATTAATTAAAAATTTAAATGCAGATGCTTTGTCACCCCTTAGGGTAAAGATGAAATGCCTCGTTTCCGTAAAATGGGCCTCCGATTCTCTACACTCACTATACAAAACACAGCATTAGGCTGCTATTTCACTCTTGTATTCTGTGAGAGCGTGGTTTTTCCCCAGTCGAAGTGACCCATTCGTTCCACAACCATAATATAGCTGCAGTTTTGCTCTACCACGTAAAGTATGTACTAGTATATTAGTTCCTTGTTTTAAGGCTCAGCAAACGTTTCTCTTAAGCTCGGTAAACGTTGTGCTCTAACTCCACAAATAGCTTACAATGTAAATAAAAAAATCCCTAATAAGTGGATACGTTAGACCTATCGAAACCAGTTTTTATGCGGTAAGGGATAGGTGCTCTTACGCTGCAACTACACAGCAATATAGTCGATATACTTACATTTTATTGCAGGATTTAAGCTTCTCTCGTCCTAGGGAGCCCACGTAACTAATATTTAAATTGTTAAACAAGAAAATTGAGGCGACAGCTGGTCTAGATTGAATAATGCCATTGAACTTTGACCTCGGTTACATCGTGAAGTTTGAACAATATGTTAGTAATTTAACTATATTACTTTATTAATCAAATACGGGGTAAATATAGAATCGTTTGGCAGGAGAGGGAGGGAGAGTGGGGAAAGAGAGGGGAGGGAGTGTCCGCTACACCGATCTTGAAAGATCAGAAAATCCCATGTCTATGGGATTTTCTGATCTGATCTAACCACAAAATGATAGTTTGGTTCAGTGTACGGTTTTTTCGTTTGGGCTCTGTAGACTCGGGACGTGTCAGCCGAGTCACTCCACTTTCTTAGCTCATGCGCACAAATAATAATATTAATATACCTCACCTCCAGTACGCTGAACGGCTTGGTGCTGTCTTTGGTGACTGTGTTGGTGCTCTCACTGTGGTGCGCGAAACACGCTACCGTACCGTACCGTAAACGGGGGTACCGTTTCCATAGTTCGTACAATCTATAACGCCGCATTCCATGATGTGAATCCGCGGCCCCTCCCCGGCCTATCAGATGCTGCATCAGGCTCCAACATGGAAACTTACAGGCGAGTTCCGGTTAATCATGAAGACAAAGGCTACACCCGTGTTCAGAGCAAAAAGCGTAAACGTGCAGCCCTTAAAAAGGCAGCCGAGCCTAGCTCGGACTTCTCGTACCCCAACTCCACTCTGGCTAAAAACCAAGAACCCGCGGCGCGCGCTCAATCCCCCGAGCCTGCGGCTAAGCCCACAAAAAACGAGTGCTGAACGTAGGAAAAAAAAAGCCGTCGCCAACCATCATCGTCCAAGACAAATCTAAATAGAACGACAACCTATCAATTTGATTGGACTCCAAAAAGGTTCATTGCCTAAAAGTACAAAACGCCGGTCAGAGTATTTATATGTTCGTCAACTCGACGAAAGAATTCCGCATTGTGAGGAATGCATACTTTGTGTAGTCGTCCGCGGGCTCCCCAAGGATCTTGAAACAGAACATATTCCAAACGACCTCAAAGGTAAAAATCTCCCAGACCGAGAGGTGCACAGAATGTACCATCAGACTGATAAAAAACGTTTCCTTCATCTGTGCCTTGTAATTCTGGAACTGTCTCCAGAAGGCAAAGAGATTTTCAATGTTCGGCGCATCTGCAACCTAACAGGGATTGCAATTGAAGCCCACAGAAACAGGGGCATTGGTGGCCAGTACCACCGGTGCCAACTCTACGGCTACTTGGCCAGAAACTGTAATGCCAGGCTTAGGTGCATCAAGTGCCTAGGTAGCCACGGCAACACTGACTGCTCCCGTATGCTCGAGACGGTTGAACCTCCAAGCTACATTAATTGCCGCGAAGAGGGAACCAACCCAGCGAACTATCGCAGGTGTTCCAAAGCGCCGCGAAGAAAGCTACGCGGAGATAGAAGCCGTCCCGGTCGCGCGGCCACGCCAGTGTGTCTGGCTCTCGGCTATCTGCCCCCAAACCTGCATAGTCTTTGATGCCCACTTCGCCTCTAATCGCCACCATGCTCGCCCCGTGTAGCCGGGGTCTCCGTGGAAGGTGCTAGCCATTTCACGTTTTCCGCGCAGAAACCCAACGCTTGGGCGGAATCGCCGGCATTTGTCACCTCACAGCCAGTGTCGCCCTCTCGGGCCTCAAAAAATAAACCCGTCCTACAAGGATCGTCGTCCTTCGCCACTGACTCTCTAGTGTGCGGCTTTATTAGCAACATTAACGTTGCTGGAATATCTTCTTTGACCCGCAAAATCCGCGGCGCCACCACGCCTCAGGGTAAGCTTAACGCCAAGGTTGAACATCTAGGACTTATCGACGCAATCTGTTCTTTCCAGTGCGCCTAATCACCTCACTTAAATATCAGGATGGCAGTACAATAGTTAGGTAGAACAAAACCAGGCTCTTTGACTGTCGTGTTCTTTATCGCGAACGGCCTCAGACCCCAAAAATACGAGATCACGCTCTTCCTGCGAAACCATGATATAGACGTTATGCTAGTGCAAGAGACATTTTTGAAGCCGAGCTGTAGCGATCCTAAGATTGCAAACTACATTTTAGTTAGAAATGATAAGTTGACCAGCCGTAGAGGCGGCAGCTTGATCTACTACAAAAGGTCCTTACACTCTGTATCTATAGACGCTCCGCCTCTAATAAACATAGAGGTGTCAATTTGTAGGATAGGCAATCCGCCACTAACGACTGTTTCAGCGTACTTACCACTGCTTAAACAATTATTAGAATGCGATATCTCAGTTTTACTAAGTCTAAGCCCCAGTATTATAATAGCTGGAGACCTAAACAGTAATCACTCCTCCTGGAACTCGCTTACTGATAACACGAATGGTGCAACTTTGTTCGATCTCTCGGAGGGACTAAACTTCGATGTTATCGCGCCGGAGACTTCAACTCGCTACCCATTCTCTGCCAGACATCGACCGGACATCCTTGATGCAACCATACTCAAAGTGCCGATATCATCGATTGAGGCTATCTTAGAGCTAGACTCGCACCACAGACCGGTCTTGTTGCAGCTAGGCTAGCGCGCTGGTGAGGTCCTTCAGACCAAAACTATCATGGACTGGCGTAAGCTCGAGATCAAACTCGAGTCTACGACCTCTCAGCATTTGATAAAATCCCCGACGATATAGACTCGCCAGAGGTATCAAATGAGGCGATTGGCGCCCTATCAGCTCACCACAACTCAGCGGTCGAAGATTGCTAACCTAAGGTTCGGGTGTCGAGCGATCAATAAACGAAGTTTTCGAGAGATATTTAGCAGCTGATTAGAGCAAAAAATACGGCCCTAAGACATTACGACCTATATCGCACAACAGACAATAAATTTCGACTTTGCAACCTCCAACAGGAGGTAAAACAGCGCATAGCCGACTACTGGAAGAAATCCACCCATCGCACACCACCTACTGGCCGTTGCACCGAGCTCAAAAACAGAGCAAACCGCACCCATTCCGCCTCTTATTAGGTCAAGAAACCCCGATCTCACCTTTGCCGACTCCGAAAAGGCCAGACGCCTCGCGGACAGTTTAGAGAGCCAATGCACTCCCTCCAACGAACCCTATGGGAGTGATCTGTACCGCGCTTCGCTCCCACCTCAGCTTTCTAATCTAACTAAACTGAAAGGATTTCTGGAACCTCAAGTATTTTTGGGCGGTAAAAAAAATAACCACGAAAGTTACCGGTTCCCTACATCCACCGTACTATATGGTGGATGCATTACTACTTCCCAACCAAGCTCTCTCAATTTTTGCTGAGTGGCCAAAGATGTATGTGATCTGGCTTTATCACGATGAAAGACCATTCCTTTTATGTTGATCAATGTCGGCAATTGTTTCTCAATTTCTTGCTTGAGTCTTATTAGTTGTTGGCAGTAGAGATCCAAATTGATGGTTTTGCCCGGTAGGCAATCGTTGTTTGATTATAACGCCAAAAACGCTATAGGGTTTCCTTCTATTCTAGCCACACTCGCAATACATTAAGTACATAAACGCCTTTTTTATTTAGTTTGTCCTCGCAAAAGGTTTCTATTTACTTATATCGCACAGCAATAGAAGATCTTATATAAATGTTATATAATTGCATTCCAGCATAAATATTTTGTTCGTCCCTCACAATTCTTTTTATGCATAAATCCTTTCTCTCACTTACATATTTGTCAGAAGATGTTTATTTGTGTACCTATATAAGATACTTGATTATAATATTGTTATTAGAACTTAAATATCAATTAGAGATTTAACACCCTACAATCCAAAAACGACTTTAACTTTGTGACTTCGAAAAAACCGCCAACCGATTACTAACAGAAACTGACCCATATCACTTACCATCATTTTAAACTGAAAAATATACTTTGAAAAATTCAAAAACACATTAAAGTGCTCTGTAGTGAAAGAAATAATCGTGAGGAAAACTGCATGTGTGTGCACTTACCATCAGGTAGACTGTGAGTTCTTTGTTTTTATAAAAAATATGTAGTCGGTTTATACGCACTGGAGGACTAATTTACTCGTAAGTTACATATTTCTCTCAAAAAATAAATAACAACTAACGTGATGTATAAAGTTTCTAACATGAAATTATATTTATTACTAGGTGTTCGCCGCGACTTCGCCCGCGTGTTATTTGGAGTTTTGCGCGGAACCCTAACTGTTTTTCTAAAATAAAATTAGCCTAAGTTACTCCTTGTGACATCAGCTATCTGCCAGTGAAAGTCCCGTCGAAATCGGTTCAGCCGTTTCGGAGATTAGTCGGAACAAACAGACAGACAGACAGACAGACCGACAGACAGACAAAAATTTTAAAAATTGTGTTTTTGTGATAAGTACCGTATATACTTTCATATGCATTTAATGAAAAGCTGTTATTTTGACATTACAAACAGACACTTCAATTTTATTTATTTGTATGTGTATATGTATGTATGTATGTATGTATAGACAAAGTTAAGTCCGTAAAACTTGAATAAAAAAATGCACCTTGAATCCCCTCTTATCAACAGATTCGAAGTACAGAAATGTTACAAAAACAATAGAAGCGAGCATTCTTTGATAATGGTATTACTTTTTGTCCCCAGGGATTAAAAATGGAACTACGTCGTACAAGAAACCTTTGTTATAGGGTAAATGTATCTGACACATCGTCTATTACATGACAGCCCGTCAAAATTCTATTGATGATCATAGCCCTCCCCATAGATTGCTTGACAAGGGGAATATTTGTCATGTAATAGTTGGCATGCGGTTTGACAATTGCAACTTTCTTGTAATTTATGAGTTTTTTTCAAGAAGATGCTGTTGCCCCTTTCATTTCCTTCTATCGCCTCTTAGCATAACCACGGGAAGATATTATAGAAGATATTCACTACACGAATTCTCTTACGCCGTCATTACATTGCGATTTTCAGGGTTCCGTAGCCAAATGGCAAAAAACGGAACCCTTATGAATTCATCATGTCTGTCTGTCTGTCCGTCCGTATGTCATAGCCACTTTTTTCCGAAACTATAAGAACTATGCTGTTGAAACTTGGTAAGTAGATTCTGTGAACCGCATTAAGATTTTCTCACAAAAATAGAAATAACCAATAAATTTTGGGGGTTCCCCATACTTAGAACTGAACTCAAAAACTTTTTTCCATCATGTGGGGTATCTATGGATAGGTCTTCAAAAATGATATTGAGGTTTCCTATGTCATTTTTTTCTAAACTGAATAGTTTGCGCGAGAGACACTTCCAAAGTGGTAAATGTGTGTGTCCCCCCCCCCGCCCCCCCCCCCCCTGAAACTACTAAAATAAGACTTGCTGCTACGGAACCCTTCATGAGCGAGTCCGACTCGCACTTGGCCGCTTTTTATATTTTCGTTGTAAATGACTTGTTCAATAATACAAACATTTTTTTAAACAAATTCTTTAGTGTAATTTCAGATGACGGTATACCATCATACTGCATGTTTTTATAGGATAAGGGTGACAAACGAGCACACAGTCCACCTGATGGTAAGTGGATGCTGTGGCCATCTCTATCATCTACATCTACATCTATCTTCAATTACGAATAAAATGCAGATGTGTTGTCACCCGTGAGGTCTAAGATGGAATGCCTCGTTTTCAGTACAAAGGGTCTCCAGTTCTCTACACTCACCATACGAGATACAGCAGCGTTAAGCTGCTATTTTATGCTGGTATTCTGTTAGAGCGTGGTCCTTCCCCGGTCGAGCCGATCCATTTGTGCTACAACCATAATATAGCTGCAGCATGGCTCTACCACGTATATAATATTGATATTGGATATCCAAGGAATTCTGTTTAAATTTTAGAAAAAAAACTTTTTTCTATCAATTTCAAAAAGGAAGAAGTACTCAATTCAAATGTCATAACTTTTGAAGTTATACTTCTTTTGGGGATTTTGGGAAAAATGTTGATGATGATGAAATTATGAATTTTTACGATTCGCGCGGACACCGACAGCTAAAATGACATCATGAACTTGTTACGATGCGCGCGTATACCTAACCTAAAAGCTACAACTTCAGAGGGTAATTGCCTCTCAAGTTTTTATTTTGTTACTCTAAAGAAGTATAGAATTTTAATTTTGATACGCTAAAGAAGTAAGAATAACTTCCTACGTACATAAACACACACACTTTTTTGTCTAGGTGAGCCGATTTCGATGATTCTTTTTTATTTGGAAGCTGATGCTTCTCATATGGTCCCATATAAATTTACCAAGGTCTGATCAATAGTTTTTGAGTTATCCTTAATAATTTATATTGGAATCGTTTGTACAAAATTTATAATTTAAAATTATGTTCTTGTATAAACCACAATTTGTAAGTGAAAGTCGAACATAATAATAATAATTTATTGCTTTAAATGATGTAGTAAGTTGTTACAATATTGTTGGGTACTCTCTTTTAAGTAAATAGATACCTGTATACCCGCTCTTCCGTAGTACAATTATATTACTACATTAGATTAGAATTAAATAAAAGATAAAAATTCTACACAATTTAACACATGCAGTAAGGTATAATTAATAATATTTGTGTGATTGTGTGCAAGAATGTTTGTGTGTGTGTGAGTGAGTGCATGAGTGAGTGAGTGAGCGAGTGTGTGTGTGTGTGTGTGTGTGTGTTTGAGTGAGTGTGGGTGTGTGTGTGTGTGTGTGTGTGTGTGTGTGTGTGTGTGTGTGTGTATGTGATTACTACATTAAATTAGAATTAAAAAAAATGAGTGAGTGAGTGAGCGAGCGAGAGAGAGTGTGTGTGTGTGTGTATGTATGGATGACTGTGAGAAGTCTGTAATTGTGAAAATTTATAAGGCACTGTTTTCTAGAAGGGATCCAGTTTCTTCATAAGTAAGTTTTCTTAACCAGTCTGCTACGATTTTTTTACAGTCATGGTAATTCATAGGGTAAATAATAATACCTAGGGTAAATATATATACCATAATACAAACGGGAAAATAAATTTAGGTTTTATTCCGTCGTAATATTTAATAATAATAATAATGTCCTTCAGACCGAATTTCAGCCACGGCAGCCAGTCTCTACGGAGACTAGCCATCGGCGCAGGACAAGTGTATGGGCAAGCACGGTGCACTCTCTATTCCCTCACTCTTATAGCCCGATGGAACGGTAAACTTGTTAACAGCGGCAGCTTTTGCTGTTGCACGGATGGGCCGGCTCGAACCGGGGTGGTACCACGACCTCACAGAAAACCAGCGTGAAGTAGAGGTTTATCTCTGCGTTTCGCTTGGTTAGTGCAGGTGGCCGGAGGCTATATAGCAGCTTAACACTGCTTTGTTTTGTATGGTGAGTGTAGAGAACCGGAGACCCTTTTTACTGGAAATGAGGCATTTCATCTTAGCCCTCACGGGTGGCAACGCATCTACATTTTGATTTATAATAGAGGATAGATGTAGATGTCTATGGGCCGCAGCAACCACTTACCATCAGGTGGACTGTGTGCTAGTTTGTCACCCTTATCCTATAAAAAAAACTGACACGACCGTAGAGAGGTCAGGCGCAGGACAAACGGCTTTACGTAGCTAGCTTTCCGAGGCACGGGGGTGAAACACCGCCAACTTCCTGACTCCGGGCAGATACTGAGAATTTCTTGATGGAAAAACTCATTAACTGTTTTTTTTGGCCCGACCCGGGATTCCAACCTGGGACCTCACGATCAGCAGTCGCACTACTACAACCACTAGACCAACGAGGCAGTCAGATAATATTTATATATGTATTGTGAAATGTACGAGTATGTGAAAAAGTCCTTTCTACTTTTTCTTCCGCTTCTTTTCTTCATTCGCGTAGCCTGTTATCAGTTCTCCCCTGGACATAGGACCCTCTTCCATATAAGTGGTAATCGCAGGTGATATCAAGTGATGGTTCTTATTGGTGACCACAGTACCAGATATCTCATAACTTGAGTCCACCGTCGCCGATCTATTTTTATCCCCGTATCTTATGACCCTACGCGACGACATAGACGGGGACGCATAATGTTAAGACTTCAATAAATCTTGAACTCGATAGGATAACGATATAACATCCAAAAACAGCGTTATTTTACAACATTTTATATTGTTTTAGTATTGGATTTGTTTTATTTAAAAACGATATTAAAACATATTATGTTGGTGTGCACGCAACTCGGGGAGGCCTATGTTCAGCAGTGGACTTGAGAAGGGCTGTAATGATGATGATAACGATGTGCATGTACACGCAACGGATAGTGTCAGTTGCTTCTTTTTTGTTTTTTCTTCTTTATAAAGTGAAAGTTCTTTAGTCTCGTTGGGCACTTTTGGGATGGGTAAAAGCACTGTACTCGGGTAACCGTCTCGCTTAGACACACACACACACACACACACACACACACACACACATATATATATATATTATTTATTGGAGCTAAGAAGCTTACTTCTTACTGCTTCTTTCCTACATGAAGTCCTGCGACGAACAGTTTTTCCTTTTTGATGTATTTTTTTTAGCGTGCGGTTTCTTTTCAGCCAGTAGTTTATAAAACAAAATCTCAAAAATGAATTTGCAGTCGTAAGCGGTAATAAATTATTATACGCGGCCATCCCACATCAAGAGTTATGTTTATAATTTATTTACAATCATTATTGAGTTAAGAAATTTATAATGTGTCACATATTAAATCTTTAGAGTAATCGAATAACAGCCATACTCGACCTTATTCGTTATCCCATTCCAATAAAATGTGTTGTTTACAAACATGATGTGTCTCATTCAGTTCTAACAATGGCGAATTCCAACATAACTTTGTTTATTCTCTTTGTTCACCGCTTCATTGATTAGCCAGCACGCAGGGCAAATGTCTCAGTTTATCACCAGAAATAAGGATAGAAAGGTTTTGCTTTAAAAATATCTAGAATTTCTTTAACGCGCATATAATTACTAACTATAATCAAAGTTTCTTTATTGATAATGTATCGTTAGTGAGAAAATATATTTAATGCATAAGTGACATAAAAAGTGCTATTCAATATTTAATAATGGAAAGGAACATTTTGATATATCTAACAATTTTAACGGCGGTTGAGTGTTCCAAAAATTTAGGAAAAATATGTGACTTGGTAACGGATGAATTACTGAAGCAGTGCTATCTACGGGAGACCCTTGTGTCATTAAGTCACAGCCCGAATCAATTGGCTGTAAATAAACTCACAAACACTGTCTACTTCAGTTATGATTCCGGACAAGGAGAGTACATCCCTGCTGCGGTTCAGATCGACACAAAGAAGGTGACAATCTTGAAAGGTGTCAAAGACGCCTTTGCTGTCACTAATGACCCGATCAACAACGAAATGTATTTTGGAGGCAGCAACGGAATTTACAAGTACAACCCGGCACTGCAAAACCTAAAACGACTGACATTGAAAAATCTTGACATTTGGTGGTTGTTTTTCAAGAGATTAATTTATTTTATCAGATTTCCTAGCTTAAATGTGTACTACTATCATAACAGATCAGTGAAACCACTCATTCCACTCAAGAACGTAACTGTCAATCAATTTGTACTAGACAATGATGAGAATATATTCTTCATTAACGGCACAGGCCTATATGGAATCAAAAATGGTAAAAGTGACATAATACTACTTAGGGACAATCCTCGGTTCTTAGGAATGGCTGCGAATAACAAAGGGCACGTATATTTGTGTAGTGAAAACGAAATATTTGTAATAAGTAAGATGATTCAAAAGTGAAGAAAATAGTGAATATACAGGGTGTCTTGGGAATGACATTCGATAAAGACAATAATATGATTTATTCGGACTCTCATGAGATTGTCCGCCTCTTACCCGTGTCAAAAAGCTTCTCCAAATTTTAAATACAAGACTAGTTGGCTTGCTATTTCACCTTAAAAGACAAATATATTATTAAAGAAAAAAATATTTTAAAGTAAACATTTGGATTTTATTTATTTCTTTTATCTATACTTAAAAGTGTATGTATAAATATAATATCTAAATTGATTTCTTTAATTAAAATTGAATATGTTATGTCATACTATTGCAACGCATTGCAATTTTTTATGTTGTAAAAAACTTATAAATTATTCATGCTATTAATATTGCCATGCTTGGCAAGCGGGTTGGCAACCGTTGTTTTTTATTTTTAGTCGTTATTAGGAAGACGCTGCTGCCCATCTCCTGTTTTTTCCCTTTGTCGCCTCTTGCGACAGCCACGGGATAATATGGGGTAGGAGATATTCTAACACTGCCACTACATGGTAGCACAGAGTTTTAGCTAAAATTATGAGCATAACTCTAAAGTGATTCATATGGTGAGTGTCTTGATCCAGAGACCCATTTTACTGGTAACGGAGATTTCTACTTTAGTCCTCAGGGTGACCACACATCTGAATTTTGTTGCTTAGTCGGGAATAAATATAAATATATATGGATCATAGTAGAACATGGCATAACATGTATATTCATAAAAATATTTTAATTTTTCACGTTACAGTGGCTTAATTTTAGAGCTTCTGAAAGATTTGAAGTACTGGTTTTCCTACCACTTTCAGAAACACCGCTATAATTCCGTCCTTACCTAGGTCCTTGGCGTTTTTAAGATGCTGGAGAGCCATTCTATTCTTGCTCAGACTGACATCTGGAGATCATCGGAATAATGTCAGATAGTCGTCTCTGCGATATTGAAGTGACAATTATAAGTTTACTTAAACTGAATTAGAAATCGATTGATGTTCATTTCCTTACATACGTATTTATTTAAAACAAAACAAAGTAATATCTTACATATACAGTATGTAACAAAAACCCTGTGGTTCACATTAAGTACGTTATCAGGATCATTATTGAAATGTATAGAAATAACTTTTTTTTAATAACTCGAACATTATTTTTTTTAAAAATTTTTAAAAAAATAATTGAATGTAAATTGTATGTGGTTTTATTACCTTTGCATTATCTGGGGAGTAAGAGGATTGTAAAAGACCCCGCTTTACATAGCTTTAGCATCGTCTCGTGTCAGTAAGAGGTAATAAAAGCACAAAAAATAAAAAATAAATTAATTAAAAAAAGAATATGGTCGAGTTGTTAAAAAAAAGTTATTTCTATAGGTTTGAATACTGATCCTGATAACGTATTTAACGGGAACCACAGGGTTTTTGTTACATATTGTATATCCCATAGCTGGGCGGGTCTCCTCTTGATTCTGTAATTGTTCTTGCACCAGGGATATGAACATCGTGCTGTACCTTAGCGTATTGTCGGACTACCTGCTGGCAACGGGATTGAATTAGATAAAGGAGTGCAGTATTAATTTTTAATACAATCGCTTCTATACGGCACTTTAACATAGTCTGCATAGCCGGATTAGCTAAGTTGATTTTCTACGCTCGAGTACGCTAATAGAAAACTATATTTTTAATCTTTTAATGGAAATCAAACACTGGCTTAATAAAACAAGAAAAAAATTGCTATATATAATTGACGAAGATATTGCGTAACATCATACATACGAAACAAAATACAATCATATTCTATTCCAATTAAATCTTTTAAATGTTGATTCACATTTACACAACCAATCAAGCGGATTAAATGAATTGATTGGTGCAAATTGCTACTAAAAGTTTTCACGACTTTACCCTACAAATTATACTAGAAAGCAGAACAGTGCGATAGGGACTCTAATCCGACAGCTTACTAATTGCCTCATTATACTTTAAAATGAATTTCTATCTCTATGTATAATAGGCTAACTATAGTTTCTCTGTGAAGTTAATTAAAACAGGATTTACTTATGACTTATTGCTATTTAAGAAATGGGTCATTTTCGTTTTTTAATTAAAGTTCTTAACAGTAAAGGTAGCCCTTGGCTATATTTTCATACTATGTCGTCTTGTGTTTCATCGATTTTACTTAATATTACAGACAAAAATGTCGTTTTTAAATTTTATTAAATGAATTTATTATACACAATGTATATATAATATATTAAATATATTATTATAGACAATATGCAACTATTCAAACTAAGAAATGCCATCTTAGTCCTTTACATTAGTCATGAGAATATGTACTCGTATGCCACCCTTATTCTTTAAAAAAATCTCTAAAAGGGTCCTCGGGTTGTTCGTAACACACTGTATAGTTTATAAGAAATACTAAATTATTTCTTGAATGTAGTGTTAGGAAAATTTAAAGTGACAGTCTTTTAGTTGAACAGTGGGTATGTGGTTAGTTGGTTTACATAAAGTCATCATCATCATCATCATCATTACAGCCTTTCATAAGTCCACTGCTGAACATAGGCCTCCCCCAAGGAATGCCACAAAGCACGATCCTGAGCCACCTGCATCCATCGACTTCCTGCATGCCTTACCAGGTCGTCGACTCCATCTCGTGGGGGGTTGCCCTACACTTCGCCTACCGGTACGCGGCTGTCACTCGAGAATCTTTCTTCCCCATCGGTTGTCGGTTCTTCGAGCTATATGGCCGGCCCACTGCCACTTCAGCTTACTAATCCGTTGGGCTATATCGGTTACTCTAGTTCTACTGCGGATATCCTCATTTCTAAGTTTATCACGCAGAGAAACTCCGAGCATAGCCCTCTCCATAGCTCGCTGAGCGACCTTGAGCTTCCTCATACGGCCAGCTGTGAAGGACCACGTCTCAGTTCCGTTAGTCATCACTGGCAACACGCACTGGTTGTACAATTTTGTTTTAAGGTTTTGAGGTATGTCTGACAAGAAGATGTGTCGTAGCTTCCCGAACGCTGTCCAGCTGAGTTGAATCCGTCGATTGACCTCTCGGTCGAAGTTGGACTTACCTAGTCCGACTATTTGTCCCCGGTAAACATACTCGTCAACAACTTCGCTCCCAACAACTACCGGCATAGGTGTGACATGGACATTAAACATAATCTTTGTTTTGTCCATGTTCATCTTCAGACCTATCCGTTGGGAGACACTATTGAGGTCATTGAGCATAGTGCTTAGGTCCTTCAGCGATTCTGCCATAAGGACTATATCGTCGGCAAATCGAAGGTGAGTGATGTACTCGCCATTGATGTTGATACCGTATCCTTTCCAGTACAGAAGCTTGAAAACGTCTTCCAATGCAGCGGTGAAGAGTTCGGGGATATGACGTCACCCTGTCTTACACCTCTCTGCAATTGGATAGGTTTCGTACTCTGGTTCTGTACTCGGATAGCCATCGTAGCTCTACTGTACAAACACTTCAGCACTTTGATATACCTACAGTCAACTTGGCACCGCTAAAGGGACTGCAGCACCGCCCAAATTTCGACGGAATCAAAGGCTTTCTCATAGTCCACATACGCCAGACATAGTGGCAAATTGTACTCTTCGTACTTCTGTACAATTTGCCGAAGGGTATGTATGTGGTCTATGGTGCTAAAGCCCTTTCGGAAACCGGCTTGTTCGGGAGGCTGGAAGTCGTCAAGTCTGCGCGCAAGATGATTCGTAATGACTCTCGAAAACAGCACGTAGACGCGGCTCAGAAGAGAAATCGGTCTGTAGTTCTTCAAGAGAGCGTTGTTGCCTTTCTTGAAGAACAAGACCACTGCACTTTTTCCCCACGCCTCCGGTGTAACGCCACCATGGAGGACGGAATTAAAGAGCTTCTGAAGGACTTCAAGTACCGGTCTTCCACCCGCTTTCAGAAGCTCCGCTGTAATTCGATCCTCGTCTGGGGTCTTACCGTTTTTAAGGTGCTGGAGAGCCATTCTAATCTCGCTCAGACTGACGTCCGGGATATCTTCGGAATAGTGTCGGATGAGACTCGCCCTTGGATCGTTACTCACCCTTGCGTGTGGCTCCAACGATGACGTGTACAGCTGCCCATAGAACCTCTCAATCTCACTCAAAATCTCAGGTGTCCCGGAAACGATGCTGCCGCATTCTGTCTTCAGCTTTGACAGTTGGCTCTTTCTGGCAGACAGATCTCTGGCAAAGACTTTGGAGCCTTGGTTCCGCTCGATCGCTTCTTCTACATATAGCAGAACTTATAAATACATTATAATGACGGCCCGCCGCGGCTTCGCTTGGATAGGACCTATTAATGTACTGCTTTATTTACTGTGCAGTTCATACTGCTTTGGGATACCTTGCCTGTTGATATCAAGAAAACTAGTAACAATAATTCGTTAAAGCGACTAGTTCAAGAATTCTATCATACACTAATTGATCTGACCTTTGTTTTTCTCTTTCTAACGCATTATAAATAATTTTTTGAAAGTATATGTATTTTAATATGTATCCCGTGTTAATTTAAATTTGTATAATATTATTTTAATTATTTAAAGATTTTGTATATAAGTACCCATCATTTATTCTTTATTATATACAGGGTATTTTCGGAACGCTCCCGAAAACTAAGACAGGCGACAGCACCAAGTATACCTTTGATCAGGGGTCACAAATAAATTTGATCCTGATGAAAAAAAAATCATATTTTTTACAACGTTTTATTAGTTTTATTCACGCGCCATCATGTTAGTACAGCTAAATGAAACGATAATTTCATAAAAAAAATCATGAAAATACTGAAACATAAAACCAGCAGTGAAAACTGAATTGATATCACCTGACTAATGGAGGTTATTGTACGCGCGAACGGTGAAAAAAGAACGCTGGCCTTGAACTTGGCCACTGAGCGATTTATCACATATTGGTACGAAGGGGGCGCGACGGGGGAACAATCCGCCAGTATAACTGTGCCTGCATGCTATTGGTTCCCGTGCTTTGTTCGCTCCAAAAATACAGTCGCATACACAGCTTACTTTGCGACTCGCGCGATGTTTTAAAAAGGAAGGAAAGAAAAATTATTTATATCTATTGTTTTATGACTAAACTAGTGAACGAAAAGGTAAATATGATAGGAGAAGGTGAATGGCGAAAATTGTGCAGTAAATTTAAAAGTGTTGAGGAAGAATACCGAAAAAATTACCATGTGATCGACCTGAGGACGGAAGCTCAAGCGAAGATGAAAGTGATGATGAAGTAGCATCCAGTAACACCAACACACCATCAACATCTGGCTTCCATGTAACCCAAGACGACATAATGGACGGCGTGTCACACTTAGCTTAAGTTTTCTTCTTACAAACTTAAAAATATTTTACGATAGAAATAACAAATAATGCTCAAGTAAACATTATCCATTTTTAATTCCAACCTCTTCCAAAGTTCTAAGTAGCTAGTAAAACGCCTAGTATGATTCTACAATAAAACAATTAAATACTATAATATTATAAAACAATAGCCCAATACCATGTAGTACTTTAGAACGCGACTGTACCCACACTCCCTTCGCTACCGACCTATATCTAGCTCGGTCAATGTTACGGTCATAAGAAAAAAGGGCGCATCTGACAAATGAGTTAAATAGTTGAATAAATGAGTTAAATATACCATTCGTCTCATGATAAGAAGGCGCATCTACTATTTTTTTTAATATTCACAAATATTAATATATTAGAAATTATCGTAAGAATTTTAGACGTAACTGTTGATCACAGATGACATTTTTTTAGTAGAAAAGACTTATACAAATTCAACATAAAAGAAAAGACTTATTTAACCAGTTGCTACGTCATCTTTAACAATATTTGCACCGATTACTTAAATTTCAATTATTCTTGTCTTATTATTCTATATCTTATTATTAAGAGCTGGTGTTTCACATGTGGTCCCATATAAATTTGATCGAGGTCAGAGCAATAGTTTTTGAGTTATCCTTAATTATTTATATTAAAGTCGGTTGTACAAAATTTTTAATTTTTAATTATTATCGTAGTAAGTCTCGTATGATATCCCCTTTAAAATCATTACTCAAGAGTTGAGGGTTGTTATTTTTTGTGTCTCACTACCAATGGTTCTCTAATATTTACTAAGAAAAAAGTAATAAATTACTATTAACGTCCTTTCAAATTCAAATGACCTTTCCAAAATATGTAAAAATGTTAAATGAATGGCAGTTTTTTTATTTATTAAGTTGGAAAGACGCAAATAGTTATATGCGTCTTTCCTTCGATGTTTTTGTGTTGCTAGATGTATTTTTTAAGCTAAGATGAAAAGGAAAATTCTTTTTATTTAAATAAATAAACAAATTATCAAAAAAATAAGTTCGTCCTTAAAATCTTCATGTCTCTACGTATATATTTCAATTTTCATATAGAAACCTTTTAATATACTATAGACACAGGGTCTGAAAGAAAAATTCATCAATTTATTTTTTATTTCCATTTTACGTTTTTGTTAGTTGCGTCCTTCTTTATTATGACGCATGAGAATGTAACCCGGCCGGCTCGTATCGCCTCACGCTGTGACGCAGTAGGTTTCCGTTTTGTCGTGTTAATTAATTGAAGTTTTTGAAACAGTTCCGTGTTGATTTTGTACACGCGTGTACGAGCGTTTTGTTTATTAAATTGTTATAACGTGTTGGTATTATTCTTGTTACGTTTTTTGTTTTAATAATGCTTAACGCGTACGTTTATAGTGATTGTGAATACGACAACATGTTATGTATCCGAACCTAGGTACACGAATTATCGCTAAATAAATTGTTAAGACGTCGGGATGGAACAAGTGTGTCATACTGTGCAGTGCACAAAGTGTTGAAGCGTAACCGAATGCTTGGCCACCTCGCTCACCAGATCTGACCCCGTTAGACTTCCTTCTTTCTGTGGGGTATGTGAAAGAAAGGGTTTTTAATCGTGAGTGTGATAGTGCTGACGAAACTACAAAAGGATCGTGGATGTTTTCGACAAACTACGAACGGACTGTGTCGAAGACCACACGATGATGCCCCGCCTCCATGAGTCTGCCTTGAAATGAATGAAGCACAATTTGAGCCGCATCTCATAAGACCACGGAGGATTTAGAGCGGTAAGCTTTTTCATAACAATTTTTTTTAAATAACTTAGTACTGAATAAATCTGAATACATACATAACTGAATACATGACAATAATAAACATACCTACACGATGAATAAAAACGCATGACTCTAACCTTGGTTACATTTCATTTAAATGTTTTTTCATTAGCGGGAAATCGAACCAGTTATTTGGGTTATTTAACCTGTAAATTCGGATTAAAATGGCTACGTGGAGACAAGTACAGTGGCAAAATAGTAGGTTAAGTAGATAAGTTAGGTATTTAGACAAGTGTTGTAAATTATTAGGTATTGTGGTATGGCCCGCTAGTTGCGGACCGCGCGAATTTGCGTTCGCGCGTACATTGACCTTTAATCAGCTGATATGAATTGAGTTATTCCACTGCTGGTTTTATGTTTCAGTATTTTCATGATTTTTTTATGAAATTATCGTTTCATTTAGCTGTACTAACATGATGGCGCGTGAATAAAATTTATAAAACGTTGTAAAAAGATGTTTTTTTTTTCATCAGGATCGGATTTATTTGTGACCCATGATCAAAGGTATACTTGGTGCTATCTCCTGTCTTAGTTTTCGGGAGCGTTCCAAAAATACCCTGTATAATAGTAGACATTAAGTACGTCTGTTTTATTATGTGTTAATTTTATGGAGTGAACTGTTTACACCTGCCACAATTTCTCAAATCATCTAGGATTGACAGGTCGAGAATGCCATAAGACATTTAGTCCGCACTTTATATCCCTCATTATAAGGTGTGTAATAAAGATGAAATAAATAAATAAAATATCATCTCGTATTTCATCATTTTTGGATATCTTTTTCAAAAAAAAATCTTCAAGTTTTATGGATAAAATCTTAAATCCTAGATCCTTTATGACATTGATCTCTATCTGTTTGTTAAGTTTCATCACAATCGGTTCAGCCATTTCGAAAATTAGCCTGTACATACAGACAGATAGACAAAAACTAAATTAAAAAAATGGTTATTTATGTCTTAATAGCATGCAAATAACTCCTTGAGCTTAACAATAACCAGCTGATTCAATATTAAAGACACACACTGCATTTTTATTTATATGTATAGATTAAGAGAAAGTTAATAATATACTAGCAGGTAGGCATTACTCAAATGATAACAAATATTAACCATTTGATTAGTGTCTACTTATCTACCGTTAAATTACTTGAGTTATAAAGGCTTTTACCTTTTCACAATATATTTCAACCGTGTCGGATTGGGGATTACTTCGATCTAAATCTGTATCTCACACGCCCAAATACGATAATCTTCACGGCTTCACTACGCTTACAATATAACGATATTTATTCCAATTGCTAATAACTGGCTTATACCTTATATTACTATATAAAGTCCTTATATTTTATCATTATCGTCATTACAGCCCTTCACAAGTCCGCTGCTTAACTCAGGCTTCCTCTGCAAAATGTTACAAAATCTATAGTCTTGAATCACCTGCATCGATCGGCTTCCAGCATATCTTTCCAGGTCTTCACTCTATTGTGTAGGCAACTATCACCACCAAAAGCATATGCATTTTGTTTAATCGATGAACGATGTAGATATCTATGGGCCACGGCACCTACTCACCATCAGGTGGACTGTGTGCTTTTATTCTACAACGGAAGCGATTTACCCGAGTAATATATTTAAAGTTATTGAATATTACTACTTTGAATTCAATGCAACACAAAATTTGTGATAAAAATATTAAGGATAACTAAGAAGGAGGGGTGAATAATGATAAATGAGCTGGCAACGTCTGTTCGTTTCAATATACATAATCACAAAATCATTAACAGTTTGCTTTATCTTGCTTGTCTTTGGATGAGCGTCTATAATGGGAATTTCGGCTACAAAAAGCAGGAATATAATATTTTGAAATCTGTAGAATAATTTATATCGGGGATATTATATCATATTTTATAACAGTTGTACTGAACTTTTAAACTAATTCATAATAAAATAAAATATTATGTGGTGACGCTGTCTACCTATTACAAGTGAACTACACTGGAACCTAAATCGTGATATCAAAGTTCTGAAGGTACTGCAGTATATATAGAATAGCTCCAAACGACTACATGATGCTTTGGCCGCTTTTAGGGATTGCCCGGCGGGAATTTCCTCTTTTACTTCCACGGCCAAACTAGTGGCCGACATGCCGTGTTTAATACACGCAACACAATACGCAACCTTCGAAAACCTCAACTTTAAGCTTTCGTCATCGTCCTCATTACCCCATCAATTCGCTCCCGAACAGATATTGTCTGCAGTCTTCACATCCTGCAAGCCATCTAGCTTTACAAGGTTCATCGCAGCTCTGAAATAATGCATCCAGTTCCATCACGCTACACCCTGCACTACAGTGTTTGGCAAGGCTCTGAGCCTTAATACTCGCCTTTGCTTCACGGCATTCTCGCAGATTATTTGCCTTTTTCTGGACTCATCGTAAACTGCAAGGCAATCCCTGGCACTTGTACATTCGTCAACAACTAAATAGCACTATCGACGCCCGGTCTGAGCAGGGGGGTGATGTGGCAGCGCCGTCATCGCGTCACTAGCGAAAAACACCGAAGCTAAATCGCGTTATCAAGCTCCAAAAGCACTGCAGTATATATAGTTGGATAACTCCAAACTACCACATGGAGCACTGGCCACTTCCCACGCTTGCCTGGCGGGAGATCTTCCCTTTTCTTTTCACAGCCAAATATTTGATTCGTAGTGGTATAATAAATTAATTTGATTCCACAGGGCCAATTAACTCCCTTATTGGCTTTCGTCATATATGGACACATTCACATCTAGAGAGCATTATATATAATTTACCAATTAATAAACTACGTTACTCTACAGACACCGTAGATCAAATCACAGAAATAAGGGAAAAATGCGCAGTCTTATTTTGTCCCGCGTGCATTTTATTTTGCGAAATTATTTATACAAGATCCGCACAGCAATAAAATATCCACTGAAATTGTGACTTTTCTCAGTCTGGTCAGCGGCTTGAGCGGTTCAAACGAATTGCACAAAAAGTTCTCGCAATTAAAATTGCCCTACGAGATACCTGATAGTAAGTGAACGCTGTGGCTCATAGACATCTATATTTATCTTCGATTAAAAATCAAAATGCAGATGCGTTGTCACCCCTGAGTACTAAGATGAAATACCTCGTTTCCAGTAAAAAAGTTACTCCGGTTACCTAAACTCACCATACGAAACACAGAAGCATTTAGCTGATATTTTATGATGGTTTTCTGTGAGAGCGTGATCCTTCCCCGGTCGAGCCGAACCCATTCGTGTTACAAACATATTATAGCTAAAGCGAGACAATACCACATATTATTAAACAAGGAAAGACTGATTTACTTACGAAATAATTTCTACGCTATTTTGTTGTAGAGCCACGTTGCAGCTAAATTATCGGTTATTAACTATTTTGAATTGTTATCATAAATATACTGCTGACCACCTGTTTCAGTTTCGGACAGGACGATATGGACTAGTGGATATACTTACACCGACACTACACTAGATTAAATAGAACTTTAAAATTTTTCGAGAGAATGAAATATTAATTTTTATTCACTATCTTATAGTTGCATCTTCTTTACGCCCCCACCAAACATATTTATTAATTGGTATCAAACTTGCTACTTTTATATCGTAACCGCTATACAATTAGTTCTGTTGCTAAATGCCAGACGAATCCAGTCAGTCGGAAAGGTCGGTTCGAGTAAATTGAGCTTAATAGTTGTATGGCTGAACTACATAATTAAGACTTAAAGCTATGTGAGAGCCCTGATATTTCGAGGGTCATCATCATTATTACAGCCCTTCACAAGTCCACTGGTGAACACATAGATCCCCCAAGTAATGCACGGTCCCGAGCAACCTGCATTTATTAACTTCCTGCATATCTTACCAGGCTTACGCATCTGAGACGTGGTCCTTCACTAATGGCCGTATGAGGAAGCTCAAGGTCGCTCAGCGAGCTATGGAGATGCCTATGCTCGGGGTTTCTCTGCATGATAAACTTAGAAATGAGGATATCCGCAGTAGAACCAGAGTAACCGACATAGCCCAACGGATTAGTAAGCTGAATTGGCAGGGGGCCGGCCATATAGCTCGAAAAACCGACAACCGATCGGGAAGAAAGGTTCTTGAGTGGCAGCTTCGTACCGGTAGGCGAAGTGTAGGGCGATCCCCCACGAGATGAAGTGACGACCTAGTAAGGCATGCAGGAAGTCGATGGATGCAGATGGCTCAGGACCGTGCTTTGTGGCATTCCTTGGGGGAGGCCTATGTTCAGCAGTGGAATTATGAAAGGCTGTAATGATGATGGTGATGATATCTTACCAGGTCGTCACTCCATCAAGTGGGGCGACGCTCTTACTTCACCTAAAGGTACGAAGCTGCCACTCCAGAATCTTTCTTCCCCATCGTTTGTCGGTTCTTCGAGCTACTTGGTCGACCCATTGCAATTTCAGCTTACTAATCCGTTAGGCTATGTCGGTTACTCTGGTTATACTGCGGATATACTCGTCCTTAAGTCTATAACGCACGCAGATAAACCCCGAGCATAGCCCTAGACATAGGGTACTGAGCGACTTTGAGCTCCCTCATACGGCCAGCAATGAAGAAACACGTCTAAGGTCCATAAGTCTTCACTGGCTACACACACTGGTTGTGCAGTCTAGTTTTGAGGTTTTGCGGTATGCCTGACGAGAAGATGTGCTGTAATCTCCCGAACGCTGTCCAGACGAGTTGAATCCGTCAATTGAACACTCGATCGAAGTTGCATTTACTATACCTAGTCAACAACTTCGAGCTTAATGCTCCCAATCTACCGGCATAGGTGTGACATAGACTTTAAAAATGACTTCTGTTTTGTCCATGTTCATCTTAAGATCTATCCGTTGGGAAGCACTATTGACGTCATTGAGTAAAGTGCTGAGGTCCTCCAGTAATTCTGCCATAAGGACTATATCGTAGACAAATCGAAGGTGAGTGATGTACTCGCCAGTGATGTCAATACCGTATCTTTTCCAGTGCAGTAACTCGAAACGTCTTCTAATGCAGCGGTGAAGAAATTCGAGGATATTACGTCATCCTATCTTACACCTTCTGCAGATGCATAAGTTTCGTACTCTGGTTCTGTACTCGGATAGCCATTGTAACTGTACTGTACAAACACTCCAGCACTTTTATATACTGACAGTCAACATGTCACCACTGAAGGGACAAATTTCGACGGAATCAAAGGCTTTCTCATACTCCACATACGCAAGACAAAGTGTCAGATTGTACTCTTCGGTCTTCTATAAAATTCTCCGAAGGGTATATATGTAGTATTTTTTATAGAATATGAGTGACAAACGAGCACACAGTTTACCTGATGGTAAGTGATTCCTGTGGCCCATCTACATTTATCCTTATTACAATATATTACAAATCAAAATGCAGATCCGTTGTCACCCGTGAGGACTAAGATGGAATGCCTTGTATCCAGTAAAAAAGGGTCTCCGGTTATCTACACTCACCATACAAAACACAGCAGCGTTATGCTGCTATTTTACACTGTTATTCTGTGAGAGCGTGGTCCTTCCCTGGTTGAGTCGAACCATTCGTGCTACAACTATACTACTAATATAGCTGTAACATGGCTCTACCAAATAAAAAAGTCTATGGCGCTAAAGCTTTTTCGGGAATCGGCTTGTTCCGGCGGCGGGAAGTCGTCGAGTCTGTTTGCGAGAGGATTCGTAATGACTCACAAAAACAGCATGTAGACGCGGCTCAGAAGAGGAATCGGACTAGTTCTTCAAAAGAGCGTTGTCGCCTTTCTTAAAGAAGAGTAGTGCCACCATGGAGGACGGAATTAAACATCTTTTTCTGAGTACCTCTACTTTAAATACCGGTTTTCCACCCGCTTTCAGAAGCTCCGCTGTAATTCCATCCTCGCCTGGGGACTTGCCGTATTTAAGAAGCTAGAAATCCATTCTACTCTCGCTCAGACTGACGTCCAGGATATCATCGGAATAGTGTCGGATAAGACTTGCTCTTGGATCGCGTAACTCACACTTGCAGTTTGCTCCACAGTCAAATTTTTACATATTAGCAACAAAATTAAGACGGCTAAGAATAAAATTAAAATGACACGGAGTACAATTAATAGCAAATCTAGTTAAACCTCGTAACTCAAACTATAAATTAAATATTAATAATGAATTGACTAAATCAAATCAAGAAGTCGCAGCGCTGTTTGAGAAATATTTCACTGATATTCGTATCTTGACAATAGAGTCATTGAATATTTCTCCAACTTTCGCCGAGTCATTAATCAAACAGAATGTCAATACCTGTTTAAAAAACTTTAGATTTGAAAAGTATTACTGCAAGGTATTGTATAATACTTCAAAATCATTGATGTAAAGAAAACCGCAGATTTTTGGGGGATTTCCGTTACAGTTATTGCATTCATAATAGATTAAACTTCCACCTCACCTTTTTATTATTTTTAATGATTGATTTAATAAAACATTGAATAAAACTACTAAAACGGATTTCATCGCATTTAGTTAACTTATTTTAATAATTCCCGATGTTTTGGGTGCTTTACAGCACCCATGGTCACGGGTAACTGAAGTGATTGACATCCCGATATCAGAGTTCTTTCGAGAGAACTCGGAGTACTTTCGGCTTTTTTAAGTTAATTTTGGTCCGATCTACGCTGAATATGCTATGCGGTATGCTTGAGTTTAGTTTTAATTTTATTAATTACAGGATCCCAAGCAGGTGGTAGTACCCAGTCTACCTCTCTATTGAAATTAGGATGTTCTTTAATTTCAATAGCCTCACGTATTATCCTTGGCAGAAATATATGTTCTTTTGCGAGAATTTGTGGTTTATTAAATCTAATGTAATGGTGGGGGCCGTCTAAGATCACATCACAAACTGACGATTTTCCTTCACGTCAGCTATGTGTTCTGTTACGCAGGGTTTTATTAAACGTTTTATTTGCCCTATATATGAGAAACCACATTCACAATCAAGCTTGTAGAGGAATATTGCACTTGACGGATAGTAAAAACTGACTAATCTTCTTCGGCGGCTTAAAGAATGTTCTAATAGAAGCTCGTAGCCAGTCTTATCTGTGAGACCTCTGTCATGTGGCAGTATAGCAGGCACACGCCCGACTGTGGCCGGCTTCACTCGGTCACTGTGATGTAGGCGCGGGACTCGAAGCTTGTTGTCGTGCAGAACCTGCTTGACGTGCTGACGCTCGGCAGCCAGGTGTTTGTTGTCACAGACCCTTCGCGCTCTCTGTAACAATGATTTGCCCACGGTTGCTAACTGTGAAGGATGATGGTGGGATTCACCGTTTAAATATCGGTTTGTATAGATCTTTTTTCTATACACAGTGTGACCTATGGTGTTGTTAGGATTTCGAATGACTAACACATACATCTAGGAAACGGAAACGCGTTATTTGCCTCTAACTCCATAGTTAGTTAAATTTTATAGTTTAGGGAATTAAGATGTTCTAAAAATGCAGTTACTTTGTCTGATAGTAAAATTGTGAAAATGTTGTCTACGTACCGCTTGTAGAACCTTGGAGTTACTGGAGGAGTAAGCAGGGCTTTCTCCTCGAAGTCCTCTATGAAAATATCGGCGACAATGGGAGATACCGCTGAGACCATCGCAACAATATCTAATTGCATGTGAATCTCTTCCTTCCACAATAGATAGCCAGATGTAAGGTAATGTCTGGGTAATACTGCATATTCTGCTGGCATGTTGTTTTCATCTAGTTCCCTAGTGACAATTGAGATGCAGTCTTCAACGTTAATCACCTCAGTCCCCCGTGACCATGGGTGCTGTAAATCACCCGAAACATCGGGAATCAACAAAAATAAGATAATTAAACGCGATAAAATCCGTAAAACTAGTTTTATTCAATTTGTAGTGTTCGCGTAAATATAATACAATTCCTACTTGGTTACTGAAAATTCAGGATTCTAGTTTTATTCACAACGAAGTTATAGGGTTTCGAAATTGGCCTGAACTGCTTCGAGAAAAGGATGGTACGGCCGTGCCGCTTTTTTGCTCCACTTGGCGGGGGCACGGCAGTGCCCTTAGAAATAATTAATGAAGCATAGTAAAGTAATACTTTTTTTTTTAAATCTGGTAGTACATTACACCCCGCTAATTTTAGACCTATTTCTGTAAATTTCATTAAAATTTTTGAAAAAATTAATCAAGTGTTAATTTTTTTAATTTAAATAAATTACTTCATAAAACCACATTGGTTTTACAAGGGGCCCCTCTACTTCTGACACCGGTGTTGAACTAATGAAATATAATTTTAATGCCTGGGAGAGTTCACAACGTGCCTTAGGTATATTTTGTGATCTTCTTCATCATGAGACATTAATCAGGAAACTACAATAATACGGTGTAAAAAAATTGGCGCTTAGACTTATTACTTCATTTTTAAGTAACATAACTCAAAAAGTCGTGATAAATGAGCGTTTTTCAGGGCTTAAATCTTGGCCCATTCCTGTTCTTAATCTATATTAATGACTTACTTTATCTTGTAGGGGATAATCACTGACAATCACTCATTAATTTTCAAACTTAATCGGCAGTCAATTAATTTTGTAAATAACGCTCTATCAAAATTAGTAAATTGGTTAAACGCCAAGAAAGGTTAGAAGCCTCACAGATGTTGTGATAGCTAGATTAGTTTATTTTAGTTACTTTCATAGCGTAATGTCTTAAAAATTTTTGCTATGGAGTAATGCGACTGATATTGAAGCCATATTTGTTTTGCAAAAAAGAACCGTACGGACGGTTAATAGCTTAAATTGTGTAGAGTCCCTCAGAGAAAAAGGACATTGTAAAAACTTGCCTAAAAGCCAACATATATTTCAAAATTACCAAAATTCTTATCCTTAATTATGCAATAGATAATATCAAATAGATAGTAACGGACATTTCTGAATTTTGAATTAAAAATAAAAAGGACTTTTTAGGTTTTTAATTTTGTGCCTTATTTTTAATACTGATGTCCTGCGTTTATGGGCTCCTGTAATTTTGCCAATCGCACAATATCTTCCTTCACTGACATATTTCAAAAGTTCTCGTAAACTCAAATGTATTATGAAAACGTTAATATTTTAAAATATACCTACCTCAGATTAAACATAAATGCCACATGGAACTGGAATACAGTAGAATCTAATGTTTTCATTTAAAATAATAAAAAATTAAAAATTTTGTACAGCCGACTTCAATATAAGCGACTTCAATATAGGTTACTTAAGAATAACTCAATAACCATTGGTCTGACCTTGTTCAAATTCATATGAGACCACACGAGAACTATCAGCTTTCATATAAAAAAAGAATCATCGAAATCGGTTCGCCCAGTACAAAGTTATGAGGTAACACACATAAAAAAAAACATACACTCGAATTGAGTACCGTCTCCTTTTTGGAAGTCGGCAGAATAACAACAATATTGTATTTAAATAAAACTTACGGATTTTATCTCGTTTATTAACTTATTTTATTTACCTCGTAAAGAAACGCTCTTAAATCTGGATGTAAAATCAACAATACCTACGTGTGCCAAACTACTGAAGTTGTTTGGGAAATGGGATATGAAAAATACACAAGCCCAATGCTCCACTACGTCCCATAGTGAACCAAATCGATTCACCAAATTACAGATTGGCTCAACACTTAGCGAAAATAATCTCACCGCTCAGGGGACATAAAAGAGCACATATAAAGGACTCCTATCATTTTGTCAGCGAGATTAACCTACATCTGGCAGACAATGAAACTATGGTCAGTTTTGATGTGCAGTCTCTGTTCATATGCTTACCTGTTGAAGACTGCATCTCGATTGTAATTAGAAGGCTGGAGGAAAACAACATGCCCGTAGCATATGCAGTATTACTTACACACTGCCTTACATCTGGCTACCTATTGTGGAAGGAGAAGTTCTACAAACATGAAGATGGTGCGGCGAAGAGTTCACCTGCATCTCCCATTGTCGCCGATATATTCATAGAAGACTTTGAGGAAAAAGCCCTTCTCACCTCTCCCGTAACTCCAAGATGCTACAAGCGGTACGTTGACGACACTTTCACAGTTCTACCTTTAGATAAAGTAACTGCATTTTTAGACCATCTTAACTCCAAAAATTATAAAATTCGATTCAATTCATTTCATTCAGTAAATGCACTGTGCAGTTGGTTTGTTATGCGATAAGTTTACTTAATCACAACCTAAGTTTTACCGTATAAGTGCTAGGAAAAAACTGCTACTGAACTGAACTGCTTATATTGGTGATAACATAGTAATGTTTCATGTAAATGCACGTGCAGAACAATGGCATTTAAAGAAATTAACATATTAACTTTGGAATCGCAATTTATTTATGGAAATGTAATGTATGTACATAAAAACAAAAATAGCTTTAATAAGAATAAGGATATTCATACTTTAAACACTAAGAACAAACAAAAGCTTGTAATGCCTTGTAATCTCTCTTATACTAAACAGCCTATCTTATAATAAATAAATAATTAACTTAAGCTAAGTAACTTATAAATTTTGATTATATTATTTCTTTTTTAAATGTTAATGCCATTTGATGACCTGTGAATTTATGAATTATGTATTTTTGATTTGTTCTGTGGCGGCGCTGACGTCGCGCCACAATCGAAACATATCGAAGCCTAAATCGCGCTTACTAAGTTCCGAAGTTAAAGCAGCATATATAGAATAGCTCCGAACTACCAATCGGAGCGGTGGCCGCTCCCCGGGCAGAACACCTTGCCCGGCGGGAGATCTCCCCTTTTCCATCCACCCGCCATAGTGGTGACCATCCGACGTGATATGAACACGCAGCCAATAACCTTCGGAAACTACAACTTCAAACCTTCGTCATCGTCCTCAAGTACCCCATTTATTCGCTCCCGAGCAGATATTGTCTGCAGTCTTCACATTCTACACGTCATCTAGCTTTACAAAGGTTCATCGCAGCACTGGAATAATAATGCTTCCTGTTCCTTCAAGCTACTCTTTGCGCTACAGTGTTCGGCACGGCTCTGAGCTAAAACTGCTCGCCTCTGCTTCACGGCACTCTCGCAGATTACTTGCCTTCTTCCCGACTCACCGCACACTTACATGGCAATTCCCTGGCACTTGCAAATTCGTCGACATCGACACTGCAATTTCGACCTCCGGTCTGAGCAAGGGGGTGATGTGGCGGCGCTGACGTCGCGCCACAAGCGAAACACATCGAAGCCTAAATCGCGCTTACAAAGTTCCGAAGTTAAAGCGGCATATATAGAATAGCTCCGAACTACCAATCGGACCGTTGGCCGCTCCCCGGGCAGACAAGTCGTCAACAAGTCGAGTAAGCCCGATGGAGTCCCTCCCATTGTGCTGAAGACGTGTGCTCCGGAGTTGGCACCGGTTTTAACGCGTCTTTTCCGGTACTCCTACTCCCAAGGCGTAGTCCCGAACTCATGGAAGACAGCTTTGGTGCATCCGATCCCTAAAAAAGGCGACCGCTCAGACCCGTCCAACTACAGGCCTATCGCCATCACCTCCTTGTTCTCCAAAATAATGGAAGCCATTATAAACTGCCAGCTCATGAGGTACCTTGAGGATCACCAGCTGATTAGTGACCGCCAGTACGGTTTTCGTCGGGGTCGATCAGCTGGTGATCTTCTAGTATACTTAACTCATAGATGGGCGGAGGCAGTAGAGTCCAAGGGGGAGGCATTAGCCGTTAGTTTGGACGTAGCGAAGGCATTTGATCGGGTCTGGCACAAAGCGCTTCTTTCGAAGCTTCCTTCCTATGGGCTTCCCGAGAAATTGTGCAAATGGATCACCAGTTTCCTTGCTGATCGGAGCATCAAGGTCGTAGTAGACGGTGAATGCTCTGATTTCAAGCCTATCAACGCTGGTGTTCCACAAGGCTGCGTGCTATCACCAACGCTGTTTCTCCTGCATATCAATGATATGTTGTTAACTGGCAGCATTCTTTGCTATGCGGACGACAGCACTGGTGATGCCTTATATACCGGCCGTGCCAATATTTCTCGGAAAAACGTCGCCGAGTACCGGGACAAACTTGTGTCTGAAGTCGAGTCTTTGCTTAACAAAGTCTCGGATTGGGGGCGACTAAATCTAGTCCAGTTCAATCCCCAGAAGACACAAGTTTGCGCGTTTACCGCTAAAAAGAACCCCTTTGTCGTATCTCCTCAGTTTCAAGGCACTCCCCTTACTGCCTCAGCCAGTTTCGGAATGCTTGGCGTCGACATATCGAATAGTGTGCAGTTTCGTGGTCACTTGGAAGGGAAGGCCAAATTGGCCTCTAAAAAGCTTGGCGTGCTCAGCAGAGCGAGACAGTATTTCATGCCGGCACATCGCTTGCAACTTTACAAAGCGCAAGTTCGGCCCCACATGGAATACTGTTCTCATCTCTGGGCCGGGGCACCCCAGTGCCAGCTCCTTCCACTTGACCGCATCCAGCGCAAAGCGGTTCGAATCGTCGACGACCGAGTTCTTTCTGATCGGCTCGATACACTGGCACTGCGTAGAGATGTTGCATCTCTTTGCGTATTTTATCGCATTTATCACGGGGAGTTCTCTGAGGAATTGTTCGGACTAATTCCAGCCACTCATTTTCACCATCGCACATCGCGACAAAACTCGCGTTACCATCCATACCATCTGGATGATTGGCGGTCCACGACTGTGCGATTTAGAAGAAGTTTTCTCCCTCGCACGACTTCCTTGTGGAATCAATTACCACCAGCGAATTTTCCGGACCGATACGACTTAGGAACCTTCAAGAAAAGAGCTTACATCTTTCTAAAAGGTCGGCAACGCATCTGCAATTCCCCTGGTGTTGCGGTTGTTCATGGGCGGCGGTAGTCACTTACCATCAGGTGAGCCGCATGCTCGTTTGCCCCCTATTCTATAAAAAAAAAAAAAGAATACCTTGCCCGGCGGGAGATCTCCCCTTTTCCTTCCACCCGCCATAGTTCATAATAATTGTATAAAACAACATATTATTGTTAATAAACTTTATTTTAAAAAATGTCCCGCTGGGTTTTTTGCTGGTTATTCTCAGGGCAGAGATTTTATCCAACCCGGAGTAGAAGTTCTATTTTGAATAAAAATGCTTCTATTCTATTTTAAAGACATTTCCTGTAACACTAAAATTAATTATAAATTAAAGCTTTTTTAAAGCTTTTTTGTAACTTTACATTTTAAATAATCTAACACCTGCAAAGTGACGTTGGAAAATTCTCCCCACGACGGGAAAGGCATACGTCTAGCAATTGACTTTAATAGGCTGACGAGGAAAGAAAAATATTATTTTACTGTCCAGTAATAATTTACCATAAAGATGTACCGACAAAACGCAACCTATCTAACTGCTTATTCACAAATATGCAGTTTATTTTAAAAAAGCATTAAGAAGAGCTGCCGTCATCCCCTGTTCTAGTTTCTCTCTGTCGCTTCTTTCGCCTGAGTCTGTATTTTTTAATAGATTTTTCTCCCATTAAGAATGAAAATTTAGTTACGTTGTCATCCCTGATAAAGATGTAAGGACTCGTAAATTGTAAAAAACTTATCCAGTTGTCTACACTCACCTTACGAAACACAGCATTATTCTGTTGTTTCACACCGATATTTTGTGATATAGTGGTCCTATCCCGGTCGAATCAACCCATTAAGCTGTAGCTATTACCAATGTAAAACAGCAGAATATTGCTGTATATCGTATGGTGAGTGAAAGAACCCAGGACCTTTTTACTGGTAACTAGGAATAACATTTAGTATTCAGGGTTGACAACGCGTTCATATTTCTCGACCTGAGACGCATTAGGTCGGATATGGAATTTAACAAGTTTAGAGGAGAGCCAAAAGAAAAATTTTGATGAAATCGTGTCAAAACTATTGTTTATTTGCGATAAAGATAACAAAAATAGTAAAATGTTAAGGATATGTCTTCGAACTTTGTATGAGTAAAGTAATAATACTAGTCACAGAATAAAAATAATATTTTATTAAACAAAAACTACCTTTTTGGTAACATCCAACTTTATGCTTATAAAGAGTTATAAAAGGACGAATCGTTTTAATTCAACGTAGTGATCCAACTTTATGCCTGCAATTTTTTGGTAAATTCAATGTGTATTATAAGCTTTTTTACAACAAGTAACATTATGTTTGACAAGAAACAAAACTTTAAATAAGCCCAATCTTGTGATGATATCTATGTATGTAGCATTTAAATTATATATTATGAAGAACATAAGGTCGGAATTAACAAAATTTGGTTTATAAAATGCCGTGTAGTGGAGGTTAAGAATATATACTACCCCATTTCTTCCCGTGGGTGTCGTAACAGGCGACAGTGGGAAACAGGTAGGAGATGGGCCGCAGCATCTTTTTGATAACAGCAAGATTACAATAAAAAACACACTACTACCACATCTGATGATTTATTACCAGGAATGTGCTTTCAACTCTGATCTGGAGCTACCAGACCTCCATCGAGTTGTTTTTTCCAAGCTCACCTTAACAAATTTTTCTCCTATATATAGCGTATAGGACGTACGTCCTTCACTGCTGGCCGTATGAGGAAGCTCAAGGTCGCTCAGCGAGCTATGGAGAGGGCTATGCTCGGAGTTTCTCTGCGTGATAAACTTAGGAATGAGGATATCCGCAGTAGAACCAGAGTAACCGACATAGCCCAACGGATTAGTAAGCTGAAGTGGCAGTGGGCCGGCCATATAGCCCGAAGAACCGACAACCGATGGAGAAGAAAGGTTCTCGAGTGGCAGCCTCGTACCGGTAGGCGAAGTGTAGGGCGTCCCCCCACAAGATGGAATGACGACCTGGTAAGACATACAGGAAGTCGATGGATGCAGGTGGCTCGGGAACGTGCTTTGTGGCATTCCTTGGGGGAGGCCTATGTTCAGCAGTGGACTTGTGAAGAGCTGTAATGATGATGATGATGATATAGCGTATTAAGAAACATATTCCGGCATATTTTTTCGCTCTTATAATTGACAATTAGACTATATTCGTAAGAAAATTTTCTTCGGTCAGTGTGTAAGTTCCCATGTGTTGTCATCATGCGTTTTAGTTTTTTTTTATGACGTTAGTGACTATAAAGTGGCGACGTTGATCCCAAATGGTACATTATTTCCAAAATTCATATATATGCATTTTTGTTTCATTAAGCACTTTCTCATAACATTTAAATTTACACGTACATAAGGGTTTCAACTCACGACCGTCTATCTCAGTTCTTTTTTTAGTTACAGTTGAGTGATAGAGAGAAACTTTCAGCCTTGCAATTTTAGCGGCCACTCTTTTCCATTTAGTTACATTCTTAACTTTATTTCTTGTGTAAGATTTTGAATGGGCTGCCGTATCGATCTGCTGTATTTCTTCATTATTTACTAACTGTCTGTCAACTGGTATATATATATATTTCCATTCATATCTGCAACCATAACTCCGTTAGAGTTAATTATATTTTCATTCATAGTAGCATCAGGAATAATACTTTCATCAAAAATTGTTAGAGTTGAAAAGCCTGCAGTAGAATATCTGTCTGTTAAAGTACAGTTTCCAAGGTAATTATTATTATTAGCAGATGTACTCGCCCGTTCTTGAACCATAATCATATTATTGGAATTCGCTAATTTAGGACTACTTTGATCAAATAACGACGACTTATTAAGGCTATCTATTGAATAATAAACAGTAGAAATTATTTGCCTAGTCATTGTAGCAGAAAAACGGTCGTGTTCTTTAGAACTTCGAAGACATACGTTCTTTTCTTGGACCTAAAACATTTTCTTAAGTGATTAAATTATTATTTACATTATTTGCTTTGTCTTTGAGGCGATTTTTCTGAAAAAGACAGCTTCCTTTTCACTTTTAAAGACCTGAATTTTACGAATACTTTTTCTGGCGAATCACTGACGTAGCTGCTATCCGAAATATCTTTATGCGGTTCGTAAGTATTGTCTTTAACGCTATCATCACTATCATAATCGGATATTTCTCGCCTCGGATCTGCAAAATAATATTTATGTACGTAGGTAAAATCAACAATTTTCAATATCAAATTAAATTTTAAATGATTTCAAAATTTGTTTTTTGTTTCTGTATTGATAACATAAGAAGGTACAGTTATTTCTTACACTGCATTTTATATATTACTATCGTAACTTCATTCGCATCTAGTATAACTACAGCTGATGTCCTCCCCGGGTCCTAGTGTTCCTGCTCAAAATGTATTCACATTCGGTTTACAAGTTTAGCCATGAAAGAATTCTAAACAAACTTAAAAACACAGATACTATGAAATTATAATAGATATTACTATGGACATGGATTTTAATAAATTATATTAAACTGACATTCATAGAACAACAAATATGTAGTCAACATATCGAGTGATGTGCAGTTTCATGGGCATTTGGAAGAGAAGGACAAATTGGCCACTAAAAAGCTTGGCATGCTCAGCAGAGCGGGACAGTATTTCAGTATATCAGTTCAGTATTCAGTATTTATGTCGATACACCACTTTCAGCTTTACAAGGCGCAGGTTCGGCCCCACATGAAATACTGTTCCCATCTCTGGGCAGGGGCTTCCCAGGGCCAGCTCCTTCCACTTGACCGCATCCAGCGCAGAGCGTTTCGAATCGTCAACGACCGAGTTCTTTCCGATCGGCTTGACTCACTGGCACTGCGTAGAGATGTTGCATCTCTTTGCTTATTTTATCGCATCTACCAAGGGGAGTGCACTGAGGAACTGTTCGGACTAATTCAAGCCACTCAATTTCACCACCACACATCGCGATAAAACTCGCGATACCATCCAATATGGATGACTGGCGGTCCACAACTGTGCGATTTAAAATAAGCTTTCTTTCTCGCACAACTGCCTTGTGGAATCGATTACCACCAGCGATATTTCGGACCGATACGACTTAGTGACTTTCAAGAAAAGAGCTTACTCCTTTTTAAAAGGCCAGCAACGCATCTGCAATTCCCCTGGTGTGTTATATACTTAATTAAGTTCACAACATGTTTAAATACTATAACCGATAAAATCACTAACCCACACCACACGATTCGACAATATAAAACATAGTATTTAGTACATATTTATAGGTTTTGTACTCACCTGATCTTCATTATCCATTGCTTAGTATAGTATATTATTTTTATAATAACTACTAGTTCACATTCAATCAATTATTAATTGAATCAGAAGTAATTAAGTTGACTATTACTTCGACACAACTCACGCGTGAATAACAAATTCTATTCATGTAAACAAAACAAACGCATGCGGCGATGTGCTGAAAGGTAAAGCCATCGTGGCGGCGAAAACCACCGAGTGACCGGCGATAATGTCTGATGTTACAGAATCGCGTTGGTCTGCGGTCACAAAATCAATGGCATAATGTTTTTTCTTCACATCTGCATTTCTGTACAACGATAAAGTAGCACTTTTCAAAGGCATAAGGTCTCATTTTGTTTGTAGACCTTAAACGAACAAATAAAATTTTTGAGGCATAACGGTATATCTCAAGGTACGACATCTGATTATTTAATTTCAAAAGGCATAAAGTTCTATCTGAAAATACGTATTATTTTTACCAACAATCCTTGTAGAATAAAGTCGAATAACGAAATAGACTATGCCTTACGCGTAAAATAATTTAAGGGCATAAAAACGGAAGTCAATGTACGACCTTCTAGTTATACCAAAATTTTAAGCATAAATACTAAAGTTGTTATCAAGCCTTAATCCACGATATAAATGAAAAAATTCGACAGATCCGACCTTATGCATTTGTAAATCTATCAGAACAAAAACAGATAGAATGATGATTGTTATATGCTTAGAAAGAGCGCGAGATACTGGTTTCAGCTGACTATTAAATTTAATTTGTTTCGATCTTGAAATCCGACCTTATGCGTCTCAGGTCGAGATTTGGATTTTTAGTTGAAGAAAAATATACTATTGAATTAAAACTCGTGACTGTTTGCATCACCTATGACTAAGCTGCAGCGTGGCTTTACCACAAAAAGACGCGAGGGAATTATATAAAACTGAAACTCATTGAAGCATAATTTCGTTTTAAATTTACTATGGCTGTTTTAATGTGTATTTAACAGCAATTGAGTGTACTCTCTGGAGAAATGAAGCGGCGATTTAATCTCAGCATCGCCCTCTGAAAACCAATAAGCGATATTTCATCGAGTTCTCTAGTGTTTACACACACTGAATGAATCGCTTCATATAGCTTTAAAGCAATAAAGCTTGATTAAAATAAATATGTTTTTATGTAATGCTGAGCGCTAACCATCTGAGCCGTGGTAGCTCAGATGGTTAGCGCTCGCTGTAAGCTTTAGAGTACTCGAACAACCCGGGTTCGATCCACGCTGGCACCAATGAAATTGTTAATTGCAATTTTAAGTGCTGATTTACCACATGCTCGACGGTGAAGGAGAACATCGTGAGGAAACCTGCATGTCTGAGAAATAGGAAAAAAATATTTCGAAGACATGTGAAATTCGCCAACACGCATTGGGGCAGCGCGGCGGATATTTTTTTTTTGCCCTAAAACCCTCTCAGAAATGAGAGGAGGCCTGTGCCCAGCAGTGGGACGTAAATTGGCTGTAACTTTACTTTATTTTTTTTATGTTATGCTAAAAGAATATATTTTTCTTGGGTCGTAAACAATTTTAAAAATACGATGCCATCTACTAGTTTTCATGAATTCCTCTCGACCGAAATTCGGTCATTATAATACATGAGTATGCAAGCAATGGTATACTCTCTATTCACTCACTCTCATAGCGGTAGGCTAACGTGATTAGAGAAACCTCAACCGCAGGACCAACGGATTTACGTGGCACGTGGTATGGTGGTTGGGGGGGGGGGGAGGAGGGGGTAAACAACTCCAACTTCCTGACTCATGGCTGCTGTTAAGAATTTCTTGACAAAAAGACATAATAACTGAAATATCAGTTATATCAGGATTCGACCTGGGATATTCGGGACCAAACTGAATAGAAACAAATGGATACTGGGATACAAACGGGACCTCAAGGTCACCATTCGCGTTTAAGACAAGCAGAATAACGAGGAAGTCATAAATATAATGCAGGTAGCATATATACATAATAACGTATTAGAGAAACGTTGTAGCTGTATTATCACTGCAGCATTATTAATTCGGCTCGACCGTGAAGAGAACCGTGATTTTCTATAATTACCACCATCACCATAGTCCATCAAATATTGTAGCAGATAACGATGTATTTTGGCCAACCCGGGATTTGAATTCGAGACATTATGATTAGCAACCGCGTTAACGACCCCCAACCAACCACCAACGAGGCAGTTACAATTCACAATTCATTACATAATTTATTATATTATAAAATTAAATACAATAATTTTTATTCAATATTGATTACTATTAATTCTTATTTAAAGTCATTTTTTACTTTACCACTACCCTACCATTTAAAATGTGTTTTTTTAAGAGCTTGAGTACTTTAAATAATAATACAAGACAGAAATATTGTTGGAATATTTTATTATTATTATTATTATTATTTATATTTTTATTTTTATTATTATTTATAAGTTTATAATAAAAGATTCCACTCAGTTGATATTTTCCATTTCAGTAAGGATAAGTTTAAAAAGGATGTCTTGAAACTTCTGATGTAGTGAGTTTAGGTAACTCATTAACTCATACACACACACACACACACACACACATACACACACACACACACACACACACACACGTACACACACACACACACGCGCGCGCGCGCATACACACACACACACACACACACACACACATGCCCGCGTGCGAGGGAGGCGCATACGAGCATTATGTATGTTGAAAATCTTTTGAAAATTTTTTTCTTGTAATGTTTTCTAGATGTTTAAAAATATGTATTTTTAGTCCCAACTACTTTGTCTTCAACATGTCCGTTATAAATTGAAAATACTATTTAAATAATGTAAATCCGTTTTTGGCTATAATTTAAGATCATAAGATGTACGTACGATGTAACAAAGAGCTGTGGATTTTGTTTGAAATAAAAAAAAAAATATTATTATTTTAAGTCTGGTAGATAATTCATAGCATTTATTTTTAAAAATATGATTTCTGGCATATGTCCACTGCGGCTACGAGTTACGGACTCGTAGCCGCAGTGGCAGTGGCTCGTAGGCGCAGTTACGGTCTATGCCATATAATCAGTAAAACTTTTTACTGTTTCTTTTCTTATGAACGAGTCGACGAGGAGGGGATGGGATTGGTCGACAAGGAGCGCAGGAAGAAAAAGAGGAAGATGATGGCGGCTGTCGTTGCCATTTGGCAGGACCGGTGGGATTCAAGCCAAGATGGCAGGGATCTGTACAAGTTTTTCCCGGACATCGCAGAGCGTTTAATCTTCAGGTGGGTCGAGCCCGATTATGCAGTATCGCAGATTCTTGTTGGTCACGGGTGTTTCAACGAGCGTCTCCTAAAATTCAACCTTAGGAACTCTGGCTTATGCCCCTGCGGCTCAGCACAGGAGAGTCGTGACCATGCTCTCTGGGATTGCGATCTGTATATTGAAGAGAGGAACGCATTATTGGACAGCCTACAAAGAACAGAAATAGGACCAGTATACTTTCGGGACCTAGTGTGCTGCGAATCCAACTTTAAGGAGTTTAGGAGATTTGCGCATGCATGGCATCACAAAAGGAAACAGTATGAGGACTGAAAATACGACCAGATAGCTGCGAACGCGAAGTGTCGTCGCTGTGGAGTCACGCCCCAGAAGGGGGAGAAGTGAAATGTAGAGAAAAGGGACGGAACAGAGAGATTTGTAGGGAGTCAAGTAAGCGCACATGGGAAAGAGCCACGAGCAAGTACCATGTGCGTCTCCCGTGATTCGGTCCGTATGCCGTAAGGCGGGAAGGACCATGGGATGGTGGAGGGAATGTTTCTTTTCTTATCTAAATCGTTATTGGTTTTTCAATAAATCTGGCCGTATGGCGTCAATGGTGACTTAAATATTGGCGTCCAATGCTTCAAGAGTTACTGGTTTGTTGGCATAAAGCAATGACCGAACAAAGCACCGTAAAAAGTAATCGAGAGGCGTTAAGTCGCACGACCGAGAGGCCCAGTTATCAGGACCATTTCTGGAAATAAAGTTGTTATCAAATTTATTTTTAAAATACATTTATAGTTAAGCGTGCTATATAGCAAGTTTCGACGTCTTGGTAGAGCCAAATGTCGTCGATATTTAGCTGATTAATTTTTGGAAACAAAAAATTACACAGCATGGCTCGATAGCGCTCGCCATTCACCGTAACGGCAGCTCCTTCCTCATTTCAAAGGAAATAAGAACCGATGATGCCGCCAGCATGTGAACCGCACCAAAGTGTCATTTTTAATGGATTTAATGATGAATGGTTAAGGGCATGAGGATTGTCTTCGCTCCATATACGTCAATTTTGCTTATTCACGAAGTCATTTAACCAGAAATGCGCTTCATCACTAAACACAATACTTCGATATAAATGCTCATCTTCTAATTAAATATTAATTGCATCTCACTAAATTATTAATTGCTATTTTAAGTGCTAATTTTACAGACACTGGGGCAGCACGACAGACACTTGCTTGTCCTAAAATCTTTCTCAGAAATGAGAGCAGGCGTAAATAATACGTACCGCAGTTGGGCATGACCATTACGTATGTTATAAGCCGTTCATACATTACAGCCTACCAAAGTCTACACAGCAGTCACAGCTGAACATAGGCCTTCCTATAGATTGCCTCATTATAGAGATATTTGCCATAGCCCCCATGCTTGGCAAGCAGGATGTCAACCGCAGTTTTTATTATTTTTAGTTGTTATTAGGAACAGAAACAGAAACAGAAACTTTTTTATTCAATATAGATTATAAATAATACTTATTGAAAATCACATTTTTGTTTAACTACCACTGGTTTGAAGTAAAACCTCGGCCCTGGGAAGAACCAGCAAGAAACCCATCGGGACTTTTTTTTATAAATCTCAGATTCTCTCTTTTGCTTCCACCCATAGAGTAATGAAGTAGTGGGGTAGTGGATACCCTTACTAAGCAACTACATGGTTATCATGCATGATACTAGTTTCTATTTCTGTATCGATCTTCATGTATGATACTACTATTAATTCTTTCTGTTTCTGTTTCAATGATAAATAAATAAAAAATAAAAATAAAAGAAGCCTTTTTTTATAAAGATTTTTAAGCTTTGAAATATTGCGCAACAATTAAAAACCACTAAAAAGAACCCCTTTGTCCCTGTGTGTAAAGACAACATTCTTCACGTAGATCAATGAGCATAATTAAGCGGAGGAAGGGAGAGTTGTTAGAGAGACAAATAGTATTCCTTAACCTGTTTCTGGAACACATTTAAGAATTACACTTTTAATTGACTGGGGTAAGGAATTCCAAAGTCTTATTCCAAGAACAGCAAATGATTTTTCATAATTAGTCGAGGAGTGCACAGGACATCAGAGGGAAAGATATTATTTGGATCGTAAGGAAAAATTATGACAGGAGCTGAGCAATTTAAAACGTTCTTTTAGATAGGAAGGACTTGATGTATTATATTGCAGAAAGTATATGAGTATTCCGACGAAGATGGATTGGGAGCGACTTGAGCTTAGTGCGGTATTCTAAGACATGGACATATTTACGAAGCCCAAACATGAACCGTATACAGATATTTTGAAGTCGCTCAAGTTTATTAAGTTGCCCCTCGCTGATATCAAGATAACAAATATTAGTATAGACGAGGAAAAGAATGTGCCAGCATAATTTTGGTAGAAATGGGTAAAAAGTAGTTAAGCCTCCGGATTGAAGCATATGCTGCAAACATTTTACGACTTACTGCATTTATTTGGGGAGTCCAAGAAAGTCTGGAATCCAAAAGGATACCTAAATTTTTGATAACTTCAATACAAGGCATAGGAACTTAATTAAATATAACGGGTTGTAGTTGACATTTTTTTATTTTGAAAATCATTCTTGAACTCTAATTATGGTTTGGGATTTTCAAGGGTTCACCGTTAACCCATATGAACGACTCCAGTTGAGAATACATACCAGATCTTTATTGATACATTCCACTGCTTTGAGAATATCTTCAATGGTCGTTTGTAAGTATGTTTGGAGATCATCTGTATACAAGTGGTAGAGAGAAAGTATTTGGCATGTAATCGTATCAATATCGTAATCGTATCGTATTAAACGGAAATAAAACTAAATGTATTAAATTTACAACAACGAATGTTAGAAATCTGAGTACCAATGTGTTTTTAAATGGGGAAGAACTGAGCCCTGTTGAATCCACTGTTATTCTTGGCATCACTCTCGACGCAAAGCTTCAGTGGGGCCCCCATATATCCAAACTAGCAAGCAGACTAAGTTCTGCAGCCTATGCTGTAAAAAAGATTAGAGGTCTCACTAGTGTCGAGACAGCTAGATTAGTTTATTTCAGTTATTTCCATAGCATAATGTCTTATGGGATTTTGCTATGGGGACATGCGGCTGATTCAGAAACTATTTTTGTTTTACAGAAGAGGGCCATTAGAGCTATTTACAACCTAAAACTGAGAGAGTCTCTTAGAGATAAATTTAAAGAAATAAATATATTAACTTTGGCCTCTCAGTATATTTACGAAAATGTAATGTATGTTCACAAAAACAAAGGTAGTTTTAGTAAAAAAAGTGATGTGCATTCTGTAAACACTAGGAACAAACACAAGCTAGTGATACCAGTTTCTCGACTCCACAGAGTCAATAATTCATTCTTGGGGCAATGTATACGCTATTACAACAAGGTCCCGGAAAGTGTACAGGCTCTCTCCGTTAGCAAGTTTAAATGTTTTGTTAAGTTGAAACTGTATAAAAAGGGTTATTATAGTATAAATTAATACATGGTTGATAATAACCCCTGGGAATGAGGTGATCGCTTCTAAGCTGTTTCTAAAATAAATTTTGTACTTATATAGTTAGTACAACCATTATTGTAAAATTTGCTTTAAAAAAAAAGTCCCGCTGGGTTTCTTGCTGGTTCTTCCCAGGACAGAGGTTTTTTTTTCGAACCAGTGGTAAAGTAAAAAATGACTTTCAATAAGTATTACACATGTGATCTATATTGAATAAAAAATTATTCTATTCTATTCTATTCTAAAATAAAGATTGCGAATAAAAGAGGAGAAAAGACGCCTCCTTGTGGAACGCCAGCTACATTTTCAAGCCATGAAGAAGGTCTATCTTGGACACGAATACGTTGCCGGCGCCCATGCAAATAACTAAAACCAAGAAATTGCAGTTGGATATATATTAAGAGAACGCAAAATCCCTAACAGGATATCATGATCAACAGTATTGAAGGCATTGCTGAAATCCAGCAACACCAATAATGTGACTTAATGATTTTCGTTTCGAATCGTGGCGAATGTCGTCCGTGATTGTCAATAATGCCGTAGTCGTACTATGACCAGATATAAATCCAGATTGGAGAGGGTTGAGGATGCTATTTATTAAACAAAAGAAATTAATTTCTTGTTGCACTAGGCGTTCTAAGACTTTGGAAAGGAAAGCAAAAATTGAAATAGGACGATATTCAGAAAAAATTTAGGGATTTGCTTTTTTTGGGTAGAGGTATGGTTTGGACGTCCTTCCGTTGGTTAGGGAAAGAAGATGACAATATGCAAAAGTTTAAGATATAGATTATAATAGGTCCTAAAAATATCTTACAAGTAAATGATCATTTCATGACTGACGACATCACTTCCGACAGCGTCAGAATGAATAGAGATAATATGTTTCTTAACCTCACAATCTGCTAAGTGTCTAAACACAAATGGGAATATGTCAGGAGTAGAAAACGAGGAAAGTTGAGTAAGTGTTGTTAATTTTGCCATATTATTCAAGCAAAAAAACAGAAGGAAAATGCTGATTAAGCAAATTTAAATCGACGTTATTTTCTATAGTCGTCATGTCGAGCGTGTTTTCTCAACTCCTATGGAACTTTCCAAAGTTCCAAACATATGAATCTTCGTTTTGCACTTGTTGCATTGATTCCCCAGGAGTCTGTTTTTCTACCGAATCCTGTCATTCTTTGGATCTGATCTGCAGTTCGACGTTGCGTTATTCTTCCTACTTATCAATCTTTTCAAATTTTCGGCTAACCACGGGGCTGGAGGATGACGTATTCGCACTGGACGGACAGGAGCATAACTTGCTCGTAAACAAAGCAAGCCTGTGTTATAACACTCCAGTCCATATTAGGAGCGTCTTTTTGTAGCTTTTTCAAATCCATTTCCTCAAAATTACGCTGGAGAAGTATCCTTGATTTGGCTTTGAGTAGTCTTATTTTATAAGATTGAAACAGTACCAAATTTAAAAACATGGTCAACAGAAGAAACAAGAACCAAATCAAATAGGGACGGAAGACATTTAGGAAAAAAATGACTTCCAGAAAGAGGAAGAAAATGTAAATTGACTGCTTCTATAAGGGACTTAAGCCGAAGAGATCGGGCATCATTCTTAAGAAGGCAAGTATTAAAACCGCCCATTAGTGCTGCATGTGTGTATAATGGAGTTAACACTTCAAGAAGGTTATCTAATGTAGTAAAATAGACAACTAAACTAAAATTTCCAAAAAGTAACTTATTGTGTGAAAGAAGTACTTCAATAAATAAGTATTCCGCTTCGTTTTCAGCTAGAAATTGAGATAATAAACGAACAATAATAAAAGGTATATATGCACGAAGGTAAACAGCAACACTAACACCAACCCGCGCTGTTCGGTCGCTGCGTATTAAATGGAGTCCTGGAATGGAATAGGATATGGAAGGAAGACATGGCTTTAACCTGGACTTCAAATAGAGAATTGCATGAACGTTATCACTTTTGTAAGCTTTGTAGCTATCTAATGTGTCGGGATAATGAGACGAAATACTCTATGTATTTATGTGAACAACACTGAAGTTTTTTTGAGCTTAAGAAAAATGGGAGTCAAGAGTATCTTTTAATGAAAGAATGATTTTAATGAATTGCATTATTTAATACATCGGATGCTGAAATGAAAGAAGATGAACTTTGATTATGATCACTTTCACCAAATGACATGTTATCTTCATCAACAACAAGAAAAAATACAAATAACTATAAACAAATAAAAATTATAAACTACAAAGTATTACTTTTAATTACATCTATTACCTACCAGCATTAACATAATAGAAAATAATGCAAATATTTAACATAAAAAAAATAATACACATAGGTCATTCAGATCATTTTTGAACGAATAAAATTAACTGACACAGGCATGAAATAGAATTATGTTCTGTGATTTTAGAACCCACATTTGCGAGTATATATTAAACATTAAAACTTTAAGTCAAAACCACTTTTATGCTCTTATTATTGTAAACAAAATACACGTCTGACAAGACAGTATGAGTATGGGTTCCTATACAAAAAAAAAACATTTATTACTCCCCAGAGAGTACAAATCACCATGATAGTACCAAAGAATATATAATAGTGATTATATACTCTTTGCTCAATTTGTTAAATCGAAACTTTACAATCTGTGATCGAAACCTAAGATTACAGTATGGAGTGTAGAGTACAAGGAGAACCATCTTATAAGGGGCGAAAGTTGAAAAAGTGTCCTACTATTTACTGAAAATAGAGGTTCCAAAACCTACCACAATAGCGCTGGCATCTGAAAAACTACGATATGAAGATAGCTGTTGTGAACGGAGTGAAGTCAGCTGAATTCAAATATTTAAAAAAATTCATGACTAGAGTAGTTAGTAAAATGCCAGTATACAAAATCTCAACTATTTACGTAGTACGAAACCAAGCGGATTAGTCGGTCCTTGTTTATTTCACCATCTTTTTGCAATTACCTTTGGCGCTTTTTTTTAATTTATCCTATGCTACTGCCGCGCCACCCTTACTGTATACGTTTTTAGGGACAGTTTTCATATATAGAGATGGTCCTCCTTCTCTCTACACTCCATAGATTACAGTATCAAATAGGTACTTAGATTGTTATTATCTCTATATAAATATTATTAGCATAGATACCATCTAACTTAGAACAATAAAATCAAAACAAAAACACAAAGACGAAGTTCAAAGTGACGTACTTTTATATAATGGAGATACATTGTACCGACTAATTTAAACACTAAAGATTTGACTGATAAACAGATACAAAAGGAAAAGAAATCAGGTTAGCAAAAAGTACAATGAAAGACACTGAAATATTGACGGAAAACGTAATGTGATAGACAATAAATACGGTTTATTAAATTGGACTAAAATTAATAGTCAAAATCACCATCATTTCTTCACTACCCTCTTGGAGCGTTGAACTACTTTGTCAGGGGATCTATTTCTTCCAGCGCCTGCCGTGTATACTTGGGAAGCATCAACTGTTGCTAATGGGATGACTTTGAGCTCAGCCAAGGATTGAACTTGAAGGCGCGAGCCATAACAAGCGATAATATGAATATAACCACCCCTAGTCCAGCAGTTACTTATATCAAAATTCTGCCTCGTCACCATGAACACCTTTTGATGATTTTTTTGTTAAGAATTCAAACATAGTGACATGCGTGCCTTTTAGTTTTGTTTCGAGAACCAAACTTGATCACGAACTAGGACATCCCGGAACTTTACTAGAACTGGTTGTTTTATAGGATAGGGTGACAAACGAGCACATAGTCCACCTGATGGTAAGTGTTTGCTGTGGCCCATAGACATCTACATCTATCCTCGCTTGCGAATCAAAATGCAGATGCGTTGTCACCCGTGAGGACTAAGATGGAATGCTTCTTTTCCAGTAAAATGGGTCTCCGGTTCTCTACACTCACTATACGAAACACAGCAGTTTTAAGCTGCTACTTTACGCTGGTATTCTGTGAGAGTGTGGTCCTTTGCCAGTCAAACCGACCCATTCGTGCTACAACTATACTACTAATGTAGCTGCAGCATGGCTCTACCACGTACAAAAGTGTAGTGTCTGGGCTTCTTTTCTGTTGGACGTCAAAAGCGATGGCAGCGGCTAAAATAAGCGTTAAATGCATTAGATATCTTGAGCTTGTCTATTATAAGGTAAGAAACCATTGTGAATGTATCCTCGGACTTGTCCTTGGGAATACCATGAATCAGCAAAATCTTAAGACGCCGCCTCATCTCTAAGCGGTCGATCTCTCTCCCAAGAAATTCAACCGTCTTTGAACAGATTCAAGAGCGGAGAAGATGAACTTTCTAAATATTGCCAACTCCGATGATAGTGCAGATGTATTTGTGGCCATATTTGGGCTAGTCTTTGGTCAGTCCTGCTGAAACATTCATTAGAGTATTGAAGAGTTCTGACATGGTTAACAGGGATCCTTTGAGGGCTTCCATAGTTTAGTGTAGTATTAAAACAGCAAATTAAGGATAATATATATAAAGGAATCAAGGCTGGTAAGCAGATCATTATATATATATATACTAGCTGACCAGGCAGACGTTGTTCTGCCCTTTCCGACAACCATTTGCTTTTCTAAAAAAAAACTCCTGAGATTAGCAATAAGAAAGTTAAGGGTCACTTATCATGATAAAAACTATCCTATCTCTCAAGTTGGACCAAACTGCACACAGTCTGCAATTTTTTTTTAAAATCGGTTCTATCTGTTGACTACTTACAGCAACACGTGGTGGTTATACTATTAAATTGTAGCTTATATTAAACGTTTGTATTTTTAACATAGCGCCATCTATTAAATATTTACTCAATCCAGTCAACAGATATCGTCATCTGACAGAATCGTTTGGAGCTAACAGATAATTGTAACTGTCAAATAATAGAGAAATAATTTTCAATAAAATAATATTGTATTGCGACTATAAATTGAGATGTAAGCTATCCTATCTTTTAAGTTGGACCAAACTGCACATTGACGAAAAATTTCATTGAAATCAGTTCAGTAGTTTAGGAGTCCATCGCGGACAAACAACGTGACACGTACTTTTTATATATAAAGATATATATAAAAAGATTTAATGCGTAATATATATATATATATCGCATTAAAATATCCTATTTTCTATTTTTAAAATTAAATTGCACGAGACTGATCAAAATGTGTGTTACTTTTTAACTCCTACCCATGGAAAAAATTCGAATTCTTTATTTCTTAATATTTGTTCCACGCGATTTTTATTCTGCGCTGTATCTCCATTTCATTACTGTTCGTTTTGAAACTTATTTGTTTTCCAAGATAGATAAATTCATCCACGTACTCAAGCAGCTCATTTCCTAACCTGATACACTTTTTCATGTAATCGGTCATGGCGTTCGTCTTTGACAGGTTCATCTCCAATCCCACTTGTCTGCTGCTTATATTAAGGGTCACTAACATATGTTGCAGGCCACAGCTAGTTTCTGATAATAAAACTATATCGTCTGCGAATCTTAGATGGCTTAAATATTTGCCATTAATGATTCAATGATACCGATACAAAATTTAAATAGTAAAACTTGCAAAATGCCCAATCATTTCTAAATCCATATTTTAGGGAAGTTATAAATGACATGCAACAAAATAAACAAGTATCACTACAGCCAAAGAAAATATACACTACGCGAACTACAGTGTGGTCTTATAATCCCAGATAGTCACCGCTTTGACATATAAACGCAAGAGAAATTGAGTTGTAAATTTCCCGCGCTCAACCAATATTTACTGTCTATTTGAATAATTTATATTTGAACCGTGCTGATTTAATAGAGTAACTACATTGGTTAGTTGTGGCTTCTAGGCTAATACCATTCATCATCATCATCATCATCATCAATACACTACTGAACATGGGCATCCCCCAAGGAATGCCACAAAGCACGGTCCTGAGCCACTTGCATACATTGAATTCCTGCAAGTCTTACCAGGTCGTTACTCCATCTAGGGGGGGGGGGGACGCCCTACACCTTCGTCTGCGGGTACGATACTGCCACTCGAGAATATTCTTTCTTCATCGGTTGTCGGTTTTTCGAGCTATATGGCCGGCCCATTGCCACTTAAGCTCACTAATCATTCAGGCTATGTTTGTAACTCTGGTTCTGCTGCGGATATCCTCATTTTTATGTTTGTCATGCATAAAAACCCCAGCATAGACCTCTCTATAGCTTGCTGAGCGACCTTGAGCTTTATCATACGGCCAGCAGTGAAAGACGACGTTTTAGTTCCATAGGTCAACATTGGCAACCTGTACTGGTTGTACAGTCTAGTTTTTAAGTTTTGAGGTATACCTGACGGGAAGATATACCGTAACTTCCCGAACGCTACCCAGACGAGTTGAATCCGTTGATTGACCTCTCGGTCGAAGTTGCACTTACCTAGTCGGACTATTTGTCCCAGGTAAACATACTCGTCAAAAACTTGGAGCTTAGTGTCCCCAACATCTACCGGCATAGGTGTGACATAAACGTTACTCATGACTTTTGTTTTGTCCATATTATATATTATACTATTAAGGCCATTGAACTTAGTGCTTAGGTTCTCCAGCGATTCTGCCATAAGGACTATATCGTAGGCAAATCGAAGGTGAGTGATATACTCGCCATTAACGTACATACCGTATCCATTCCAGTCCAGTAGCTTGAAAACATCTTCCAATGCAGATGTGAAGAGTTTCGAGGAAATGACGTCACCCTGTCTTACACTTGTCTACAGTTGCATAGGTTTCATACTCTAATTCTGTACTCGGATAGCCATCCTAGCCCTACTGTACAAATACTTCGATTTACCGACAGTCAACTTGACACCGCTGAAGGGACTAACACTACCGCCCAAATTTCGGCGAAATCAAAGCCTTTCTCATAGTCCACATACGCCAGACATAGTGGCAAATTATACTCCTCGGACTTCTGAAGAATTTGTTGAAGGGTATGTGTATGGTCTATGGTGCTAAAGCCTTTTCGGAATCCAGTTTGTTCGGGAGACTGAAAGTCGTCAAGTCTGCGTGCGAGACAGTTCGTAATGACTCTCGAAAACAGCACGTAGACGCGGCTCAGAAGGGAAATCGGTCTGTAGTTCGTCAAGAGAGTCACCTTTCTTGAAGATCATTCTCCGTGAAGAGCAGAATTAAAGAGCTTCTGAAGGACTATTAGTACCGGTTTTCCGCCCCTTTTCAGAAGCTCCGCTGTAATTTCATCCTTGCCTGGGGCCTTGCCATTGTTAAGGTGCTGGAAAGACGTTATAATTTTGCTCAGACTGATCTCCGGAATATCATCGACATAGAGACGGATAAGACCTGCTCTTGGATCGTTATTCACACTTGCTTGTGCCTTTTTTTTAAGAACAGGAGGCAAACGACGTCGTTTACCTGCCTCCTTTTATTTATCTGGTGCAAATATTGAAGATTTACGTTTTGATGACTCCTGCACACGTTCCAGGCATGTCCAGGAGAGGAGGAGATGCTGCTTTAAGAGCGATGAGCTGCTTGTTGGTTAATCCAGTGCATTTTGTACTGAGATGTACTATGCGCTCAGATTTGTTGCATTTCACTCCGGGGGAAATTTTCGTAATAGATTTATTACGGTTATCGCACTTGGTAGACATAGTAGGTAGTTTCGAAAACAAATTAAATAAACAACAAAAGCTTACGCGGTTATCGATAAGTATAATGCACACGACTTTTCGGCGGCGAATGTATGGTATCGGAAGTTCTGCCGCGATGTGCGTTCGTGAATTTTGACGGCTGGGATTAATCGGAACAATTCTTCAGAGCACAGCCCGTGGTAAATGCGAAAAAAATGCAAAGGGATGCAACATCTCTACGCAGCGCCAGTGAATTGAGCCGATCGGAAAGGACTGGGTCGTCAACGATTCGAGCCGCTCCGCGCTGGATGCGGTCAAGTGGAAGGAGCTGGCATTGGGAAGCCCCAGCCCAGAGATGGTAACAGTATTCCATGTGAGGCTGAACCTGCGCCTGATAAAGTTGCAGGCGTTGTGCCGGCATAAAATACTGTTCCGCTCTGCTGAGCACGCCAAGCTTTATGTAGGCCAATCTGGCCTTCTCTCCCAAGTGTCCACGAAACTGCACGTCACTCGATATGTCGATGCCAAGGATTCCGATACTGGGTGAGGCAACAAGGGAGTGGATTGAAACCGAGGAGATACGACAAAGGGGTTTTTTTAGCGGTAAACGCTAAAAAGAACCCCGAAGCTGTCTTCTGAGGATTAAACTGGACTAGATTTAGGCGCTTCGGCCTCAACGATGATCTGTACAGCTGCCCGTAAAACGTCTAAATCCCACTCAAGATTTGTGATTGCTACCAGTTTTCACCCTTGCGATCACTGAGACATCACTGAACAGTCGCCGTCGTGTAGTCATAATGAAGTCAATCTCATTTTTTGTCAAATGGTTGGGGCTCTATCAGGGCCACTTCCTATGGGGCCGTTTCTGTAAGAAACAGTTCATCATAAAAAGTCCCTCTTTCTTCATAAAGTCGGCCAGCTGGTGACCACTTGGATTCCATTGGCATATTCTAAATTGCCCTACCTTCAGCTCATCGTTCTCTCTTGTTCCTAGTATTGCGTTGAAGTCTCCCATTAATACTGTATAGTGGGTTTTAGAGTAATGCATGGCTCTAGATATATCCTCATCGGGATGTACCTGTATGACCTTCAGCGAATACCGTTCGGTGATTCTGAGTATAAGTTACGCAACCCTCGTCTACACACTCTCAATCTGTACAAGTGTTTAGTTGTTGACAATAAATCCGACACCTCCTTGGGACATATGGTCGCCCTTTTGGTGATATAATAAGTTGCCGGATTCGAGGATTACCATGTCTTCCCCCTCTCTTCGGATCTAGGATAATCCTATAATATTCCAACATAACTTGTTTATCTAGTCTTCCAGCTCCAGGATCTTCTCGTCAGTCCTCAGGATGCGTGCGTTATATGCTGCCAGGTCAATTCGTCTTAGGTGGCAACCGTACCTCCACCGGAGATTCTTAGCACGCCCTGCCCCACCGTTACTATGGTCACCACCGTAGCCAGGGATAGCGGGGCCGCAGAGGACTGAGGGTCGTGTCTTCGTAACTTTCATCAAGGGGGGTATAGTGCCATAGTTGTCGCGGTTTTTTTTGTTGTGTTTCTGTTATCAGAAATATGCTACTACCCATCTTCTGAATCAGATTGTCTCTGTCACCTCTTACGACACCCACGGGAAGATATGGGGTAGTGGGTATTCTTACCCGCCACTTCACGGGGTAATACCGTTAGCTTAGCATATTTTAGAGTTGTTGTAGGCAACTTAAAAGCATTAGAAGAATTTACAATTCTACTAAATGAGCTTGAGACCTTTAATACAAACGACTTTAAACATCATTACGTCTTACTAAGGACTAAATTTTGCCCCAGAAAGACTAGACTAGAAGCTGTTCGAGCTTAAAGAGGTTTGCACTACTTTCTAACGTAAGTTTTACTTAATTTTTTTTACAAGATAAGCATGAAAAACGAGCACACAGTCCACCTTATAGTGAGTGGATGCTGTGGCCCATAGACATCTACCATCTTTTCGCGACCAAGAATGCAAAACCAGGGTCCTTGTCGTTGCCTGAGGACTAAGATGGAATGCCTCGTTTCCACTTATAAAGGACTCCGTTTTCTTCACGCACCATACGAAACACAATAGGATTTAGCTGCTATTTTAAATTAGTATTCTGTGAGAGCGGTCGGTCCCACAGAATACTAATGTAAAATATATGAGCCATAAAGCATCTCCTAAATGAAAATAATACTAATAGGCTTATGCCAGCTCAAGATTATCCACAAACTATTTCTATTAGTTTGTTTATTTTTTCATAGATGCAAATAATGCCGAGGAATGACGAAGTATGAGAATTCATCAACCACTTACCATAAGGTGGACTGTGTGCTCGTTTGTCACCCTTATCCTATATAAAAAAAAATTCATTACCCCAAATAAGAACTGCAAGATGAGACAGAGGGAAACTGAAAAACAAACTGCGGTTGTCAACCCGCTAGCCAAGCGTTACAACTATATTACCCCTATGAAGCAATCTATTGGGAAGACCTATGTTCAGTAGCGTGTTTCAAGAAAATACTAATGCAAGGGTAACTTTTTATTAAAAATTATTAGTGTTCTTCATTGCAAAAACACTGCAAATCGTATTTGTGTATCTCCGACCTAGACCTAGAATATGATTGAATGAGCCGCGAGATGTGCGGATTTGCACTTGGATTATACACGCCTACCTTGTGTGCAGAAGTGAATACCAATAAGTCGGTAGTTTGTTTACATAGGGAACTATCTAAGTTTTTTAAAAATGGTGAGGTTGAACATTATTGTTTTAATCCGAAGCATGTGATTTTTTTTTAAATCAGGGTACAGTTAAAAAATATTAATTAAAAACTTAAAGCCGAGTTTAAAGACCTCAAGAGAAATTAAATAATTTCTTCTATTGTCAATAATTTAGAATTTCTGTTCTATTTTCAAATTATTTTTATTTTTAAACAGAAGTTAGGTTTTGCGACTGCTCTTGACTTTTAGATAATGACTCCGATAAAATATCAGCGTTGTGGATGTTCACTACAGCCCAAATTCGCAAATAAATGTATGGGGTAGTGGATATTTTTACACCGCCACTACATGATTAACGATAACGGATGCGTTTTACTTATATAAATTAAAAATAAAGAAACTGCTAGTCCCGGTACAATTATTAAGTGGCGAAGCTTGCGAAGACACTTATTAAGTGGCGAAGCTTGCGAAGACACTTATTGAGTGGCGAAGTTTGCGAAGACACTTATTGATTTCACGATGTCTGTCCGTCTGTCCGTCTGTCGCACGATTATCTCAAGAACGGTTTCAAATTTTCAAATTCTATTTACAGCAATCGATTACTGATCACCCAGGCATCTGAACCTCCTATTTTGAAACTGATTGCTCAACGGCAACCGTTAGAAACCGCTACAAAGCTGATTGCTTCGCCACTTTGCTATGCTGTTAGCTTGCTAAGTTTATTGATTTCACGATGTCTGTCCGTCTGTTCGTCTGTCCGTTTGTCCCACGATTATCTCGATAACAGTTTCGAATTTTCAAATTCTGTTTTCAGCAATCGATTACTGATCACCCAGGCATCTGAACCTCCTATTTTGAAACAGATTGCTCAACGGCAACCGTTAGAAACCGCTACAAAGCTGATTGCTTCGCCACTTTGCTATGCTGTTAGCTTGCTAGGTTTATTTATATTGTATTTATTGCTCACAAAAACTATTGTTTCGTGCAGGATTCGAGCCTGCGAGTTTTTGCGCCACCACAAAACACCAGAGATATTAATATAGTTGCCGCATATTGCTTAGCAGGCAGGTTAGCACCCGCAGCCTTTATACTATGGAGTTGTTATCAAGAGCTTCCTTCTGTCACTTCTTAGGCAATCATTGAATGTTATGAGGTAGTTGATTATCTTATGTCACCAATACACGACCCCAATTAAATTGGTTACTAGTTTTACTAAAATTCGCGTAAATATAAAAATTCTTATTTAATTATGTGGATCTTTATTTATTTAAGAGGTTTTACTAAAATAAAGATTTTAAAATTATACCTCTGAGCCCATGAAACTTCTAAAATCATCGTCCTTCTGTTGAAAATTATATTCAAGGCATATTTGTCACGGCAGCATTATTATAATTCAGCGGAGATATAAATCTTTCTTCAGACATAGCGAGTACTTTTGAAATTCTGTAACAAAACTTTGAGGTTAACACAAGTTTCTTAAAGTTTAAGGTACTGTCCGTAACGCGAATAGAAGACAATTCCATCAGACTCATAACTTTTAGGATTATTCATGCAGCATTATGTAACTTGGCGTGAAGTCCCATTTCAATATATTTTCAGTTTGTCTGTCTGCTTTATCTCTTTAAATAAAATCAATTGCTGTCCGTTAGTCTCGCTAAAACTCGAAAACAGCTGGAACGATTTTGATGATTTTTTATTTGTGTGTGGTGAGTGGGTCCCTGAATGGTTTAGATTCATAATTGGACCCGATAGGTGGCACTGATGTCGAGATCCAGAAATCATCTCCGTATAGCTATAAATATATATATATATATATATATATATATATATATATATAGCTATAAATATATATATATATATATATATATATATATATATATATATATATACATATATATATATATATATATATTATAATAATTTCTTATATTATGAAAAACTATTTTATTTTAGCAACAATACAATTTACATTGTTTAGCTAAATTTAATTGCAACGGCTTTGAAAGATTCGTTAGCACTAGGTCATAATATATAGGTTGTAGAGAAGACTGACGATCGCAGTTTTTTTTATAGAATAAGGGTGAAAAACGAGCACACAGTCCACCTGATGGTAAGTGGTTGCTGCGGCCCATAGACATCTACATCCATCCCCTGTTACAGATCAAAATGTAGATGCGTTTTCACCCGTGAGGACTAGGATGGAATGCCTCATTTCCAGTAAAAAGGGCCTCCGGCCACCTGCACTCACCAAGCGAAACGCGGGCCGATTGCGTAAAAAATATCTACTGAAAATTAAAAAAAATTATGTCACGAACGACACATGTTTGTATGTATAGATAAATCGACATAAATTCATACATACATATATACTTTTGAAAAACATAACCTTACATCTGTGGCAGTCGGGTAAAAATAAATTAAGTACGCAAACCAAACATTCGTATCACTATGTAACACTGGTGCGTTTACACCGCAGTATGCGCTCGGTTGTGAGACGTATGTACATACGCTGTACCTGTAGTTTTACTTTTTAATTGTAAAAAGGTTATGAAATAATAATTTTTTCAATTTATTGCTCTTATATTTATAATATTCTGTGGCTCAACTAAAGCGTGACCTAAATTACAAAGATCAAGCTGCTCTTTTAAATGAACTGGAGCTCACAGGCGTGCCATGAACAAAATGGAGAAAACCCGATGCATCTATTTTCTCTCGTCGCCCAAAAATTGGGCATTGAACTGGATGAAAGTGATGTAGTTAGTGTAGAGAGATCTGGTATGCGTCGTGATCGAGTGAGTACAGCCACTGAACCGCCGCGTCCGAGACCTACCATCATTCGCTTAGCGCGGCGTGCTATTCGCGACCAACTGTTGCGTGCCGCTGGCGTGCGACGAGGAGCCGATACGTCTGGGTTCAACATTAACGCTCATACAGTGCGCTTTTATTTAAATGAACGCCTGACGTACACTAACAAGCAACTTTTCTATAAGGTTAGACAGGAAGCGCAGCGAAACCACTGGCGTTATGTATGGACAAAAAATGGCAATATATTTGTAAGGCGTGATTCGATGTCGAGCAAACGGCGAATTCATATGGAGAGTGATATTGTAAAGGTTTTTGTATTGCTTAAATTTGATGTTTAATTTATTTAAATTTTGTTTTCTTTTAGATAGTAATGGTACACTTAGGTTATTTTTTGGCTCAGGCATTGTAACATTTGTATTTTTAATTGCTGTACTTTGTGTCCGTAGTATAAACAACTATATAAAGTTGTCAATATTTTATTTCACCTTATATAAACGTATATTTTTGTGTGAGATTATGTTTTAAGTAGGTTTTGTCTTGTTTCACGAACAATGCATGCTGTGAATTACGTTCAGCGATACCTCATAATTAAATTTTTTGCAATGATTTGTACGATAATTAACATACATGTCTGTTACGGCCTACGGCTGTTCCTACAAAGATCAAATCCTCCGGGGCCCATTTAGCAGAAGAATTAACAAACAGACGCAGGTCGGGCCTCGATATGGCCGCGTGGAATGTCTCTAACTACTATAACCTATATGGGAGCAAACTAGAAAGCAAAAGTACTTACCTGTATCAGGAGCCGACTTCGCTCCAAGGCTTGGGCAGGCCGTGAGTATGTGTAATGGTAGATAGAGAGGCCTGTACACTGATGTGTGAATGTGTGGGGCCTTGGCAAGTATAGGCGACCAGCAGCGGCCGAGTTCCAGGCTGCTCCAAAATCCTGCATCGCTCCAGGCAGCTCCAGCGCCGGACCACCTTTTTCTTCACTGTCACTGATTCAATCTCTTAGCTTCATTGTACGTTTGATTAAATTCACTTCGCCTAATTCCACACTCATCGCGGAATCGAACACGTGATACCCGACACGGCAACGGACAGTAGTTCAAAGTTCAATATTCAATGTCCCGGATTCACTTATCACAAATTATAACGATATCCTGACAATTAACCGGGAGAAGCTCATAAACAAGGAATGCGCGGATCGAATCCTAGATCGTATATCTCCTCCACGCGCGTACACTATTCCGCACTCTCGCACGAGTTAACTATCGCACAATTCACATATCTACGTGACGAAGAAACACGCGCCCAAATTCTGATTCCAGACAAGGGTCTAGAATCTGAATTTGATCAAACAAAACCCAGTCTCGCGCGAACTTCTGCAGCGCTAGCCCAAAAACCCGGCTTAACCCGGTCGCTCCTAGCAAGTCACTCTCACCTACCGTCTCGCCCGACCACCAAGACGCTGGAAAGCTCCCTTTCGCTGCCCCCTCCCCGACACACGCGTGACACCTGGTACGATCGGGCGATTGGCAAAGTCGAACGTGATTGGATGACGTTAAACATGACCAAATTTAGGCGTAAACAATGTCTGTTATTTCTCCTTATGCAACTTTACAAGTATAGCGGTTCTTCAATCCTACGAATATTTGAATTTTGGAGAAGGTGACATTCTTTTATATAATATCTTTCAATCACACTTGGATTTATTTACACGTTACACTTACGGCCTACAAGTATTTAAGAGTACTTTTTTAATTGTAAGCAATATTATACAATGTATAAGCATGTGGTTACCTTACTCGGTGTACTATTCTTATTTAAATACAAGACCGATTTATATTATTTCTCATGTGTATAACCTAATGCAATGTACAGTACATCTTAGTATAAATCTACACATTACATTCTTCTTAACAATTCCAACACATTCACACTTTTCACACAAACATTTTTTAAATATCATACAAAAGGACGTTACCCAGTTAAGTAAAATAAGCTCAATAGTACTGCTAATTGAAATGTTTTTATCGGAAAAACAACATTAATTTAATTATTTTTTTTTATATTTAAATAAATTTCGCTGACGTAAATAACTTAAATAATTAAGACAACTTCCAACAAATAGATCTTCAAATCTGTGAACCTGAATCATGTATAAATTTTATATTGAATCCATCCGTATACTTAAAAATATTACAATTAAACATACGAAGCTTAAACAAAAACTTTAACAGCTTAATCCTGTTACTACATAGGATAAAATTTGACTGTGATAATTTAATCCTTTTGGAATGTTGGCTATCATGTTTCATTAACCTTCTGGTTATCCCAGGATACATCTCCTTTAAAACTATGATGAATAATAATCAAAACGAAGGTGGTATCGTTATGATAAAGAAAGAATTAAAATTTGAAGTAGAGAAACTTAATAAATCTGAAGCGAACTCCCTATTAATATATATATATATATATATATTTATATATATATATATATATATATATATATATATATATATATATATATATATATATATATATCCCCTAGCTACCTATCGCTGGATAAATTCCTACTTTCGTTACAAAACACTTTAACAGAACTATCTTCTTTTAAAAATACTTTCCTGGTGGGTGATTTAAATATTAACATTGCTGAGCTTAATTCGCTGTCATCCAATTACTTAGAAGTTCTGGCTTTCTATGGAATGATACCGGCATATTATCATCCCACTAGGGGTAATAGCTACCTTAACCATGTAATTCTAAAGACGAAACTTAACTTCCATTACTGACCACGAACCGGTTCTTTTCTGCGTTAAATCCATAAAACAAAATATTAACAATAAAAATAATTTCGATAACTATATGAAGATATAAAAACCTAAATTTTAATGAGATATATAATAATGAACTTAATCCAAATCAATCAATACTCTTTATTATTGAACACATACAAAAAATAATTGTTAATAATTCAATAAAAATTAGAATACCCCGAAGCAAAATCACAATAAATCCAACCAGAGATAGAATGCATTATAAATTAAATAAAGATCCTCAAAATGAAATTTTAAAATGTACTTATAAGCGATACAGAAATTTTTGTAATGATATATTAAAAAAACAAAAGAATAATTATGAAAGAAATGAATTGAAAGCTGCTGGAAATCATAATAAAAAATTTTGGAATGTTGTTAAAAGTATAAATAACTTAAATAAACCAAAAGAGCTACCAGCTGAACTTCTCAAGATTGAAAATAACCCGCTTAGTTCCGTTAATTTTATAAACACTTTTTTTGCAAATATAGGCTCAAGACAAGTTATGTCAAATAAACTTAAAACAGATCTTCCGCTTCTTCCTACTACTATAAATCCTGTAACAGTCAAAAGTAAGTCTTTTGTCCTATTTAAAACAAATGAAGAAGAACTCGAACGTCTCATTCTTAATCTTAAGACTGATTGTGGTGCTAGTTTGGATGGTATTACGCCAAAATTTTTAAAATGTCTTAAAGAATTCATAATCCCCCCACTTAATCATAACTTTTATAGGTATTTTTCCAACAATTTTAAAAAGATCCATCACAAATCCAATTTTTAAGAACGGAAAGCTTGACATCATCACTAACTATCGTCCAATATCGTTACTCCCGTCTATATCCAAGCTCCTTGAAAGAATAATAAACACTAGACTTATAAAATATTTAGAAGATAATGAAATTATCTCAAATGGTCAATTCGGTTTTCGAAAGAGTAAATCAACTACGGACGCTATAAATATTTTGACAGAATTTATTATGCAAAAATTAGACTCCAATAAAAAATGTATCACAGTCTTTATTGATCTCCAAAAAGCTTTTGACACTATTTCATCTTCTAAACTGATTGAGAAACTTGAAAAAATGGGTATTAGAAATGTACAATTACAACTTTTCAGAGATTACCTACAAATTTGCTCACAAGGAGTTAGGATAGAAGAGATTTTTAGTAATGAAAGACCAATCAATTACGGAGTACCACAAGGAATAGTATTCTAGGTCCAACTCTCTTCCTTTGCTACATAAACGATCTTTGTCAATTAAACATCCCAAATTGTAAAATAATCTCATATGCTGACGACACAACCCTCTCGTTTTACGGTGACTCTTGGGCTTGCTCTAAATAGTCTCACTTTAAATTCCGATAAAACCAAATATATAATGTTTTCCATCCGAAATTCAACCTGTATTACAAATAAATTTAAAATCAGAGCACATTCAAGTGATAGAATGTTTATTAGGGATTTTTATTATTTTTATTGGGGTATCGATGTAGCATTCGATGATGCGCCATTCGACATCCTTCTACACCATATTTCTTTCGCCCTACACTTTGACCTCCTATGGTAAGGTGTCAAACATTGGAAACATATATTAGCTCTTATTACCGCTTCCCATTTTCCGCGGTTATTCATGTTCTTAAATTTGTAACAGCTCACTATGGAGTACTCCTTGTTTTATTTAACACAGCTGCGTGTTACCCGACTTGCAGGTTTATCCTGAATTGTCATAACCACTTGTCGGTCGTGCCTCTTATAATCTCAGCGTTCATAATGCTTACTATTAATACGGTCGCGTACAGACCCCTTTACGGTGAATACGCTTCGCTTCCCCATTTCAGGATGCTTCCGTGTTTCAGGCACGTTTTCATTGCTGAATGATGCTCCAAATTGTTCACTCAACGAATTTAAAAATTTAGCCATCTTCTTCAGCTCTGGTTACATGGAATGTTGAGCTCGATATTCGAACCATTTAGTTTTTTTTATAGAAATGGGTGACAAACGAGCACACAGTCCACCTGATGGTAAGTGGTTGCTGTGGCCTATAGACATTTACATTTATCCTCGTTTGCGAATCAAAATGCAGATGCATTGTCACCCGTGAGGACTAAGATGGAAACGAGCCTCCCTCCGGAAAGCGAGCAAGGGAGGTGGTGAATGCTCTAAGCATACCACGACAGCCGGCTATCGTGAAAAAAGTCCGGATGTATTGGAAATCGTGTTCGCTAGGAACGTCAACTGCCCGATAGTGGTAGAGCTGCTGTACGACCCGAGTTCACAGCACCTCCCGATTCTGATAACCCTTGGCCTCAAGGCGGTTACCACGCTGCCCAGAGCTTTTTTACCAAGATTAACTGGATGCTCTATCATTAACACCTGCAGGTTAGTTACCTCCAGCATACACTCCAATCAACTCAGCGAACGACATAGAGGCCGCTGCAACTAGAATAACGAAAACCATCCAAGAAGCCCTCAACGCGGCCTGTACGATCGTCCCTCTAACACATCGTACAGAAGAGCTACCAAAGCTCAACCAAAAACGAGCGCTGAGGAAGCTCTGGGCTCGCACTCGCTCCCCACGCATCAAATGTAGATTAAATACACTGACAGATGAGCTGTCGGTTGCAATCTAGGCCTACAGAGGAAAGGCCTGGGAGCGGCGCATATGGAAAGTCGAAGATCAGGAAGCCTCGCTTTACAAATTGAACCGACAGATAACTAAGACTAAACCCCCCGTCTGCCCACTGACCAACAGCGCGGGCCGGCCTTGTTACGAGGCCAAAGGCAGAGCGGATATCCTAGTCGAGCACTTCGAGGAGTAATTTATGCCAAACCCAGCAAGTGCGGAGTATATGGAGCTTCATACCCAAAAGGAGAGCCGCGTATGGGAGCTCCTGTCGTCGCCCGCGCCATCGCTTGCAGGAGAGTGGTTCATCTCCCCCGCTGAATTGCGTAGGACGATAGCCCGCCTGCAACCGAGGAAGGAGCCGGGGCACGACCGGGTCACGAACGCTGCATTCGACAGCTTCATTCTTCCCGGAGGACTGGAAGAAAGGCGAAGTCATAGTTCTGCCGAAACCCGGGAAGGACAGGCGTAGAGCACATAGTTACAAACCTATAACGCTGCTACCGCACATAGCCAAATTATTTGAACCTAATACCTTAAGAAGAATCCGCCCGTGCATCCAACTGCGGGCGGAACATGAATTTAGGAGCGGGAATTCCACAACAACACAGCTGATCAGAGTGCTGCACCACCCAGCAGCTGACAATAACCGGGATCGCACGTCATTGGGCATCTTCCTCGATATCGAGAAGGCATTCGACAGGGTGTGGGATTCTGGTTTACTCTATAAGATGAAACAACAAACGAGTGTCCCTCCGGCTATGCTGCGGCTAGTGGCGTCGTTTCTAGCCGACCGGAGCTTCTACGTCGGTGTCGAAGATGTCGAATCCGCAGTAAAACCCATGAGAGCTGGCGTACCACAGGGCAGCTGTCTTTCGCCGATCCTGTACGCGGCTTATACTAATGACACCCCTACTCTAGCAGGACACCTACGTGAATGGGAGGATGACGTAGAGCTGGCGCTATATGCGGATGATAGTGTAACGACCCCCCCCCCCCTTCTTTCTCTTCTATCTCTTTATACTTATACTTGTATTTCTTTAGAATCTATATCTATAAGATATATAAATATATCTAATTTACATGACCAGTATATTAACCATATATTGATCTTTCTAAAGGTTTAAATATAGGCCGTTTAATAAATTTATGGCGTGATCGTCTTAGTTAGGACCCTTATTTAAGTTGTGTTTGCATAGTAACTTAGTTTTTTTAGGTGTATCTTGGAAGAATGAATATTCACGAGAGCAATCGAAAGCTGTTGGTAGCGTCTTATAAGCTAAAGAACCCCGTTCACGAGGACAGAGCTCAAAAAAAGTTAAGAATAATAAATAATTTCTACTCCACTTGTATCTGGTTAACAACAATCAATTCCTTATTAAGTAATACTTTCCCGCTTGGAAAAGGCTCACAATATTTATATCAAATACCAGATACAAGGGCTTCGCTCTCCCACATTTTAAAAAAAAATGTAGAGGAGGCACACGGCTCCGCACACGCCGTGCACGGTGAGCGCCAACCATTTTAATGCGTTCCCCCCGAAGGGAACGTTAAGTTGGGAACAGAACCGTAGTCCACAGCAAAATAACTGGCGTACCAGTAAATGAGGACTTGGCCCCTTGATAGTGCGTAAGCACAAACATCGACCAAAGTCGCGCATGTTAATGCGTGTAAACGCCATACAGAATACGATCAAATCCAGCCACAGTGAATGTACGTCACACGGGTTAGGCAACAATAGGCACACTGGCCATAAAAAGCCCTCCGTGAGCGCCACCACCTGCCAGACCGCCATTCCTGCAGACGTGATGTAAGTGTAAGGCATCACCACCAATTGCATGGTCAACACGGCCAATTGGCCGAAGAGCGTGTCATGAGTCCCACGTTGAGCGGCTTTCGGCCGCCGCCTTGAGAGCCTCCTCAGATTCTCCCTCCAGCTACCACCCGCATGAGGTCGATACATATGCTCCACCAACCAATACAATGGCAGATATAGCCAATAGGCAGTTATAAGATAATAGTAATAATTCGCCATCAGAAAGGGTTTGTGTGACTAACGTTATGTATATGCATTTTTCGATCATGTTTGTCTCACCCACCAACAAGTTGCCTTCAGTCTTTCAAAGATGGGAACTGTTTAGGCCCAAACATGGTAATTTGAGACGGCAGCCAATCGTCTTTGACTTAGCGAATCGCCCAATGGTGTGAGGTGACGCGCGCGTTGCCGGGAGGGGGCAGCGGTATGCAGCTTCCCGGCGTTCGGCGTTCGTGGGCGAGAAGAGTGGCTTGAGAGCAGCGGCGAAGTCGATCAACGTATTTTTTTATGACCGCTGCAGCGATTTCGCGCGACAAGTTTTGGTTTTATAGTCTAGATTTTTAGTATTTGTGCGCGCTTAATTCGCTATTGAATTTGTGGTTTAGTGAAGACCGCCTCTGATTAGTTTGCATAAGTTGTAAGCTCGTGACAAGAGGCTTGTATTGTATTTGACTGTTTAAAGTAATTTCGTTTGAAAGTAATTGCGTCAATTGTATAGTGATTGCGTGTTGAAGTGCATTTTGCAATATTTAACTTGCTTGTGTGACGGGGAACTTTGCGCGCACGCCGAGTAGAGATACGATATGGAATTTGAAGCTTGCATTCCGTTTCGAAAGTGTGGCCAGGTTAATAGTTTTCGGAAGTCATTGTTTAATTACACCGTCGCGTAAAGAGCCTTTTGTGTGTTGACTCGGTAGTTAGTTGCGTGTCAGCTAGGCTGATTTTGAATTCTTATTGCGGCGAAGTATTTAATATCGTACGAAGGAATTTAGTTTGTTGTTTAAGAACGCTGAACTTTGAGACTCGAGAAGAGGCCGCGTTCGATCCCGTGTTTGTAAATTTGTGCTACGTAAACCCGGAACCTTGAATATTGAACTTTGGACTACTGTTCGTTACTTGTGTTGGGTACTTCGTGTTTTGATTTCAATGATCGTTGAATTGGTTGACTTTGAAGTTAGTTAAATGTACGGTAAATTTGATAGATTGAAATAGTGAAATGAAAAAAGAAGTTGTCAATTGGTGACGTCCGCTGGAGTGATACAACATGGTGGGGCAGCATCGGACCAGGCTGCTACCCGGTCACCTCAGCTGGGTCAGGTCACATAAATAAACACTACTACAAACCACTTACATGCACCTACACCTACCTACGGCCTGACCGAGCCTTGGGACGGTCTGAGCTTCGGAACCAGGTACGTACTATTTGTTTACCTAGCCTTATATTTATTGCGTAGAATGATCAGTCCATAGGCATTTGAGCCCCACACTTAGTTGTCCGTCGAATCTAACAGCTTTATGGGCCCCTGTATGATCGACCTTTGTCTGGGCAACTAGGTGCGTGTACAGGAACTTTATAGAGATATATAATTATGTTGTTATATAAAACATCATGGAGGTCAGACAGTCTGCAGCCCTGCAATGAAAGGACCCGACTTGGGCAAAGCTACTTAGGTTGTGAGTCAAAATAAGACTCAGGGAGCGCCATTGAGAATAGCGACCCGCCAAACAACCATCGCAGAGACGCAATTCTGCAGAACGAAACAAGCATCAATACGACTATCGTCGAGCTTACACTATCCCAAGGTCCTTCATACAATGATTTCTTATATTTACAAGACCAGTACACATTTAAATAAATCTAATTTTGCGGATTTGATCGCGTATATTAACTTATTTTACATTCCCGACGTTTCAAGCACTTTATGGTCACGAGGGGGACTGAGGTGTATGACGTCTCAATGTCATAGTAACCCAGGGCTACCTCCAGATTAAAAATTATTAATTTTCGTTCCGATCTACGTAGTACGAACTTACAGTATCATGAAGACTTGCAGTTGTATGCTTGGGTTGATATATAATTTTATTAATTATGGGATCCCAAGCAGATGGTAGCACCCAGCCATCTTCTCTATTGAAATTAGGTTGTTTCTTGATTTTAATAGCCCCGCGAATCATCCTTGGAAGGAATCGGTGTTTCTTTAGCGAGGATTTGTGGTCTATCAAATCAAATGTAAAGACGGGGGCAATCCTGTACGTGTTCACAGACTGCAGACTTCCCTGAGCGTCTATTATTCACATCAACTGTGTTTTTTAACGCGGGTTTTCATGGATATTTTAGTTTGTCCTATATAAGAGAGACCACATTCACAATCAAGCTTGTACACTCCTGCATATTGTAGAGGAATATTACACTCGACTGATGGTAAAACTGACTAATCTTTTTCGGCGGCTTGAATTATGTTTTAATGGAAGCACGCTTCATGATGTAGCCAATCTTGTCAGTGACACCTCTGACATATGGCAGTACAGCAGAAACTCGCTCAACTGTGGCCGGCTTCACTCGTTCACTGTGACGTAGGCGCGGGACCAGAAGCTTATTTTTTCATGGATATTTTAGTTTGTCCTATATAAGAGAGACCACATTCACAATCAAGCTTGTACACTACTGCATATTGTAGAGGAATATTACACTCGACTGATGGTAAAAACTGACTAATCTTCTTCGGCGGCTTGAATTATGTTTTAATGGAAGCACGCTTCATGATGTAGCCAATCTTGTCAGTGACACCTCTGACATATGGCAGTACAGCAGGCACTCGCTCAACTGTGGCCGGCTTCACTCGTTCACTGTGACGTAGGCGCGGGACCAGAAGCTTATTGTCGTGCAAAACTTGCTTGACGTGTTGGAGCTCGGCGGCCAGGTGTTTACTGTCACAGATCCCTCGTGCTCTCTGAAACAAAGATTTACCCACGGTAGCTAACTGTGAAAGATGGTGGTGAGAATCACCATTTAAATATCTATCTGTATGGGTCTTTTTTTTTTCACAGTGTCGCTCAAGGTGTTATCAGGATCCTGAATTACTAACACATCCAGAAAAGCTAAAGAATTGTTTGCCTCGAACTCCATTATGAACTGAATTTTAGAATTCAAGGAGTTAAGATGGTTTAGAAATGCAGTTACTTTATCTAAAGGTAAAATTGTGAAAATGTCGTCTACGTACCGCTTGTAGAATCTTGGGTTTACGGGAGAAGTAAGAAGGACTTTCTCCTCAAAGTCCTTCATGAATATATCGGCAACAATGGGAGATACAGGTGAGCCCATTGCCACTCCATCTACTTGCTTGTAGAACTTCTCCTTCCACAATAGGTAGTCAGATGTAAGGCAGTGTCTGAGTAATACCGCATATTCTACGGGCATGTTGTTTTCTTCTAGCCTTCTAGTCTCGAACTCGATAGTTGAAGACTGCATCTCGAATCGAGATGCAGTCTTCAACAGGTAGGCATGTGGGTGGTGGTGTGTTGGTTCGTTAGACCTTACTATCATAAGTCCATAATGTAGGACTAGTCATTGTGCAATCTTACTACTAGCAGTCGGTCAGCCGACCACCCTATATATATGTACAACCTTGGGTGTGCGTCTCCGGCAACGCACCCATATAAGGGAATATTACAAGAACACCTTCATCAACTTAGTTTTCCGATTATTACAAGAACACTTTCATCAACTTAGAAAATTTTGATCCGTTTTCTCTATTATATTACAAATGTTATTTATCTTTATTATTGCAATATAATCGACTTGTATTTATATAATTTAATACATTTTGAATATTTTAAACAGATTTTTAATAAATTTAGAGATTTTTAGAGACAATTGATGCATTAACTATACTATAATATTCAATATTCCAAATGAACATATTTGAACTTTAAACTTATTATATGCATTTTAATTTTTAATAATATAATTTCTATGACATTTTTAAATGTCTTTATAATAAATTTAATTATTATTTATTATTAATAATTATGAAGCGTCACAATAGCGCCTACTTCACCTCGTCCAGAAGACCCCATCTCGCCGTCACCAAGATGCAGTGCCTGCTGGACCTGCTGCCACCGTGGCTGGATGAGAAGAGGATGGCTGTAAATGTTGGGAAAACGGCCGCCCTTCTCACCTGCCGCTACCGGAACTTCCCGCCCCCGTTGACGCTAAGAGGCCAGGAGATTGAAGTACGAGAAGGCCGTGACCTACCTTAAGTGCTGGATTGACAGGATGCTGCGCATGACCGCGCACATCGACATCGTCGTCCGCAATGCCAGATGTGATCGCGGCGATGCTCCGTCCAGTCCTGGCATCCAAGTTCACCATCAAGACGAAGATCCAAATTTATAAAACGTACATTCGACCGAAGATTACTTACGCCGCCCCGGCCTGGTTCGCACTCCTGAGCGAACGGCAGTGGCATCGGCTGCAGGTTCAGCAGAACCAATCCCTACGGACAATCGTCGGTGCAGCTCGCTGCGTCCGGAATGACGTCATAGCGGCCAACCTAAAGATGGAGAGCATACAGGAATTCGTGGTCCGACTGGCGCGCGGTATGTTTAACCGCGCCGACAACGGGCCTCATGAACATCTTAACAACTTTACTCCCCTACATGCTCGACCACCGGACGGGCGACCTCTAACAAAAGAACTCCTCTCTATAGCGATTATAGAGTCGAGTGATAACCCACAATGCCGCAGATAGGCCAACTTAGACTCCCGCCTATATAGGCCAAATTATACGCCTATAGTGCCGTGTAGTGGCGGTTAAGTATATCCACTACCCCATATCATCCTGTGGGTGTCGTAAAAGGCGACAAAGGGAAACAGGCAGGAGATGGGCAGCAGCATCTTCCTGATAATAGCCAAAATTACAATAAAAAAAACTGCGGTTGCCAACCCGTTCGTCAAGCGTGGTAACTATGGCAAATACCCCCATGGTAAAAGTAACAAAAAGACGGCCCCCAGTCCCCGGCGGCCCCGCTATTCCTGGCTACAGTGGCGACCATAGCAACGGCCACCAACATGGGTGAAGCCATAAAAATAGTCCCTCAATCGATTGACGACTTTCGCCGCCTTACAAGGCTATTTACATCCGAAAGTGTGTCCTACCACACGTACGTTCTTCCGGAAGAGCGCAAAGCCAGGGCCGTGATCCGCAGCATCCCTTTCAAACTCACCAACGAGGACATCCTTGAAGACCTTAAGTCCCAAGGATTCCCCTTGAGGCCGTGCACAAAATGCACAGCAACAAGGTCAAGCTCCCCGCTTGCCCTTGTAATTCTAACGAACGTGCGAGAGGCAAAAGCCATCTTCCGGCAGGTACGCACAGTGTGCAGCCTGTCGAGAGCGAGGGTTGAGCCCCCACATAGGCGCGCATTCCCGGCGCAGTGCCACCGCTGCTAACTTTATGGTCATGCGGCGGCCAACAGCTCTGCCCCACCCAGGTGCGTTAAGTGCCTAGACCCACACAGCTCGAAAGAGTGTCCTCGGCCCCAAAACGCCGAATCTCCATCCCTCCCCCGTGCGTCCTATGCCAGCAATCAGGCCACCCGGCGAATTATAGAGGATGCCCCTGCGCACCTCATCCTCGTTCCAGTAGGCAAGCTCCAACGCCGGTCAATGATAGATCATTCCCGGTTCTCTACTGTAGAATGCCCCAGCAGGGCCTTTCTCAGCCCCTTCAGCCCCTTCCCCCCGACCCTCTCAGGATCCCCCAAGGCCCCCCAGGGCTCTCTTCGGCCCCCTCCGGGCCGAACACAGCCTTCGCAGCCTCCAGACTTCCCCTGGTGCCCCAAAACGGCCGACCCACCGCGGACATCCTCCGCCCCATAACAGGCACAGCCCTCAATGGTTGATGACCTAAATACGGTTTATTCCGCTATTAGGGACATCGACATTGGGGAGATTTCTGTCTTAGCCCGCAAGCTGCGCGCTGCTCCCTCAGGACCGTCTCCTCGCTCTTGCAGAGAATCACAATGTTTTGTGCTCCCTGTCACTTTAATTTATTTCATTTAAATTAAATTTAATTAAATAAATTAAAAGTTGCATTATATAATGGCGGAGCACTCTGCTTTTACAAAATCTCACGGTCGTATCAAGCCTAAAGGTTTATCGTTATTTATCGTTATCGTTTTTAACATTCGCGGTTTGCGAAATAACCTCCAAGAGCTTAAGCTCTTTCTTCGAGATCGCTAAGCCGATTTCCTCCTCCTACAGGAAACGAATCTCAAAATTAAAGACATTAAAGGTCATTTCCCCACCCGACCACCAAGGCGGCGGTACGGCCATTTATTACAAGACACTTCATTGCTCTCCCATTTCTACTCCGCAGCTTATCAACATGGAAGCCATGGTATGCAGGCTAGCTATGACTGGACATCAGTCCATCGTCATAGCCTCCTGCTACATCCCCAGTGGAACCCTCCCCACAAAAAAGATTTTGAGTTCTTATCACTAGGCAATTCAGTCATTATGTTTGGAGATTTTAACTCCAAGCATACTGAATGGACCTGCCGTACTGCCTCTCGTAGTGACAAGCAACTGCTTGATATCACGCAGTCTCTTGACCTTACCATCCACAGCCCCCTCGGTGTCACTCACTATCCCGACATCACCGACCACGCTCCCGATGTGCTAGACTTTGCGTTAATCAAAAGAGTTTCCCTCAACCTCAGGGCAATCGAGACACTAGACGGTCTAGGATCCGACCACCGACTGGTATCCCTCATTCTTGGCCATGAGCCACCTCTTCCAACCCCCTCCGCGAAAACCTTCATTAATTGAAAGGGCTTCAAGGAGTCCCTAACTAAAGCTCTGGACTCACAGGACTCCCACATATCTCCCTCTAATCGGACTTAGACAGTCCCGAAAAAATCGACACCGCGGTCGATTCACTCTCCACCCTTATTAAATCCTCCCTTAAGGAGAATGAAAGAGTCGTGCCGGTTGCTAATAATGATGGGCTTCCCCTACACATTAGCAGCCTATTGAAAACCAAGAGAGCTGCTTTCCGGAGAGCAGCAATCTATTTCACCCCCGAATATAGGCGTACGGCCAATCGTCTTCAACGAGAAGTCCGTTTCCGTCTCTCCGAACTTCGAGACCTCGAAAAGAGTAAGCTCATGGAGAATATCTCTCCTTCTCACACAGCGTACTATCAGATGGCAAGAGCCCTCCGCATAGACGCTATCACCCACACTCCCGTCTCTCCCGTCCTGACGGTACGGTTGCCTTTGAGGACGAGGAAAAGGCTGAGTGCTTTGCAGACAGCATTGCCGCACAATGCTCTCCTAGCTCTCAACCCATCGACTCCTCACACATCCTGGCAGTGGAGGATGAGGTCCGCCGCCGGGACTCACCCCCTACAGCCTCTGACCCTATCACTATGTCCAGTGATGAGATTTCATCCCTCATCAAAGGACATAAGCCCGAAAAGTCTCCAGGCGCGGATGGCATCTTCTACCAAGCTCTTAAACACTTTCCTGAGCAGGTTTTAACCGTTTTAACTATTATCTTCAACGCCTGCTTCAATCTTAGTTATTTTCCCACTACGTGGAAAGTGGCAACTGTCATTGGTATTCCCAAGCCAGGCAAGCCTCTCAACCTCCCCTCCAGTCATCGTCCCATTAGCCTCCTCAAGGCCATGGGCAAACTCTTCGAAAGAGTTATCCTCACTCGCATGAGACTCCATCTGTTTCCCACAGACGGTGACCCTCTTATCGTCCCCCATCAATTTGGTTTCCGAGCGAAACATTCTTGTCCCCAATAAGTTCACCGTATTGTGGAATATATTCTCAGCGGTTTTTATTCTCGTCGTCATAAGACCATCGCGGTCTTTTTCGACATTGCTAAAGCTTTCGATAGAGTCTGGCATGAAGGCCTTATCTACAAACTATACAGAATAGGTCTCCCCGATCATCTAGTACGCCTCTTGGCCTCTTACATGAAGCATCGTACCTTTCGTTTTAAACACGGAGGCACGATCTGTAGTGTTATGCTACTTACTTATCATTTTACATTAATTTAAATCCATTTTTCCATTCTGTTTCAATTCTCTGCATTCACTTCAAATCGGGATATTTTACATCACCTTTATTTCCATAGGATCCTGTAACGATTTCAAACCATAAGAACACAATCACAAATCATTTCTACTTCGTATTTCCACATTATCAGCACTTTTAAATTGGTGTCAATGAAGTCTACCTTTTTTCGATCTTTTAGTTAGTTTTCCGTAACTATACAATTTCGGGCTTTGTGGGTAGTTGCGCTACCTTTTTTCCTATTTCAATAATATCTCCTTTTCCACTTAAATCTTTCCATTTTCTTATAACAAGCCTAAAACTAAAATTTGACATGTTCTGTTACTGATGTTTATTTGGTCTCCATGGAAATTATATTCAAATTTGTTACCGGTCTGTAGTTTCTATTTCGATAATTCCACATAAATACTTTTTCCTCTTGACCATTTACAAAAAATTTGCGTTTAATTTAAATAATTTTTCCGTTCTCTCTAGAAAGATATAAAAGCCGAACAATCGGTGAAGAAATTCAGTCTTGCTTCAGTTCTCGTATCGGAAGCATCTTCTAAAGGCCTTATCCCGGGGCCGCCCAGCCCCGGGATCCTGCAAGCCTCTATCCTGCCTGAAGCCACTGGACTCTACGATCCGTTGCTCTGCCTGAAGTCGCCGGATCCTACAAAACGTTGCTCTGCCTGAAGTCGCCGAGATCCCACAAGTCTCTACTCTACCTGGAGTCGCCGGAACCTACAAACCTCTGTTCCGCCCGAAATCACCGGAACCTACAAACCTCTGTCCCGCCTGCAGTCACCGGATCCTGCAGGCCACTGCGCTGTCTGAAGTCGCTGAGGATCCTGCAAGCTCCTGTCTGGGCTGAAGTCGCCGATCCTGCAATCGCCGCATTCACCTGAGGTCGTCGCCTAGAGACGTCCACGCCTACCCACCTACGCCGTGCGTGCTCGTTCCAGGCGCTGAGAGCACGCTTGGGATCTTCGGACTCAGCTACGACATAAATCTTTTTTTATTACCTTTTTTTTAAATATAATTTGTAAATCACATCATCCATCATCTTCATATTTCATTTTTTTTTATAAAATTGTAAATACTCTTTTAAAAACTTAAATATATTATTGTCTTGGTCTATTTGGTTGTTTTGCGTATCGTAGGTTAGGTTTTCCTTCTCTTTTAATTGTCGCTTCACGACAGTTTGGCGCCCAACGTAAAAGTCCTCTTTCTCTCTTAATTCTTTACCTTTACTGCGCCTTGTCTAGTTCCTTTTGATTTAATTGCTTTCCCTTTTGTTCTTAACTTACTATTCATCATTCATTTACACATCCTTTTCATACCTTCAAAATTCTAAAACCAAACTTCTTCTAGTTTTTCAACTTATCTGGATTATATTTAGGCCTACATATAACACTTCACTTACATTCATCACTCTAAGTTACATTCATCACTCTAATATTTTTTATTCTAGATAACTTAGAGGTACGATTTTTAATAATATTTTTATTTCTTAAACTTAACTTTACAATTTGCACTTTATATTAAATTGTTTTTGAAAGCTGAAGCGAAACAAACCATTACTTTTCTAAACTTTTATTAACCATGTTTTTTACAGATTAGAGCGAATAGATACTGACTTATATCCAGACTTTAAAGCTAATTTCGAGACTTTGAAGATGAAATATGACGCTATGGCTAAACAATTCGAATCCTTGACTCCACCTTCAACTGAAAATGACGTTCCATCACTTGACCCTCCTGATGACCCGACTGTTACGGTTGACCCGACTGTCACGGAACTCCCTCTTGTTTCTCAAACTTCTATTCAGGTCCATACCCCGTATCCTCCACCACCACCTCAATCTTTTTCTCCATCCAACGTCTTCAAAGATCTGAAAAGACACACCTTCAATGGTAAAAGCTGTCCAAGATCCTTTCTTCAAAAACTGGAAGAATACTGTATAGCTCGTGGCTTGTCCAAAGACTTGTTGATTTCACAAGCGTTTGAAATTTTCACTGACAATGCTCTTCATTGGTTCAGATTTAAATATAATCAGAATCCAAACTTAACGTGGAACGAACTTTCTTCATTATTAATCAAAGAATTTGGTGGTTTTGATTATGATCACAAACTTTTAGAAGCGATTAGGAATCGAACTCAAGGTCGAGATGAACCTATTGTCATCTATATTTCCATCATGTCTGGAATGTTTTCTCGTCTTTCGAAGAAACTTTCTGAAACAGAACAATTGGAGATTATTTTGAGGAATATTCGCCCATGTTATTCTGTCTTCGTAGCTCTAAAAGACATTGACTCTATCGACTCTCTTTTGGCTACTTGCCAAAACTATGAAAAATTCCTAGACAGAGACAAACAATTTAAAGAACGAAATGTACAACAAAGTCCTCTTATTTCTGAATTCAACTACAAGCATTCCACTTCAAGTTCAGTTGACTCTTCAAATTCTTCTAATAACTCAAGACCTTCTCCTCCCCTCATGAATAAATTCACTTCATCCTACAAATACCCTTCTAGGCAAGTTAATAGTCTCTCTCAAACCAAAGCTCCTCAAGAAAGCTCCTTTTGTGTTCGCTGTCGTAAACAAGGTCATTCTTTAAACACTTGTACTCAACCACGATTCGTGATTTGTTTCAAATGTGGTCTTAAAGGTTTTAAAACTGCAGATTGCCCTACTTGTTCTCCCAAACCTAATACTAGTTCAAAAAACTAACTACTGACTTGAAAAGTAACTTAAACTTTGATAACGACGATTGGACTAATTGGATTAAAACAATTCAAAACTTCTTTTCTTGTTACAAAATCTCTTCTACACTCTACTCCAAGGAACAAGATCTTAATCGTCCATTCGTTAATGTCAAAATTTATAACTTAACTTTATCTGGTTTACTAGATTCTGGCAGTTCAGTAACTATTCTGGATAATAATTCTCATTTGGAAATTCTTAAACTGGGCTGCAAACTTTTCAAGTCAGATCTTATTACTGTCTCTACTGCTAATAATCAAAAAATTAATTCCTTGGGTTATTTTGACTTACCTGTTCATTTTAATAATCAAACTCATTTAATTAAAGCTTATGTTTTCGCTGAAATATTTCCTTCGCTAATATTAGGTATTGACTTTTGGAGAAAATTTAATCTTTTACCTAGTGTTTTATCTTCTCTTAACTTTACAGAATCTAAATGTTCTGCTATCGAAACTAAAGATACTAAAGTTTTACCTTATGAGCATTTAACTCCTAACCAAAAGAACATCGCTAACGACATCATCCAACGCTTCAAAACAATTTCTTTTGAGGAAAAAGGTATCCTGGGAAGCACACATTTAATCACCCACAAGATTGATACTGGTGATTCTCTTCCAATCAAACAAAGATGTTATAGACTGTCTCCTGAAAAACAAAAGGCGTTAATTAATGAAGTTGACAAGATGCTGGGATGGAAGGTCATTGAACAATGCGAAAGTCCTTGGTTATCTCCAGTTCTCATCACTCCGAAGAAGAATGGTGAATGGCGTTTCTGTGTTGACAGCAGGAAGCTTAACTCAATTACACGTCGTGATGCTTATAAGTTGCCACTAATAAGCGAAATTTTGGACAACCTGAAGAATGCCAAATACTTATCAAGCATTGACATTGCAAAAGCATTTTGGGAAATTCCCTTGAATCCTGCGGATAAAGATAAAACTGCCTTTTATGTACCTGGAAGAGGTATGTTTAGATTTAAAGTAATGCCTTTTGGCCTCACCAACTCACCTGCAACTCTACAAAGATTAATGGATATGCTGTTTACTCCTGAATTTGAGAACAAGGTATTTTGCTATCTGGACGACATTGTTATTATTAGTGAGACTTTTGATGAACACATATCGCTTCTCATGAAAGTTCATGAAAAACTATCATATGCCAATCTAACTATTAACTTTGTGAAGAGTAATTAACTTCAAGAAAGAACTGAAATACCTTGGTTTTCTTGTGGACGAGTATGGTTTACGTGCAGATCCAGATAAAATAAAAGCTATTTTAGAATATCCTGTACCTACTTGCAGAAAAGAAGTACGAAGATTCATAGGCACCTGCAGCTGGTTCAGAAGATTCATTCCAAACTTTAGCACTATTGCCTCTCCACTCAACCAACTAACCTGTTCCGGGAAGAACGCTCCTAAATTTTTATGGAATTCACAAGCTGCAGCTGCTTTCCAGAAACTTAAAGAAGCCTTGGTAACTACTCCTGTCCTTGCTTGCCCTAACTTCGAACTACCCTTCTCTGTACATTGTGATGCATCAAATTATGGCATAGGAGCAATGCTTACCCAACAACAAGATGATAAAGAAGTCGTGATTGCTTACATGAGTAAAGCACTAAATAAAAATCAACGGAACTACTCAAATACTGAAAGAGAAACATTGGCTGTAATAACTGCATTAGAACATTGGCGATGTTACCTAGACAATGGTAAAGAATTTACAATATATACTGATCATGCTGCGCTTAAATGGTTTCAGAATTTATCAAACCCATCAGGAAGACTTGCTCGCTGGACTTTACGCTTATCATGCTTTAACTTTGTCATAAAACATAAAAAAGGAAAGGATAACGTTGTTCCAGATTTATTATCAAGACATAAAAATCAAGAACGTCCTAATACACGAGAAACTTCACCTCAAGGCGTACATCCCATTACGATTGAAGAACCACCTGATCGTAGACTTGAACACTACAACAAAATTTTTCTCGGATGTTCCAACAATCCAGACGCATATCCCAACTACACTATCAGGGATAACAAACTTTACCGCTGTATCCATTCTCCCGATCGTCTAAACGATGACTTTATTTGGAAAGAAGTTCCACTACCTCAAGATAGACAGGCACTTATTGAAGCTAACCATGGTTCCCCTTCAGAACTCCATCTTGGTATCTTCAAAACATTCAAGAAAATATCATTAAAATACTATTGGCCTGGTATGTTTAAGGACATTGCTGAATTAATCTCGACTTGTGAAACCTGCTTAACCTACAAACACCCTAATCATTCTCCCTATGGTCTTATGGGTAAACCCAAACTTTGCTCCAGACCTTTTCAAACTATATCCTTAGATCTTATGGGTCCATTGCCAATGACTCGAAGACGAAATCAGTATATTCTAGTGATTAACTGCAATTTTACTAAATATACTATGAATTTTCCCCTTAAACGTGCTACTTCAGCTAATATTATTAATGTTTTGGAAAATTCAGTTTTTCTAGTTCATGGCATTCCTCAAACTATTATAATGGACAACGCTGTTCAATTTCAGTCGCGAGAATTCCACTCATTTTTAAATTCTTATAATGTTCCTTGTATTTTTCACACAGCTTTATATTGTCCTCAGGTTAATCCTACGGAGAAGTTTAATAGCACAATTATTACAGCTCTAGCATCTCTAGTAGGAGACGATCATAGATCCTGGGACAACCATCTTACTAAGATTCAGTACGCAATGAACAGCGCTACAAATGTAGCTACTGGTTTTACTCCAAAATTTTTAGTCTTTGGTAGGGAAACAATACCTTGTGGTTCCTTCTATACTCCAACTCAGAACCTCGAGGAATTGGTATTTATGCCTCGTGATATTTACGCGTCTAATGCTGGTCTCCTCTCATCTATATTTCACAAAGTTCAAACTAAACTTCACATAGCTCACGCTAAAAATAGCGCTCGCTATGATCTTCGTCGGTCTTTTAAAGAATTCAATGTGGGAGACACTGTTTGGCGTAAAAACCATGTTTTAAGCGATGCCGGCGCATACTTTAATGCTAAACTTGCCCCTAAGTTCATCAAGTGCAAAGTGATAGCTAAACTGTCACCACTAGTCTATGTGCTTGAAGACCCTAATGGAGTTAGAGGCAAGTGGCACTTTAAAGATGTAAAATCATAAATTTTCTTAACTTTTATTTACTATTAATTTGTATATATGTATAAATATCACCATCATTTTCACCTTAATATTTTTATTTCTTTTAATTTGTTTGTTTGTTTGATGATCCAGTGTTCTTCAATACATCTTACTTTAGGAACTCGAACTTTCGTTGGTTAAGCGTCACTTTTTATTTTTATTTCAGACACATCTCGTTGGTGATGTTGCTGATCTCTGGCTTTGAGCCCTACCGCTCTGGCCGTTCTTAATCTTTACTTAAGTCATAGCGACTAAAGCTTACTTGAGGTATTTCTTTACCTTTATCTTCACTTGGGAGCAGCTGACTACTCCCTTAATTTTTATCTTCACTTAGGAGCGGTTGACAACTCCTTAAATAAGCCTGAATGTCCTTTTGAAAACACACTTCTAAGAGTGGTGTTTCTTCGACTAATTTTTTTTCCCACACAGGAGCGGTTGACTACTCCTTAAATAAGCCTTAATGTCGTTTTGAAAACACACTTTTAGAGTGGTAGTCATTGAATGTGAACTCCACCCTTACCTGAATGCAGATGATGAATGTAAGAGATAGTATATCTGATTTTGACTGGTGATGTCTGTTTCTGCAAAGCTGTGTTTTTATGGTTTATTTTAGAATGTATATATCAAAATTTTTGCTGAGTCAAAAATTTTTCAGGGTCGGGGGGAAAATGTAGTGTTATGCTACTTACTTATCATTTTACATTAATTTAAATCCATTTTTCCATTCTGTTTCAATTCTCTGCATTCACTTCAAATCGGGATATTTTACATCACCTTTATTTCCATAGGATCCTGTAACGATTTCAAACCATAAGAACACAATCACAAATCATTTCTACTTCGTATTTCCACATTATCAGCACTTTTAAATTGGTGTCAATGAAGTCTACCTTTTTTCGATCTTTTAGTTAGTTTTCCGTAACTATACAATTTCGGGCTTTGTGGGTAGTTGCGCTACCTTTTTTCCTATTTCAATAATATCTCCTTTTCCACTTAAATCTTTCCATTTTCTTATAACAAGCCTAAAACTAAAATTTGACATGTTCTGTTACTGATGTTTATTTGGTCTCCATGGAAATTATATTCAAATTTGTTACCGGTCTGTAGTTTCTATTTCGATAATTCCACATAAATACTTTTTCCTCTTGACCATTTACAAAAAATTTGCGTTTAATTTAAATAATTTTTCCGTTCTCTCTAGAAAGATATAAAAGCCGAACAATCGGTGAAGAAATTCAGTCTTGCTTCAGTTCTCGTATCGGAAGCATCTTCTAAAGGCCTTATCCCGGGGCCGCCCAGCCCCGGGATCCTGCAAGCCTCTATCCTGCCTGAAGCCACTGGACTCTACGATCCGTTGCTCTGCCTGAAGTCGCCGGATCCTACAAAACGTTGCTCTGCCTGAAGTCGCCGAGATCCCACAAGTCTCTACTCTACCTGGAGTCGCCGGAACCTACAAACCTCTGTTCCGCCCGAAATCACCGGAACCTACAAACCTCTGTCCCGCCTACAGTCACCGGATCCTGCAGGCCACTGCGCTGTCTGAAGTCGCTGAGGATCCTGCAAGCTCCTGTCTGGGCTGAAGTCGCCGATCCTGCAATCGCCGCATTCACCTGAGGTCGTCGCCTAGAGACGTCCACGCCTACCCACCTACGCCGTGCGTGCTCGTTCCAGGCGCTGAGAGCACGCTTGGGATCTTCGGACTCAGCTACGACATAAATCTTTTTTTATTACCTTTTTTTTAAATATAATTTGTAAATCACATCATCCATCATCTTCATATTTCATTTTTTTTTATAAAATTGTAAATACTCTTTTAAAAACTTAAATATATTATTGTCTTGGTCTATTTGGTTGTTTTGCGTATCGTAGGTTAGGTTTTCCTTCTCTTTTAATTGTCGCTTCACAACAGTTTGGCGCCCAACGTAAAAGTCCTCTTTCTTTCTTAATTCTTTACCTTTACTGCGCCTTGTCTAGTTCCTTTTGATTTAATTGCTTTCCCTTTTGTTCTTAACTTACTATTCATCATTCATTTACACATCCTTTTCATACCTTCAAAATTCTAAAACCAAACTTCTTCTAGTTTTTCAACTTATCTGGATTATATTTAGGCCTACATATAACACTTCACTTACATTCATCACTCTAAGTTACATTCATCACTCTAATATTTTTTATTCTAGATAACTTAGAGGTACGATTTTTAATAATATTTTTATTTCTTAAACTTAACTTTACAATTTGCACTTTATATTAAATTGTTTTTGAAAGCTGAAGCGAAACAAACCATTACTTTTCTAAACTTTTATTAACCATGTTTTTTACAGATTAGAGCGAATAGATACTGACTTATATCCAGACTTTAAAGCTAATTTCGAGACTTTGAAGATGAAATATGACGCTATGGCTAAACAATTCGAATCCTTGACTCCACCTTCAACTGAAAATGACGTTCCATCACTTGACCCTCCTGATGACCCGACTGTTACGGTTGACCCGACTGTCACGGAACTCCCTCTTGTTTCTCAAACTTCTATTCAGGTCCATACCCCGTATCCTCCACCACCACCTCAATCTTTTTCTCCATCCAACGTCTTCAAAGATCTGAAAAGACACACCTTCAATGGTAAAAGCTGTCCAAGATCCTTTCTTCAAAAACTGGAAGAATACTGTATAGCTCGTGGCTTGTCCAAAGACTTGTTGATTTCACAAGCGTTTGAAATTTTCACTGACAATGCTCTTCATTGGTTCAGATTTAAATATAATCAGAATCCAAACTTAACGTGGAACGAACTTTTTTCATTATTAATCAAAGAATTTGGTGGTTTTGATTATGATCACAAACTTTTAGAAGCGATTAGGAATCGAACTCAAGGTCGAGATGAACCTATTGTCATCTATATTTCCATCATGTCTGGAATGTTTTCTCGTCTTTCGAAGAAACTTTCTGAAACAGAACAATTGGAGATTATTTTGAGGAATATTCGCCCATGTTATTCTGTCTTCGTAGCTCTAAAAGACATTGACTCTATCGACTCTCTTTTGGCTACTTGCCAAAACTATGAAAAATTCCTAGACAGAGACAAACAATTTAAAGAACGAAATGTACAACAAAGTCCTCTTATTTCTGAATTCAACTACAAGCATTCCACTTCAAGTTCAGTTGACTCTTCAAATTCTTCTAATAACTCAAGACCTTCTCCTCCCCTCATGAATAAATTCACTTCATCCTACAAATACCCTTCTAGGCAAGTTAATAGTCTCTCTCAAACCAAAGCTCCTCAAGAAAGCTCCTTTTGTGTTCGCTGTCGTAAACAAGGTCATTCTTTAAACACTTGTACTCAACCACGATTCGTGATTTGTTTCAAATGTGGTCTTAAAGGTTTTAAAACTGCAGATTGCCCTACTTGTTCTCCCAAACCTAATACTAGTTCAAAAAACTAACTACTGACTTGAAAAGTAACTTAAACTTTGATAACGACGATTGGACTAATTGGATTAAAACAATTCAAAACTTCTTTTCTTGTTACAAAATCTCTTCTACACTCTACTCCAAGGAACAAGATCTTAATCGTCCATTCGTTAATGTCAAAATTTATAACTTAACTTTATCTGGTTTACTAGATTCTGGCAGTTCAGTAACTATTCTGGGTAATAATTCTCATTTGGAAATTCTTAAACTGGGCTGCAAACTTTTCAAGTCAGATCTTATTACTGTCTCTACTGCTAATAATCAAAAAATTAATTCCTTGGGTTATTTTGACTTACCTGTTCATTTTAATAATCAAACTCATTTAATTAAAGCTTATGTTTTCGCTGAAATATTTCCTTCGCTAATATTAGGTATTGACTTTTGGAGAAAATTTAATCTTTTACCTAGTGTTTTATCTTCTCTTAACTTTACAGAATCTAAATGTTCTGCTATCGAAACTAAAGATACTAAAGTTTTACCTTATGAGCATTTAACTCCTAACCAAAAGAACATCGCTAACGACATCATGCAACGCTGCAAAACAATTTCTTTTGAGGAAAAAGGTATCCTGCGAAGCACACATTTAATCACCCACAAGATTGATACTGGTGATTCTCTTCCAATCAAACAAAGATGTTATAGACTGTCTCCTGAAAAACAAAAGGCGTTAATTAATGAAGTTGACAAGATGCTGGGATGGAAGGTCATTGAACAATGCGAAAGTCCTTGGTTATCTCCAGTTCTCATCACTCCGAAGAAGAATGGTGAATGGCGTTTCTGTGTTGACAGCAGGAAGCTTAACTCAATTACACGTCGTGATGCTTATAAGTTGCCACTAATAAGCGAAATTTTGGACAACCTGAAGAATGCCAAATACTTATCAAGCATTGACATTGCAAAAGCATTTTGGGAAATTCCCTTGAATCCTGCGGATAAAGATAAAACTGCCTTTTATGTACCTGGAAGAGGTATGTTTAGATTTAAAGTAATGCCTTTTGGCCTCACCAACTCACCTGCAACTCTACAAAGATTAATGGATATGCTGTTTACTCCTGAATTTGAGAACAAGGTATTTTGCTATCTGGACGACATTGTTATTATTAGTGAGACTTTTGATGAACACATATCGCTTCTCATGAAAGTTCATGAAAAACTATCATATGCCAATCTAACTATTAACTTTGTGAAGAGTAATTAACTTCAAGAAAGAACTGAAATACCTTGGTTTTCTTGTGGACGAGTATGGTTTACGTGCAGATCCAGATAAAATAAAAGCTATTTTAGAATATCCTGTACCTACTTGCAGAAAAGAAGTACGAAGATTCATAGGCACCTGCAGCTGGTTCAGAAGATTCATTCCAAACTTTAGCACTATTGCCTCTCCACTCAACCAACTAACCTGTTCCGGGAAGAACGCTCCTAAATTTTTATGGAATTCACAAGCTGCAGCTGCTTTCCAGAAACTTAAAGAAGCCTTGGTAACTACTCCTGTCCTTGCTTGCCCTAACTTCGAACTACCCTTCTCTGTACATTGTGATGCATCAAATTATGGCATAGGAGCAATGCTTACCCAACAACAAGATGATAAAGAAGTCGTGATTGCTTACATGAGTAAAGCACTAAATAAAAATCAACGGAACTACTCAAATACTGAAAGAGAAACATTGGCTGTAATAACTGCATTAGAACATTGGCGATGTTACCTAGACAATGGTAAAGAATTTACAATATATACTGATCATGCTGCGCTTAAATGGTTTCAGAATTTATCAAACCCATCAGGAAGACTTGCTCGCTGGACTTTACGCTTATCATGCTTTAACTTTGTCATAAAACATAAAAAAGGAAAGGATAACGTTGTTCCAGATTTATTATCAAGACATAAAAATCAAGAACGTCCTAATACACGAGAAACTTCACCTCAAGGCGTACATCCCATTACGATTGAAGAACCACCTGATCGTAGACTTGAACACTACAACAAAATTTTTCTCGGATGTTCCAACAATCCAGACGCATATCCCAACTACACTATCAGGGATAACAAACTTTACCGCTGTATCCATTCTCCCGATCGTCTAAACGATGACTTTATTTGGAAAGAAGTTCCACTACCTCAAGATAGACAGGCACTTATTGAAGCTAACCATGGTTCCCCTTCAGAACTCCATCTTGGTATCTTCAAAACATTCAAGAAAATATCATTAAAATACTATTGGCCTGGTATGTTTAAGGACATTGCTGAATTAATCTCGACTTGTGAAACCTGCTTAACCTACAAACACCCTAATCATTCTCCCTATGGTCTTATGGGTAAACCCAAACTTTGCTCCAGACCTTTTCAAACTATATCCTTAGATCTTATGGGTCCATTGCCAATGACTCGAAGACGAAATCAGTATATTCTAGTGATTAACTGCAATTTTACTAAATATACTATGAATTTTCCCCTTAAACGTGCTACTTCAGCTAATATTATTAATGTTTTGGAAAATTCAGTTTTTCTAGTTCATGGCATTCCTCAAACTATTATAATGGACAACGCTGTTCAATTTCAGTCGCGAGAATTCCACTCATTTTTAAATTCTTATAATGTTCCTTGTATTTTTCACACAGCTTTATATTGTCCTCAGGTTAATCCTACGGAGAAGTTTAATAGCACAATTATTACAGCTCTAGCATCTCTAGTAGGAGACGATCATAGATCCTGGGACAACCATCTTACTAAGATTCAGTACACAATGAACAGCGCTACAAATGTAGCTACTGGTTTTACTCCAAATTTTTTAGTCTTTGGTAGGGAAACAATACCTTGTGGTTCCTTCTATACTCCAACTCAGAACCTCGAGGAATTGGTATTTATGCCTCGTGATATTTACGCGTCTAATGCTGGTCTCCTCTCATCTATATTTCACAAAGTTCAAACTAAACTTCACATAGCTCACGCTAAAAATAGCGCTCGCTATGATCTTCGTCGGTCTTTTAAAGAATTCAATGTGGGAGACACTGTTTGGCGTAAAAACCATGTTTTAAGCGATGCCGGCGCATACTTTAATGCTAAACTTGCCCCTAAGTTCATCAAGTGCAAAGTGATAGCTAAACTGTCACCACTAGTCTATGTGCTTGAAGACCCTAATGGAGTTAGAGGCAAGTGGCACTTTAAAGATGTAAAATCATAAATTTTCTTAACTTTTATTTACTATTAATTTGTATATATGTATAAATATCACCATCATTTTCACCTTAATATTTTTATTTCTTTTAATTTGTTTGTTTGTTTGATGATCCAGTGTTCTTCAATACATCTTACTTTAGGACCTCGAACTTTCGTTGGTTAAGCGTCACTTTTTATTTTTATTTCAGACACATCTCGTTGGTGATGTTGCTGATCTCTGGCTTTGAGCCCTACCGCTCTGGCCGTTCTTAATCTTTACTTAAGTCATAGCGACTAAAGCTTACTTGAGGTATTTCTTTACCTTTATCTTCACTTGGGAGCAGCTGACTACTCCCTTAATTTTTATCTTCACTTAGGAGCGGTTGACAACTCCTTAAATAAGCCTGAATGTCCTTTTGAAAACACACTTCTAAGAGTGGTGTTTCTTCGACTAATTTTTTTTTCCCACACAGGAGCGGTTGACTACTCCTTAAATAAGCCTTAATGTCGTTTTGAAAACACACTTTTAGAGTGGTAGTCATTGAATGTGAACTCCACCCTTACCTGAATGCAGATGATGAATGTAAGAGATAGTATATCTGATTTTGACTGGTGATGTCTGTTTCTGCAAAGCTGTGTTTTTATGGTTTATTTTAGAATGTATATATCAAAATTTTTGCTGAGTCAAAAATTTTTCAGGGTCGGGGGGAAAATGTAGTGTTATGCTACTTACTTATCATTTTACATTAATTTAAATCCATTTTTCCATTCTGTTTCAATTCTCTGCATTCACTTCAAATCGGGATATTTTACATCACCTTTATTTCCATAGGATCCTGTAACGATTTCAAACCATAAGAACACAATCACAAATCATTTCTACTTCGTATTTCCACATTATCAGCACTTTTAAATTGGTGTCAATGAAGTCTACCTTTTTTCGATCTTTTAGTTAGTTTTCCGTAACTATACAATTTCGGGCTTTGTGGGTAGTTGCGCTACCTTTTTTCCTATTTCAATAATATCTCCTTTTCCACTTAAATCTTTCCATTTTCTTATAACAAGCCTAAAACTAAAATTTGACATGTTCTGTTACTGATGTTTATTTGGTCTCCATGGAAATTATATTCAAATTTGTTACCGGTCTGTAGTTTCTATTTCGATAATTCCACATAAATACTTTTTCCTCTTGACCATTTACAAAAAATTTGCGTTTAATTTAAATAATTTTTCCGTTCTCTCTAGAAAGATATAAAAGCCGAACAATCGGTGAAGAAATTCAGTCTTGCTTCAGTTCTCGTATCGGAAGCATCTTCTAAAGGCCTTATCCCGGGGCCGCCCAGCCCCGGGATCCTGCAAGCCTCTATCCTGCCTGAAGCCACTGGACTCTACGATCCGTTGCTCTGCCTGAAGTCGCCGGATCCTACAAAACGTTGCTCTGCCTGAAGTCGCCGAGATCCCACAAGTCTCTACTCTACCTGGAGTCGCCGGAACCTACAAACCTCTGTTCCGCCCGAAATCACCGGAACCTACAAACCTCTGTCCCGCCTGCAGTCACCGGATCCTGCAGGCCACTGCGCTGTCTGAAGTCGCTGAGGATCCTGCAAGCTCCTGTCTGGGCTGAAGTCGCCGATCCTGCAATCGCCGCATTCACCTGAGGTCGTCGCCTAGAGACGTCCACGCCTACCCACCTACGCCGTGCGTGCTCGTTCCAGGCGCTGAGAGCACGCTTGGGATCTTCGGACTCAGCTACGACATAAATCTTTTTTTATTACCTTTTTTTTAAATATAATTTGTAAATCACATCATCCATCATCTTCATATTTCATTTTTTTTTATAAAATTGTAAATACTCTTTTAAAAACTTAAATATATTATTGTCTTGGTCTATTTGGTTGTTTTGCGTATCGTAGGTTAGGTTTTCCTTCTCTTTTAATTGTCGCTTCACGACAGTTTGGCGCCCAACGTAAAAGTCCTCTTTCTCTCTTAATTCTTTACCTTTACTGCGCCTTGTCTAGTTCCTTTTGATTTAATTGCTTTCCCTTTTGTTCTTAACTTACTATTCATCATTCATTTACACATCCTTTTCATACCTTCAAAATTCTAAAACCAAACTTCTTCTAGTTTTTCAACTTATCTGGATTATATTTAGGCCTACATATAACACTTCACTTACATTCATCACTCTAAGTTACATTCATCACTCTAATATTTTTTATTCTAGATAACTTAGAGGTACGATTTTTAATAATATTTTTATTTCTTAAACTTAACTTTACAATTTGCACTTTATATTAAATTGTTTTTGAAAGCTGAAGCGAAACAAACCATTACTTTTCTAAACTTTTATTAACCATGTTTTTTACAGATTAGAGCGAATAGATACTGACTTATATCCAGACTTTAAAGCTAATTTCGAGACTTTGAAGATGAAATATGACGCTATGGCTAAACAATTCGAATCCTTGACTCCACCTTCAACTGAAAATGACGTTCCATCACTTGACCCTCCTGATGACCCGACTGTTACGGTTGACCCGACTGTCACGGAACTCCCTCTTGTTTCTCAAACTTCTATTCAGGTCCATACCCCGTATCCTCCACCACCACCTCAATCTTTTTCTCCATCCAACGTCTTCAAAGATCTGAAAAGACACACCTTCAATGGTAAAAGCTGTCCAAGATCCTTTCTTCAAAAACTGGAAGAATACTGTATAGCTCGTGGCTTGTCCAAAGACTTGTTGATTTCACAAGCGTTTGAAATTTTCACTGACAATGCTCTTCATTGGTTCAGATTTAAATATAATCAGAATCCAAACTTAACGTGGAACGAACTTTCTTCATTATTAATCAAAGAATTTGGTGGTTTTGATTATGATCACAAACTTTTAGAAGCGATTAGGAATCGAACTCAAGGTCGAGATGAACCTATTGTCATCTATATTTCCATCATGTCTGGAATGTTTTCTCGTCTTTCGAAGAAACTTTCTGAAACAGAACAATTGGAGATTATTTTGAGGAATATTCGCCCATGTTATTCTGTCTTCGTAGCTCTAAAAGACATTGACTCTATCGACTCTCTTTTGGCTACTTGCCAAAACTATGAAAAATTCCTAGACAGAGACAAACAATTTAAAGAACGAAATGTACAACAAAGTCCTCTTATTTCTGAATTCAACTACAAGCATTCCACTTCAAGTTCAGTTGACTCTTCAAATTCTTCTAATAACTCAAGACCTTCTCCTCCCCTCATGAATAAATTCACTTCATCCTACAAATACCCTTCTAGGCAAGTTAATAGTCTCTCTCAAACCAAAGCTCCTCAAGAAAGCTCCTTTTGTGTTCGCTGTCGTAAACAAGGTCATTCTTTAAACACTTGTACTCAACCACGATTCGTGATTTGTTTCAAATGTGGTCTTAAAGGTTTTAAAACTGCAGATTGCCCTACTTGTTCTCCCAAACCTAATACTAGTTCAAAAAACTAACTACTGACTTGAAAAGTAACTTAAACTTTGATAACGACGATTGGACTAATTGGATTAAAACAATTCAAAACTTCTTTTCTTGTTACAAAATCTCTTCTACACTCTACTCCAAGGAACAAGATCTTAATCGTCCATTCGTTAATGTCAAAATTTATAACTTAACTTTATCTGGTTTACTAGATTCTGGCAGTTCAGTAACTATTCTGGATTTAAATAAAACTAATTTTACGGATTTTATCGCGTATATTAACTTTTTTACATTCCCGACGTTTCAAGCACTTTACAGCACTCATGGTCACGGGGGGGACTGAGGTGTATGACGTCCCAATGTCATAGTTAACCACGGCTACCTCCAGATTAAAATATTATTAATTTTTGATCCGATCTACGCAGTATGAACTTACAGTATCATGAAGTCTTGCAGTTGTATGCTTGGGTTGAGATTTAATTTTATTAATTATGGGATCCCAAGCAGATGGTAGTACCCAGCCATCTTCTCTATTGAAATTAGGATGTTTCTTGATTTCAATAGCCTCGCGAATCATCCTTGGAAGGAATCGGTGTTCTTTAGCGAGGATTTGTGGTCTATCAAATCTAATGTAGTGACGGGGGCGATCCTGTACGTGTTCACAGACTGCAGACTTCCCGGAGCGTCTATTCTTCACATCAGCTATGTGTTCTTTAACGCGGGTTTTTATAGATCTTTTAGTTTGTCCTATATAAGAGAGACCACATTCACAATCAAGCTTGTACACTCCTGCATCTTGCAGAGGAATATTACACTTGACTGATGGTAAAAACTGACTAATCTTCTTCGGCGGCTTGAAATATGTTTTAATGGAAGCACGCTTCAAGATGTAGCCAATCTTGTCAGTGACACCTCTGACATATGGCAGTACAGCAGGCACTCGCTCGACTGTGGCCGGCTTCACTCGTTCACTGTGACGTAGGCGCGGGACCCGAAGCTTATTGTCGTGCAAAACTTGCTTGACGTGTTGGAGCTCGGCGGCCAGGTGTTTACTGTCACAGATCCCTCGTGCTCTCTGAAACAAAGATTTACCCACGGTAGCTAACTGTGAAGGATGGTGGTGAGAATCACCGTTTAAGTATCTATCTGTATGGGTCTTTTTTCTATACACAGTGTGGCTCAAGGTGTTATCAGGATTCCGAATTACTAATACATCTAGAAAAGCTAAAGAATTGTTTGCCTCTAACTCCATTGTGAACTGAATTTTAGAATTTAAGGAGTTAAGATGGTCTAGAAATGCAGTTACTTTATCTAAAGGGAGAATTGTGAAAGTATCGTCTACGTACCGCTTGTAGAATCTTGGGTTTACGGGAGAAGTACGCAGGGCTTTCTCCTCAAAGTCCTCCATGAATATATCGGCAACAATGGGAGATACAGGTGAGCCCATCGCCACTCCATCTACTTGCTTGTAGAACTCCTCCTTCCACAATAGGTAGCCAGATGTAAGGCAGTGTCTAAGTAATACTGCATATTCTACGGGCATGTTGTTTTGCTCTAGCCTTCTAGTTACAATCGAGATGCAGTCTTCAACAGGTAAGCATGTGAACAGAGACTGCACATCAAAACTGACCATAGTTTCATTGTCTGCCAGATGTAGGTCTTTAATCTCGCTGACAAAATGGTAGGAATCCTTTGTGTGTGCTCTTGTATGTCCCCTAAGCGGTGAGAGTATATTCGCTAAGTGTTGAGCCAATTTGTAAGTTGGTGAATCGATTTGGCTCACTATAGGACGTAGTGGAGCATTGGGCTTGTGTATTTTTGGTAACCCATACAATTTCGGTGGTTTGGCACACGTAGGTATTATCGATTTTACGTCTAGATTTAATCTTTCGGAGTGTTTCTTTATGAGATCACTAGTTGTTTTGAGTGTGTTATTTGTTGGGTCATTTTTAACCTTTTTATAAGTACTTGCATCCGACAAAAGTTCTTGTATTTTAGAATTATAATCCGACGTATCCATGACTACCGTGGCATTTCCCTTATCTGCGCGGAGAATCGTGAGTTCTTGTTTATTGCGTAGGTTATTCAACGCTTTAAATTCGTCTTTAGGTAGATTCGGTTTTGGCGCAGAACTTCTACGTAACATAGACGAAATGTCTTGACGTATCGCTTCCAAATCTTCCTTTCGCATATTGTTTTTAAATAAGCAGTCCTCGACGCTGCAGATAATTTCTTCGTACGGTAATTTTTTAGGTGTTAAAGCAAAATTAAGGCCTTTCGATAATACTCTAATTGTTGCATCATCCAGAGTTTGTTTTGACAGATTATAGACCGCGCTTAATCTATGATCCGCGTTCGTAGTCAATGGTTGCGTTTCGTTCTCACGTTGACTCAGATGTTTGACATTTAATTTGGTCGTTAATTTTTGATATTTTACTATATGTTTGTTTTTGCATTCGTTATATTTATTAATTTCTCGTTTATTTAACGTTTCGATGCAAACATTATAATCAAATGTCGTTAAAACTGCCTTTAACTCACTGAATGATGTGTCTATGGATTTGTTTATGGCATGTAGATCGGAGCGTTTTTGTTGGATTACCGTTCGTAACAACTTTTTACTTGCCTGATTTAAGATCTTAGCGCTTCCTCGAATGTCCTTTTTAGTGGATATTTTGACACACGTAGGAATGAGATTATTGTCGCGACATCTCTTCAAGAAGTTTAATGCTGTTAGATATCTTGCGCGCTTAGTCATGAGATCTTCTAATCGGCGAATTTTATTTGCAATTACCAGTCCGTACTGGTTCACATAATGATTTCTTATATTTACGCGAACACTACACATTTAAATAAAACTAATTTTACGGATTTTATCGCGTATATTAACTTTTTTACATTCCCGACGTTTCAAGCACTTTACAGCACTCATGGTCACGGGGGGGACTGAGGTGTATGACGTCCCAATGTCATAGTTAACCACGGCTACCTCCAGATTAAAATATTATTAATTTTTTGATCCGATCTACGCAGTATGAACTTACAGTATCATGAAGTCTTGCAGTTGTATGCTTGGGTTGAGATTTAATTTTATTAATTATGGGATCCCAAGCAGATGGTAGTACCCAGCCATCTTCTCTATTGAAATTAGGATGTTTCTTGATTTCAATAGCCTCGCGAATCATCCTTGGAAGGAATCGGTGTTCTTTAGCGAGGATTTGTGGTCTATCAAATCTAATGTAGTGACGGGGGCGATCCTGTACGTGTTCACAGACTGCAGACTTCCCGGAGCGTCTATTCTTCACATCAGCTATGTGTTCTTTAACGCGGGTTTTTATAGATCTTTTAGTTTGTCCTATATAAGAGAGACCACATTCACAATCAAGCTTGTACACTCCTGCATCTTGCAGAGGAATATTACACTTGACTGATGGTAAAAACTGACTAATCTTCTTCGGCGGCTTGAAATATGTTTTAATGGAAGCACGCTTCAAGATGTAGCCAATCTTGTCAGTGACACCTCTGACATATGGCAGTACAGCAGGCACTCGCTCGACTGTGGCCGGCTTCACTCGTTCACTGTGACGTAGGCGCGGGACCCGAAGCTTATTGTCGTGCAAAACTTGCTTGACGTGTTGGAGCTCGGCGGCCAGGTGTTTACTGTCACAGATCCCTCGTGCTCTCTGAAACAAAGATTTACCCACGGTAGCTAACTGTGAAGGATGGTGGTGAGAATCACCGTTTAAGTATCTATCTGTATGGGTCTTTTTTCTATACACAGTGTGGCTCAAGGTGTTATCAGGATTCCGAATTACTAATACATCTAGAAAAGCTAAAGAATTGTTTGCCTCTAACTCCATTGTGAACTGAATTTTAGAATTTAAGGAGTTAAGATGGTCTAGAAATGCAGTTACTTTATCTAAAGGGAGAATTGTGAAAGTATCGTCTACGTACCGCTTGTAGAATCTTGGGTTTACGGGAGAAGTACGCAGGGCTTTCTCCTCAAAGTCCTCCATGAATATATCGGCAACAATGGGAGATACAGGTGAGCCCATCGCCACTCCATCTACTTGCTTGTAGAACTCCTCCTTCCACAATAGGTAGCCAGATGTAAGGCAGTGTCTAAGTAATACTGCATATTCTACGGGCATGTTGTTTTGCTCTAGCCTTCTAGTTACAATCGAGATGCAGTCTTCAACAGGTAAGCATGTGAACAGAGACTGCACATCAAAACTGACCATAGTTTCATTGTCTGCCAGATGTAGGTCTTTAATCTCGCTGACAAAATGGTAGGAATCCTTTGTGTGTGCTCTTGTATGTCCCCTAAGCGGTGAGAGTATATTCGCTAAGTGTTGAGCCAATTTGTAAGTTGGTGAATCGATTTGGCTCACTATAGGACGTAGTGGAGCATTGGGCTTGTGTATTTTTGGTAACCCATACAATTTCGGTGGTTTGGCACACGTAGGTATTATCGATTTTACGTCTAGATTTAATCTTTCGGAGTGTTTCTTTATGAGATCACTAGTTGTTTTGAGTGTGTTATTTGTTGGGTCATTTTTAACCTTTTTATAAGTACTTGCATCCGACAAAAGTTCTTGTATTTTAGAATTATAATCCGACGTATCCATGACTACCGTGGCATTTCCCTTATCTGCGCGGAGAATCGTGAGTTCTTGTTTATTGCGTAGGTTATTCAACGCTTTAAATTCGTCTTTAGGTAGATTCGGTTTTGGCGCAGAACTTCTACGTAACATAGACGAAATGTCTTGACGTATCGCTTCCAAATCTTCCTTTCGCATATTGTTTTTAAATAAGCAGTCCTCGACGCTGCAGATAATTTCTTCGTACGGTAATTTTTTAGGTGTTAAAGCAAAATTAAGGCCTTTCGATAATACTCTAATTGTTGCATCATCCAGAGTTTGTTTTGACAGATTATAGACCGCGCTTAATCTATGATCCGCGTTCGTAGTCAATGGTTGCGTTTCGTTCTCACGTTGACTCAGATGTTTGACATTTAATTTGGTCGTTAATTTTTGATATTTTACTATATGTTTGTTTTTGCATTCGTTATATTTATTAATTTCTCGTTTATTTAACGTTTCGATGCAAACATTATAATCAAATGTCGTTAAAACTGCCTTTAACTCACTGAATGATGTGTCTATGGATTTGTTTATGGCATGTAGATCGGAGCGTTTTTGTTGGATTACCGTTCGTAACAACTTTTTACTTGCCTGATTTAAGATCTTAGCGCTTCCTCGAATGTCCTTTTTAGTGGATATTTTGACACACGTAGGAATGAGATTATTGTCGCGACATCTCTTCAAGAAGTTTAATGCTGTTAGATATCTTGCGCGCTTAGTCATGAGATCTTCTAATCGGCGAATTTTATTTGCAATTACCAGTCCGTACTGGTTCACATAATGATTTCTTATATTTACGCGAACACTACACATTTAAATAAAACTAATTTTACGGATTTTATCGCGTATATTAACTTTTTTACATTCCCGACGTTTCAAGCACTTTACAGCACTCATGGTCACGGGGGGGACTGAGGTGTATGACGTCCCAATGTCATAGTTAACCACGGCTACCTCCAGATTAAAATATTATTAATTTTTGATCCGATCTACGCAGTATGAACTTACAGTATCATGAAGTCTTGCAGTTGTATGCTTGGGTTGAGATTTAATTTTATTAATTATGGGATCCCAAGCAGATGGTAGTACCCAGCCATCTTCTCTATTGAAATTAGGATGTTTCTTGATTTCAATAGCCTCGCGAATCATCCTTGGAAGGAATCGGTGTTCTTTAGCGAGGATTTGTGGTCTATCAAATCTAATGTAGTGACGGGGGCGATCCTGTACGTGTTCACAGACTGCAGACTTCCCGGAGCGTCTATTCTTCACATCAGCTATGTGTTCTTTAACGCGGGTTTTTATAGATCTTTTAGTTTGTCCTATATAAGAGAGACCACATTCACAATCAAGCTTGTACACTCCTGCATCTTGCAGAGGAATATTACACTTGACTGATGGTAAAAACTGACTAATCTTCTTCGGCGGCTTGAAATATGTTTTAATGGAAGCACGCTTCAAGATGTAGCCAATCTTGTCAGTGACACCTCTGACATATGGCAGTACAGCAGGCACTCGCTCGACTGTGGCCGGCTTCACTCGTTCACTGTGACGTAGGCGCGGGACCCGAAGCTTATTGTCGTGCAAAACTTGCTTGACGTGTTGGAGCTCGGCGGCCAGGTGTTTACTGTCACAGATCCCTCGTGCTCTCTGAAACAAAGATTTACCCACGGTAGCTAACTGTGAAGGATGGTGGTGAGAATCACCGTTTAAGTATCTATCTGTATGGGTCTTTTTTCTATACACAGTGTGGCTCAAGGTGTTATCAGGATTCCGAATTACTAATACATCTAGAAAAGCTAAAGAATTGTTTGCCTCTAACTCCATTGTGAACTGAATTTTAGAATTTAAGGAGTTAAGATGGTCTAGAAATGCAGTTACTTTATCTAAAGGGAGAATTGTGAAAGTATCGTCTACGTACCGCTTGTAGAATCTTGGGTTTACGGGAGAAGTACGCAGGGCTTTCTCCTCAAAGTCCTCCATGAATATATCGGCAACAATGGGAGATACAGGTGAGCCCATCGCCACTCCATCTACTTGCTTGTAGAACTCCTCCTTCCACAATAGGTAGCCAGATGTAAGGCAGTGTCTAAGTAATACTGCATATTCTACGGGCATGTTGTTTTGCTCTAGCCTTCTAGTTACAATCGAGATGCAGTCTTCAACAGGTAAGCATGTGAACAGAGACTGCACATCAAAACTGACCATAGTTTCATTGTCTGCCAGATGTAGGTCTTTAATCTCGCTGACAAAATGGTAGGAATCCTTTGTGTGTGCTCTTGTATGTCCCCTAAGCGGTGAGAGTATATTCGCTAAGTGTTGAGCCAATTTGTAAGTTGGTGAATCGATTTGGCTCACTATAGGACGTAGTGGAGCATTGGGCTTGTGTATTTTTGGTAACCCATACAATTTCGGTGGTTTGGCACACGTAGGTATTATCGATTTTACGTCTAGATTTAATCTTTCGGAGTGTTTCTTTATGAGATCACTAGTTGTTTTGAGTGTGTTATTTGTTGGGTCATTTTTAACCTTTTTATAAGTACTTGCATCCGACAAAAGTTCTTGTATTTTAGAATTATAATCCGACGTATCCATGACTACCGTGGCATTTCCCTTATCTGCGCGGAGAATCGTGAGTTCTTGTTTATTGCGTAGGTTATTCAACGCTTTAAATTCGTCTTTAGGTAGATTCGGTTTTGGCGCAGAACTTCTACGTAACATAGACGAAATGTCTTGACGTATCGCTTCCAAATCTTCCTTTCGCATATTGTTTTTAAATAAGCAGTCCTCGACGCTGCAGATAATTTCTTCGTACGGTAATTTTTTAGGTGTTAAAGCAAAATTAAGGCCTTTCGATAATACTCTAATTGTTGCATCATCCAGAGCAGGGTGAGGCAACTTTGTATGAAAGCTGAAAAATCTGCACACAATCATGATTTTGTCAATATGCGTGTTGGGCTTGTTAAAATAAAGCGAGATAAAATATCGCTGTCTCTTTCTTTATTTTTGTTTTAGATTGCCATTTTAAAAATTAGATAAACAAATTCATATTACATGGAAAGAAAATAAAAATATTAATTCGGTGTTAAACTTTTATTGGTTTGCTTTCTAAAGTATAATTACATACATATTACTCTGAGATTCGCACAATTAGTTTACCTATTAATTGATTTAAATCAAATTATTAAATATTAGCAGAATTTTATCAAAAGAAGCCATGAATTAATAGAAGAAGAAAAAAATGACATTTGTTTGTCAACGTCTTTCATATTGAAAATATTTTCTGAAATTTATTAAAATTTATTTCATAGGTTTAGTTTTTAATATTTATTATTCATTTTTGCTTAAATTCAGTTAAATGGACTTCATTTTCGTATGTACGCAAATATACAGTCATAATATCGTCGTGAATGTACAGTAAAGATTTTTTGTGAGATGTTAATTCTGTATAAGATATTGACTATCAATGAATTCATTATTTCAAAGTTTTATGCACGATTTGTGATCATCATCGAAAGTAAGTTAAGTGTTGTGTAAATAAAAAGCACAAAATCATCTGATCACTTTCTGCAAGTTTCCTATCATAGGAAAAGAAAAAATTATGACAATATTGTGGTAAGGCTATTAACATTTCGAATTTATTGGCCGTTATTTGTAGGGTTTATAACTGTATTGACTCGAATTGTATCTGTTTCAGATCACGTATTTGGGCTGAGTAAAGTTTTCATCATGAGAATTTTGCTGATTTAAATTTACGTTAATGTTCTGTGAAGAATAACTCTCTGAGAATAACATGTGTTATATATTAGTAAAGTGCGTGGAAATATTACGTGCAAAAGCAATAAAAAATATCAATAATAATGTGTAGTTTATAAAACAATATGCCTTCCAGAAAATAAAATTACATAACTATACTTATTTATAGTTTTATTTTATCCCACATACTAATCTAAAGTATATTCGAGTAATTTTGGTGCAACCTCTCAATTATATGGGAATTTACCCCATAGGTTTGTGAGGCTTGAGCCAAAATTACTCGAATAAGCCTTAAATAAAAAGTTTAAAGTTACAGAATACAAAGGTTTGAAATTCCCGCTCAAAAAGTTTTATATGGGCGTCCACCGTAGCGCTTTTCGTATACACACATAAACACGTGTTTCCGTTTTTTAGTATGAAGTTGGCGTTCTTCTCTTGATAAAGAGTAATTGTGTTCTGTGATCCAGAGTTTGTTTTGACAGATTATAGACCGCGCTTAATCTATGATCCGCGTTCGTAGTCAATGGTTGCGTTTCGTTCTCACGTTGACTCAGATGTTTGACATTTAATTTGGTCGTTAATTTTTGATATTTTACTATATGTTTGTTTTTGCATTCGTTATATTTATTAATTTCTCGTTTATTTAACGTTTCGATGCAAACATTATAATCAAATGTCGTTAAAACTGCCTTTAACTCACTGAATGATGTGTCTATGGATTTGTTTATGGCATGTAGATCGGAGCGTTTTTGTTGGATTACCGTTCGTAACAACTTTTTACTTGCCTGATTTAAGATCTTAGCGCTTCCTCGAATGTCCTTTTTAGTGGATATTTTGACACACGTAGGAATGAGATTATTGTCGCGACATCTCTTCAAGAAGTTTAATGCTGTTAGATATCTTGCGCGCTTAGTCATGAGATCTTCTAATCGGCGAATTTTATTTGCAATTACCAGTCCGTACTGGTTCACATAATGATTTCTTATATTTACGCGAACACTACACATTTAAATAAAACTAATTTTACGGATTTTATCGCGTATATTAACTTTTTTACATTCCCGACGTTTCAAGCACTTTACAGCACTCATGGTCACGGGGGGGACTGAGGTGTATGACGTCCCAATGTCATAGTTAACCACGGCTACCTCCAGATTAAAATATTATTAATTTTTGATCCGATCTACGCAGTATGAACTTACAGTATCATGAAGTCTTGCAGTTGTATGCTTGGGTTGAGATTTAATTTTATTAATTATGGGATCCCAAGCAGATGGTAGTACCCAGCCATCTTCTCTATTGAAATTAGGATGTTTCTTGATTTCAATAGCCTCGCGAATCATCCTTGGAAGGAATCGGTGTTCTTTAGCGAGGATTTGTGGTCTATCAAATCTAATGTAGTGACGGGGGCGATCCTGTACGTGTTCACAGACTGCAGACTTCCCGGAGCGTCTATTCTTCACATCAGCTATGTGTTCTTTAACGCGGGTTTTTATAGATCTTTTAGTTTGTCCTATATAAGAGAGACCACATTCACAATCAAGCTTGTACACTCCTGCATCTTGCAGAGGAATATTACACTTGACTGATGGTAAAAACTGACTAATCTTCTTCGGCGGCTTGAAATATGTTTTAATGGAAGCACGCTTCAAGATGTAGCCAATCTTGTCAGTGACACCTCTGACATATGGCAGTACAGCAGGCACTCGCTCGACTGTGGCCGGCTTCACTCGTTCACTGTGACGTAGGCGCGGGACCCGAAGCTTATTGTCGTGCAAAACTTGCTTGACGTGTTGGAGCTCGGCGGCCAGGTGTTTACTGTCACAGATCCCTCGTGCTCTCTGAAACAAAGATTTACCCACGGTAGCTAACTGTGAAGGATGGTGGTGAGAATCACCGTTTAAGTATCTATCTGTATGGGTCTTTTTTCTATACACAGTGTGGCTCAAGGTGTTATCAGGATTCCGAATTACTAATACATCTAGAAAAGCTAAAGAATTGTTTGCCTCTAACTCCATTGTGAACTGAATTTTAGAATTTAAGGAGTTAAGATGGTCTAGAAATGCAGTTACTTTATCTAAAGGGAGAATTGTGAAAGTATCGTCTACGTACCGCTTGTAGAATCTTGGGTTTACGGGAGAAGTACGCAGGGCTTTCTCCTCAAAGTCCTCCATGAATATATCGGCAACAATGGGAGATACAGGTGAGCCCATCGCCACTCCATCTACTTGCTTGTAGAACTCCTCCTTCCACAATAGGTAGCCAGATGTAAGGCAGTGTCTAAGTAATACTGCATATTCTACGGGCATGTTGTTTTGCTCTAGCCTTCTAGTTACAATCGAGATGCAGTCTTCAACAGGTAAGCATGTGAACAGAGACTGCACATCAAAACTGACCATAGTTTCATTGTCTGCCAGATGTAGGTCTTTAATCTCGCTGACAAAATGGTAGGAATCCTTTGTGTGTGCTCTTGTATGTCCCCTAAGCGGTGAGAGTATATTCGCTAAGTGTTGAGCCAATTTGTAAGTTGGTGAATCGATTTGGCTCACTATAGGACGTAGTGGAGCATTGGGCTTGTGTATTTTTGGTAACCCATACAATTTCGGTGGTTTGGCACACGTAGGTATTATCGATTTTACGTCTAGATTTAATCTTTCGGAGTGTTTCTTTATGAGATCACTAGTTGTTTTGAGTGTGTTATTTGTTGGGTCATTTTTAACCTTTTTATAAGTACTTGCATCCGACAAAAGTTCTTGTATTTTAGAATTATAATCCGACGTATCCATGACTACCGTGGCATTTCCCTTATCTGCGCGGAGAATCGTGAGTTCTTGTTTATTGCGTAGGTTATTCAACGCTTTAAATTCGTCTTTAGGTAGATTCGGTTTTGGCGCAGAACTTCTACGTAACATAGACGAAATGTCTTGACGTATCGCTTCCAAATCTTCCTTTCGCATATTGTTTTTAAATAAGCAGTCCTCGACGCTGCAGATAATTTCTTCGTACGGTAATTTTTTAGGTGTTAAAGCAAAATTAAGGCCTTTCGATAATACTCTAATTGTTGCATCATCCAGAGTTTGTTTTGACAGATTATAGACCGCGCTTAATCTATGATCCGCGTTCGTAGTCAATGGTTGCGTTTCGTTCTCACGTTGACTCAGATGTTTGACATTTAATTTGGTCGTTAATTTTTGATATTTTACTATATGTTTGTTTTTGCATTCGTTATATTTATTAATTTCTCGTTTATTTAACGTTTCGATGCAAACATTATAATCAAATGTCGTTAAAACTGCCTTTAACTCACTGAATGATGTGTCTATGGATTTGTTTATGGCATGTAGATCGGAGCGTTTTTGTTGGATTACCGTTCGTAACAACTTTTTACTTGCCTGATTTAAGATCTTAGCGCTTCCTCGAATGTCCTTTTTAGTGGATATTTTGACACACGTAGGAATGAGATTATTGTCGCGACATCTCTTCAAGAAGTTTAATGCTGTTAGATATCTTGCGCGCTTAGTCATGAGATCTTCTAATCGGCGAATTTTATTTGCAATTACCAGTCCGTACTGGTTCACATAATGATTTCTTATATTTACGCGAACACTACACATTTAAATAAAACTAATTTTACGGATTTTATCGCGTATATTAACTTTTTTACATTCCCGACGTTTCAAGCACTTTACAGCACTCATGGTCACGGGGGGGACTGAGGTGTATGACGTCCCAATGTCATAGTTAACCACGGCTACCTCCAGATTAAAATATTATTAATTTTTTGATCCGATCTACGCAGTATGAACTTACAGTATCATGAAGTCTTGCAGTTGTATGCTTGGGTTGAGATTTAATTTTATTAATTATGGGATCCCAAGCAGATGGTAGTACCCAGCCATCTTCTCTATTGAAATTAGGATGTTTCTTGATTTCAATAGCCTCGCGAATCATCCTTGGAAGGAATCGGTGTTCTTTAGCGAGGATTTGTGGTCTATCAAATCTAATGTAGTGACGGGGGCGATCCTGTACGTGTTCACAGACTGCAGACTTCCCGGAGCGTCTATTCTTCACATCAGCTATGTGTTCTTTAACGCGGGTTTTTATAGATCTTTTAGTTTGTCCTATATAAGAGAGACCACATTCACAATCAAGCTTGTACACTCCTGCATCTTGCAGAGGAATATTACACTTGACTGATGGTAAAAACTGACTAATCTTCTTCGGCGGCTTGAAATATGTTTTAATGGAAGCACGCTTCAAGATGTAGCCAATCTTGTCAGTGACACCTCTGACATATGGCAGTACAGCAGGCACTCGCTCGACTGTGGCCGGCTTCACTCGTTCACTGTGACGTAGGCGCGGGACCCGAAGCTTATTGTCGTGCAAAACTTGCTTGACGTGTTGGAGCTCGGCGGCCAGGTGTTTACTGTCACAGATCCCTCGTGCTCTCTGAAACAAAGATTTACCCACGGTAGCTAACTGTGAAGGATGGTGGTGAGAATCACCGTTTAAGTATCTATCTGTATGGGTCTTTTTTCTATACACAGTGTGGCTCAAGGTGTTATCAGGATTCCGAATTACTAATACATCTAGAAAAGCTAAAGAATTGTTTGCCTCTAACTCCATTGTGAACTGAATTTTAGAATTTAAGGAGTTAAGATGGTCTAGAAATGCAGTTACTTTATCTAAAGGGAGAATTGTGAAAGTATCGTCTACGTACCGCTTGTAGAATCTTGGGTTTACGGGAGAAGTACGCAGGGCTTTCTCCTCAAAGTCCTCCATGAATATATCGGCAACAATAGGAGATACAGGTGAGCCCATCGCCACTCCATCTACTTGCTTATAGAACTCCTCCTTCCACAATAGGTAGCCAGATGTAAGGCAGTGTCTAAGTAATACTGCATATTCTACGGGCATGTTGTTTTGCTCTAGCCTTCTAGTTACAATCGAGATGCAGTCTTCAACAGGTAAGCATGTGAACAGAGACTGCACATCAAAACTGACCATAGTTTCATTGTCTGCCAGATGTAGGTCTTTAATCTCGCTGACAAAATGGTAGGAATCCTTTGTGTGTGCTCTTGTATGTCCCCTAAGCGGTGAGAGTATATTCGCTAAGTGTTGAGCCAATTTGTAAGTTGGTGAATCGATTTGGCTCACTATAGGACGTAGTGGAGCATTGGGCTTGTGTATTTTTGGTAACCCATACAATTTCGGTGGTTTGGCACACGTAGGTATTATCGATTTTACGTCTAGATTTAATCTTTCGGAGTGTTTCTTTATGAGATCACTAGTTGTTTTGAGTGTGTTATTTGTTGGGTCATTTTTAACCTTTTTATAAGTACTTGCATCCGACAAAAGTTCTTGTATTTTAGAATTATAATCCGACGTATCCATGACTACCGTGGCATTTCCCTTATCTGCGCGGAGAATCGTGAGTTCTTGTTTATTGCGTAGGTTATTCAACGCTTTAAATTCGTCTTTAGGTAGATTCGGTTTTGGCGCAGAACTTCTACGTAACATAGACGAAATGTCTTGACGTATCGCTTCCAAATCTTCCTTTCGCATATTGTTTTTAAATAAGCAGTCCTCGACGCTGCAGATAATTTCTTCGTACGGTAATTTTTTAGGTGTTAAAGCAAAATTAAGGCCTTTCGATAATACTCTAATTGTTGCATCATCCAGAGTTTGTTTTGACAGATTATAGACCGCGCTTAATCTATGATCCGCGTTCGTAGTCAATGGTTGCGTTTCGTTCTCACGTTGACTCAGATGTTTGACATTTAATTTGGTCGTTAATTTTTGATATTTTACTATATGTTTGTTTTTGCATTCGTTATATTTATTAATTTCTCGTTTATTTAACGTTTCGATGCAAACATTATAATCAAATGTCGTTAAAACTGCCTTTAACTCACTGAATGATGTGTCTATGGATTTGTTTATGGCATGTAGATCGGAGCGTTTTTGTTGGATTACCGTTCGTAACAACTTTTTACTTGCCTGATTTAAGATCTTAGCGCTTCCTCGAATGTCCTTTTTAGTGGATATTTTGACACACGTAGGAATGAGATTATTGTCGCGACATCTCTTCAAGAAGTTTAATGCTGTTAGATATCTTGCGCGCTTAGTCATGAGATCTTCTAATCGGCGAATTTTATTTGCAATTACCAGTCCGTACTGGTTCACATAATGATTTCTTATATTTACGCGAACACTACACATTTAAATAAAACTAATTTTACGGATTTTATCGCGTATATTAACTTTTTTACATTCCCGACGTTTCAAGCACTTTACAGCACTCATGGTCACGGGGGGGACTGAGGTGTATGACGTCCCAATGTCATAGTTAACCACGGCTACCTCCAGATTAAAATATTATTAATTTTTGATCCGATCTACGCAGTATGAACTTACAGTATCATGAAGTCTTGCAGTTGTATGCTTGGGTTGAGATTTAATTTTATTAATTATGGGATCCCAAGCAGATGGTAGTACCCAGCCATCTTCTCTATTGAAATTAGGATGTTTCTTGATTTCAATAGCCTCGCGAATCATCCTTGGAAGGAATCGGTGTTCTTTAGCGAGGATTTGTGGTCTATCAAATCTAATGTAGTGACGGGGGCGATCCTGTACGTGTTCACAGACTGCAGACTTCCCGGAGCGTCTATTCTTCACATCAGCTATGTGTTCTTTAACGCGGGTTTTTATAGATCTTTTAGTTTGTCCTATATAAGAGAGACCACATTCACAATCAAGCTTGTACACTCCTGCATCTTGCAGAGGAATATTACACTTGACTGATGGTAAAAACTGACTAATCTTCTTCGGCGGCTTGAAATATGTTTTAATGGAAGCACGCTTCAAGATGTAGCCAATCTTGTCAGTGACACCTCTGACATATGGCAGTACAGCAGGCACTCGCTCGACTGTGGCCGGCTTCACTCGTTCACTGTGACGTAGGCGCGGGACCCGAAGCTTATTGTCGTGCAAAACTTGCTTGACGTGTTGGAGCTCGGCGGCCAGGTGTTTACTGTCACAGATCCCTCGTGCTCTCTGAAACAAAGATTTACCCACGGTAGCTAACTGTGAAGGATGGTGGTGAGAATCACCGTTTAAGTATCTATCTGTATGGGTCTTTTTTCTATACACAGTGTGGCTCAAGGTGTTATCAGGATTCCGAATTACTAATACATCTAGAAAAGCTAAAGAATTGTTTGCCTCTAACTCCATTGTGAACTGAATTTTAGAATTTAAGGAGTTAAGATGGTCTAGAAATGCAGTTACTTTATCTAAAGGGAGAATTGTGAAAGTATCGTCTACGTACCGCTTGTAGAATCTTGGGTTTACGGGAGAAGTACGCAGGGCTTTCTCCTCAAAGTCCTCCATGAATATATCGGCAACAATGGGAGATACAGGTGAGCCCATCGCCACTCCATCTACTTGCTTGTAGAACTCCTCCTTCCACAATAGGTAGCCAGATGTAAGGCAGTGTCTAAGTAATACTGCATATTCTACGGGCATGTTGTTTTGCTCTAGCCTTCTAGTTACAATCGAGATGCAGTCTTCAACAGGTAAGCATGTGAACAGAGACTGCACATCAAAACTGACCATAGTTTCATTGTCTGCCAGATGTAGGTCTTTAATCTCGCTGACAAAATGGTAGGAATCCTTTGTGTGTGCTCTTGTATGTCCCCTAAGCGGTGAGAGTATATTCGCTAAGTGTTGAGCCAATTTGTAAGTTGGTGAATCGATTTGGCTCACTATAGGACGTAGTGGAGCATTGGGCTTGTGTATTTTTGGTAACCCATACAATTTCGGTGGTTTGGCACACGTAGGTATTATCGATTTTACGTCTAGATTTAATCTTTCGGAGTGTTTCTTTATGAGATCACTAGTTGTTTTGAGTGTGTTATTTGTTGGGTCATTTTTAACCTTTTTATAAGTACTTGCATCCGACAAAAGTTCTTGTATTTTAGAATTATAATCCGACGTATCCATGACTACCGTGGCATTTCCCTTATCTGCGCGGAGAATCGTGAGTTCTTGTTTATTGCGTAGGTTATTCAACGCTTTAAATTCGTCTTTAGGTAGATTCGGTTTTGGCGCAGAACTTCTACGTAACATAGACGAAATGTCTTGACGTATCGCTTCCAAATCTTCCTTTCGCATATTGTTTTTAAATAAGCAGTCCTCGACGCTGCAGATAATTTCTTCGTACGGTAATTTTTTAGGTGTTAAAGCAAAATTAAGGCCTTTCGATAATACTCTAATTGTTGCATCATCCAGAGTTTGTTTTGACAGATTATAGACCGCGCTTAATCTATGATCCGCGTTCGTAGTCAATGGTTGCGTTTCGTTCTCACGTTGACTCAGATGTTTGACATTTAATTTGGTCGTTAATTTTTGATATTTTACTATATGTTTGTTTTTGCATTCGTTATATTTATTAATTTCTCGTTTATTTAACGTTTCGATGCAAACATTATAATCAAATGTCGTTAAAACTGCCTTTAACTCACTGAATGATGTGTCTATCTATGGATTTGTTTATGGCATGTAGATCGGAGCGTTTTTGTTGGATTACCGTTCGTAACAACTTTTTACTTGCCTGATTTAAGATCTTAGCGCTTCCTCGAATGTCCTTTTTAGTGGATATTTTGACACACGTAGGAATGAGATTATTGTCGCGACATCTCTTCAAGAAGTTTAATGCTGTTAGATATCTTGCGCGCTTAGTCATGAGATCTTCTAATCGGCGAATTTTATTTGCAATTACCAGTCCGTACTGGTTCACATAATGATTTCTTATATTTACGCGAACACTACACATTTAAATAAAACTAATTTTACGGATTTTATCGCGTATATTAACTTTTTTACATTCCCGACGTTTCAAGCACTTTACAGCACTCATGGTCACGGGGGGGACTGAGGTGTATGACGTCCCAATGTCATAGTTAACCACGGCTACCTCCAGATTAAAATATTATTAATTTTTGATCCGATCTACGCAGTATGAACTTACAGTATCATGAAGTCTTGCAGTTGTATGCTTGGGTTGAGATTTAATTTTATTAATTATGGGATCCCAAGCAGATGGTAGTACCCAGCCATCTTCTCTATTGAAATTAGGATGTTTCTTGATTTCAATAGCCTCGCGAATCATCCTTGGAAGGAATCGGTGTTCTTTAGCGAGGATTTGTGGTCTATCAAATCTAATGTAGTGACGGGGGCGATCCTGTACGTGTTCACAGACTGCAGACTTCCCGGAGCGTCTATTCTTCACATCAGCTATGTGTTCTTTAACGCGGGTTTTTATAGATCTTTTAGTTTGTCCTATATAAGAGAGACCACATTCACAATCAAGCTTGTACACTCCTGCATCTTGCAGAGGAATATTACACTTGACTGATGGTAAAAACTGACTAATCTTCTTCGGCGGCTTGAAATATGTTTTAATGGAAGCACGCTTCAAGATGTAGCCAATCTTGTCAGTGACACCTCTGACATATGGCAGTACAGCAGGCACTCGCTCGACTGTGGCCGGCTTCACTCGTTCACTGTGACGTAGGCGCGGGACCCGAAGCTTATTGTCGTGCAAAACTTGCTTGACGTGTTGGAGCTCGGCGGCCAGGTGTTTACTGTCACAGATCCCTCGTGCTCTCTGAAACAAAGATTTACCCACGGTAGCTAACTGTGAAGGATGGTGGTGAGAATCACCGTTTAAGTATCTATCTGTATGGGTCTTTTTTCTATACACAGTGTGGCTCAAGGTGTTATCAGGATTCCGAATTACTAATACATCTAGAAAAGCTAAAGAATTGTTTGCCTCTAACTCCATTGTGAACTGAATTTTAGAATTTAAGGAGTTAAGATGGTCTAGAAATGCAGTTACTTTATCTAAAGGGAGAATTGTGAAAGTATCGTCTACGTACCGCTTGTAGAATCTTGGGTTTACGGGAGAAGTACGCAGGGCTTTCTCCTCAAAGTCCTCCATGAATATATCGGCAACAATGGGAGATACAGGTGAGCCCATCGCCACTCCATCTACTTGCTTGTAGAACTCCTCCTTCCACAATAGGTAGCCAGATGTAAGGCAGTGTCTAAGTAATACTGCATATTCTACGGGCATGTTGTTTTGCTCTAGCCTTCTAGTTACAATCGAGATGCAGTCTTCAACAGGTAAGCATGTGAACAGAGACTGCACATCAAAACTGACCATAGTTTCATTGTCTGCCAGATGTAGGTCTTTAATCTCGCTGACAAAATGGTAGGAATCCTTTGTGTGTGCTCTTGTATGTCCCCTAAGCGGTGAGAGTATATTCGCTAAGTGTTGAGCCAATTTGTAAGTTGGTGAATCGATTTGGCTCACTATAGGACGTAGTGGAGCATTGGGCTTGTGTATTTTTGGTAACCCATACAATTTCGGTGGTTTGGCACACGTAGGTATTATCGATTTTACGTCTAGATTTAATCTTTCGGAGTGTTTCTTTATGAGATCACTAGTTGTTTTGAGTGTGTTATTTGTTGGGTCATTTTTAACCTTTTTATAAGTACTTGCATCCGACAAAAGTTCTTGTATTTTAGAATTATAATCCGACGTATCCATGACTACCGTGGCATTTCCCTTATCTGCGCGGAGAATCGTGAGTTCTTGTTTATTGCGTAGGTTATTCAACGCTTTAAATTCGTCTTTAGGTAGATTCGGTTTTGGCGCAGAACTTCTACGTAACATAGACGAAATGTCTTGACGTATCGCTTCCAAATCTTCCTTTCGCATATTGTTTTTAAATAAGCAGTCCTCGACGCTGCAGATAATTTCTTCGTACGGTAATTTTTTAGGTGTTAAAGCAAAATTAAGGCCTTTCGATAATACTCTAATTGTTGCATCATCCAGAGTTTGTTTTGACAGATTATAGACCGCGCTTAATCTATGATCCGCGTTCGTAGTCAATGGTTGCGTTTCGTTCTCACGTTGACTCAGATGTTTGACATTTAATTTGGTCGTTAATTTTTGATATTTTACTATATGTTTGTTTTTGCATTCGTTATATTTATTAATTTCTCGTTTATTTAACGTTTCGATGCAAACATTATAATCAAATGTCGTTAAAACTGCCTTTAACTCACTGAATGATGTGTCTATGGATTTGTTTATGGCATGTAGATCGGAGCGTTTTTGTTGGATTACCGTTCGTAACAACTTTTTACTTGCCTGATTTAAGATCTTAGCGCTTCCTCGAATGTCCTTTTTAGTGGATATTTTGACACACGTAGGAATGAGATTATTGTCGCGACATCTCTTCAAGAAGTTTAATGCTGTTAGATATCTTGCGCGCTTAGTCATGAGATCTTCTAATCGGCGAATTTTATTTGCAATTACCAGTCCGTACTGGTTCACATAATGATTTCTTATATTTACGCGAACACTACACATTTAAATAAAACTAATTTTACGGATTTTATCGCGTATATTAACTTTTTTACATTCCCGACGTTTCAAGCACTTTACAGCACTCATGGTCACGGGGGGGACTGAGGTGTATGACGTCCCAATGTCATAGTTAACCACGGCTACCTCCAGATTAAAATATTATTAATTTTTGATCCGATCTACGCAGTATGAACTTACAGTATCATGAAGTCTTGCAGTTGTATGCTTGGGTTGAGATTTAATTTTATTAATTATGGGATCCCAAGCAGATGGTAGTACCCAGCCATCTTCTCTATTGAAATTAGGATGTTTCTTGATTTCAATAGCCTCGCGAATCATCCTTGGAAGGAATCGGTGTTCTTTAGCGAGGATTTGTGGTCTATCAAATCTAATGTAGTGACGGGGGCGATCCTGTACGTGTTCACAGACTGCAGACTTCCCGGAGCGTCTATTCTTCACATCAGCTATGTGTTCTTTAACGCGGGTTTTTATAGATCTTTTAGTTTGTCCTATATAAGAGAGACCACATTCACAATCAAGCTTGTACACTCCTGCATCTTGCAGAGGAATATTACACTTGACTGATGGTAAAAACTGACTAATCTTCTTCGGCGGCTTGAAATATGTTTTAATGGAAGCACGCTTCAAGATGTAGCCAATCTTGTCAGTGACACCTCTGACATATGGCAGTACAGCAGGCACTCGCTCGACTGTGGCCGGCTTCACTCGTTCACTGTGACGTAGGCGCGGGACCCGAAGCTTATTGTCGTGCAAAACTTGCTTGACGTGTTGGAGCTCGGCGGCCAGGTGTTTACTGTCACAGATCCCTCGTGCTCTCTGAAACAAAGATTTACCCACGGTAGCTAACTGTGAAGGATGGTAGTGAGAATCACCGTTTAAGTATCTATCTGTATGGGTCTTTTTTCTATACACAGTGTGGCTCAAGGTGTTATCAGGATTCCGAATTACTAATACATCTAGAAAAGCTAAAGAATTGTTTGCCTCTAACTCCATTGTGAACTGAATTTTAGAATTTAAGGAGTTAAGATGGTCTAGAAATGCAGTTACTTTATCTAAAGGGAGAATTGTGAAAGTATCGTCTACGTACCGCTTGTAGAATCTTGGGTTTACGGGAGAAGTACGCAGGGCTTTCTCCTCAAAGTCCTCCATGAATATATCGGCAACAATGGGAGATACAGGTGAGCCCATCGCCACTCCATCTACTTGCTTGTAGAACTCCTCCTTCCACAATAGGTAGCCAGATGTAAGGCAGTGTCTAAGTAATACTGCATATTCTACGGGCATGTTGTTTTGCTCTAGCCTTCTAGTTACAATCGAGATGCAGTCTTCAACAGGTAAGCATGTGAACAGAGACTGCACATCAAAACTGACCATAGTTTCATTGTCTGCCAGATGTAGGTCTTTAATCTCGCTGACAAAATGGTAGGAATCCTTTGTGTGTGCTCTTGTATGTCCCCTAAGCGGTGAGAGTATATTCGCTAAGTGTTGAGCCAATTTGTAAGTTGGTGAATCGATTTGGCTCACTATAGGACGTAGTGGAGCATTGGGCTTGTGTATTTTTGGTAACCCATACAATTTCGGTGGTTTGGCACACGTAGGTATTATCGATTTTACGTCTAGATTTAATCTTTCGGAGTGTTTCTTTATGAGATCACTAGTTGTTTTGAGTGTGTTATTTGTTGGGTCATTTTTAACCTTTTTATAAGTACTTGCATCCGACAAAAGTTCTTGTATTTTAGAATTATAATCCGACGTATCCATGACTACCGTGGCATTTCCCTTATCTGCGCGGAGAATCGTGAGTTCTTGTTTATTGCGTAGGTTATTCAACGCTTTAAATTCGTCTTTAGGTAGATTCGGTTTTGGCGCAGAACTTCTACGTAACATAGACGAAATATCTTGACGTATCGCTTCCAAATCTTCCTTTCGCATATTGTTTTTAAATAAGCAGTCCTCGACGCTGCAGATAATTTCTTCGTACGGTAATTTTTTAGGTGTTAAAGCAAAATTAAGGCCTTTCGATAATACTCTAATTGTTGCATCATCCAGAGTTTGTTTTGACAGATTATAGACCGCGCTTAATCTATGATCCGCGTTCGTAGTCAATGGTTGCGTTTCGTTCTCACGTTGACTCAGATGTTTGACATTTAATTTGGTCGTTAATTTTTGATATTTTACTATATGTTTGTTTTTGCATTCGTTATATTTATTAATTTCTCGTTTATTTAACGTTTCGATGCAAACATTATAATCAAATGTCGTTAAAACTGCCTTTAACTCACTGAATGATGTGTCTATGGATTTGTTTATGGCATGTAGATCGGAGCGTTTTTGTTGGATTACCGTTCGTAACAACTTTTTACTTGCCTGATTTAAGATC